>CM038681.1:402030891-402630891 GCA_021605205.1 Aegilops longissima
GGCGCCTTTAACATTTTGCTACAACTAATTTTAGATCAGATAAAGGTTAGATTCACGCTGATTAACAAAATACATCTTGATGTAAAAATATAGTGATATACAACAGGTACTTACATCGAACCTTTGGAGCACGAGAGAATTCCATAAGATATTTTCCTCGAATCTGATCCCAATGGAGGAAGTCTTGTATCGTTTAACCTTATTTTCTCAAAGAGATGGGTAAGAAACATGTAGAAAATATGATCGAGAATGCTATAAAATTTCATGATCGAGGATCGCACCGCTTCTTAGAATGGAGTTGACATTCTTTTTCTTTGGATGGGCGAACTAGTTCTTTGGCCTGGAATCTGCTTATTATCAATGGGAGTTGGGTTTCTCTGTCTTTGGAGCGGTATCTATGAAAAATGGAGTTGGTTTATTATCTCTGGCGTTTGGATCTTTTGCAAAGACCTGGTTTGTAACCCTTGATTCTAACATAGCGTCTTCCCTTGCATGCCTTATATAGAAGAATGGTGATTCATTTATAAAACATGCTAGCGAGAGATGGAATAGAGTCTTGAAGAATGAAAGGCATGACATATTGACATGTATTCATTCCATCGGAAATAAATGGATGGGTCTAGGCGTATTTCAGTTCTAGATACATCGGTTTATCCATTTCTGCGACATTTAATCCGGACGGAGGGAGTATGATGTAGAGCTAGGGATACGATAGGGCAACACGGTAAAAACACTAAAAACCCTTTGCAGAACCAAAGTATTCAAACCCGATATGAGATAGTACACTCATGCAGCTCGGGATGCAAAACTACGGGCAGTTTTCCTTGCAAAAATCAACATTGTGGCCTTTAATCATACATTTGCTACAACTAAATTTAGATCAGATAAAGGTTGGATTCACATGATTAACAAAATACATGCTGATGTAAAAATATAGTGATATACAACGGTACTTACATCTACATTGGAGCAGAGAATTCCTGCAGAGAATCTTTCCTCATAAGCGATACCATTGCAGAAAATCTTCTATCTGTTAAGCTTATTTTCTAAAGAGAGATATGTAAGAAACATGTAGAAAATATGATCAGCATGCTATAAAATTTCATGATGCAAGGATACGCACGCTTCTTAGAATTGAGTTGACATATTTTTTGCTTGGGCTGGGAGTGGACTAGTTCTTTGTACTTTGGAATCGCTTATTATCGGTGGGAGTTGGGTTTCTCTGTCTGGAGCAGTATCTATAAAAGCTGGAGTTGGTTTATTATCTCTGGCGTTTGGATCTTTTGCAAAGGCCTTGTTTGAAACCTTGATTCTAACATAGTCGTCTTCCTTGCATGCCTTGTATAGAAGAATGGTGCTTTAATTATAAAACATGCGACAGAGAGAGATGGAATAGAGTCTTGAAGAATAGAAAGGCATGACATATTGACATGTATTCCCTCCATCCGGAAAAAATGGATGGGTCTAGGCGTATTTCAGTTCTAGATACATCCTTTTTATCCATTCGACAACATGTAATCCGGACGGAGGAGTATGGTGTAAGAGCTAGGGATCTGACGGGACAACACAGCAAAAAACACTAGTTGAATGTAAAACTGTATGCTAGCGGAATACATGCGAAATAACTAAGGCAACATACGTGTATGATTGGGAAAATAAGATGGCATTACAGCGAGCACTAGAACAACACTTCAATGTAAAAAACATGGTATGGTGAGCAGGATGAAGTACATCTTGATGAATAACAATGCATAAGATATTGAAGCATGATGTCCAAATTAAGCGAGATGGCATTGCGATAGAGTAGAATAGACAGTGCTTGAATTTGAAAACATGTTATCATGAATGGAATAGGTACTAAAAGCAGGAAGGCATGACATATTTACATGCATGATCAGCATGCTAAGCATATGGCATTACAGCGAGTAGATACACTCCAGGACATTATATGCATGTTGTACCCATATCACAGGCCAAGTTAGAGCAAGGACCTTGTGGGGTGAAGAGGATTCATCATCTTTACGCAAGTCTTAGAAGAACTGCCTTTACATGTTCCATCATATTGGGTATCATTGACATCAAGTTTATTGGCCTTTACATTGCTCCATGAGGTTCTTGTGGATATATCGGTGTGTGCAATTATATCGACATGCATGGAAGACAACTAGTAGTTAGATTTATGTAATGAGTGCCGGTGGGAGCGACATAAATAGTAGGACTAGGGTTAACTAGCGACATGGTCTCATAAACTAAAGGGAGAACACAGATGAAAGCTACTGAGAATATGTATCGTTTGTACTCAAAGATTAACTAGATGGCACACAAAAGTATTAAAGAACAACATAGGTAATACTAGAAGTGGTATAATACTATAATCACTAGCTTGTGGGATAGCATTGGCTGATGGATGATAACTATGGAACAACGTTACCTAAAGAACAAGTATCTTAGCTGAACTATGGAACAGCGTTAACTCTTGAACAAGACCGTAAGAGATCAGCATGAATATACGGTGAAATGTGATGATCTATTTTCCATGCTTAGATGAATAACAAAGCCATAAATGTTGCACACAAGTAAGATGAGGTACAACCTATCGGCTGCCATCCATAGGAGTGAGCATCATGTCTTGACTTGTCGATGGCCTGCGATTGTTGTGGTTGTGCATATCGACGCAGCGCATTCGATCACGGGAAGCTGTTGAGTGGGGACTATAGGTCCCTTACGGTGTATGCTTCCTTGTTGGAGCAGCTGCGGTGAGTCGGGAAGGCGGTGTGTCGAAAGATCAGATAACACATAATGTTAAGAATGACATATCTCTTTGATCTGAAGAAATACACTAAGAGATCAACAACAAAGATGCGAGAATGGTCACCGTACATTGACTAAAGACTAAATTAGGGTCACACGATTTTATTTTATTTTAGTACTATCCGATCTCGCGGATGGCTGGCGTCTTGTGCCTCCGGTGACATTGGGAATCTTCCTCGAAGAGCCGGCGACCAGCAGCGAGCAGCCTGCCTCCATCGTCCGTGGCATGGCCAAAAACCCGCTCCGCCCCACCGCCTTTGCCGTGGTTGCGCCGCCCGGGCCAATCCACAAAGACTCCCGTCATCGAGATCCGTGGCGGCGGTACCTTCAACCCACACAACTCTAAAAGATAGACATCTAAGCGGCTGCTTCGCGGTGAACTTGACCCCGCACCCTTACGTTAGACACCAGCCGGCCGGCAGCCTAGGAGCTCCGCGCCTCGAGGTGCTGCTTCCCATTACCGTCGATTGGCCTAGAATAAAAATTCAGACAACTGATGCCTAAATAAAGTGATTTGATATGAGGGTGTGACCTATATGGCGGCATGGTGAAGTAATCAGGTCCACTGCCGTGTCGGTGAGGCGGCCTTGTGATTCTTGATGGCGACCGTGGCAGGGAAAAAGCGATGTTGTGACGGTCGGCGGCTACTGAAGCAGCGCCCGGGACTCTGGGCGGATCTGAAGTTGGAACGCTCGGCGCCGTGAACAACGGCGAGGTGAATCGGCTCCGATGCAGTTCACGTGACGTCGTCGAGCAGCACCAGCAACACGGAGTAAGAGGCACGGCCCGATGCATGCGGCAAATGGACAACGTCTCGGCATTAGGGAGGAGGCGGCTGTGAAATTGGTGCGGTGGGGGCACCATGGAGGTGGGGCTGAGCTTTGGCGGCTCGGGAGAAGGTGATTTGGTGCCCACGAGGTATGAATGGGGGCGGGGCGGGATTGGGAGGAGTGGAACCATGTCTTACAGACGCATTTGTCTAAAATGTGAGGGGAATTCTGTTCCACCCTTGCCTATAAACTTCTCGGCTTGGGTCTATGTCTTGAGGTCGGGGATAGTAGAGTAACTTTGCTTCTCCCCAAATAGTGGGCGGCGATTTGAGGCGAGAGGCGTGTTTTGAAATATAGTGGGTGCGGCGATTTGAGGCGCGAGGCGTGTTTGAAATAGTGGGTGCGGGCTATTTGAGCGAGGAGGCGTGTTTTGCCGACCATGGTTTATGAATTATTCGGCACATGTCATTTCGGCGAGGAGAAAGGCGGCGGTTGGATGAAATTCGAACCTACCCTCGATGTACAACAGGCCAATTGATGTGTGTCCCACATAGGGCGGTAATTCGCGTCTCCCATTTATTTGCTCGGGCGAATTCCACGAGCGAGAGGATGTTTAACAGTTCGCTCAAATTTTGGGAGCGAGCATCACGTCTACCTTACCAAGTCGATTCGGATCAAATTTTGAAATATTAGCTTGCCACTTCTTTTTAGATGGAGAGATGATGCTCGGGAGTAATGTGTTTTTACATGCTTGTTGCTAGCGATTTACTATATGACAACTAGTTGACCCACTCAAAAGCGAATCAAACCCAAAATGAAATATCTCGATTCAATGAAATAGCTCGTTACGTAGATCAAAATAGTGAACTAAATCCAAAATTGAACACCTCAATCGAGTAGCATGTTATGCAGATATTATAGTACTCCATGAACATGTTGAAAGTCAAATTAATGAACTTGTTTGATATCGCATATATCCGTTCATGTGTGGATTGCAGACAACATGTTCTCCAATTTAAATATTTGAATGCAAGTTTATATCGAAACATGCTTTATATCGATCTTTGATGCATAAAACACGACCTCCCCTCTCCGGACTCCTGTTCTCTCTCTCTCTCTCTCTCTCTCTCTCTCTCTCTCGACAATCTTCAATTCACATCGCATGCATCCGACACAAAAACCTTGTTGGTCCCTCTCCTTTCTACGCCATCTCTCTCTCTCTCTCTCTCTCTTTGTGTGTGTGTGTGTGTGTGGGGGGGTCTTTCTAGTTCGCATGCATATATACACCATCTATATGTCTCTCTACTTTTCGTATGATACTCTAGCTAGTCCAAGCTAGATATCTTGGGTGCACTCATTGTGCCTTACAGGGTTCCTTGGCTCTTTGCCGTAACTCTCTCATGCGCCACTATGTAGTCTTGGAGCTCTTCCCCCTCTCTCAAACTCTACATCCACAGGTCACACATACACATGTATATCTCACTACTTTCGATAGGCCCATCTAAAACTCTATGTCTCCCCCTCGTTCTCTCTCCATCTCCTGCCTTTACACAATCTCATGCCCAGCTAGCCAAGTATGATGGTCTCTCACTATATTGTAGGCACGCAGATCCCCTATATGTATATGACTAGCTAATCTTAGTCTCCATCACAAACATGTGCATGGTCTATCTCGATTTATCTCGGGGCATCTTTGTGCTCGCGCCACGCACTCCTCGATCTCCCACCCATATAGTCCCCTCACGACCTCGGGGATCTCTCTATCACAAACACACCTCTCTCCCTCCCCATGTGTCCATGCCATCCATGTGTCCCTCTAGACTTTTGTTCCTTGTTGCCAAACCTCTATTGGACATGTGCTACTGAGGTGTCTCTCTCCGTTGCAAACAATCACACACTAGCTATCTTTGTGTATCTCCTGCCTCGCTTTTCCATCTCGGAGATGCATCGTGATATGTTAGCATAAAAGCGAAAAAACACACTCTCTCTAATTTATCGTTTGTTGTCACTTTCTCTTGCACACATACTCTTTTTGCACACTTACTCATTCTCCTTCACACGCACTTGATCTGTCTCGTGAGGCACTCTCCTCGGTCCATAGCATACAGATTTATTGAAAGGTCAAACATCACAAAGTTTGACCATGTACGTCAGAGAAAAAATTACATCTAGTACGGCAAATATATACCATTAGATTCACCATGAGATGTAGTTTTGTATGATGTATCTTTGCTATTTTAGATATAAATAACATTTGCGTAAACCTGATCAAAGTTTCCAAAGTTTGACTTCTAAAAATTTACATACCTTTGCATTATCGGCGGATGTAATATCTCTTTCCCCTCTCAGCTCTCGGCACCACTCAGCCTTATCGGGGCTCCTCAATCTCTCTCAAACTCTATTGTTCAGTTTGGTTCATGACTTGACCCTCATGCCTTGATGGCGGTCTTGCTGGTGTGGGCGTGAGATGTAAAATATTCTGCTGGCGAGGCTTGTGTAGTCTTGAAGCGTTTGGTTCATGCAGGGCAGACAAAGCATCAACGTCCCATCAATCAATCCATGCATCAATTATTTAATGCTAATATCCATCCATGTTCTTTGTTAGCCTCGTGGCCACACGACCGAGCACGACCATGCGTTGAAATCGATGCGCCTAGGCGAGGCTACTGCGATGTACGGAGTTCAGCCGAGGCTAATTAAAGTGCAAGGAACCCAGGCCAAGCGGGCTTTCTTTTTCACAGGTAGCAACCAAACAAGCGTGCATGAAATCCAGCCACAACCCAGGCCAGGCAAAAGATGCTCGGGGCGCAAGCCAAAGCTGGCCTTATATCTCCACTGGTTCACACATACACATGTCTGCGCTCGCGCTATACATATAGACCCATCCAACACTCTCCGCCTTGTTCTCTCTCCATGTGACCGCACCCCCTAAGTACCATAATCCCTCAATCCATCATAGGCGCAAGCCTCCCCCCCTCCTAAGTATGATTATCTCTTACTAGCCATCGAGGAACACACGTATTGTCTCCTTCCATCCATCGTCTATCTCGATATCTCTCGGGGCATCTTCTATCGCGCACACACCTTGTCACTCGATATCCCACCCATGTAGTCCCATCCACGATCTCGAGGGATCTCTCTATGACAAACATACACTCTCTCCTCCCCATGTACGCATTTTCTCGTCGTCTCTCGACCTCTCTCCTTGTTTGTCGAGACCCCTCTTGGCCACGTGCTAGGGGTCTTGCTCTCTCGATTCAAACAACCACACACTATCTCCTCACCTTGCCTCCGTTAGCCGAAGATGCACGTGTGATATGTTTGCATAAGACACATGCGCTTTTCTCTACTTTTATCATGTGTTGTCCATGTCTCTTTCACACACGCACACACACTTTTTTCACTCACTCTCTCTCTCACTCTCTCTCTCTCTCTCTCTCTCTCTCTTGTTAGGGACTCTGTCACGTCCATAAGCATATGGATGTTTTGAAAAGTCAAACCTCAGAAAAGTTTGACCAGGTATATGTGGAGAAAAACATTTACATCTGGAACGATCATTAGATTCATCACAATATGTACTTACTTCATACTATCATTTATCTTTGGTATTGTAGATATAAGTAATTTCTTTATAAACTTGGTCAAAGTTTCAAAAGTTTGACATAAAAAAATGTTGGAACTACATTATCGAAAGAAGGGAGTAGCTCTTTCTCTCTCTCTCTTTGCTATCTCTCACGGGCCTCCCCTCTCACTCGAACTCTCTATACCGATGGATTATACGCTCACTGTGTCAATGTATAGCTCCGTATATTGTTTAGTTGACGGTCAACCAATCCACATGCTGCCTTGTCATTTCGTGTTACTGTATCTTCGTGTCTTTGGCCCATGTGGCGGTGGGTGAAAATAAGTAAACTAGAGGCCCATCGACATGCGGTGAAGTAAACAAAGTTGAAACCAATCGGGTAGCACCCTTGCGCTAATAAATTGAGGCGCGTGAGGACAAACTTCTTGTCGCGAAGGACATACTCGTGCACAATTCACCCTTCTTGGCGGCATGCTGCAATGCCTTTCGCGCACACCAGCACACAACATACACTAGCTGCGTGTACACAGCGTCGCCACCGGTTGAGATGGATGGCGAGGCAGCCAACAAGCGGGCGGCTCGAGCCAAAACCGCATCCGGCGAGCCTGGACTTCATCAGCAGCCTCCCCGACTACATGCTGATCGTCATCATCGGCCTCCTCCTCACCAAATCTGCCGTGCAGACCGCCCTGCTCTCCCAGCGGTGGCGCCCCCTCTGGCGCTGCGTCCCCCTCAACCTCACTATCAACATCTGCCTCTGCGGCGGGGATTGCAAGCGCGTAGCGCGATCTCCAAGATCCTTCCATCGCACCTGGGCCAATAAGCGCCTTGACATCCGCATGTTCGGTACCAAATGCAAGGTCAACCCAAGTTCGACGAGTGGTTCTCATCCCGCCCTAGATCATCTCGAGAGCTCATCTTTGAAGCTGGGCGATGTCGCTCTGCCGCCCGTCCGTCGCCGCCTCACGCCAGCGCTGCGCGCGCGGCTTCAGCTCTGCTATCTTCCCGATTAATGCCGCGCCCGCTCTTCTTCTCCCTCAACTCAAGCAGCTCGACCTCTTGGCGTTGTCATCTCGAAGAAGGCTATGGAGCACCTGCTCCGCAGCTATCTTGCTTTCAGTACCTTCGTCTTGAGCAGATCCACGGGTTCATTAGCCTCCACATCGCCTCGATGAATCTCCGATGGATTTATGTGTCTTGCTGGCCCATAACAAGACATCAATTGGGAAGAGATCCTCCAGCTGTTCCACGTTATGGTCATTGAGAATCGCCTTTCCTTGAGAGATTGCTTGTATCGGATCTAGAAGGTCCAACAAAATCAGGGTCATTGGCCTTGAAATTGACAGCGTTGGTGTACTCATCGCCAAATTCTCCGAACTCTTTATTGGATCCGTAATCATTCAGGTACAACACTCATCTTCTTCTCTGTCTTCTTGAAATTCACATTTTAAATTTCTTCTTGATGTATTTCGACCGTCTTCGAAAATGATTCCCACAAGCTTGACCGGTCCATGCATACAGTGAAGATCTTAGCACTAAAATCTATATTTAATCTGGATCAAGTTGTTGGATTCCTTACATGCTTTCCGTGCATGGAGAAGCTACTCATCGGTGAAACTTCTTTCCTATAAGTAAGCGGTAATCCTGGCGTAGCTCAATTTTTCGTAATTTTCCCAAATTACGATGACAAATGTAGTGTTCAAAACTGCATCTATGCACTACACGAAAGAAATGTTTTAGTGTTTTTTCTCCGTGATCACCTGCATCGTTTTATCTTTGTACTACTATAGTAGCCTAGGCTAGTCATAGTGGAAAGTAACTTAGACTACTCGGTAACTCTATGGTTACCCTAAGAGCAAGTACTACCTCCGTCTGGTTTACTCTTCCAATTTTGTAGTATCAAAATTTAACCATAGATTTAAGCGACAAAATGTTAATGCATGTCACTAAGAACTATATCGTTGGATTAAGTATTTGAACATAATTTCAAATGGTGTAATTTTAGTGACATGCATTGGCATTTTCTTAAATAAATCTATGGTCAAAATTTTATCTAAATCGAGGTAGTATTCCCTCCGTCCCAAAATTCTTGTCTTACATTTGTTTGAATCTGAGATGTATCTAACACTAAAATGTAACTAGATACATCCGTATTTAGACAAATTTAAGACAAGAATTTTGGGACGGAAAAGTCTAAAAAGTGGGCTATGTAGGCCAAAACATGTGCCAAATTCACTTGTGATGCATTTGGCATCGATGCCCTCCATTGCTCACTGGTGTCCCAAAATGGATCACCTACTTTGCTCTGGTGCCAAATTAACTCACGCAATGAAAAAAACCTTTGCGTGGGAGAGAGAGGGCTGAGGCAATAAAAAACACTTGTTTGGGAGAGTGAGAGGCTGGTGTAGTTGGTTTGATTGATTTGTTTATACATGTGGATCTGTGTGCAGTGGTGCCAACTCTCTCACATCGCGAGGCGGTGCCAAAATCTTTGATTTGACATCGATGGGTATTATGTGGCATACTTTTTGCGAAATATGGCATCGGCCACATAGTGGAAGGCAACAAATGCCCAAGCTCTTCACGTGCTCCTAGTTAAATGAGAGAAGAGAGAGAGAGAGAGAGAGAGAGAGAGAGAGAAAATATCACTAGCCAGACCAACCCTATCATATGAGCGAATGATATTGATACCTCTTGATGACACAATAATCTTATGCGGCCAGCTGCTCTAATATGTTCTCTTCTTTTGCGAGATAAAAAAGACCGAAAGTGAAAAATGTGCTGCACTATAACAATCTCATCGAATGCCTTGATTTCCATCTTACGAAATTGATTTGATCGACTACGAGGCAGCACATCGAGATTAAATTGGCGAGGTTCTTTGTTACGGAGGTAAGTGTGCTCAAGGTAATGAGGTTTGGCGTTCTCTGGCGCAACAATGAATGGCGTCTTGATCACATAGCGTCTAAGCCTAAATGACAAAGTCTCATGAAGCTGAATTTGTTTTGAAACATCAAGTGGCGAGACTCGAAAACTTATTTGCCCATTAGTGACTTGTTAGGGCGGTGGATTTTAGTTTGTGCGATAATGCTGCATACACCTAAAGTAACAAAAGTTCTTCGTAAACTTCCTAGTAATTCCCTCTTCGTAGGTGCAGCATTACTCTAACATTTGTAATATCAGTTTGAAACTTGTAATATTGCCGTGTCCTATTCCTGCGTTTTCAAAATCCTGCGAATCAAACAGGTCTGAGTTGGTGATGATGTTGTGCCTCCATCTTTCACCAATAGCCGTCGGATCTAGATCAGCGCGCCTACAAATCAAGCTTCTCCATTTTTGCAAAAAGATGCCGCACTTGTTCCCTATTTACAAACAACTCCTTGTCTCTCACAATCAGCCTCATCTCCTCCCACCACATCTAGGAGTAGATGGCGTGGAAAAATCTGGCGCGATGGCGCTGCGGTGGCCGTCCACCCCAATCTTGGTGTTACATGCAATGCACGGGCATCTACATGCGAGGAATTATGTCGAACAAGGCTAGTTGTAAGTAGGCTAGCTCTACAGCCATGATGATAGTATTGCAGACGGTAAGGCTGACTATGGTATGCGAACAGGCGCCTATACTCAGTGTCATCTCCAGCGAGGTCTTGTCACTTCACTGTGAGGAGCAACACGTAATAATTTGACCAACGGGTAGTACAGTGCTAGTACTCCTACTACTACATTGGTAGTACTACTACTACTACTACTACTACTAGAACCACCGTCTGGATTTAGGAGTACTACCACGTCCATCTGGATTTTAGTATTTGACTAGCAATATCTAGTAATGCATGTCACAAAAAATGTACTACTCCCTACGTAAATAAATACATGGTGTTTTATTTCTATCGTGAGAAGAACTTAATGTTTTTTGCTAACTAGAGTACTAATAGGATTACATGCAATGAACTAAACCTTTGCATGTCATGTTTGGTAGTCTCAAGTCATTGAAAGCATGCGGCCCACATCTCTCATTGGTTGATTTGTCACGAAATAAGAAACAAGGAGGAGTTCTTGCACCGTGCCTAAGTATTTTGGAATTATTTGGTTTTAAATAAGGTGACTTACACAACATTTTTGTTTACATGCATGTAGCGACCGACCTCGGATGGTCAAGTCTACGTGTTTAGTGTCATCCTGGATCGGTAATCTTGACACACAATACTCGAAGGATTTATAAAGAGTAGCAATCACACACTTATTACATCGAATGTCTCAAAAGAACTTACTACAATAATATGGCTTAAGGCCATCTAATGCGATAACAATGGAAGGCTTGGAAGATAAAGTGAGTCCATCAACTCCAGCGACATAGCTGAGCTGCGACAACGACCTAACGATCCTTACTCCTCAAATGAAAAGTGCGCAACATAATACGTGCATGGCCGAGCGAATTCAGCACATGGAATATCTTGGCAATAACACAGTAGAACAAGAACAGAATAATGCTATCACTACATGCAATATATGGCTTGTGGAAGGCTCTATGGTTATAGTTTTGCGAAAAGCCAATATTTCCCTACAACAAAGGAATAGATTTTATTTTAACTATCATGGTGGTTGAAACAACATTGAGAAGGTATAACCCCAACTCAATCCCAATTAAAATAATTAACATCCAGCAATATTAATTTAGAGTGATGAGATACATGTGAATACTCAAGTACTAGATACCCAAAATTATCCATAACAGGGGACACGGCTAACCATGATTAGATTGTACACTCTGCGGAGGTTTGCACTTTTCCCCACAAGACTCGATCGCCTCCGTTGGTTTCTCGCCTTTGCATGGTGTTTGAGAAGCGGATGACGAGAACAGATCTTTGAAACATTAACTCTCTACTCGGGTAGACCATACCAAACCTACAAAACCCACTACCTTTGATCTACCTCTTCAAAAGCTTCACGTAACTTACTCAACTATGCTAGAGCCCATAATAGCTTGTGGCTGCACACGGAAGTTTCTAGCATGAATAAACTCAGTTCCTTTGAGCACGGGTGGCGGTCCATAGGAAGATCACCACGGGTACCCGGATTTCAAAAAATAAAACAGACAACCTTTGGGTTTCGCGGTGCCTCAATCCACCCAGATGTGTATTTAAGTTGCCACCTTAAGTTGAACCATTAATTAACAATCTCACATCTGTCATGGAATACACTCAAACCCAATCCGTCTCTGAGCATAGCATAGAAATAATAAGCAAGCGTAGAAGTAACTCCCAAGGGTTTGATAGTGTGAGGCAATAGGTTCTACCTCAACTACTGCTTCCCAACCCACAAGTTAATGACATCGTAATCATGCAATGTTTGAGGATTGGAACTAATGCATAAAACTGGGTATCTAAAGTATGATCAAAGTGTTACTTGCCTTGCCGAGCGATCCTTGAATCCTAGAGACTACGTAGTAACAACGCTTAGCACTCGGGAATTCTATCGCAAGCAAACAATAACATACATAAGAAACAAGCAAAGATGCACAATCAAAAGTCAACTCAAAGAGGTTGACGGAGAGTTCAATTTAAGAACTCCGGTTACAAAAAGAATCAAACCAAACCGAACAGCGAAACTCAAGCGGCGAAAGAAATAAGATCCGTTTACTAATCTGGACTAGGGTCAAATTTTACAGAGACAAAAGCTGGTTTAAGTTGGTTATTCGGAAGAGGGTTTGAGATGAAACTCCGGCGCTTGAATCGCTGATTACGATAAGCAAGCGAAAAGTTATACTAGATCGAAAATCGGATCGAAATCACGATCGGGAAAATCGCGGAATAAATCCGATAAAAAGCGACGAACAGTTTAGCGAGCGAACGTTCGTTAACTGAAAATAAATGAAAAACGCGTTCGTTAAAATAAGCGAGCAATGACGCTTCGCTAAATAAATAAACAGAGAATAAAACCAAATTAGAAAAAATAAAACTAGGGTTTTCTAAAAAAAAAGCAGTTTCTTGAAAAACCGGGCGTGGCGGCTACCTCACGGTAGCTCGTGAGCTCAAGCAGGGCTCGGGGTGGCAGCGGGAGGCGGCGGCGACTCGAGGCGGCGAGGAGGCGGCAGGAGGCCTGGCAGGCCTGGCGGGGCTCGGGCTATGGGCGGCGGTGGTGGCGGTGAGGCGGCGATGGGGGTGACATTTAAGGAGGCGGTGGCTTGGGAAGAGGCGCCGGGAGGTCGGCTCGGGCTCCCCTCGGCGTCGTCTGGGCTGCAATGGCCTTCATGAGGAAAAAGCGGCAGAGCCCGACTGGTGAGCCTCGGCCCGGTCAGGTCTTGTAGCGCAAAGGTTTTTATAAATAAATTCATGAGAATTAGAAAAATCCTAGAAAAATAAATAAAAATCTAAAAATACCAAAATAAATTTTCATCGTCTAAATGAAATATTTAGAACAGAATGAACATTTTCTTGGCCCCTAAAATGCAATTTTTTAAAAGCGTGCAAATTTTTCTAGAAATGAATAAAATTCCAAATAAACTCAAATAAAATCCAAATAATGATTTTAACATTTTTCCTCAATATTTCAATTGTTTTGGAGAAGTCATATTATCTCCCTCATTTATTTTAATAAGAAATATTTTACGGAGAAAAATAATTAAAATAAAAATCCTCGTTTTCAATATTTGATAAAATTCAAATCTGAAAAATCAAAAATCCCCAACTCTCTCCGAGGGTCCTTGAGTTGCTTAGGATTTCGAGGATTACGGAATGAAGATGCAATAAAATATGATATGCATGGATGACCTATGTATAACATTCAAATTGAAAATTTGGGATGTTACAAACCTACCCCCCTTAAGATGAATCTCGCCCTCGAGATTCGGGTTGGCTAGAGAATAGGTGCAGGTGGTCCTTGCGAATATCATCTTCTCGTTCCCAGGTGGCTTCTTCCTCAGTATGGTGGCTCCTTGAACTTTGCAAAACTTGATAACCTTCTTTGCGGGTGACTCGGCTTTGTCAAAGTCGAGAATCTTCTTGGCCGCCTCATAGGTCAAATTATTGTCTAAGCTGAATTGCCTCCAAAGAACCTTTGTGTCTCTCAGCGGTATATCAGCCATCTCGGCATGACACTTCTTCAAGCTGTGATCGTGGAATACATCATGAACTCGACAATCCTTGAGTAAATCTAGCTTGTAAGCCACTTCTCCCATCCATTCCAAAACACGGTATGGTCCTACAAATCTTGGGGCTAGTTTTCCTTTAACTCCAAAGCGTTTCCTCCTCGCAACTTCATGATAGGATCATCTCCAATTTCATAGGTTACTTCCTTGCGTTTTGAATCTGCACAACTCTTACACTGGACTGTGCAATCTTTAATCCGTCTCGAATTAGTTTAACCTTCTCTTGGACTCTTTGATCAAATCTGGTCCAAACAAGCTGGCGGTCTCCTACCTCATCCCACATCGGAGGTGTTCTACATCTGCGTCCATCTGAGCTTCAAGCGGTGCCATCTTCAAACTGGCTTGGTAGCTATTGTTGTATGAGAACTACTGTGTAAGGCAAATTGTCATCCCAACTAGATCCATAATCTAGCGCATAGGCTCTCAACATGTCCTCCAGAATCTGATTGGCTCTCTCATGCATCCATACATGCATGGGTGGAATGCGATCTTGAACTCCAATCTAGTACCCAAGGTGCAGTGTGGTGATGCCAAAATTTGGAAATAAATTGGGTTCCTCTATACGATACAATGGTCCTCGGAACTCCATGCAAACATACGATCTGGACATATATATTTGGCCAACTTTGCACTTGTATAAGTTGTTTTCACGGGATGAAGTGAGCTACTTTGGTCAAGCGATCCACTACTACCCATATGGAGTCATATCACTGCTTTGGTTACGGGTAGTCGGTGATAAAGTCCATGCCTAGTTTATCCCACTTCCATTCGGGTATCGGCATAAGGTATAACAGTCCTGCTGACCACGATGCTCTGCCTTCACTCTCGACATACATCACATACGGCTACATACTCGGCAATGTCCTTCTTCATACCAATCCACGAAATGTTCCTTCAAATCCAAATACATCTTGGTGTTTTACGGGGTGTATCGGTATGGTGAGTCATGGGCCTCTGATATTAATTTCACGAGCTACGGGTTATTGGGCACATAAACTTCGGTCCTCAAACCACAAGGTATCGTGCTCATCCTCGCGAAAACCTTTGGCTTTTCCTTCGCTCATCTTCTCTTTTATGTCAGCAATCTCTTTGTATTCCTTCTGAGCTTCCCGAATCTTGTCCAACAATGTAGACTGAACCTTCATCGTTGCAATGAAACCTCTTGGAACAAACTCCAATCGAAGTTCCATAATATCCTCGGCTAACTCCTTTGGCAGTCCTCTACTTTCAAGGATATTAGCGTAACTCTTCGGCTCAAAGGCGTGCCTTTCGACATTGGCCTTTCACGGATGATAGTGCAGCTTCATGTCGTAATCCTTTATAAGTTCCAACCATCTCCTCTACCTAAGGTTTAACTCCTTTTGAGTGAAAATGTATTTCAAACTCTTATGTTCGTGTACATATCTAGCGGTTTCCAATAAGATAGTGTCTCCAAGTCTTCAAGGCATGCACTCGGCTGCTAGCTCCAAATCATGCGTGGCATAATTCAACTCATGAGGCTTCATTTGTCGTGAGGCATCTGAAACAACCTTTCCGTCCTGCATAAGCACATCCAGTCCCAAGCGTGAGCGTCGCAATACACTTGATACTCCTTATGTATGTCGGCAATGTCGACCTTGGGGGCGGTAGTCAACCGTTTCTTCAACTCTGAAAGCTGGCCTGCAATCTTACATCCATTTAAACTTAGTATCCTTCTTGAAATTCAGTCATTGGCTTGCAAGTTTGAAAAAATTCTCAATGAATCTCCGATAATATCCTGTGAGTCCAAGAAGCTGCGGATCTCGCCAACTGAAGTGGGTGCCAACCATTTAATGTATTGAACCTTCTTTGGGATCTCTTGCTATACCCTCTCGATATAACATGCCCAAGAAATCCAACTTCCTTCAACCAAAACTACGCACTTGCTGAATTTGGCGTATAGCTGGTGTTCCACTGAGCTTCTCGAGAACCAAGCATAAATGCTCCTAGTGCTCCTCTTAGTTCTTCGAGTATACCATAATGTCATCAATAAACACCACAACAAACTTGTCCAAATACTCCATGAACACCTTGTTCATCATACTCATGAAATAGGCGAGGCGTTAGTCGGTCAAACGACATGACCGTATACTCATATAATCCATATCGCATGGTGAGCGCTGTCTTTGGTATATCCGTTTCTCGAATCATCAACTGATGGTATCCCGATCGTAGATCAATCTTGGCTTACCTTAGCTCCTTGCAACTGATCAAGCAGATCATTGATCATTGGTAACGGATACTTGTTCTTTATCGTTACTTCGTTCAAGGCTCGGTAATCAATGACCATCCTCGAGGTTTATCCTTCTTCTCGACCAAAAATCTTGGTGCTCCCCAAGGTGATGAACTCCTTGAATATAAACTTTCTACAATAACTCCTTGATCTGCTTCTTAATTTCCTCCGGATCATTTGCGGGCATCGATAGGGTCTCTTGGATATTGGCCCTGTACGGCAATAGTTCTATCAAGAACTTCGATGTCTCGATCGGTGGCATGCTGGTAACTCTGTGGAAAAACATCCAGGAAAATCTTTTACTCTGAGGCAGCTCCTCTGCACAACTCCGTGAGGGCATTCACTTAGCTCCTCCTAGGCACATGCACGGATACATACTTAATCCTTTTTCCCTCGGGGTGGTAAGATATATTGATTTGCTATCACATTCAATACTTCCTCCATACTTTGACATCAGGTCCATACCTAATATCACATCCAATCCTTGTGACTCCAAGATAATTAGGTTAGGCGAAAAAACATGTGTCCCAATGGTTAGGGGTATCTGGGTGCACCATCGCTAGCCATGTACTCTGCTCGAGCGAGCTCACTAAAGGGGTCCTAAGGGTTTGGGTTGGTAACAAACTTATCCACAAATTCCCTTGATATGTATGAATCGATGCACGATGTCGAAAAGAACAACGGTAAATGACAACAAAAACTTACCTATTACCGCGTCCGGCTGCTCTTTAACTTCCTCCACATTAACGTGGTTCACTTGGCCCTTGTTGAATGGATTGGGCTTCTTCCCAGCGCTCCCATTTCCGTTTCCATTCCTTCCTTCAGGGCAATCATTGGCATAGTGCCCTGTCTTCCCGCACTTAAAGCAAGTGAATTGACTTAGGTCCCTTTTGGCGGGGGTAGATGGGTTGGAGTGGTTCTGATTGTTGTTAACTCCGTTCCCATTCCCATTCTTCGCACCATTGTGGTTATGCGTTCCTCCTCCAGTATGGTTATGGCCTCCATGGTTATGAACAAGTCCTCTCGAGTTCGGGGTTAAGCGAGGCTTATGGTGAGCTCCTGAGTTGTACTTCCCTTGTCCCTACTTCCTCTTACGACTCTCAATTTGCTGCTGCTTTCCTTCAATCATTAGGGCCTTGTCTACTAACTCCCGGTAGTTGTTGAAAGTTGCCACCATCAACTGCATGCTCATCTCATCATTCAGCCCTTCCATAAACTTCTCACCTTGGCGGCATCGTAGCCACATCATCGAGGGCATAAGCGTGATAACTTACTAAACTCATCCATGTCTTTGGGCCTGATGCGGTTCCCTGGCGTAAGTTGCGAAACTTCGCGCTTCTTCATCTGCATGGCTCCGGTTGAGACATGGGCGTCTGAAAACTTCTGAAACTGATCCCAAGTAACATTGGCTATAGGAAAAGTAGCCATGTAATTCTCCCACCATGCGGCTGCTGGTCCATCCAATTGATGTGCGGCAAAGCACACCTTCTCAGCATCCGTGCATCATGTGGTGGTTAACTCCGTTCCAATCTGGGTAGCCAATCATCGACAACTATTGGCTCGGTGCTCTTTGGAAAACACGGCGGTTGTAACCTCGGAAAACATGCTAAATTTTCCTTTGGCGGCGGGTTGTTATTGTTGTTGTTGTTGTTGACCTGGTTACGAACTAGCAATTGCATCAAGGCATTACGCTGCTTTGGATCAAGCTGGGTGAGCTCGGTGGGAAAACAAAACCGGTGTCACGTCTCGGAGGCATCGATGGGTTTAGATGGAAGATATTAGAATAGAAAAAGGTCTAGTGAAAACACTACCCATATGCACATGAGGCAAACACATTCATTTCACTCAATCAATCAAGCAAGGGCATACAGCGGTCTAGGACTATCACAAAAGTGCTCGGCTCCTACTAGTTACATGGGGAATACTACTAATATATGGTGGTCATCTAGAAAATTTGATGGGTGGAAGACTCCATGATGTACGCTCGGCTTCATCTTCGTAGTCATCATCACTTGGATGCATGTCGATGTTGTCGTCGATGATGTAGTTATCCGGGCAAGTGGGATCTTCTTCCTCTTCTTCGGTGCGGATCCTCCCATGAATACTCCGATCTTCTTGACTAGATCGTCGTTCTTCTCGATAGTATCTTGATTTCCTCCTCATATCCATCAGCGTGTAAACTTGAGTTCTTCCTCCATTTCGATAATCTTGGTCTTCGCCTTCTTCAAATCCATCATGTCGCGCATCTGATTCTCACACGTAAATCGAATGTGCTGGTTTAACTCCCGGATGAAAGCTGCAATAGATCTATCCTTCTTGGTGCTGATTACTTCCCATTGCTCGTCTCGGCGCCCACATATTTGGTAGATGGTGTCTTTAAGCTCCCTATTGTAGACTTCTCCAATGCGTCCCATGGTAATGTGAGCTGCCATACTCTTGCCAAGACTCCAGGTGGGTGCTTCGAAAGAAAACTCTATGGGCTTAGAAGTTGGCGAGAACGTCCTTCCTGGTACTTGTACTTGTGTCATTCAGCGCTCCTCTTCTAGTAAGGTGGCGTTGTACGTCCCGGTGAAGCTTGGTATTCCAATGTTTAAGTACCTAGTGACTTCCTTCAAATGGCGACCAAAGGTGTGTCTTCATCCGGTTGTGCAAACTTGTTCTTCATCTCCGTCATCCTAAAGAGTGGAAAAATGGAGAGAGTCGAGAAATGAGTAGAAGAATGACCCATGGTTTATCTTAGTGGTCGTGTCCTACACTCGGCGTGTGCTCTCGATACCATCTTGTAGCGACCCGACCTCAGATGGTCAAGTCTCTATGTTTGATGTCATCCTGGATCGGTAATCTTGACACACAGTACTCGAAGGATTTATAAGAGTAGCAATCACACACTTATTACATCGAATGTCTCAAAGAGAACTTATTACAATAATATGGCTTAAGGCCATCAAATGCGATAACAGCGGAAGGCTTGGAAGATAAAGTGAGTCCATCAACTCCAGCGGCATAGCTGAGCTACGACAGCGACCTAACGATCCTTACTCCTCGTCGAAAAGCACGCAACATAATACGTTGCAGCCGAGAACAGGTCAGCACATGGAATATCTTGGCAATAAACGATAGAACAAGAACAGAATAATGCTATCACTACATGCAATATATGGCTTGTGGAAGGCTCTATGGTTATAGTTTTGCCAAAAGCCAATTTTCCCTACAACAAAGGAATAGATTTTATTTTAACTATCATGGTGGTTGAAACAACATTGAGAAGGTATAACCCCAACTCAATCCCAATTAAAATAATTAACATCCAGCAATATTAATTTAGAGTGATGAGATACATATGAATACTCAAGTACTAGATACTCGAAATTGTCCATAACAGGGACACGGCTAACCATGATTAGATTGTACACTCTGCAGAGGTTTGCGCACTTTTCCCCACAAGACTCGATCGCCTCGGTTGGTTTCTCGCCTTTGCATGGTGTTTGAAAGCGGATGACCGAGACACGATCTTTCGAAACATTAACTCTCTACTCGGGTAGACCATACCAAACCTACAAAACCCATTACTTGCTGATCTACCTCTTCAAGAGCTTCACGTAACTTACTCAACTATGCTAGAGCCCATAATAGCTTGTGGCTGCACGGAAGTTTCTAGCATGAATAAACTCAGTTCCTTTGAGCACGGGTGGCGGTCCATAGTAAGATCACCACGGGTACCAGGATTTCCAAAAAATAAAACCGACAACCTTTGGGTTCCCTAGTGCCTCAATCCACCAGATGTGTATTTAAGTTGCCACCTTAAGTTGAACCATTAATTAAAATCTCACATCATCGTGGAATACACTCAAACCCAATCACGTCTCTGAGCATAGCATAGCAATAATAAGCAAGCGTAGAAGTAACTCCCAAGGGTTTGATAGTAGCAGAGCAATAGGTTCTACCTCAACTCTGCTTCCCAACCCACAAGTTAATGACATCCTAATCATGCAACGTTTGAGGATTGGAACTAATGCATAAAAGCTGGGTATGAAAGAGTATGATCAAAGTGTTACTTGCCTTCTTTGACGATCCATGAATCCTAGAGACTTCGTAGTAACTGCAACCGCACTCCGGAAATTCTATCATAAGCAAATAATAACATACATAAGCAACAAGAAAAGATGCTCAAGCAAAACTCAACTCATAGAGGTTGACGGAGAGTTCAATTTAAGAACTCCGGTTCGCAAAAGAATCAAACCAAACCGAGCAACAAAACTCAAGCGGCGAAAGAAATAAGATCCGTTTACTAATCTGGACTAGGGTCAAATTTTACAGACAAAAGCGGTTTAAGTTGGTTATTCGGAAGAGGTTTCGAGATGAAACTCAGGCGCTTGAATACGCTGATTCCAATAAGCAGCGAAAAGTTATACTAGATCGAAAATCGGATCAGAAATCGCGATCGGGAAAATCGTGGAATAAATCCGATAAAAAAAAGCGGCGAACAGTTTAACGAGCGAGCGTTCGTTAACTGAAAATAAACGAAAAAGCGGGGCTCGGGGTGGCTCGGGGTGGCGGGCGAAGCGTGGGGCTCGAACTCGAGGGTGGCGGTGAAGCGGCGAAGTATTTAGGAGGCGGTGGTGGCTTGGGAAGAGGGCGCCGGGAGGTCGGCTCGGGCTCCCCTCGGTGTCCGTCTTGGCATGCTTAATGGCCTTTCTGAGGAAAAAAGCGTGATGGGCGGGCGGCTGGTGGGCCTCATTTGTAACACCGGAGTAACTTTCCATATTTGTAACTCAACTCTTGCCATTTTCGGCATTGATATATGATATTCCCTCCGTGGTTGGGTTTTCTTCATGTTGCATTTTGTCCGTGTCATGCATTTTATATTATGTCATCATGTGCATCGCATTTGCATCGTGTTCTTCTCATGATTCGAGCATTTTTCCGTTGTCCGTTTTGCAATCAAACCTCCTATCTCTCCGGCGGTCCTTTTACGTTTTTCGTGTGCGGGTATTAAACCGTCTCGAAATGGACCGAGGTTTGTCTAGTGGCCTTGGTATAACACCGGAGACCACCGGTCAAGTTTGGTCATTTGGAGCTCGTTTGGTACTCAGCAGTTAACCGCACCTTGAAGGCCTCTTTTAAGTTGCAGCCCAACACCCCTCAAAACAGCCCAATAACCCATCTAAGTCACCTCCATGCTCTCCGTCATTCGATCACGATCGTGTGGTAGCTTCACCTCATTTGGACTCTCTAGCTCCCTCTACCTATAAATATAGATCCCTTCCCGAAATCCGGACGAAACCCTAGTCTACATTTCGCCCGGCGCCGCCGGGCAGAAATCCAGACGGCGGACAATCCGCCCGCCGCCCGGACCTCTCGCGCGCCGCGTGGCGCAGCCAGCGCCCGCCGCCGCCCGACCCGCAGGCCCGCGAGCCCGTGCGAGCCCTCCCGACCCCCCCGCCGCCCGCCGCCGCGCCCGCGCCTCCCGCGCCGCCGCGCCCGCCGCCTCCGGCGCCGCGCCCGCGCCCGCCTCCGCCTCCGGCGACCTCCGGCCGACCCCTCCGGCGCCTCGCCCGCCGACCATCGCCCGCCTCTCCGCCGCCCGCCCGCGCCGCCAGAGCCCGGCGAGCTTCGCCGCCGCCTCCTCGCGGGACCTCGGCCGGCCCGCCGCCGCGCCACCGCGCCTCCTCGCCCGCCGGCGACCGGCCCGCCGCCGCCTTCCTTCCCGACCCGGCCGCTCCGGGAGCCCGCGCCACCACCGGCCCGATCCGATCGGATCCGGCCTCGATCCATGAGCCGTTGACTCTCTCCCCCCTAAATTTTCTCTAAGTCTTTAGATCGTTTTAATTTCGTGCAATTTTCATCATGCTATATCTTCGCATCCGTAGATCCATTTTTCGCGTATAATATGTCAAAATGTTCGTCTCGAAGAGTAGATCATTTCATTCCATTGCATCATTTTCATTTGAGCTCATCTTGATGCCCGAAATGCTGTTGGAAGAGTGCAATGTGCTGATAGTTTCTGATTTTTATCAGGAGTTGCACTTTTGTTATTTTTGCTATGATTAATATGTGCACCCTATGTATTTGAGTCCTACATGTGTTTTGTAAAATGCCATGCCATCTTTCCAGGGGTATATGCCATGTATTTTTGTGATCTATGTGGTGACTAGCACAAGCATGCAAAGTAGGTGTCCTAATGTTGCTGATTTCAGCCCTGTTTTAGCTGATTTTGATGCCATGTTTGCTTGATGATACCGAGAGATCTATGCATATTTTGAGATACTTCAGTAAGGGTGTTTTGTAAAGCATGACTTGCTCTATCCATCCATGCCTTTTTTTGCAATTATGGGATGCCATAGCTTGAGTCAATCGAGCTCTACTTTTGCTACCAAATGTTTCCTGGCAGATTGTATACGTGTTATTCAATTTTGCCTAGGATGTTGTGGTTGACCCATATAGGCTATGTTAGTGTTCTTGCCATGTATGTCTTCTATGTCATGTCTTCTTGATGTATGTATGCTTAGTTTATCATTTGAGGCTCTGTAGTGAGTGCATTGAGCTTGTAAACATGCCATCTCGTTATCAGTTTTGACATGTCAAGTTGCTGAATCTGTTAACAAGACTTTCAATATTGACATGGGTGTTACTATATTTTCTAGTCCTTTTGGCTTATGGTCAGTAAGGGACTTTTGAAATATGCTTTGAGTAGATTCATGCCATGCCATGTTTTGCTATTTTAAGTTCCTGTAGCATGTAGTTTTGATGCTCTGAACATTGCAACCTGTTACTGTTTTGCCATGTCCAGCCTGATTATTATTGCTCTTTTGCCATGCTTGTTTGAACCTGTTATGATGTGAACTAGCCGTAGCTCAGTGCTCATCTTTTGTCGAGCATCATGTGTAGATCACTGCCATGTGCTTTGTTGTTACGTTTGGGTGCAGTAGCTTAATTATTTGTTGCTTGCTAAGTGGCATCATGCTGTTAATGGCAGATTTGCGCCATTCTTGTTTTGCTTGCCATTTGCAAACCGTGCATCCGATTCGGTGATCTTTATATCGATTTCAGCGAAATCATCTCATCTTTCAGTGGCATGCTTGGTTTGCCAAGTTGATGCCTGGTTCATCATTACCTTCGGGCGCACATAAGCATTGCATATCTCATCATGCATATCATGCCATGTTTGCATCATGTTGATTGTGCATTGCACCGTGATTTATTGTGGTTCCTTTGTTTGTGTTGTTGCTTTGGGTAGAGTCGGAGGCGAGTGCGTGAGCGAGGAACCTGTTGAGAGCGCTTTCGAGGATCAAGCTTTCGACAACTCTCGAGAACATTGCGAGCAAGATGACCATACCCTCGAAATCACTTCTATCTTTGCTATGCTAGTTGCTCGCTCTTTTGCTATGCCTATGCTGCGATGCCTACCACTTGCTATATCATGCCACCCATATTGCCATGTCAGCCCTAACCATCCTTTCCTAGCAAACCGTTGATTGGCTATGTTACCGCTTTGCTCAGCCCTCTTATAAGCGTTGCTAGTTGCGGTGAAGCTGAAGTTTGTTCCTTGTTGGAACATGGAGATGTTGTTCCTTTTTGGAACATGTTTACTTGTTGGGGATATCACAATATATATATATCTGCTATATTTAATGCATCTATATACTTGGTAAAGGGTGGAAGGCTCGGCCTTATGCAGTGTTTTGTTCCTCTTGCCACCTAGTTTCCGTCATACGGTGTTATGTTCCTTGATTTTGCGTTCCTTACGGTTGGGTGATTTATGGGACCCCCTTGACAGTTCGCTTTGAATAAGACTTCGTCAGCAAGGCCCAACTTTGGTTTTACCATTTGCCACCTAAGCCTTTTCCCGGGTTTTCGCGAGCCGAGGTCATCTTTATTTAACCCGGGCCAGTTCTCCTTGATTGCTGGTCCAACTTGGCGATGTCCGGCGCCCTTGGGCAACAGGGTTTCGCCAACCCGGCGTCTGGCTCATCCGGTGTGCCACGAGCGAGATATGTGCAGCTCCTATCGGGTTTGTCGGCACATTCGGTGACTTTGCTGGTCTTGTTTTATTCTGTCGAAATGTCTTGTAGTCCGGGATTCGAGATTGATCGGGTCTTCGGTAGAAGAATATCCTTCGTTGACCGTGAGAGCTTATAATGGGCTAAGTTGGGACACCCTGCGAGGGTAATATCTTTGAAAGCCGTGCCGCATGGTTATGAGGCAGATGGGAATTTGTTAATGTCGGTTGTAGAAAACCTAAAGTTGACCTCAAATAAAATACACATCAACGCGTGTGTAACCGTGATGGTCTCTTCTCGGTAGTCAGGAAGTGAACACGGTGTTGGAGTTATGTCGGCGTAAGTAGTTCGGGATCACTTCTTGATCGCTACTAGTTTCACGACCGCGCTTTGCTTCTCTTCTCGCTCTCTTTTGCGAAGTAGCCACCATATATGCTGAGTAAACTTGCTGCAGCTCCACTTTACTACCTGTCTTTCCTATAAGCTTAAATAGTCTTGATCTCGCGGGTGTGAGATTGCTGAGTCCCGTGACTCACAGATACTTCAAAAACAGTTGCAGGTTCCGATGAGGCGGTCAGGTGATTCCACCGAGCTCAAGTGGGAGTTCGACGAGGCGTGGTCGTTATATGTCTTTTCGGATGATCGATAGTGGTGCCCGGTTGGGACGATTCGAGGATCTGTGTTAGCATTTGGGGTATCTTCTTTATTTTGGTTCCGTGGTCGGACCTTGAGTGTACTCTGAATGATGGATGTTTATTTATGTCTTTGTGTGAAGTGGCATTGTAAGCCAACTATGTATCTCTTTCCTTAATTATTACATGGGTTGTGTGAAGATTACCTCACTTGCGACATTGCTTTCAATGCGGTTATGCCTCTAAGTCGTGCCTCGACACGTGGGAGATATAGCCGCATCGAGCGTTACAAGTTGGTGTCGAGCCTTCCCGACTTAGGAGCCCCTACTTGATTGTTTCTTTGGCGTTGTTGAGTCTAGAATGGAAAATGTTTTGAGTCTTAGGATTATATATATCGGAGTAGGATTCTTTTACTTCCGGTCCTTCGTCGCTCTGGTGAGGTATCTGGCGTAGAGTTTTGACTCTCCTCTTCTCAAATTTCACTAAAATTTTTTAGGATCACGTGGGTATCTTGGAATCGTTCCGATGGTTTTGTGGCGAGAACATTGTTCTTGGTGCCTCGACATTTAGGGGTTGTGGCGGTGTCCGGGGAGTTGAGCTCCGAGGTGTTGTCGTCACAATTTTATCGTTGCAGATTACGGAATACGAGTTTTGCCGACATGAAATCTCTTTTGTGCAGTTGTTGGTGAGATAACCTGATAGCCCGATCTTGTGGCGAGTCTTGGGAATATTGCCATGACTTGTATAACGGATGTTTTTGAAGGTCGAGGTACCACGATTTCGAGGATTTCTTGGTTATGTGTTGTGGATGGATCTGTTTGGATCTAGGTATTGTTAGTTTGGTGATATATTTTGTGTCCCTGTATCCCCAACACAGTTGCATAACCAGAAAGTTTGGGAGTTTATAGGTGGAATTCTAGTAGCTTACGGGATATTCTTTCCGGCGGATGTATGATTTGAGATTGGGGTTCAGCGTCTAGTGGTCCGCCCATTCACGGTCGATTCTGATGGTCGCGAGGCGTCTTAAAGAATCCTTGGCTATGCTGATTCGGGGCGTCTTGTTAGTCATTCGTGGCGTCCGCTATCGTCGTGTCGTGTGGGCCCCCCACGAACACTTTGGCGAAATCTCTATCATGTGTTTGTTCGGCTCATTCTAGCATCCAACCTTTTGGTTTTCAATTGTGATATTGAATTGTTTCTAAGGCGATGTTGTTTCCATATCCTTTATCTAAGTGGCTTCTCACCTTAATGGATGTGTGATGATTAACTTTGGAATTCATTCGTTCATTCTTGTTGAATGTTTATTGTGAAGACTATATGTTGCAATTTCTATCCGTTGATTCTACTTATCTATTTGTCTATCAAAGGACTAACGGATGTCACCCTCTCGGGATGGCTCCATGTAGCGTCGAATCCGGATCGCAATGATGGGGATCGATCGAATCCTCCACCTCCACCTCCACCTCCGCCTCCGGAGGCACGGCAAGCTATCATGGCAGCCACCAATGCCAATGCTCGAGATGATTTTGCAGCTCTTGCAGAAGCGTACTTTCGGGGCAAGGCAATCAAGGCAATCAAGGTCAAGGCAACAATCAGCCACACTTTGCTACTCTCGATCGGTTTCTCGCTAATCGGCGAAGTCTTTCGGTTTACGTGTTGAGGCCCCAGACGGCGGCGATTGGTTAGTGGACATCTGCAAGCACTTTGGTGTAGCAATGTCGGACACGAGGACTTTGTCAAGTTTGCATCGTTTCAACTCAAGGATCAAGCTGCTGAGTGGTTCCGACAATACAAAGATTCGAGAGGAGGTCGTGTCATTACAGGATGAGTTCGCCGTGATTTCGAGCTCATCACATTCGAAGAGTGTTGTTGAGAGCAAGCGTGAGGAGTTCCGCAATCTCAAGCAGGGCAACATGTCATCTATCAATACAATATCCAGTTCGAGCTTCGCTCGTTTTGCTAAGCAAGATGTACACGATGAAAGAGTATGATCTATCGATTCGGAGGTGGTGCGAGAGAAGATCTGCAATTACCTCTTGTCTTTGTTTGAGCGGATAAGTATGATGATTTCTACAACATGGTTCTCAAGCAAGCGGCTCAGCTCAAATCGAGGCTTCTAAGAAGAGAATCGGGGATGCAGTTCAGTCCTCCTCGTCCTCTCAAGTGGCAGCCAAGCAGCGAAGTTTTACTGCCCCCTCCTCCGTTCCGTCGGCCTTACCCTGAGAAGAACTCGGTGGCCGTGGATCTTCCACCCACCCAACCCAAGCTATCGAACAAGTCTAATTCTCAAGCTCCAAGGTCAAGTGCTCCTTACCACCGTCCGCTCTCGAGGTCACTTGCAACAAGTGTCGGCGAAGGGTCACTATCTTGAACAAGTGCTTCAACGAGGCGTCTTCCGCCTCCTCCTCTGTGAAATCTTCCGGCAATGCGGTGGTCAAGCATAATCCCAAGTCTGCAAGGTCAATATGATGAATGCAGCTCAAGCGGAGAGTCTTGATGTGATCTTGGGTAATCTCTCGATTAATGATATTCTGCAAAAGTCTTATTTGATCTTTGGTGCATCGCATTCTTTCATTTCAAGACCTTTTGCATCTAAGCATGAGTTGGTTTTCAAGATTTGCCTAAGCCATTATCGGTTGTCTCTCGGGTAAATTCATGCATGCAAGCTCCATGGTTCGAATGTTTCTATCAAGATGGGCGATTATAGGTTTTGGCTAAACCGGTTGTCCTTGGTGACTCGGATATTGATCTTATTCTCGGAATGGGTGGCTTTATCAACACAAAGCTCAAATTGATTGTGCTGCGGGAAATTCAATTGACTCACTCTTCTAATGATGTGATCATCTATGCCTCTCGTGATGAAACCATTGGTTGTTTTCTCTCAATGAGAAGAGGCGAACTGAATGCCATCTCTCAATTCGATCGTTTGTGAGTACCAAGATGTCTTTCGGAAGAGCTTAGGGTATGCCTCCTCATCGGCCGATTGAGTTAGTTATCGATCTTGAGCACGGCCTTGAACCCGTTGCAAGCGTCCATACAAGCTTGGACTGATGAGCTGAGGAATTGAAGAAGCAGCTCGATGAACAAGGCGTCAGGTTTGATCGGACCGAGTTCATCTCCTTGGGGTTGTGGTGTTCTTTTGTCGGAAGAAGGATGGCGCGGACCGACTTTGCGTCGATTACCGTCCATTGAATAAGAAGACAATCAAGAACAAGTATCCACTTCCCAACATCAATGAGCTTTTCGAGCAACTCAAAGGTGCTACGGTGTTCTCTAAGCTTGACCTTCGTATGGGGTATCATCAGTTCGCATTCGTGAACAAGATATTCCCAAGGCAGCATTGAGAACAAGCTTTGGTTCTTATGAATATCTTGTCATGTCTTTCGGCCTCGTCAATGCTCCTCCAACATTCTCTCGGATGATGAACTTCATTTCAACCCCTACACCAATGAATTCGTCTTGGTCTATCTTGATGATATTTTGGTCTTCTCCAAGAATAAGAAGGATCATGCCAAACATTTGCGATTGGTGCTAGACAAGCTCGAGAGAGTACCAATTCTATGCTAAGTTCTCCAAATGTGAATTCTGGCTTGATGAAGTGCTTTATCTTGGTCATATCATCTCGCCAAGGGCATCATTGTTGATCGAGAAGGTGTCCGCAATTGTGAATTGGGAACCTCCTCGGAATGTCAAGCAGCTCCGCACTTTCTTGGTCTTGCAAGCTATTGCGAAGATTCGTTGAGAACTTCTCCAAGATTGCAAAGCCTCTTTCCAACCTTCTCGAAGCGGTGAAGTATATACGGTCTCCCGAGTGTGGCGTTGCTTTCAATACCCTCAAGAGAAACTCGTCACAGCTCTGTCTTGACTCCTCTGATGAATCCAAGCCATATGAAGTTTTCTGTGATGCTTCTCTTCAAGGTCTCGGTGCTGTGTTAATGCAAGAGAAGAGTTGTGGCTTATACCTCTACGCTTGATTGAAGCCCAGCGAGAAGAACTACCCCACTCACGATCTTGAGTTGGCGGCGTTGTCCATGCATTGATTACGTGGAGACATCTCTTGTTGGGAAGGAAAGTGGACATTTTCACGATCACAAGAGTCTCAAGTACATCTTCACTCAGCCCAACCTCAACCTCGAGGCAGACTCGATGGGTCAAAATGATTCAAAAGTACAACCCAAGTATTGAGTATACTCGGGCAAAGCCAATGTCATTTCGAGATGCTTTGAGCGAGGAAAGCTTCTTTGCAGATCTAATCCTCAAGCCCTTTCAGCGGATCTCTGTGAATCTTTCCATAAGCTGAATCTTCAAGTTGTTCCTCAAGGCTTTCTTGCCAACCTCATAGTCTCTCCTACTTTGGAAGATCAGATTCGTGAGGCTCAACTTCGGATACCATGGTGAAGAAAGTGAAGCGTGGTATTGACAAGGGCATTTCAAGTACAAGTGCTTCGCGTTGATGACAAAGACACTCTGTTCTTTGAGGACGGATTATGGTTCCTAAGGGTGATCTGCGAAAAGTCATTATGAGCGAGGCTCACAATTCACTTCTATCCATTCATCCGGAAATGCGAAGATGTACCATGACCTCAAGCAGTCATATTGGTGGACTCGAATGAAGCGAAATTGCTCAATTCGTGAATGAGTGTGATGTCTGCGGAAGAGTGAAAGCGAGAACACCAAAGACCAGCTGGTCTCCTCCAACCTCTTGCTATTCTGAATGGAAGTTTGATCATATTGAAATGGACTTCGTGGTGGCTTTCCAAAGTCAAGCGTGGAAATGATGCTATCTTCGTTGTCATTGACAAGCTTACTAAAGTGGCTCATTTTCTTCCTATCAAAGAATCCATCACAGCAGCTCGGTTGGCGAGCTATACACCTCGAGGATTGTCTCCTTGCGGCATTCCACAAGTGATCTCTTGAGACCGTGGCAGCATCTTTACCTCCAAGTTTTGGGATTCTTTTGAGAAGGCCATGGGCACCAACATTCGTTTCAGCTGAGCTTTCCATCCTCAAACAAGTGGCCAAGTTGGCGAGTAAATCAAATCCTTGAAGATATGCTCGGGGCTTGTGTCATTTCTTCGGTATGAAGTGGGAAGATTGTCTTCCATATGCGAGTTCTCCTACAACAACAGCTTCCAAGCGAGTTGGGCAAGGCCCCATTGAAATTCTCTATGGCGAGAAAGTGCGTACTCCTCTCAATTAGTGCAGAGACAGGTGAGCGCCAACTTCTTGGCAATGACTTGATCCACGAAGCGGAAGAAATGTGCAAGTCATTCGTGAGAATCTCAAAGCAGCATAATCGCGCGGAAAACTATTATGATGATAAGCACCGTGATGTGGCTTTTGAAATCGGAGACCATGTCTACCTCGCGTCTCTCAATGAAAGGTACTCGTAAACCCGGTATCAAAGGAAGCTTGCCCCTAGATCGTGGGTCCTTTCAAGATCATTGGGAAAAGAAGCGATCTAGCCTATCAACGAGCTTCCATCCAACTTTGCAAGCGTGCGATGTGTTTCACGTGTCACAACCATAAGTGCTTCAAGACTCTGAGCACTATCAACCGAAGATTGACCTTCAAGAAGATCTCTCTTATCATGAGCACCCGTTGCTATTCTTGAAGAAACCGGCGCAAGACTGCAACAAGTCAATCAAATTCCTGAAAGTGAAGTGGTCACACCATTCCGACCGAGAAGCTACACAGGGGCCGAGGATCACCTCCGTTCTGAGTATCCGGAGTTCTTTCGGTCCTAGATCTCGGGGCGAGATCCTCTTGTAGTGGTGGAGTGTTGTAACACCCGGAGTAACTTTCCATATTTGTAACTCCAACTCTTGCCATTTTCGGCATTGATATATGATATTCCCTCCGTGGTTGGGTTTTCTTCATGTTGCATTTTGTCCGTGTCATGCATTTTATATTATGTCATCATGTGCATCGCATTTGCATCGTGTTCTTCTCATGATTCGAGCATTTTTCCGTTGTCCGTTTTGCAATCAAACCTCCTATCTCTCCGGCGGTCCCTTTTACGTTTTTTAGGTGTGCGGGTATTAAACCGTCTCGAAATGGACCGAGTTTGTCTAGTGGCCTTGGTATAACACCGGAGACCACGGTCAAGTTTGGTCATTTGGAGCTCGTTTGGTACTCAGCAGTTAACGCACCTTTGCGAGGCCTCTTTTAAGTTGCAGCCCAACACCCTCCAAAACAGCCCAATAACCCATCTAAGTCACCTCCATGCTCTCCGTCGTTCGATCACGATCGTGTGGTAACTACACCTCATTTGGACTCTCCTAGCTCCCTCTACCTATAAATATAGATCCCTTCCCGAAATCCGGACGAAACCCTAGTCTCGCTTCGCCCGCGCCCGGGCGAAATCCAGACGGCCGGACCGTCCGCCGCCGCCCGGACCTCTCGCGCCCGCCCGTGGCGCAGCCGCGCCCGCCGCCGCCGACCCAGCAGGCCGCGAGCCCGTCGCAGAGGCCCTCCCGGCGCCGCCCGCCCGCCAGCCGCCGCGCCGCCGCGCGGCCGGCGCGCCGCCGCCTCGGCGCCGCCGCCGCGCCCGCCTCCGCCTCCGGCGACCTCCGGCCGACCCCTCCGGCGCCTCGCCCGCCGACCATCGCCGCCTCTCCGCCCGCCCGCCGCCCGCCCGAGCCCCGCGAGCTTCGCCGCCGCCTCGCGGGACCTCCGGCCCGGCCCGCCGCCAGCGCCACCGCGCCTCCTCGCCCGCCGGCCCGGCCCGCCGCCGCCTTCCTTCCCGACCGGCCGCTCCGGGAGCCGCCCGCGCCGCCACCGGCCCGATCGATCGGATCCGGCCTCGATCCATGAGCCGTTGACCTCTCTCCCCCCTTAAATTTTCTCTAAGTCTTTAGATCGTTTTAATTTCGTGCAATTTTCATCATGCTATATCTTCGCATCCGTAGATCCATTTTTCACGTATAATATGTCAAAATGTTCGTCTCGAAGAGTAGATCATTTCATTCCATTGCATCATTTTCATTTGAGCTCATCTTGATGCCCGAAATGCTGTTGGAAGAGTGCAATGTGCTGATAGTTTCTGATTTTTATCAGGAGTTGCACTTTTGTTATTTTGCTATGATTAATATGTGCACCCTATGTATTTGAGTCCTACATGTGTTTTGTAAAATGCCATGCCATCTTTCCAGGGGTATATGCCATGTATTTTTTGATCTATGTGGTGACTAGCACAAGCATGCAAAGTAGGTGTCCTAATGTTGCTGATTTCAGCCCTGTTTTAGCTGATTTTGATGCCATGTTTTCTTGATGATACCGAGAGATCTATGCATATTTTGAGATACTTCAGTAAGGGTGTTTTGTAAAGCATGACTTTCTCTATCCATCCATGCCTTTGTTTGCAATTATGGGATGCCATAGCTTGAGTCAATCGAGCTCTACTTTTGCTACAAATGTTTCCTGGCAGATTGTATCGTGTTATTCAATTTTGCCGAGGATGTTGTGGTTGACCATATAGGCTATGTTAGTGTTCTTGCCATGTATGTCTTCTATGTCATGTCTTCTTGATGTATGTATGCTTAGTTTATCATTTGAGGCTCTGTAGTGAGTGCATTGAGCTTGTAAACATGCCATCTCGTTATCAGTTTTTGACATGTCAAGTTGTTGAATCTGTTAACAAGACTTTCAATATTGACATGGGTGTTACTATATTTTCTTGTCCTTTTTGGCTTATGGTCAGTAAGGGACTTTTGAAATATGCTTTGAGTAGATTCATGCCATGCCATGTTTTGCTATTTTAAGGTCCTGTAGCATGTAGTTTTGATGCTCTGAACATTGCAACCTGTTACTGTTTTTGCCATGTCCAGCCTGATTATTATTGCTCTTTTGCCATGCTTGTTTGAACCTGTTATGATGTGAACTAGCCGTAGCTCAGTGCTCATCTTTTGTCGAGCATCATGTGTAGATCACTGCCATGTGCTTTGTTGTTACGTTTGGGTGCAGTAGCTTAATTATTTGTTGCTTGCTAAGTGGCATCATGCTGTTAATGGCAGATTTGCGCCATTCTTGTTTTGCTTGCCATTTGCAAACCGTGCATCCGATTCGGTGATCTTTATATCGATTTCAACGAAATCATCTCATCTTTCAGTGGCATGCTTGGTTTGCCAAGTTGATGCCTGGTTCATCATTACCTTCGGGCGCACATAAGCATTGCATATCTCTTCATGCATATCATGCCATGTTTGCATCATGTTGATTGTGCATTGCACCGTGATTTATTGTGGTTCCTTTTTTGTGTTGTTGCTTTGGGTAGAGTCGGAGGCGAGTGCGTGAGCGAGGAACCTGTTGAGAACGCTTTCGAGGATCAAGCTTTCGACAACTCTGAGAACATTGCAGGCAAGATGACCATACCCTCGAAATCACTTCTATCTTTGCTATGCTAGTTGCTCGCTCTTTTGCTATGCCTATGCTGCGATGCCTACCACTTGCTATATCATGCCACCCATATTGCCATGTCAGCCCTAACCATCCTTTCCTAGCAAACCGTTGATTGGCTATGTTACCGCTTTGCTCAGCCCTCTTATAGCGTTGCTAGTTGCGGTGAAGCTGAAGTTTGTTCCTTGTTGGAACATGGAGATGTTGTTCCTTTTTGGAACATGTTTACTTGTTGGGGATATCACAATATATATATATCTGCTATATTTAATGCATCTATATACTTGGTAAAGGGTGGAAGGCTCGGCCTTATGCACAGTGTTTTGTTCCTCTTGCCACCTAGTTTCCGTCATACGGTGTTATGTTCCTTGATTTTGCGTTCCTTACGGTTGGGTGATTTATGGGACCCCCTTGACAGTTCGCTTTGAATAAGACTCGTCGGCAAGGCCCAACTTTGGTTTTACCTTTTGCCACCTAAGCCTTTTCCCCGGGTTTCGCGAGCCGAGGTCATCTTTATTTAACCCGGGCAGTTCTCCTTGATTGCTGGTCCAACTTGGCGATGTCCGGCGCCCTTGGGCAACCAGGGTTTCGCCAACCCGGCGTCTGGCTCATCCGGTGTGCCACGAGCGAGATATGTGCAGCTCCTATCGGGATTTGTCGGCACATTCGGTGGCTTCTTGGTCTTGTTTTATTCTTTGTCGAAATGTCTTGTAGTCCGGGATTCGAGATTGATCGGGTCTTCGGTAGAAGAATATCCTTCGTTGACCGTGAGAGCTTATAATGGGCTAAGTTGGGACACCCTGCGGGGTAATATCTTTCGAAAGCCGTGCCCGCGGTTATGAGGCAGATGGGAATTTGTTAATGTCGGTTGTAGAAAACCTAAAGTTGACCTCAAATAAAATACATCAACCGCGTGTGTAACCGTGATGGTCTCTTCTCGGTGAGTCGGGAAGTGAACACGATGTTGGAGTTATGTCGGCGTAAGTAGTTCAGGATCACTTCTTGATCGCTACTAGTTTCACGACCGCGCTTTGCTTCTCTTCTCGCTCTCTTTTGCGAAGTAGCCACCATATATGCTAATTAAACTTGCTGCAGCTCCACTTTACTACCTGTCTTTCCTATAAGCTTAAATAGTCTTGATCTCGCGGGTGTGAGATTGCTGAGTCCCGTGACTCACAGATACTTCAAAACAGTTGCGAGGTTCCGATGAGGCGGTGCGGTGATTCCACCGAGCTCAAGTGGGAGTTCGACGAGGGCGTGGTCGTTACTATGTGTCTTTTCGGATGATCGGTAGTGGTGCCCGGTTGGGGACGATTCGAGGATCTGTGTTAGCATTTGGGGTATCTTCTTTATTTTGGTTCCGTGGTCGGACCTTGAGTGTACTCTGAATGATGGATGTTTATTTATGTCTTGTGTGAAGTGGCATTGTAAGCCAACTATGTATCTCTTTCCCTTAATTATTACATGGGTTGTGTGAAGATTACCTCACTTGCGACATTGCTTTCAATGCGGTTATGCCTCTAAGTCGTGCCTCGACACGTGGGAGATATAGCCGCATCGGGGGCGTTACATCGGCCCAGTTGGGTGCGGGCGCGTGCAGGGTTTTTTTTTATAAATAAATTCCGCCGAGAATTAGAAAAATCCTAGAAAAATAAATAAAAATCTAAAAATACCAAATAAATTTTCATCGTCTAAATGAAATATTTAGAACGGAATGAACATTTTCTTGGCCCTTAAAATGCAATTTTTTTAAAACATGCAAATTTTTCTAGGGCAAATAAAATTCCAAATAAACTCAAATAAAATCCAAATAATGATTTTAACATTTTTCCTCCAATATTTCAATTGTTTTGGAGAAGTCATATTATCTCCCCTCATTTATTTTAAGAGGAAATATTTTCCGGAGAGAAAAATAATTAAAATAAAAAATCCTCGTTTTCCAATATTTGATAAAATTCAAATATGAAAAATCAGAAAATCCCCAACTCTCTCCGAGGGTCCTTGAGTTGCTTAGGATTTCGAGGATTACGGAACGAAGATGCAATAAAATATGATATGCATGGATGACCTACGTATAACATTCCAAATTGAAAATTTGGGATGTTACAATGCATTAACATTTTATTAGTTAAATCAAAGGTCAAAACTTGGCGCAAAATGCAAAGGAGACCAATAAACCGATAAACATAACACTTCCCTCGTTTGGCCCCAACTAGAGTCGGTGAGATGACTATCTTGCACACGCAGAGAGACGCAGCTTCATTGACTTAAAAGGCAAGCGCCTTTTGGTGAATGACACGTGGGCCCAAGGGTGGCTGGCCCACCTATCATACAACCAAAAGCGAGGTGCGATGGGGGCGAGGTAATCTGAAATCCTACGCACCTCATACGCTAACCAAGGGCAAGTGATCACTCGAATCGCAAGATCAGTTTACTAGAAGCTCGCTAGACCCATGAAAGCGATGGCGCGAGAATCAGCCGGCTGTGCCGGATGGTCCCGGCGACTGCTGCGGCGGCGCAAAGAACATCTCGAGTAGTAGTATTGCTTGAGGCCGCCCGAGGCGAGGGCAGCAGACGGCAACCGTCTCCTTGTTGAGCGAGGTCCTCGTCGGTTTCCTCGACAAGTTCACCATCGTCAAGAAGCTTGCGAGCGACTTTGAAGTAAGCCTCCGGCCAGCGCCCGGGCTGCGATGCCGCCACCCTAGCAGCCACTATGGTGACAACCTCTTGACCTGCTTGGTGGCCTGCGGCTGCCGCCGTCATTTGCCAGTTCGGGTTCAGCGAGACCCTTGAGGGTTCGAACAACTGCGGTGCCGCGGAGATCTCTCCCCTACCAGCTCACGCGTCAACGGTTAGCCAGGGATCTAAACTAAGAGGAAGAACACACAAGGGACACGAGGTTTATACTAGTTCGGGCCACCATTGTGGTGTAATACCCTACTCTAGTTTGTGGTGTGGTGGATTGCCTTAGGGGATGATGATGAACAGTATAAAGGAAGAACTGCCTCACGAGGGGCCGTTCTTGGGCTGGTGCGATGGATTGCTTGGGTGGGTCTAGTCGCTTCTCTCTTTCTCTCTGGCCGGTTCAACCCCTCCTTCTCTCTGTGGTGGCTAGTCCTATTTATAGAGGGAGGCCCTGGGCCTCTTCCCAAATAATGAGCCAACCGCGGGTAGTACACTTATCCTGACTAAAGCTGGTCTTCGGCTACCAAAGGCTCTGACCGTGACGCCGTCTTGGGTTCCACGATGACCTCCTTCCTGCCGCCCTGCCGGTCTTGGTCTTGTTGCACCGAAGCGGTAACCTTTGCCTGATGCCTTGGCCTGTGCTTGCCTCCTTTGCACCAAAGGGAAATGAGGACACCTACTGAGGAGGCGCCCGCTTTAGTCTCGTCGTCATGGCTTGCGTCAGGGGCTCCCTCGGGAGTACCTGCCTTAATCTCTCCGCCTCCTCGTGAGCCCCTTTGTGAGGCTGCTCTGAAGATTCACTGTAAATGCCCCACGAGGCTTGGCCCCTCGCGAGGTCTTGAGCCGAGCTGATGAAGCTGGGCAGCTGGGCCTCCACTTGAACACGCCGTAGGCAGGCGAGGCAAAGTCAGGGACCCCGTTCCCAGAACACCATGATAGCCCCGGGCCCAAAGGCGCGCCCGTGCCAGCTCGGCGGAAGCGAAGGAGCAAGTGCAAAGCTGTGAGCCCCAACAACTTCTTGACCTTGGGCGCGTGGCGATTGATTGGTGGTGGGCGTCTCCGCTTCCCCATGATCCCTCGGCAAATGCATGACTTGACAAGTCCTGCATGAAAGCAGGTCATGATTACTGTGATCGTGGAGGCCGGCGGTTGGCCTCCTCGGCTATAAATGCAGGCAGTGCAAGCCCTTCAGTCCATCTCTCCTTGCTACTCCTTCTTTTCCATGGCTCCGTCGAAGAGGTTCTCGGCAGCGGAGAAGGGAAACCGCTTGAGTTGGGCTGACTCTCCCCCCCTTAGCGGCGAGGCCGTCCTGCAAGCATCCTGCGGCTCCGTGGCGGCCTCCGTGGTCGTGGAGATGATCCCCTGCGCGGCGATGGGCGCCAGGTTGTCGATGGGGGGCGTGCCGCAACTGCGCGACCCCCTAGGCCGCGCTTCCGCTCGGCGGAGGTGCTGCCGGAGTTCCTCGTGTAGTCGGTGGAGCCGACCGGCACCTGGCTCCAGCTTCCCCGCTTCTTTCTGGGTGAACTTCGGCGGCGCTCGGGCGGCCTCACAGCTTGAAGCGGGACGGTTGTTGCAGCAGGGCCTCCTAAGCCATTGGAGGTCTCCATCGCCGGGAGTGTGGCCACGACCCAGCGCGGCAAGCGTTTGCTGTAGCGTGCTTTGAGCGGCGGTGCACCCTGCACTTCAAGTTGACGGCGGCGCCACCCTCTTCGTGAGGTGTTCGGAGAAAACGGTGGCGTGCGGGTGCTGCCCGAAAGCGATGACCCGGCCGTGTACCCTGCCCGGCGATGATCGGGATGAAGATGGCGATGGCGCGTGGTGGCGGCGCTCGAGGCTCGTCGAGCGGTGGCTCTCTGCGACGACAGCTCCTCGGCGGTGGCGCGACCAGCCCCGTGCGCGCGCGCTGCCTAGAGGAGGTAGCGGGTCGATCCGCCGTCGCGCCTTGGTGAAGCTGCGAGTGGCTGAGCTCCGGAGGCAGTATGAGCCGCCGCCCTTGAGTTGGCGCCGAGCAAGTCGTGCCTATTTTGTTTTCTCCCTTCCCTACGCAAAGAAAGTAGTGTAGGGCCCGTGAGGCGTGCTGAACTATTCTGTTAGTTATCATGATGTTTACTGCTATTTCGTGTTGTGCCTTTGTGCGCGTTCAGCGTATAGGAATTACTTAGCTCGGGGGGGCCTTTCGCGGTTTTTGCTTCCCGAGCCCGAGGCCTCGTCGCACGGTTCATGTCCTGCAAGGATTAGTTAGGAGGAGTAGCTTCCGGCCTCGGTTGTGGAGGCGACCGACCAGGTCCTGTGTTAGCGTCGCGATGCCCGTGGGAGCGCGGACTGGGAGGGTGCTCCGTAATGGACTGGATAGGAAGCTTCAAGCAGCGAGGCGGAAAACACTTGCGAGGATGCCGCGTTGCTCCCTCACGAGACTTGCGAGAAAGCGAAACAGCGAGTGAAAAAACAGAAGTCACAAGCTAAGGGCGACAACAACTCCAATAAAAACTTCAAATAAGAACGAACAAGCCAACTGCGGAAAGCAAATGAAAAAGCCGCGTCCAACACCTAATCTAGTCTTCGACGTATTCTCACCAGCGCGAAGCTAAGTGCTGCCACTGGGCGTGGGCGGGAGCCCCCGAGGCCCGAGGGAGGCTCTCCGGAGACTCCGGGGCGTGTACAACCCCACTCATTATTACGTGAGAGTGTCACAAGGTGGAGAGCTTCACAGGCACTGGGCCTTCTTCACAGGCTCCGGGCCTTTCTCGGGGAAATGAGCTTCACATGCGTTTGCCTTCTTCACAGGCTCCGGGCCTTTCTCAGAAAAATAAGCTTCATATGCATTTGCCTTCTTCACAGGCTCCGGGCCTTTCTTAAAGGGTAGATGTCGGTGTCAAAACTAGCGGATCTCAGGTAGGGGGTCCCGAACTGTGCGTCTAGGCGGATGGTAACAGGAGACAAGGGACACGATGTTTTTACCCAGGTTCGGGCCCTCTCGATGGAGGTAATACCCTGCTCCTGCTTGATTAATATTTATGATATGGGTAGTACAAGAGTAGATCTACCACGAGATCAAGGAGGCTAAACCCTAGAAGCTAGCCTATGGTATGATTGTTGTTAGATCCTCGGACTAAAACCCTCCGGTTTATATAGACACGGATAGGTTAGGGTTACAGTCGGTTACAATGGTAGGAGATCTACATATCCGTATCGCCAAGCTTGCCTTCACGCCAAGGAAAGTCCCATCCGGACACGGGACAAAGTCTTCAATCTTGTATCTTCATAGTCTTGGAGTCCGCCCGTGATGATAGTTGACTATCCGGACACCCCTAGTCAAGACTCCCTCGGTAGCCCTGAACCAGGCTTCAATGGCAGCGAGTCCGGCTCGTTGATTGTCTTGACATTGCGAGGTGGGTTCCGCCTCCGAATACTTCATAGAAGGTTTTGAACACAAGGATAGTGTCGGCTCGCAAAACAAGTTCCACATACCGTAGAGAATAACTTTTGCAGATCTGTGGCGTATTCAGCGGTGTGACATCACCTACGACCAGGTCTTTGTATGAATTGTTTTTTGCTGTTCCACCTTAGCGCGTTTAGCGAGGCGGTTTCCTTGGAACGTCTTATCAAAGCATAGATCATCCCCCCTTATTCCGGGATTCTCACCAATAAGGTCGTGGGTAACCCAACCGTGCCCGTTGGCGCGCCTCCTCTATCAAAGGCGAGTCCTAATCGACCACGGGGAGGGCTCTTGGTATTCAACCTCTTTATAATGAGACCAAGGCCCTCTTCTTTTTACACCCTCCATCGAGTTAGCCTCGCTTGAGTTCTAACACCCAAAGCTTCAGATTTAGGCGCTCCGGACCTTCGGCGATGTCGGCTCCGACCAACACGGCCGATGGATGTCTTCCTCCGTCACGAGAAGAAGATGTGCTAAAGCTGCGAGACACCGGTATCTAACGGCGAGATCTCGCATAGGCTGCCTGCTCTAGGGCAAGTCATTCCCACTCCGAGCCGGCGAGCGTGGTGTTCGTGTCCCACTTCCTTGAGGTTTAGGCTTCCAGCGGATCCCTTTGTGCGAGGGCTCATGTTTTATTATGGGCTGGATTTCCATGACTTGAATCCGAGTCCATCCTCCATATCTCGTCATTCATTGTCATATGTGAGGCCTTCCTCCATATTACCCCTCACTTTGGATTGTGGCTCAAGACCCTCAAGGTGGAGCCAAAGATGATCGAGGGCAGCAAGCGAGTCTTGGAGGGCGGTCATAAGCAAATGTCTTGATGCTCCGTGGCTCGAGGCTCTTTCAAGAGGAGCTTGGTTTGTAGCAGGGGGTGGTTTTATATCACCGCTCGGGGGCACCAAATGGGTGGCGCTCCCGCCTTCGCTCGAGTCCACCACGGCTGGCGTCATGGGTCAACAAGGGGCTCGGCGGGAGCCGTCAAAGGGCGTTCCTTTGCTGCGGGGCGTGTTGAGACCTCAGAAGAGATCAATCTGGTTGCGATGGCGCGAGTTATGTTGATCGGCGCCTTATGCCCCTGCAAGCGTTGCCCCCTCCGCTTTGTGGAAATTTAATCCGGAGGGACCACGAGCTCTCAAAATTTTATGGAGCACGGCGCCCGTGGAGATGTATAAACTGTTCTTGGATCACAAGAAGTGTCGGACTGGCGAGGCGCAGGACTAAGCTGCAATCGCCGGATACTCAAGTAAGTAGTCACTGTAACCGGACAAGCTGTTCATTCATTTATTATATATATATGCCCTTTAAAGAGCCGTTTCTTGAGCAGAGTGGATAGCCAAGGCAAAGTTAATAAGGTGTCGGCTCCCTCGGAAGAACACGCGGATCCCATCTTGGCCAAGATGTTGAAGGCGCGCCTTTTAAAGAAAGCGAGGTAGCGGGAAGCAACTTCCTCCTGAAGGAGGCCTTTGAGGAGGAGGGATCAAAGTCCCACCCTCAAGGAGAGAGAGGACCGCTTGGAGATCTGGAGGTCAAGGCCTTGAAGAGGGAAAGAAATCTTCGTCGGAGAGTCCTGCGCTGGGAAGTACCCCAGCCGCCTTTGTTTCCCCAAGGGATCAGCCCTCAGTGAGCCGTAAGTAAAAAGGAAGGGGTTTTTAAGTAAGGAACATCCTGTATTTATTTAGAAGATAACTGAAACCGTACCTTGTAGTTCGGATCTCAGCCCTTCTCGTGAGCTCATCTTGAGGATCTTCTTCCGGAGATGATGGAAGCAACGCCTCCACCTGTCGCACCCTCATGCGAGGCGGGCGATCTTGAGGTGTCGTCGCGGAGGTTCCCAAGTCGGCGGGGCGGAAGGTCAGCGCCAAGTGGTGTGCGGTCGGAGGCTGAAGGATCTGCTCGGGCGGCGGCTATCTCGAGAGGATCATCGTGTGCTAATGGAGTACGGTGATTGAAAGGATTGCATCAGCGGAGGCGGATTACGCGAAAACGTCGGCAGCTTCTTGGCGGGGTTGATGCGCAAAAATGATGTACCTTCTAGCGATTATGCATATAGAATCGCCCTATATAGATAGTAGCCCACGAGACTCGATATGTTGTCAAAATTGACAGCGTGCGAGATCAAAATCTCGATTATAACATATCGCCCGCTCCTAAATAGGTGGCGGGGCATCCGATGGCCAGCGGACTGATGAATATGCCGAACTAAGCGGCAACTTGATGAGCGGATGCGGACATCGCGCTGGTCAATAAGCGGTTTGACGAGTCACAAGGTATCACGACTTCTCTGCGGACACTGGTAAAGGAGCTTGGCGCCCATGCCTTACTACATGTATGCTTAATGCAGATGGTGCCGCTCTTTGTGGAGGAGCTGCGGGCGGAACTTCGCCCGGCGAAAAAAGCAAGCGAGAAATAATGTCGGCGCTTTAAAAGCGGTTGAAGAGCTAGAAGCGAGCGGGCTGCTCACTTCGAAGCAAGAGGAAATGGCGATATGGCGAGAAAGTTGAAGAATATTACCGACGCTGCGAGGTTCTTGAAAAAAGAACGTCAAAGCGGAGCAAGAAGAAGCTGAAAAAGGCCGCCGAATCAAGGATGCCCGTTCCGCTTTGAGAGCTGCCAAGGAGGAGCTGAGTCGGGCGGGGCTATTGCGGTTGGAAAACCGTTTCTGCTGCGTAGGAAATATACGGATCCCAAGTATGCTCAGTTGGACAAGTTGTGGAGTTCGGAGGATGCCTATCTGGACTTAGCGGCGGCGCGTGAGCCGCGATTGAGCACTTCCGAGGCGGAAGGGGCACAAAAGGGAAGAGCTATATTGGTGCAATTCCATAGTCCGGGCGTCCTCTTCCGTTGTGGATCGGTTGGCTGAATGGGCGAGCTGAATCGATTATCCGGACTTGCCATGAAGCACGTCATGACTCATTTGTGGCCGAGCGGACCCCAGCCGAAGAGTTATTTTGTTTTAGTGCAGCAGTTCCTTGGTGCGGTGCCGTGTAACGACGCAATGAAGCGGTCGGCGTGTATTGAGGGAGCGCGGATGGCTCTGGCCCGTGTCAAGACATACTGGGCAGAGATGAAGGCCACCGGCGTTGCATCCGAGATTGGACAGAAGCGAGTGCTGCCGAGCACTACTTTGAGGAAGTCTGCGGGTGCTTTCGTTTAATAGAGGCGCGATGCTCGAAGGATATTATGTTTTAATGACATGTATGATTTGTGAAAACAACGTTTCAATATAATATAAGAGCTTTTTATACTTGTGCGTTCAAGTAGTAAACTACTCCTTATGCGGCCGTTTGTGTATATGTATGTATAACTTTGAAAGATGGCAGTCCTTGGCTTCCAGCCCCCCGCACATAGTGCGGGGTGTTTACTAGAAAGCGCTTTTCACATAATCAACGTCTTGGTCCTGTTAAGGAGGTGGTAGCGTAGCAAACTAGGCAACGGACTATGATGCTTTATCACTTTCACTTAGCCATAGGAGTTCGGTGGGGCTACTATATAGCCCTTGGGGGCACCGCACTCTCCAATTCGAGAGTGCGTATGTGCTGACGAAAAATGGTCGCCGTTAATGCGGAGGAATCCTAAACATTCGGTGAGTCATCGAGTGGTTGACCAGTCTCGCTATATCATGACAGTCAGTTTTCGGCTTTCTCTCTTGAGGTGCTTTCGCCCGGCGAACGGGGCACAATCGCGATAGTTCTCCACAGTGCCACGTTAGCGATAGAATGGAGCGTAAGGCAGCGAGAACACGAGGCGGGCAAACCCAACATTTGACCAAAGACATGATTCGGAGCTGATGCATATAAGGCCTAACTCGAGGCGCGAATACTCCCTAAGGTATTCGGTCTTTATGAAATGGGTAGAATAATGCCCTAAGCCCTGGTGTCAGTGCAGCATAAAAATTCTGGTGCGGCCAATGCCAAAACACCAGCCTCCTCCTCGGTTATAGTAAGGAACCGGGGATGTATATCAACAAGAGCGATAAAAAAGGTTTACGAGGTATTAATCTGAAAAGAATCCTTGCAGCGGGTCCCTCTTGCGTCTGCTTTGTGTCTCCGTTGTGCGTATCACTGGGCGGGTGTAGCGTTGTTCATCTGTAAAGAGAGAGAACTTAGTTTGAAAGAAAAAAGATCGTCTGAAAGGTGTACTTTATATTAAATAAGCATGCGATTTGAAGAAGTGAAGAAAATTGAGCTTTATTGTGTCTTGTTGTACATGCATGCAGCCTTGTATGGGGTATGCGCTAGTAAGCGCCGGACTCGTCTAGCCGTGTCGGGGTTTGAATGACCTATTCAGGTTCTTTGACTAAGCGGGCCGGATAGGTGTGGGGCTGTCAAGGCAGTCTCACGTTCTTCCGTGCTTGGGTAACATAATACTCCTTTTAATGAGATGATGTCGCGTGGACCGGGCATTTTAAGTGTTAGAGATGCATAATGCGGTATTGCGTTAAAGCGGTAGCTTGGCGTCCCAATAGTGCTTGATGGCTACTTTTAAATGGGGCGACATGGAAGACTAACTTTTAGCGACGGAAGTTGTCGGATGAACTGAACACAACTTCTAACGATGAGGCGCCCGTACAATGGGCATATGGGCTGGCATTACCCTTTAAAGGAGATGTTGCTATGGCGAATTTTGGTTGGGTCTATCCCCATCCTGCGGATTGTGTCTGATATATCAGGTTTATGTCACTGCCACCATCCATGAGGGCGTGTGTAAATTGGAATCCGTCAATTATGGGATCAATATCAAGGCAGTCCATCCTGCGTTCGAATACTTTCGGAATAGTCACGATGGTCGAAGGTGATTGGTTTTGACAACCAGTGTTGGTACTCGCTAGGGTAGTTTGTGCGGCACGCGCATTTTAGCGGCGCCGCTCTGTTTTCCTTTAATCATGTGAAGTGAGTTTCTGTTTTAACCTCTTGTGGGAAATTCTTTTGTTTTCGGGTCTCTGCTTGTGGTGCTCATCATCATCTTCACTTGGTGTGTCGAGCCCCTTGTGTTGGCGTTGAGTCTGCGGATTGTTTGAAGACCCAGCAATTTACGTGGGTATGGTTTGCAGGCCTCCGGAATCTTGTGGATTTGACATATCTTGTCCAAGATTTTGTTTAAGTTGGATAGCTCATCGCTATTGTCCTTAAGGGGCAGTTTTTATTGTTTGCCGTGAGCTTTTGAATCCGGCGTTATTGCAGCGCTCTTTGGACAGCTCCTTTAATCCGGCGCTGGTCCTTGTTGCCGTGGTTTCCGTTCCATCTGACTTGGATGTACTTGGGTCGCTGGTGCTGCATCTTGCTAGCCAGCTATCCTCTCCAGCATAAGCGGGTCATGAGAGCTTATTAATCGGCCATTGTTCTTGGCTTTTCTTGGCGAGGTGTGTGGCGAGCCATTCGTCTCGGGCGTTGTGTTTGAAGGCTGCCAAGGCTTCGCGTCCAGACGATCGACTATTTGGTTCTTTTAGTAAGGAACCTGTTCCGAATTTTCGGGCTGACTCTCGGGCTGTTGAGTTATGTGACTTGATAAATACGCATCCGAAGAGGCGGACATAGGTCCCCTGAAAATTTGCCCGAAACACATCCTCGAGCTCTTCCCAGCTTCTAATTGTATTTTCGGGGAGGCTTTTAAGCCAATGCCGAGCTGGCCCTTTGAGTTTGAGGGGTAGGTATTTTATGGCGTGGAGATCATCTCCTCTAGCCATGTGTATGTTGAGATGTAATCCTCAATCCGAGACTCAGGGCATTGTTCCCTCGTCGTCTCTATGTTTACGGGTTTGAATCCGCTGAAATTCATGATCCGGCACCTCATCGGTGAAACATAGGGATGTCTGGCGCCCTATGTTGGGTGTGCCGTGATGTTGGATATTTGGCGTGTTGCATTGCTTTGAAGAGCTTGCTTTCTTGGCCCATAGATGGACCTAGCTGGGCCATCCTTTTGATGAGAATCCTTATCGTATCGCATATCGGCTTGTGTCTTGGTGCCATTTGCGCTCTCTTTTTGCCGTGGGGTCGTCCATCCGACCGGGTGGCCTTCTTACTTTTTGATTGTGGTGGCTCTAAGGCCTCCTCGTCAAATCGAGCGTAGCTTTCTTTTGGGTAGCTCTTTGTTGTTGTTGTCGCCGTGTTGTCTATGGTGTTGAATACTTTGCTCCATCTGATTCTGAGTGCATCTTCCGCTGTTTTGAGCTTCGCTTCTGCTTTTTAGGCTCTGTAGATGGGGCGAGCCTTTTCTGGAGGTTATTTTGCTCCAACAGTTTGTCCGGCGTGAGATCGTCCGGACTGTTGTCTTCTTGGGGGCGGGTTGTTTATCAAGTTGTCTTGTTGGACGATTGCTCGATAGCTTGTTACGTCGTCCACGGTTAAGCCTGCTCTATGGCTGGGTCTTTGTTGGCGGGACTTGGTTCGGCATTTACGTTGCCGTTTTGATTGCTTTTCGAGGATTTATCGCCGTGGCGTCCGTTGTTCCTCGTCTTCATTTCCTTTAGGTGTATCCACCATGTATACATCATGGGATGAGGTGGTTGTCCAGCATCCTATAGGCGCTGGTTCATGGTTGTCTCCTACATAAATCGTCCATACCGTCGATGTCTTGGTCAATCGAGCACGTCGTGTAAGCTTTCGGCGATTGGCTCTGAAGTGGGTGGTGGGTGGGCGTTGAATTTCTTTCTCGTTCGCATCCCAACCTTCTGTCCGTAGTCGGCCAGGGCTCTCGGATAAAGAGAGACTTTAGTGAGTTCAGGATGTCGCCAAATGGCGAGTCTTTGAAAGATGTCATGATGATGAACTGCATGACGGCGCCCAATCGGATTCGATTGGCGGTCTTGTGGAGGTTGGTCAGGAGAGAGTCCGACACCTGAGTCGAGTCTTCATAAAGGACAGGGATGGAGTCCGACTCAATCGCCGTAGAGATCGTAGCCCCGAGGCGGTGTCCAACCCTCATCCTCGATCGGGAATCCAGCTCGGATTAAGGGTCGGGGCGGATCTGGTGCGACCTCGAGGCCTTTGTTACGGCTGCGAGCTAGGTCATGCCCATCGAGACAGTGCGGCACGCTTGGCTGCGGCTCGAATCCGTCGAAGATCAAATCTCGCGGATATCGGCCGTATAGTTCAAACTTCAAATCTGACGATGGCGAGGCGTAGCTTCGATCTGCTCGGATGGCCAAGTGAATTAGCCGCGATGCAAAACCGCTGAATCTGAAGATCTGTCGGGGAGAAAAGTCTCACCTGGACGCGTCGTTATTGATGATCGAAGGAGCCATCGAGCCTATCGGTGGCGACAGGAGGAACTCTCAATGAAAGCACCAATGTCGGTGTCAAAACCGGCGGATCTCGAGTAGGGGTCCCGAGCTGTGCGTCTAAGCGGATGGTAACGAGGAGACAAGGGACACGATGTTTTACCCAGGTTGGGCCCTCTCGATGGAGGTAATACCCTACTCTGCTTGATTAATATTGATGATATGGGTAGTACAAGAGTAGATCTACCACAAGATCAAGGAGGCTAAACCCTAGAAGCTAGCCTATGGTATGATTGTTGTTAGTCTCTACGGACTAAAACCCTCCGGTTTATATAGACACCGGATAGGTTAGGGTTCTGTGAGTCGGTTACAATGGTAGGAGATCTACATATCCGTATCGCCAAGCTTGCCTTCCACGCCAAGGAAAGTCCCATCCGGACACGGACGAAGTCTTCAATCTTGTATCTTCATAGTCTTGGAGTCCGGCCGTGATGATAGTTGGCTATCCGGACACCCCTAGTCGAGGACTCCTCGGTAGAACTTCGGAGGTCTTTGGATGTTCCGCAGCGTTCGGGATGGGCACCCCTCACGAGTCTCAAGCGTGCGGGCGGGCCTAGAAACATGAACAACCTTGAGCAGGCCCTCCCACATGGGAGAGAGCACATGCAGCTTCCCTAGAGAGGACCTGTTGGGGAGATAACTCTGAGTGTGAACATACAGGAGGGCCGGGTTACCCTAAATCAAGATCGGGGCCCGGAGGAGGCCCGAGCCAGGCGAATTAGGGTCCGTGATGTAAACCGCCTTAGTATTGTAACTTGTCTGTAAGATTAGAGAGAAGAGGCCGGCAGGACACTTGTATGAGCAGGTCGGGACTCCATGAACCGGCAGGCGTCAACCCATGTATATAAGGGGCGACCCGGCGGTTAGGGATGAACAATTCGAGGCTTAAGCGAAGCTATTGCTCCCTAGTCGCGAAATCACATCAATCCCATCACAACTAGGCGTAGGCCTTTCCTTCATCGAAGGGGCGAACTAGTATAACTCCGTGTCTTTGTGTCCACCTTAACCCCTCTAAGTTAACCCGTCACGATGGCCTGCGACTAAGTCCTTTCACGAGGACATCTGCCGTGACAATTCCTGACGGTTAGGCGCCACCGTGGGGCTATCGCCGCGATGGTTTGATGATCTTAGAGGGCAAGTTCGAAGGACTCGAAGGCTATCTTGTGGGCGGATGACTAGAGTCGTCGCGGCAAACTCTACATGACGATCCGAATTTGGGGCCCGAGGCGGCTCGATCAATCTGGTGCGGGTCCCCTTTGGTGGCATACCGCGTGTTCATCGGCAAGATCGGCGAGCGGGGCCTGGGCGGACATCTGCACCGACCTCGTCGAGCGGCTCAGCGGACGAAGAAGAGTCCTGCCCTGGCTAAACTGGCTGTCAGCGTGCTTTCGTGGGAGTCGTCCACGGAGACTATGAGGCGGATCAGCATCTGGCGAAACCGTTGTCTACTCGGCGACTAATCATCCGTGGGAGAAACCGAGTCTTTGTACCGGTGCAAGATGGCGGATCGAGGGCTATTCCGGCGGAGAAGTATTCGGACTCCTTTGATCTACCCAGCGGTTTGGAATTTTCATGGCGGTACCTGGCGGCGCTTCACTCTTGACCATGGCGCCCATAAATCGCCGGTTGATGGCAGTGGTGGCAGCCGGGAAGGAGGCCTGTCGCCGCCCGGCTCAAGTTCTATCGAGTTATTTGGCGCATTGGCTGCGCTCATGGCGGAGGCTAACCGGCGGATCGGGACCTACTAGCGAAGTGCAAGGTGAAGGAACAGATCGCTGAAGCTTCATGGATCTGGCAGCAGCGGGCGTGAGATGGCGGCGGGCAGGCGCTTTGGATACCTGAGCTTATAGGCTCATCTTTGGATCGAGTGCATCACATGAAGTCATGAAAAAAATCTGATTCCCTTTGCCTTGATTTTCGAGGAAGGCTCTTCAATACCCGGGGCGAGGACGATAATCCGCCACGGTGGTCAACGGCCGGAAGCTTACACAGGATGGCGCGCAGTTCAGCCTCGTGTGATAGATCAGCCTCGCCATCATGCAGCGCGCCCAGACTGTCATGAACACCTCCGGGTCACTACTCAACCCGATGGACAACCTTTCGCGGCTGCGGATGCGATTAGGCGATTCGATCGAGGCGATTCACCGAAGCGGTAGAAACACGCCGGGTCAAGGAGCTCCTCGGGGCGGCCACAGCTCGGCGAGCGTATTCATCTGATCGGGACGGATCCACTCCACCCCCTGGCCGGAGTTATAGGCGGCGCAGATGAACCGGCCGTGTCAAGCAATGCGCGGCAGCGGTCCGCCTCGAGCAACAACCCGGTCGGTGGCCGAAGGCGCTCAAGTGGTGGTGGACGGGCGGGAGCGCGTAGGGAGGCGAGTTAACGGCACAACATGAGGACCATCAGCTCGCGCGGTTCGTCCGACCATCTTGAACCGGGGTCACGTCCGGCTCATTGGGGTGCCTTACCTCGTCCCGCTTTACGCAATGTCGTTTGCCCAAGGACTTCAAAGGGCCGCATAAGGTGCCCAATTATACCGCCGATTTGGCTCGAGCGTGGATAGAAAGCTATGAGATGGCCATGGAATCTTGGATGTGGATGAAGCTGCGTGCGAAGTATTTCACCATGATGTTGGAAGAGTGCGGCCCGTGCTTGGTTGAAAAATTTGCCACCAACTCGGTTAGTTCATGGACCCGATTCTGGACCGGTTCATTCAAAATTTCAAAGACACACTGTAAGCAGCCTATATGCGTGGTGGATTTGGCGGCTTGTGTCGAGCAGAGGAGAATCTACAACACATTGGGTGCGCCGCGTTTGGAGGTTTACATTCATCGAGACGGATCAACCCTGATTACGCTATCTTAACCCTAGAAGCCAACTGCGGTTGAACCTTTGAAGTTGAAGTTGGAGTCGCATGAAGCGTTTTGCAATGACATGGAGCGCGCTCATGGGCGTTTTGGTAAAGTATGCTGATTACGATAGTACCAAGGATCCGAGTGCGAGGATGGACGAAGTAGGGAAGGAAAGCAGAATAGCAACTCGAGGCCAGCGGCATCATTGGCGAGCAATGGAAATAAGCGTAAGGCTAACGGTAACATGGGCCGTAGCCAACACCAGCAGCGCGAGGACAAGGGTCGGTGGCGCAAGGTAAGCAATCAAACGGGGCGGTGCACAAGGTCACAATCGGGCGTTTGAATTACCTATTGAATCAACCTTGTCCGAAGCATGGGGACGAAGGAGGCACCGCGAACCACCTCTGGAAGGATTGTTATATTATGCAAGAGTTCAAAAATTCTAATGCTTTCGGTATGATCAAGGGCCGGCGGTTCAAGTCCGCCCGGAATTCTGATGGAGGAATTTCCGGCCCGGGTTGGTGGTAATCCGGGCGGGCAAAGCAATCAAAACAATCAAAACAATCAGAACCAAGGGGTTACAATCAACAACAGCAGCAGTCGGGTTACCAAAGTAATCCAGAAGCAGTTAAGCAGTGGACGATACCATGTCTTTACCACCAGCTTGGATGAGGCGAGACCGCAAACTTGAAGCGGGCGGTCGGTGTTATTGAACGGCCGCACCGCATTACTGCGCTGGTCGAGCAACCTATTGTATGGGCGAGAGGATCATCCTCCCGGGTTTACAATCCGGGTCAGCTAACCTAGTGGTGGCACCTCGGTGGGAGGATACAAGTTTACCAAAGTACTCATGGATGGAGGAGCAGCATCAACATCACATACTATGAGACCTTCCGGCGTATGGGGTTGTGGATAAGCATCTCAGGCCGTCGATCACGGTGTTTCACGGCGTGGTGCACAGCAAGTCAGCATACCGGTCGGTAAGATAGCTCTGGAGGTAGCCTTTGGAGATGAACATGACTCGGATCGGAAGCGTTGGCGTTTGAGGTGGTGAAAATCCAAAGCCCTTACCACCCTTGTTTGGGCGGCTTATGCTAAGTTTATGCGCGGCCTTGTTATGTTTATTTGCAGCTGAAAATGCGGGTCACAAAGGGGCGATAGCGGTTCACGGGAGCCGCGGATTGCGTTGGAATGCGAGGAAGGTGATCACGGCTTATGCGAGTCGGTTTGTGCCACGAAGAGTTAAAGTACTATAAAGACAATGTTGATCCGGCCGATATGACCCGTTGAAGAAGCCAACTCTGAGCACGATCCGGTTTGAAGTTTAAGTCGGTGAGACTAAACTTGTTGATTTTGTGCGGCGATTCGTCAAGCAGTTCACCATCGGTGCTAACTTGGATCCTAAATAGGAAAGCGGCGCTCATCGAGTTCATCCGTGAGAATCGGGACATTTTCGCATGGAAACCGACATGCCGGTGTACGAGGAACTTCGCTGAGCACACTCTTAATGTTGATCCCAAGTACAGACCGGTAAAAGCAGTTTCTTCGCGGTTTAACGAGGAAAAGCGCAAGGCCATTGGAAGGAGGTTGCCGGGCTCTTAGCGGCAGGGTTTATTGTTGAAGTTTTCCATCGAGTGGCTTGCTAATCCGGTGTTGGTCCTTAAGAAAAATGGCACTTGGCGCGTAATGCGTGGATTATCAGATCTTAACAAGGCTTGTCCGTGAGATCCTTCGCCCTCCCGTATTGATCAGATTATTGATGCTACGGCGGGTTGTGGCGTTGAGTTTTTGGATGCATATTCGGATATCATCAGATTAAGATGGCGGTTAAGGACCAGGAGAAGGCGGCGTTTATCACCTTTTGGAGCCTTACGCTATGTATCTATGCCTTTTGGGCTCAAGGCGCCCAAGCAACTTATCAACGTTGCGTCTGAATTGCTTGCATGAACAGATCGGCCGTAATGTGCATGCTTATGTGGATGATATTGTGGTTAAGTCAAGGAGGAAGGAAACACGATTGAGGATTTGAGAGAGACCTTTGACAACTTGCGGGTGTACAAGATGATGCTTAACTTGACCAAGTGTGTTTTGGTGTTCGGCGGGCAAGTTATTGGGTTTCCTTGTGTCCAACGAGGATTGAAGCTAATCCGGAGAAGATTACAGCTATCACCTCCTGGCTAAGCCAAAGTGTATCAATGATGTCCAACGTTTGGCGGGTCGGATCGCTGCGCTAAGCGGTTTATCGGCCGCCTAGGAGAAGGCCATTCCTTTGTACCGAGATCTTTGAAGAAAGCGGATCGGTTAAATGCAGAGTTCAGCGATGATGAGGCATTGGAGGACTTAAGCGGCGGTGGCCAACCCCTTTGTTCGCGCTCCCATTGACAAGGGCCGCTCTGTTATATGTTGCTGCTAATGCGGGCGGTCAGCGTAGCCATTGTGGTGGAGCGAAAGGAGGCGGGAAGGAGTATCGGTTCAGCGGCGGTTTATTACATCAGCGAGGTCCTCATTGAGTCTAAACAAAGATATCCGCATTGGCGAAGCTGGTATATGGAGTTTTTATGGCAAGGAAGCTAAAGCAATATTTTCAAGGCACCCCATCACGGTGGTCGATTCAGCTCCTTTGGGAGATATCATACAGAACCGGAAGCGGCGGCGGATTGCTAAGTGGGCTATAGAACTTGGGCGCATACGGTTTAAAGTATGTGCCTCGGACGGCGGATAAAGTCTCGAGCACTTGTGGATTTCATTAATGATTGGACAGAGTTGCAAGCGCTGAAGAAAAGCGGATCATACCTATTGGACCATCCACTTTGATGGGTCGAGGCAATTGGAGGGCTCGGGGCTGGAGTCGTATTAACTTCCCACGAGGTGACAAGTTACATTACGTTCTTAAGCTTAATGTTCCCTGTACTAACAATGCAGCTGAGTATGAAGCTTTGCTCCATGGTCTCCGGATGGCTAAGGAGATGAATCTAAGCGGGTTAAGTGCTTTGGTGACTTCGGACTTGGTGGCCCGGCAAGTGTCAGTGCCAGGATTCCAAAGATCCACTCATGGCTGCGTGCCGTCGGGAGGTGGATATGGTTGCGGGACACTTTAAAGGATATCAGGTGGACCATGTGGATCGTCGGAAGAGCAAGCGGCGGATGCTCTAAGCGGCTGGGTTCTCAACGTAAACCGGTCCGTAATGTCTTCCTTGACGTCTTGCACAATCCGTCGATTAAGCTTCTGATGAGGTCGATTTGGCTATTCTTGATCCGGAGGCTCACTTGGTGGCAGCCTTGCATGTCATTCGGATTGGGCGCTCCTTATTTGGCATACATGAACCGGGCGAGTTACGGAAGATGAGGCGTTGGCCCGGCAGATAGTTCGGCGGTCTAAGTCTATGACCATACATAAGGCGAGTTGCATCGTTGCGGCGTGTCGAGGCGTTTCAGCGTTGTGTGTCCCCGAGGAAGGCCGTGAGATATTGCGTGAGATCCATGAAGGGATTGTGGTCATCACGCGGTTCAAAATCCTTGGTGGCCAAAGCGTTCCGCCACGGTTTCTATTGGTTGACTGCCCATCTTGATGCGGAAGATCTGGTCGAACGATGTGATGGTTGCCAAAAGTTTCTCGGGCGTGCTCATGTACGGCCCAAGAATTGAGGATGATTCAATTACTTGGCCATTTGCGACTTGGGGCTGGATATGGTTGGACCTTTCAAAGGTCCAAGGACAAGAAGACCCACTGTTGGTGGCGGTTGATAAATTTACCAAGTGGGTGGAGAGCGAGCACTTTGTTAGCAAGTGTGATGCGGCCACGGCGGTTCAGTTCATCAAAAGGTGATTTTCGGTTTGGGTTTCCACGGTATCATCACGGACAATGGCACCAATTTGTCCAAGGGAGCCATGAAGGAGTTTTGTGAGCGAGAGCACATCCGCAGCGTTTCTTGATGGCCCACCCGTAGTCAATGGTCAGCGGAACGAGCTAATCGGGAGATCTTGAGAGGTATTAAACCCGGCTTATGGTCCCTTTGGAGAGGGCGCGCGGGTTGTTGGGTAGAAGAGCTACCATCGTGATATGGAGTATCAATACTACCCTAACAGATCCACTTGGATACACACCGTTCTTTATGGTCTATGGGCGAGGCGGTCCTTCCTGCGATATCCGTCATGACTACGCCCAGCGTGGCGGCTTATGTTGAGGCGATAGTGAGGCAGCCCGGCGGGGCGATTTGGATCGCTGGATGAAGAAGCGATATGGCGGCTGCTCGTTCGGCGATTTACCGGCAGGATCTTCGTCGGTATCACGATCGTGAGTTAGAACAAGAACCTTCGGGAGGAGACTTGGTGCTTGGCTCATTCAAGACCGGTCAGATATGCACAAGCTATCCCCACCTTGGGAAGGGCCCTTTGTGGTCAGCAAGAATCTACAACGGGTCATACTATCGATTGATGTTCGAGGCGAAAAGACTCACATGCGTCGAAGAGGAGACCAACAGGCCGTGGAACATAGCTCATCTTGACCTTATTATACGAGCCATCGGCTCCACTTATGTACATATTAAGACAATGTATATATTATGAATAAAAGCAATAAACCGGATCCTCGGCTAAGCGGGGTATCCGTTACGTAAAAGTCCGGTTTGGGTACATGGAGATGTTGTGCATAAGCGGCCTCGGTTTAACCCTTGGTCTTGCTTTTGAAGTTTTTGTCACTTGGGGCTTGGTGGTGTCGAACCAATGCAACACCTTTTGATGGCGAAAGCCACCAGATCACAGGGACATGGTCACGTCTGAACCGATCCGCCTCTTGGTGACCTAAGGCCATAGAATCACAGGGGCTTGGTGAACCCGAACCATTGCCATGCCACTTGATCGGCATAATGCCACGATTTCGGTTGGGGCACGGCTGACTTGAACCATCGCTACACCTTATGGGGAGCTTGGTCTGTCCGACCATGGTAACACCATCGATCGAGGCTCGATAAAGCCTCTTCTTGCAAGCGGTTTTATCATTGCCTTTGCTTCCATGTGGTTTTATACCAGTTATTTGATTTTATTTGCCTTCTTAAACCGACAACCTTTTTAAAACTGGATTCAAGTTGTCGAGTAGCGGAATTCGGTCCATTTTTAATCCGGCGATTTTGTTCGGTTTGATTTTTCTGTTAACATCCCATTATGGAGTATGAGGGGCTTGTCATGCCGAACGGTTTACGGTGGTAAACCGGCATTCTAACACAGGAGTTGTTTTCTCCTTTGCGGTAATGGTTTATACAACCTCCGCCTCAAGATTGGCTAGGCCAACTGCATGCCCGTATTTGGCAGGTATTTTTGTATCATAACATTTGGTCATATACCTTAATATTTTCTTATATAAATATATAAGCGTCACAAGCATTTGGCGACACAAGCCGCCGTGGCGGTTTAAAAAATTTGTGATTGAGCGAACTAAGTTGACGGTTCATCAATCCAAAGTATCCGTGTCACCATGCAAGGGATCTGATGAGGTTATAAAGGCATTGTTCAAAACAAAGTGCTAACTATCCTATTACAAAGCCTTCCAAGGCCGGTGTTTCGCATGGCGTTATGAATAGCAGTTTTGAGGCGTCACCGGCTTGAAGGATTCGCTTCTTCGCGGAGTTGGCGTGAGGTTGAGGCGCTGGCGTCGGTTCAACTTCTTCCTCTTCATCACCCAAAGCCGGAAGTCATTGGTAGACCAGTCAATCCGGGTTAAGGCACGAAAGACAGCCTCTTCACTTATAAGCTCAGCGGATCAGCGTCGAGGGCATAAGTGTGCTTACGGATTGGAGGAACAAGGCTCGCACTTCCGGAATGACAAACTCCACCGCTTGTTGTTTGCGTCATAAAAAAGCGGTGAACCTCGGGTTAACCTGCTGCCGATTGACTTCGCCCGGTGACGCATCTCCTTTGTTATCCGTTTGAGCGTCGTTATCAAAGGTTTCACCGTTCTCTTTGCGCTGGGAAACCCTTAGCTATGTCGGCGGATCAAGATCTGCTATCACGCCTTGGCGCGAGTCGAGCCGATGAAGTGCCGGCCCGGCGCGGATCGCTTCAACTCTTCAAGCTGCCCGGAACCATGGACAGCCGGTCGGTGTATCTTTGATCGGGGCGGAGCCGTGTTGTCGTATGATGTGGCACATATGACTTCGCTTGGCGCCGTATACTGCTGCTCAATCAGCGTATAGCGGCCTTGAGCTTCTTCCGCACATCGAGCCCGGATGAGCAATACGCTTACTGCGCGGTTTCGAGACAGCTCGGGTTAAACCGGCGGAAATATCAAAATAGAGATAATAAGTGCAAGTTTTCTTACCAAAGATGGCGGAGGTCATGGCATGCACTTGGCGCTTGAGTCGGTAAGCTCTTGATCACGGTTTAAGAGCTGCTTGACATCTTCCGCCCGTTTTATCAAACCGGCCTTCTCGGTGTCCCAATTGACCCTTCGGTTTATACCACTCCTTCAAGCTGTTCCATAGTGGTCAAGGCAGTTTTAATTCATCCTTGGCCTTGGTGGTTTCGCTGTTGAGTTTCAGATTGGCTCGAAGGTCCTTGAGTTGCATGGTTTCTTTGGTATATTTCATTACGATAACAAAGGAAACACGTTAGTTGTTTCATTATAAAGTCCCAAGCTCAATACAAGTATTCAACTTGGCACTTGGGGCTAATGGCTAGTTGATCTCGGTTTGCTATGGGGAGACACAAATTAAGTCCGGTTTAACTTTGCTAAGTTGAACCGACCCTTGAGGGCTACTATACAGCCAAAGTACAAGAAAGGCATAACTCATTACCTCATAGCGGTCCTTCATGCGATTTACGGACCGGCTTCAAAGTCACGGCTTGTGTAGAGCGGTTGAAAAGCCGGAGTGAAGTTCTTGGCGGAGAAGTTGTCATAAGCCGACAGATCAGTCTTCCCTTATCTTTGTTCATAGTAGTGGAACCTTCCTTGGCGCGTGCTTTGCTAAAGCAACGGTTGGCTAGGAGTGGTGTAGCGATGCTGTCACAATAACATCGTCATTTTGGCTGGGCTGGCCAGACCGGCGGTCTTCTTTGGGCTTGATGTCTTCTTACTCGGCTCGGCGGTTCAACAATTATGACCCGCTCTGTGGGCGGGTTCGGTGGAGCAGGATCGAGGTTTCCACTTGGACCTCGGTTCAGCTTGGCGGATCAGCAATGTCGTCTTTGTACAACTTCGCCGGAGCTATTTTGGCGACTTCAGGATTTTCGTGGGTTTGTTCGGGGTCTTTTCGGATCAACATCGCGGTAGGGTCAAGGGTTTCGCTTTCTTACTCAAGCGAGCCTTGGTGCTGCAATATTCAGAATTGGGTTAAGACAAATTGTCCAAGGCAATTGTAAACCGAATTAGCGGGACAGCGATTGCGTACCTGCAGCAACTTTAAGCGGAGGCAGATTGCGTGGTTGATGAACCGCCGGAAGAGTTGGAAGAGGCACGATAATTGGATCGAGATGGATTGAGAGGACATCGGAAGAAACCCTTTAAGGGATAACGCTTTTCGGAGAACAAGTCACCTCGGGCGGCGCTTCCGGGTTGGTGTGTCTGCGTAAACCGGATGAGGTAATCCGTTGACATCTTGCGGGTCGATGGCGCTCTTCACCTCTTGTGTCTTCAAGGAAAGGTTTGGATTCAAGTAAGCACAGGAATGATATTTTTCACTTTCGGACGGTAGCGGCGAATTCTCTTAACCGCGCAAGGTCGGATTCGGAAGAAAGAAAGATTACCTCAACAGGGTCGGCATGGTGGCTTGACATCATCTGGGAGATAAAATTGTCGATAAAAGGAATACAAAGGACAAATCATAAGCAGAAGAAGCACAAAGCGGAAAGCGGTTTCTGGCGGCTCCCTCGTAAGAATGTCAAGTTTTACCTCAGCTTCGATTCTTCGTCCTCCGGCGGATCGGAGGACTCGGCGGTTTCTTCTGCCTGCCTTCTTGGTGGCCTTGGACTTTACCTTGGCGCCCGAGCGGTTTAGTGCAGCTTCGGAAGGAGGCTGTCGGCTGAGAAGTAACAAGGATTAATGTATATCAACAAAGTATTAAGGGCCCAGCGGTGAGTAGAGCTTTACCGCCCGGTTTGTTGGCAACACGAGAATGGAGCCAACCGGTTAGGCTGCGACGGAGATCGGTTCATCAAGCATCTTCTTTACAATCTCTGTGACCTCAAGTTCAGTTATGGGCAACTCGTGGCGTCTTTGAGGGTCTTTGAGGCTGCCGGTGTACTCGTGCATCAATCCGGACGGCGGCTTAGTGGCAAGACGCCCCAAGAAACCCAACACCGCACAAGGTCCACACGGTTAAGCCATTGGCCATTAGAGCCGGAGCTTGATAATTTGGTAGCGAAGTTCTTCCGTTCATGGCGGTTAAGCGTAAAACAGCGGATGATGGTTCTTGAGCGGTGAGGGCGATAACCCGGCAAAGGATTCTCGTTGGCGGAGCGGTGTTCGGTAGTAGAACCAGGTTTGGTTCCAATCTTTTGGATGGCTGTGGTGTTTGGCGTGAGGAAAGTCCACTTCCTTCCTCTTACGGATTGAAAGCGCCACCCAGCTACGTGTTGGGACCATCGAGAAAATTATGTCTGACGGTTCAAGTGGAAGAAATCCGGAACAGCTCCACAGATGGTTCTTCTTGAAGATAGACTTCACGAAGACTTGAAAATTGCATATGTTTGACACGAGTTGGGCCAATATCCTGCGGATGGAGTTTAAAACTTGCAAGGGCGTCCGGAAGAATTTTGAACGGCGGGCAGAATCCCGGTCTAAGTGCTGCATAAACACAATTACTTCTCCTTCTTGAGGCTCGGGGAATTCGCCATCCGGAACACGCCGATGGAGGACATTTTGGAGCCAAAGGCGCCGGTGGTGGCGTAACCGTTGAGTTGCGTTTGAGTGATCTTGGACGGACCCAATTGCAAGCTGAGAATTGAGGGCCATTCCGGAAGACTAAGCTGCGAAAGAAAAGGAAAAGCGGTTCACCGTTAAAGGTTCGAGCACATTATACAATGTTAAACGGCAATTTGGCGGCTAGCTTTCAATTCGGTTTAGCGAGGACTAATGGAGTGACGGATTAGCTATCAAAAGTCAAACCGCCAAAAGAGACAGAACTGAAAAATCTACTAAGTGTGGGCGAAACATTTTCACATGCGAATGGAAGTAATCTAGATCTACGAAGTTTGATAAGAAAAACTTCTCGACCTATTCAAGCCTCATAAAAAAGCGAGGAAGGTTGAGCGTGCTAAACTAGAGGATCTGAACAAAAAGGAAAAGATGCATAAAGAGTCAAATTGGCGTGACGGGCAGTCACCCGCTACAGGATGTATGGTACGGTTGAGTTATCTGACCATGGCGAGCAGGTATGAAGAAGCTGATATGAACACCTATGGACTACAAGATGAACAGGATCTTGAGATGGGATATAGGGCTTGAAAGGGACCTTACGATGAGCAAAAAACGGAGGGCGCCGAGAACTTCGTCACGATCAGGTTGATCAGTGACCCGGCGTTGTTGGCGATTGGAAGGTCGGGCTGACGGTGGAGCTTCGAGGATGGGCGTCGCGAGGAAGGAGAAGAAGAAGAAGAAGAAGAAAGGGGCCTGCCGGTCTATTTATAAGGGACCGGAGCAATTAATGAGCGAGAATCGAGGAGTCAAAAGCGGCGGACGGCGCAGCGATCATCTCGATTTCGGGATAGCATTAAAGGAAGGAATCTTCTTGTTTGGATTTCTTTATTAAAGATGAGGTCGGCGCCACGACACGGGGATCGGAGGATAGCGTCACGGCGGTTCAAGCAGATGGCGGTTTCTGAAATATAAGAGAGATCAAGAGTTTCTGAAGATGTTGAAGATTAACATGAACCGGTTCAAGTCAATCTGGGGCCTAATGTTGGGGAGATAACTACTGAGTGTGAACACGCCTGGAGGGCCAGGTTACCCTAAATCCAAGATCGAGGCCACGGAGGAGGCCCGAGCCCGAGGCGGAATTAAGGGTCCGTGATGTAAACCGCCTTAGTATTGTAACTTGTCTTTGTAAGATTAGAGAGAAGAGACCAGCCGGACACTTGTATGAGCCGGGTCGGGACTCAGAGAACGGCCAAGGCGTCAACCCGTGTATATAAGGGGCGACCCGTGGCGGTTTAGGGGACAGAACAATTCGAGGCTTAGGCGAAGCTATTGCTCCCTAATCGCGAAATCACATCAATCCCATCACAACTAGGCGTAGGCCTTTCCTTCATCGAAGGGCGAACTAGTATAACTCCGTGTCTTTGTGTCCACCTTAACCCCTCTAAGTTAACCCGTACGATGGCCCTGCGACTAAGTCCTTTCACGAGGACATCTGCCATGACAATTCCACGACAGGACCCATCTGAGCACGAGGTCCCCTACCTCAAGAGTCCTGGGGCGGATGTTGCAGCAGTGGTATCGCCACAGCGCCTGTTGATACCTTGCCGATCGCAGCGCGGCCTCTCGACGGTGTTCCTCCCCCAGCTCGAGATCCGTCCCCCGCATGGCTTCCTGTTGCGCCTCGTCGAACACCAGGACCCGTGCGGAGCGAATCCTGACCTCGTGAGGGAGGACGGCTTCTGCTCCGTAGACAAGGAAGAACGGAGTCTCGCCCGGTCGGCAGCGCGCGTCGTGCGGATGGACCTGACGCGGAATGGAGCTCGTCGTGCCAGCCCCTGCCGCGGGCCTCGGCTTCTTCTTGAAGGTCTGGTTTTGAGGCCCTTGGGACCTCTGCGTTAGCTTGCTCGATGCGGCTGTTACTCGAGTGCGCCACGGCGTAGCATATCTGCGTTCAAGGTTAGCCACGATGCGTTTTGAAGAGATTCTTTGGTGAACTACGAACCGTTGTCGGTGATGATGCGGTTAGGCACCCCAAACCGGCTCACGAGGCCTGATGAACTTGACCGCCGAGCCTTTGGGATGGTGCGGAGAGCTTCCACCTCAGCCCACTTGGTAAACTTGTCCACGGTGATGTAGAGGTGGCGATAGCCCCTGGCGCCGAGAGAACGGGCCTAGAATGTCCGATCCCCAAGCTGTGAATGGCCATGAGGGGTATAGTTTGCAGACCTCCCGCCGGTGATGGATCTGCTTGGCGTGAAATTGTGAGCCTCGCAAGCCTTTACCAGCTCAACAGCGTCGGCTGAGTCTTTGTGGGCGATAGAACCCGCTGCGGAACACCTTGCCGACGAGGGTTCGCGATGATGAGTGATGCCCACAGTATCCGTCGTGTATGTCTTCCAGCAATTCCTTCCCCTGCTCTCTGCGAATGCAACACAGGGACACGTCATTCGGTCGCCTCCGGTAAAGTTCTCCATCCCTAATGCAGTAGGCCGTGGTTGCCACATCACATGCTCCGCCTCTTCCTCCTTCTCCGGCAGGGTTCCCTGTGTCAAGTAGCTCTTGAGCTCTGTGATCCAGACACCCTCCGAGGCTCAACGCCAGAGCAGGCGTGCCCGAGGCCGGGCCGTGGCGGGGGCTCCCGAGGCGGCGGTGGGAGCTCCTCCAGAGGTTGCGCCCGCTTGATAGTGATGGTGCGGCTGAGGGCTGAAGAGTCGCTCTTGAGCGCCCGAGCTCCTAAGGCAGCCTGGGCGCCCTCTTGGCGATGTCATCCGCCTCTTGATTGGTGCCCGAGGCTGTCTGCAGCTCAGCCCCGTAACTGTTTCTCCATCCTGCGATCCTCCATGGTAGGCTTCCATGTGCTCGTCCTTCGGCCCGTATATCTTGTTGGAGAAGTTGACGAGGAGTTGTGAATCGCCCTTGATGATGAGGCGCTTTACCCCCAAAGCGACTGCGGCTCTGAGGCCGGCTATCAGGCCTTCATATTCTGCCATGTTGTTGGAGACCTTTTCCCCGTGCTGGAAATAGAGCTGCACGACGTAATAGAGCTTGTCCTGAGTGGGGTATACAAGCACTGCGCCTGCCCCCGCGCCATGTCGGGAGAATGCCCCGTCGAAGTACATGACCCAGCCGTCCGGTGCCTCGCTCCCCGGGGAAAGTGATCGGTCTTCGCCTGCTTCAAGGCCGGGTGCCTCCGTCCATTCTGCCATGAAATCTGCCAATGCGGCCCCCTTGATGACTCTGGTTGTGCTAAACTCTAGCTGAAACGCTTGCAGTTCGATGTTCCACTCGGCGACTCTTCCAGCTGAGTTGGGACTCCTGAGCACCCTCTCCAGAGGGTATGCTAAGAGAACCTTGATGGGATGACCTTGGAAGTAGTGCCGCAACTTGCGTGAAGCTACCAATAGCGCGAGGAGGAGTTTTTGGGGCATGGGGTACCGCCCCCTCGTGTCCCGTAGCACCGTGCTGACGAAGTACACGGGGTGCTCGACGAGGCTGTGAGCGCTGGCGCTGTTCGCGTCCTCCGTATGTTGGGGTGCATCTCGAGACGACGGAGCCCCCAGCGCTTGGTCGCTCGGTGAGGCCTCTCCTGCTTCGGGCGCGCTTTCCTGCTGCGGCTGATCCTCCTCGGCCGCGGCCGCGGTCGTCGTGAGGCTCTCTTGGCTTAACCGCTTTTGCCGAAGGCGATTCACGACCTTGGCTGATGCTCTTCCCCGACCGCCACCAGGGCTGCTTGGCGGAGTAAGGGAGTGGCATGAGTAGAGCACACGAGGCTCCGAGGGTGCGGAGCTACCATCACCGGAGGGCTGGTAAGGCACCTCTTGAGTTCTTGGAATGCCTTGTCGGCCTATTCAGTCCCCTTAGGCTCGGGGGCGTCAGCGCTAGCGGTCCGTGCCGCCCCGCATATGAAAACAAGCAGGCGCTGCGAGTGCATCTCCGGTGTTTCGACACGGTAAGAACGCCGCTGCTCCCGGGCATCTTCATGAGGTTGTACGTCGGGTGAGTTGCTGCCATGAACCGGGCCAAGGCCGGGTAGCCGAGGATGGCGTTGTAGGGGAGGCCGATGGGGGCGATGTCGAAGTCGATCAACTCTGTGCAGAAGTTGTCGCGGGTGCCGAAGGTCAACGGGAGGCGAATTTGCCCCACGGAGGCGGTGGAACTGGCTCCGACTCCCGAAAAAGGCCTGCTCGGCTGGAGCCGCTCTGGTGGCACATGGAGGAGGCTAAAGGCCTCCACAGAGAAACACGTTAGGGCGGCTCCGCCGTCGATGAGTCCCGTGACTGCCACTTCGCAGATGGTGGGGTGCACAGATCGGGAGTGCTCCCGAACGGCGGGGTTGGAGGGTGATCATCCGAGTTGAAGAGCAGGTCGGCCTCGGCGCCACCCGGCCAGCGGGGCTCCACGATGCTTGGAGGCGGTGGCGATCTGGCGGGTGAAGCGGCAGCGTGGCGGCTCAAAGGTGGCGCCGGTGAGCCGCCCAGAGGGCTGCGGCGGCTGCCGGCGCCGGCGCGCGATGGGCGAGTAGAGGTCGCGCAGCTCCTCCCAGCAGGCCTGCTGCTCGTCCCTCGCCGGGATGGTGGCAGCGTTGGCGGCAGGCGACGGGGTACGACGAGGGAGTCCTCCAACGGGAGCCGTCCGGGCGACTCGAGCGGCGCGATCAGCCCGACGCTCGGCGCGGGCTCGGCGAGCGTCAGCCATGGACACGACGGAAGATCACACGCGACCAGCGGAGGAAAGATTCCGGCGCACCTACCGGGCGCGCCCAATGTCGGTTCGGGTTCCGCAGACCCTTGAGTTGAATCTTTGGGGTGCGACGGAGATCTCTCCCTACCAGCTCATGCGTTGATGGTTAGTGAGGGATCTAAACTAAGAGGAAGAACACACAAGGGACACGAGGTTTATACTAGTTCGGGCCACCATTGTGGTGTAATACCCTACTCTAGTTTGTGGTGTGGTGGATTGCCTCAGGGGCTGATGATGAACAGTACAAAGGAAGAACTGCCTCGCGAGGGGCCGTTCTTGGGCTGGTGCGATGGACTGCTTGGGTGGGTCCAGTCGCTTTTCTCTTTCTCTCTGGCTGATTCAACCCCTCCTCTCTGTGGTGGCTAGTCCTATTTATAGAGGGAGGCCATGGGCCTCTTCCCAAATAATGAGCGGGAAGAGGCGCCAACAATTGGCCATTTGAAGGGAACATCTAGTACACTTATCGACTAAAGCTGGTCTTGGCTGCCAAAGGCTCTGAGCGGTGACGCCCGTCTTGTGCTCCACGATGACCTCCTTCCTGCCGCCCTGCCGGTCTTTGTCTTGTTGCACCGAAGCGGTAACCTTTGCCTGATGCCTTGGCCTGTGCTTGCCTCCTTTGCACCAAAGGGGAAATGAGGACATCTTCTTGTGACGGGCGCCCAGTCTCGTCGTCATGGCTTGCGTCACGGGGCACCCTCGGGAGGTACCTGCCTTGCTCTCTCCGCCTCCTCGTGAGCCCGCTTTGTGAGGCTGCTCTGAAGAAGATTCATGTCATCTGCCTCATGAGGCCAGCCCCTCGAGGTCTTGAGCTCGAGTGATGAAGCTGGGCATGGCTGGGCCCCCACTTGAGCCATGCCAGAGCGAGCAAGTCTGGGGACCCCGTTCCCGAGGCGCCTGACGGTCAGCGAGAATGTCCACCTCGGTCGCTGGCTTGCAGCAGCTCTGGCGCAACAAGACACCATCGACATAATCACCCACGTCTGGCGCAAATCGTCCACAAGGACTACTACATGCAAGAGGAGGATGATAGGGCTGGCCTTCTTGGAGCGCAGGCAACCTTGGGCGGCACTATTCAGAGCACGTTGAGCTACGCACCGATCGTCTCCAACGTATATATAATTTTGATTGCTCCATGATATATTATCTACTGTTTTGGGCAATATTGGGCTTTATTATACACTTTTATATTACTTTTGGGACTAACCTATTAGCGGAGGCCCAGCCCATATTGTTGTTTTATTACTGTTTGATATTTCGAGGAAAAGGAATATCAAAGCGAGTCCAAGCGGAATGAAACCTTGACAACGTGATTTTTGGAAGATTATCATCCTGGAGACTTGGAGTTTACGTCGAGAAGATACTCGAGGAGCCGGAGATAGGGGCATGCCCCACCCCTACTAAGGCCCCTGTCTCGTGGACCCTCGAGCACCCCCGACTGACTTCTTTCGCCTATATTCCCTCGTACCCTAAAAATGTCGAATATCAAGATAGATCGGGAGTTTCGCCGCCGCAAGCCTCTGTAGCCACCAAAACCTCTCTGGAGCTGTTGGGCACCTCACGGGAGGAATCCATCACCGGTGGCCATCTTCATCATCCGGTGCTCTCCATGGCGAGGAGGAGTAGTTCACCCTCGGGGCTGGGGGTATGTACCAGTAGCTATGTGTTTGATCTCTCTCTCTCTCTCGTGTTCTCTCTCGTGTTCCACCTATAGTGCGATCTTGATGTATCCCGAGCTTTGCTATTGTAGTTGGATCTTATGATGTTTCTCCCCCTCTACTCTCTTGTGATGAATTGAGTTTCCCCTTTGAAGTTATCTTATCGGATTGAGTCTTTGATTTGAGAACACTTGATGTATGTCTTGCCGTGTTTATCTGTGGTGACAATGGGATATCACGTGCCACTTGATGTATGTTTTGGTGACCAACTTGCGGGTTCCTCCCATGAACCTATACATAGGGGTTGGCACACGTTCTTGACTCTCCGGTAGAAACTTTGGGGCACTCTTTGAAGTACTTTGTGTTGGTTGGATGAATCTGAGATTGTGTGATGCATATCGTATAATCATGCCCACGGATACTTGAGGTGACAACGGAGTATCTAGGTGACATTAGGGTTTTGGTTGATTTGTGTCTTAAGGTGTTATTCTAGTATGAACTCTTTTATGGATTGATCCGAAAGAATAGCTTTGAGGTGGTTTCGTACCCTACCATAATCTCTATGTTTGTTCTCCGCTATTAGTGGCTTTGGAGTGACTCTTTGTTGCATGTTGAGGCATTGTTATATGATCTATCTATGTTATTATTGTTGAGAGAACTTGCACTAGTGAAAGTATGAACCCTAGGCCTTGTTTCCTATCATTGCAATACCGTTTACGCTCACTTTTACCATTAGTTACCTTGCTGTTTTTATTATTTCATATTACAAGTACCTTTATCTACCGTCCATATTGCACTTGTATTACCATCTCTTCGCCGAACTAGTACACCTATACAATTTACCATTTTATTGGGTGTGTTGGGGACACAAGAGACTCTTTGTTATTTGGTTGCAGGGTTGTTTGAGAGAGACCATCTTCATCCTACACCTCCTACGGATTGATAAACCTTAGGTCATCCACTTGAGCGAAATTTGCTACTGTCCTACAAACCTGTGCACTTGCAGGCCCAACAACGTCTATAAGAAGAAGGTTGTGTAGTAGACATCAAGAAGTTTCTAGCGCCGTTGCCGGGAAGGTGAGTGCTTGAAGGTATATCTTTAGATCTTGCAATCGAATCTTTTTGTTTCTTGTTTTATCACTAGTTTAGTTTATAAAAGAAAACTACAAAAAAAATGGAATTGAGTTTGTCTCATACACTTCTTTTTAATATCTTTCTTGAGTATGATGGAAAGGAAAATTGTGCCCAAGTGTTAGAAGAAGAATGCATTAAAATGTTTGGCACTAAATCTTTGAATGATGAGCATTATTGCAATGTTGTTAGTATGAATTCCTTGAATATCCATGATGCTAATGATATGCAAAGCCACAAGCTTGGGGAAGTTGTGTTTGATGAAGATGATATTTTTTGTCCCCCAAGCTTTGATGAGAAAATTTACTATGATGAAAGCATGCCTCCTATCTATGATGATTATTGTGATGACACGTATGCTTTAAATAATAATGATAACCATGAAACTTGTCATCTTGATCTTAATTTTCAATCATATGATAGTTATTTTGTTGAGTTTGCTCCCACTATTATTCATGAGAACAAATTTGCTTATGTGGAGAGTAATAAAAATTCTATGCTTGTAGATCATGAAAAGAATGCTTTAGCTGCTGGTTATATTGTTGAATTCATTCATGATACTACTGAAAATTATTATGAGGGAGGAATATATTCTTGTAGGAATTGCAATAATATCAAGTTTCCTCTCTATGTGCTTATAGTTTTGAAGTTATGCTTGTTTTACCTTCCTATGCAAGTTGATTCTTGTTCCCATAAGTTGTTTGCTCACAAAATCCCTATGCATAGGAAGTGGGTTAGACTTAAATGTGCTAGTCATATTCTTCTTGATGCTCTCTTCATATTTCAATTCTTATCTTTTATGTGAGCAGCATTGAAATCATCATGCCTAGCTAGGGGCGTTAAACGATAGCGCTTGTTGGGAGGCAACCCAATTTTATTTTAGTTTCTTACTTTTTGGTTCTGTTTAGTAATAAATAATCCATCTAGCCTCTGTTTAGATGTGGTTTTATGTTTTAATTAGTGTTTGTGCCAAGTAGAACCTTTGGGAAGACTTGGGTGAAGTCTTTATGATCGTGCTGTAAAAAAAACAGAAACTTTAGCGCTCACGAGATTAGCTAGAACTTTTTACTGGAGAGTGATATTTAGTTGATTCTTTTTGAACATTATTACTAGAAAAATTCCTCAGGTCGACCAATTTATTTTAGAATTTTTATCATTCCAGAAGTTTGCGTTAGTTACAGATTACTACAGCCTGTTCTGTTTTTGACAGATTCTGTTTTCTATGTGTTGTTTGCTTATTTTGATGAATCTATGGCTAGTAAAATAGTTTATAAACCATAGATAAGTTGGAATAAAGTAGGTTTAACACCAATATAAATAAAGAATGAGTTCATTACAGTACTGTAAGTGCATCTAGTGCCCCTTAGTGATTTTGGTGTATTGAAGACTTATAGGTTAAGGGACTAATGTGTTTATGAGTGTACACAGGTCTATAAGTCTATGAGGAGTTTTATATTTACAGAGGAAGTCGACCCCTAAAAATTAAGTTCTTTGACTGAAGACTTTGATATTCTGAATACTTTTTGAAGACTTTGAAAGTGAAGAAATTGGTGTGACCTTGAAGACTTGGTATTCATTTGAGGAACATGAAGCGTGAAGACTTTTGTTTTCGTAGTTTCGTTTTCTCTTTCTTGAGTCATAGAAAACACCGTACTGTTAAAGGGGTCGAGGAAATACTAAGGAAAATTTTCCATGTGATGCTCAACTCAAAATCCTACACCTACCAATCCCTTGAGTGAAGCCTTTAGAAATCTCATACAGATTCAGTTAATTTCTTCTTGATGTGAGGCGAAGTTCTTACAGTCCTTGAGAATTTATTTTATTGAGGAGTTAGGAATTCGCCGATCTGGATTGCCTACGATGAGGAACATGATAGCCACGAGGAATTTGAAAGTCAAATTTCCGACCGTTCTTGTGTTCTTGCGCCACCTGTCCCAAAATATCTTATCCACCTAACGGTCATATCATTGAAGGGCATTTATGTCTTATCATGTCGGGCTGCTCCTAGGCTATAAATAGCCGCCCCTACAACCACTAGCTGGTTGGCTGCTACGAGAGAACTTGACACTTGTCATTTAAGAGAAACCCATCCTCCGAGGACTTTGGCGAAAATCATCGAGTGAGGAAAACCCAAAACCAAACCCTACAAACCCAAAGTGATTGAGCATCTTTGAAGAGATTGAGCCTGCGTGGATCCGGCGCTTGTTACCTTGAAGACTGTGCTTCTTCGGACTGTTAGGCGTCATGGTCTAGAGGTCCAAGAGGAATTGTGGATCGCCCGGTGACCAAGTCTGTGAAGGTTTGGAAGTCGCTGAAGACTTACCACGAGTGATTGGACGAGGTCTGTGTGACCTTAGTTCAAGGAGAATCTGGTGAGACTTGGTGTCTGAGCTGCGTGCTCGGCGGCTGGGTGTCGGGACTGTGTGTCCTCGAGTTTAAATACTCAGCCGCTCAACCGGACATACAAGCCCAGAGACAGCAGTTGGAACTGAGTCTACCAAATCATTGTCTTCACCAACCTAACTGGTTCTATTTCCTCAACTCTTTCATTTCCTCATTACTGTGTTGAGTGTTCGTTCATATCTGTGTTTGAAGACTTTGACTGAAGACTTTCTCAATTTCCTCAGTTCAATTTCTTCAGTCTGTTTGTCTTCATCTTGTGCTATCCTCTGTTTACGCTTTCTGTACTCTTGATTGTCTTCATTTCATCATGATGACCATGCCCGCATTCTCTTATGCTTACTTTTGAGTACTTAGTCCGCTGCAAGTAGTTCTTCACTTAGGAATTTCCTCACCGACAAATTCCTCATTGAAGAATTCATAAAAATCGACTATTCACCCCCCTCTAGTCGATATAACGCACTTTCAAGTACTTTGAAGTGGAGTTTTGTTTTCTTTCGCTAACGGAGCTGACGAGTTTTCTCTTAAGTTTTGTGTTGTGAAGTTTTCAAGTTTTGGGTAAAGATTCGATGGACTATGGAATAAGGAGTGGCAAGAGCCTAAGCTTGGGGATTCCCAAGGCAACCCAAGGTAATATTCAAGGATAACCAAGCGTCTAAGCTTGGGGATGCCCCGGAAGGCATCCCCTCTTTCGTCTTCGTTCATCGGTAACTTTACTTGGAGCTATATTTTTATTCACCACATGATATTTGTTTTGCTTGGAGCGTCATGTCATTTTATTTATTTTTGCTTGCTTTTATTTAGATTAGTGTTTTGCATCTGTAGTTTCAATAAAAATGTCAAGGATAGCCTTTGCCATGCTTATTTTGCAAGTATGCATGTTGCTGTTTGAAAACAGAAAGTTTACTGCTGTTGCAAAAATTCCATAGAAAAGTCAGAATGTGATAAAATGTTGAAACCTTTTGCATAAGAAGCTCTGATAAATTTATTACAGTGGGAAGTTTAGTTCATAATTTTTGGAGTCAGGGAAGTATTGATACTCTTGCATTCTTTACAGACTGTACTGTTTTGGCAGATTGCTATTATGTTTGCATTGTTTGCATATGTTTGCTTGTTTAATGATTCTATTTAAGGATAGGAGGATTAAATATGCAGAGGCATTTAGTATGCAATGTTGAATAATAATGTTAGTGATTTGTTACAGTAGAAAATGATAAGGTTTTGCATTGGTTTATACTTACCTATCTCACGAGTTCTTGTTGAGTTCGTTGTGAATGAAGCTTTTGATAAAAAGAGAAACCATGATATGAGAGGAATTAAGGAGACACAAAAGTTCAAGCTTGGGGATGCCCAAAGCACCCCAAGATAATATTTCAAGAAGTCTCAAGCATCTAAGCTTGGGGATGCCCCGGTAGGCATCCCACCTTTCTTCTTCAACAACTATCGGTTAGTATCGGTTGAGCCTAAGTTTTTTGCTTCTTCACATGAGCTGTTTGAATAAAATACCAAGATCTGAAATTCTTTAATGTTAGAGAGTCTTCACATAGTTGCACAATTATTCGGCTACTCATTGATCTTCACTTATATCTTTCGGAGTAGTTTGTTGTTTGCTCTAGTGCTTCACTTATATCTTTTAGAGCATGGTGGTAGCTTTATTTTGAAGAAATAGTTGATCTCTCATGCTTCACTTATATTATTTTGAGAGTCTTAAATAGCATGGTAATTTACTTAAATAATCTTAATATGCTAGGTATTAAAAATAGTAAAACTTTCTTATGAGTGTGTTGAATACTAAGAAGTTTGATGCTTGATGATTGTTTTGAGATATGGAAGTAGTGATATTAGAGTCATGCTAGTTGAGTAGTTGTGAATTTGAGAGATACTTGTGTTAAAGTTTGTGATTCCGTAGCATGCACGTATGGTGAACCGTTATGTGATGAAGTCGAGACATGATTTATTTATTGATTGTCTTCCTTATGAGTGGCGGTCGGGGGACGGCGATGGTCTTTTCCTACCAATCTATCCCCTAGGAGCATCGTGTAATACTTTGCTTTGATAACTTGTAGATTTTTGCAATAAGTATATGAGTTCTATATGACTAATGTTGAGTCCATGGATTATACGCACTCTCACCCTTCCACCATTGCTAGCCTCTCTAATACCGCGCACATTTCGCCGGTATCATACAACCACCATATACCTTCCTCAAAACAGCCACCATACCTACCTATCATGGCATTTCCATAGCCATTCCGAGATATATTTCCATGCAACTTTCCACCGTTCCTGTTATTATGACATGCTCCATCATTGTCATATTGTTTTGCATGATCATGTAGTGGACATCGTATTTGTGGCAAAGCCACCATTCATAATTCTTTCATACATGTCACTCTTGATTCATTGCATATCCCGGTACACCGCCGGAGGCATTCATATAGAGTCATATTTTGTTCTAAGTATCGAATCATAATTCTTGAGTTGTAAGTAAATAAAAGTGTGATGGTCATCATTATTAGAGCATTGTCCCAGTGAGGAAAGGATGATGGAGACTATGATTCCCCCACAAGCCGGGATGAGACTCCGGACGAAAAATAAAAAAAAAGAGAAAAAAAGAGGCCAAAAAAAAGAGAAGGCCCAAAAAAAACAAAAAAATGAGAGAAAAAGAGAGAAGGGACAATGCTACTATCCTCTTACCACACTTGTGCTTCAAAGTAGCACCATGATCTTCATGAAAGAGAGTCTCCTATTTTGTCACTTTCATATACTAGTGGGAATTGTACATTATAGAACTTGGCTTGTATATTCCAATGATGGGCTTCCTCAAAATGCCCTAGGTCTTTGTGAGCAAGCGAGTTGGATGGACACCCACTTAGTTTCTTTTGTTGAGCTTTCATATACTTATAGCTCTAGTGCATCCGTTGCATGGCAATCCCTACTCACTCACATTGATATCTATTGATGGGCATCTCCATAGCCCGTTGATACGCCTAGTTTATGTGAGACTATCTTCCCCTTTTTTTGTCTTCTCCACAACCACCATTCTATTCCACATACAGTGCTATATCCATGGCTCACGCTCATGTATTGCGTGAAGATTGAAAAAGTTTGAGATTATTAAAGTATGAAACAATTGCTTGGCTTGTCATCGGGGTTGTGCATGATTAAATACTTTGTGTGATGAAGATAGAGCATAGCCAGACTATATGATTTTTTAGGGATAACTTTCTTTAGCCATGTTATTTTGAGAAGACATGATTGCTTTGTTAGTATGCTTGAAGTATTATTATTTTTATGTCAATATTAAACTTTTGTCTTGAATCTTTCGGATTTGAATATTCATACCACAATTAAGAAGAGTTACATTGAAATTATGCCAACTAGCATTCCACATCAAAAATTATCTTTTTATCATTTACCTACTCGGGGCGAGGAGGAATTAAGCAGGGATGCTTGATACGTCTCCAACGTATCTATAATTTTGATTGCTCCATGCTATATTATCTACTGTTTTGGGCAATATTGGGCTTTATTATACACTTTTATATTACTTTTGGGACTAACCTATTAACCGGAGGCCCAGCCCATATTGTTGTTTTATTGCCTGTCTCAGTATTTCGAGGAAAAGGAATATCAAACGGAGTCCAAATGGAAAGAAACCTTCGACAACGTGATTTTTTGGAAGATTATCATCCTGGAGACTTGGAGTTTACGTCAGAAGATACTCGAGGAACCCAGGAGATAGGGGGCACCACCCCCTACTGGGCGCCCCCCTGTCTCGTGGACCTCTCGAGCACCCCCCAATCGACTTCTTTCGCCTATATGTTCCCTCGTACCCTAAAAACATCGAATATCAAGATAGATCGGGAGTTCCGCCGCCGCAAGCCTCTGTAGCCACCAAAAACCTCTCGGGAGCCCGTTCCGGCACCCTGCCGGAGGGGGAATCCATCACCGGTGGCCATCTTCATCATCCCGGCGCTCTCCATGACGAGGAGGGAGTAGTTCACCCTCGGGGCTGAGGGTATGTACCAGTAGCTATGTGTTTGATCTCTCTCTCTCTCGTGTTCTCTCTCGTGTTCCATCTATGGCACGATCTTGATGTATCCCAAGCTTTGCTATTGTAGTTGGATCTTATGATGTTTCTCCCCATCTACTCTCTTGTGATGAATTGAGTTTCCCCTTTGAAGTTATCTTATCGGATTGAGTCTTTGATTTGAGAACACTTGATGTATGTCTTGCCGTGTTTATCTGTGGTGACAATGGGATATCACGTGTGATGCGGAGCATCCTTCCATCATCCCCATGGACTCTACACCAACACATCAAGCCCCACGTGGACCTATGACAAGAGCAAGAGCACGTGCTTTGGAAACCGAGGTGAACTCCTTCCTACTAGATTTGCATATGGACATGAGTGGAACATGTTTACTACCTCACCATAATGTGCTATGCCTCCTTAGGTATGAAGAGGAACATCACCAAGATGCTCCGGAGCATCACCAAGGAGAGGGAGGACCACCCCGAGGCCACGCAAACCAAGAAGAAGGGCTACAGCAGCTGCACAGGAAGCTCCAGGCGACCACGTGTGCACGGGGCCCCGAGACCCCATGCCCACGGGCTACTCAAGGATTTGGCGCTGGAGCACCCCGTGCGCACGGGCCCAACTTACCCCGTGCGCACGGGCCTCCCAGGATTGCCGGCTGAGATTGCATCTTCGGCTCCACTTCGTCTCCTTCGACCCCTAGGCTATATATTCCGTACCAAGGACCATGTTTAGGGTTAGCAAAGTATTAGATGAGATATTTGTGAGCTTTGCTCCTTTCTACCTTCCCTTGTGGAATCAAGCCCCCCCTAGGGAAGAATCCTTGTGGATTTCAAGACCTCCTCAAGGATTAGACTATCTCCAAGACCCCATCTCCTTTGGATTTGGGATGAACTTTGCCATTGTATCTTTCCTTTGATTGTGTTTGTGACTTGTGGATCTTGTGTTGTTACTCTAGTGGATGTGTAATCGGGAATTGTTGGAGTGATTTCCTCTTTGTGTTCTTGTGGTGTTCTTGTTGTTCTCTTCTTTTCCCCCTCCAAGTGTGAAAAGATCCCTCCTAGGGTTCTACCCTACATCATCTTGGTATCATGAGCCACGTTGATTCACATCTTGGAGTCCCTACCTTCCACTTTCTAGCTTGATTTCGTTGTTTTTAGTCCTAATCTGAAAATCCCCACCAAAAATAGCCCCAAAGTGTTTCTTGCAATTTGTTTGATCTTGTGAGATTTGGTTGTTTTGATCCATGAATTTGGAGTTTGGCAAGTGGATCTACCCACCCACCACCTTCCCCGCCCACCAAATCCTCAATTTCGACCTCAACTTTGAAAATCCCCACGGATCCCGAGCTGTTCTTGCACTCCCAGAACACCCCGTGCACACGGTCCCTCGAGACCCGTGCACGGGACCCAGCGCTACAGGCCTCACTACCCCGTCTTGCCACAGGCTATCCAGGGAGGTTCGGCCAGTTTCTGTTTTTCATCATTTCGGTTCCCCACCACCTCTTGTGTTCTTCCGCACCACTCCGCGTGTTTGTTTGAGATTCTTACCGCGGTTTCTCTTGTGTCCTAAGGTGTTTCGGCTACTTAGGTGCATTTGGACATCATCATCACCGCCAAGCAATCATCGACTCAGACAACACATCGGTTTCGACAAGATCATCTCCATCACTACCGTAAGCAGGGCGGTAACCTCGGACGACTTTGTACCCCTGGACATTAACTTGATAGCTTGAGCCCTTTTGCGTAGCTTACCCATCGATACTAGCTTGTTGAGTATTGCGGGCCCGCCTTAGTGCACCATTTAGTGTTCCATCCATTCCGTGCATTTGATACTTGTTACCTCGTTGTGTGGCTCGTACATCAAGCTTGTGGCATAGTAAAAAAGCTTTTAAGAAAAGAGAAGAGAAGCAAAGAGCTTATAAGAAATAGCATCGAGCCTCTTAGCATCGTGCATCATCTTGGTCATTACATACATAAGCATACTTGGGATTGTGGGGCGACCGGTTTCTCTATTAGGTTGGTGCACTAAGCGTATCTAGCCCATTAGTGCAATCGAGCTAGCGTCTCTCTAGTATTCCCACAACAAGAGCATTTTCCGTGGTTGCACATTTGAGCTCACCCCTTGGTTGTGCGGATCCCATTTATCTTCCGTGTGTGTGTTCCTAGTGATATCATTGGGTTTGATCTATTTGTCTTACTTGCCACTTGTGAATCTTCTCAACTTTATCGATATCTTGACTAACATTTGCTTGAAATTTTTTCCACCATCCTAACCGAGCTCCTCCATAGACCATTTACTTGTAGGTGTGAGAAAACATTTCCCGGTACCAATTCCCCTATTGTAACATCACGTTGGATCGTACTTGTTGCTTCCACAATCTTCGGAAAAGGTAACTTTGGTTTTGTTCTCTCATTTTCCTACTCACCACCACTTTCATATGATGGATAGGCCAAGTACCTCTACCAACCCACTCTTCATCGAGCAAGACGATGACATGTCATCATTCGTCACCAAGAGCCACCTCTTTGGTGCACAACGGGCGCTACATCAAGAGCAACAAGCAATGAATGACCGCATGGACAACCTTGCCACCGACTTGCCACTCTCCGAGCAACGTACACGGTGTCGGATTTCGGGTTCCGGCAGACCCTTGAGGTTCGAACACTGGGGTGCGCGCGGAATCTCACCCTCTACCTACCTCCACCCGGCCGCCTCGCTAGGATCGAAACTACGAAAGGAACATCACAAGAGACACAAGGTTTATACTAGTTCGGGCCACCATTGTGGTGTAATACCCTACTCTAGTTTGTGGGTGGATTGCCTCTTGGGCTGATGGTGATGAACAATACAAGGAAGAACAACCTCGCGAGGGTCTGTTCTTGGCCGGGGCGATGAACTGCTGGGGGGAGTTCAGTCCCTCTCCCTCTCTCTCTCTCTGATTCCAGATTCAGATCCCCCTTCCCTGTGGGTGGCTAGTCCTATTTATAGGCAAGGGCCATGGGCCTCTTCCCAAATATTGAGCTGGAAGGGCGCCAACAATTGGCCATTTTGAAGGGGAACATCTAGTACACTTATCCTGACTAAAGTTGGTCCTCGCTTTGTCAAAGGCTCTGGTGGTGGCCTTGGCTTGGGCTCCACAATGACTTCCTTCCTGCCGTTGGACTGGTCTTGGTCTTGTTGCACGAAATGGGCGCCTTTGCTTGATGCTCTCGCCTGCGCTTGCTCCGTTTGCACCAAAGAGGAAAGGAGGACACTGCGGGCTGGCGCCTGGTCGTCATGGCTTGCGTCATGGGCACCTTGTGAGGTACCCGCCTTGATCTCTCGCCTCCTCATGAGCCAACTGATGAGGCCATGCACGAGGAGGTTCCATGTCATCCGCTTGTGAGGCTTGGCCCCTCGCGAGGTCTTGAGCTTGTGTTGATGAAGATGGGCCGTGATGGGCCCCTTGAGCCACGCCGCAGGCCGCAGGCGAGCAAGTCTGGGACCCCGTTCCCGAGCGCCGACAGATAGCCCCGAGCCCAAGGCTCGCCCGGACTTAGCTGGCGAGGCGAAGGGGCAAGTCTGGCGCCCATGAGCCCTAACAGCCTGCGGCCTTGGGCGCCGCATGGTAGTTGATTGGACGTGGGCGGCACTATTCCCCCACGCCTCCTTATTTTGTGCCATGCTAGGCGGTCTCGTAGCCGCACACAGCCGCTCTCCTTTTCGCTGCTCGACCGTCCCCCACTCTTCCTCCTCTCGAACTCCAGCTTCTGCTCCCAATCCAATCTCAAACCTCCCCCCTTCTGTTGCCATGGCTCCGACGAAGAAGGGAAGAGGGAAGAAACCCATGCCTCCGCCTCGCTCGCCGTCGTTGGCGGCCCCCGCCGTCGATGGGTCGATCATACTCAATCGAGAGGGCCTGGGCAAGGTCAGCTCGGCTTTGGCCACCATCTTCAACGAATGCGGGCGGACGACAGCCTAGCCTGCGTCCCACTTCTCCATCGACAGGATAATCACTGAGGTCCAGTATTTTGCTGACGCCCTGTGGGCGGGGCTTGTTCCCCCCTTCTCCGATTTCTTCAATGCTGTACTCTCCCACTATCAGATCCATATGATGCACTTGGGTCCGGAATCCATCACTCTTCTTGCGGTCTTTGCCTTTGTTTGTGAGGCGATGATGGGCATCCTTCCCTCAGTTGCCTTGCTACGCCACTTCTTCTCTCTGCGCCTTGTTGACCCCACCCAATGTTCGGGGTGTGTGAGCTTCATTGCTGCATCTGAAACAACGGCTTGAGGATTGACTTCACCCTTCCTCGGCCCTTTGTGTTCATGATGGTGGCTGTACATGGGCGTGGGGTGCCCAGCCCTATTTGTCGGAGCCATCTTCGCTGCTGTCCCCAATTCAGTGGGGCCAAGAGGCGCTCACGAGTTCCGGCTCATCTTCTTACGCGCCGCTTTGCATTCTTGAAGGAGCTCGGCGTGTGGCGCCCAAGGTGGTGAAGGAGTTCTGCTATGCCGTGTTGCCCTCTCCAACGTCCTCTCGCCGGATGTGGGCCTTCACGGGGCGTGAAGACCGTACGAGGCTCCAAGAAGAGGACCTGACGCCTGAAGCGCTGAGGAAGGTGCTCTTGGTCTTGACTGGGGACCCCACTCCCGGCAGCATCCGGCACGGGGGGGCCTTGATGTACCTTTGCCCGAACAGGAGCGACTTTATAAATCAGATGCCCGTCTTCGACGAATGGGGGCTGCGCCCCGCTGGCCTCCGGGGGTCTCGCGAGAACCCAGTGGTGGTGACCGCCCTTTCAGTCGGCCATGGCGGCTCTTCCTCGAGTGGTGGATCAGGGAGGCATGAGCCGCTGGAGGCCGAGGGGGCCTCCGCAGGGGTGACGGTGCCAGGCGGCGCTCTTGAGGGAGCAGCTCTTGAGGCCCAGGCTGTCGCGGCTAGGGGTGGCGAGCAGCTGCCCGTAGTGCCTGCGGCTGAGGCCCCTGGGGCCCCAGTTACTCTTCTTGGTGAGGTGACCGGCGGCGCGCATCAGGTAGGCGCCCCCGACGCGGGTTGCCTTGACGCTCCTTCCTCGTCGCAGGCCGGCCCCTGTGCTCAACTCTTGGGTCGCTTTCGCGTGGACTTTGAGGCTCTCCGGAAGAGAAGGGAAGCCTTGGGCGACGATTACCCTTGCCGCCTGCTGATGCGTAGGAAGTACTTCGCCACCGATGAGTAAGCCTCCTCCTTTTCTGGCTCCTGATTCTTCTGTTGCTTTTACTGATCCTTGCTCCGCAGGGCCCTTCCCGCCGAGTTCACGGAGATGGCTGAGGAGCCATCCCCATTGGCTCTGCCTTCTCCGCCGTCTTCGAGCACTCCGAGCAGCAGAGCCCTCGTGGTGAGGCCGGCCGGAGAGACGAACCATCCTGAGGTGCATCGTGTCACCGCGTGCCTCGCGACCCTCCTTCGCGAGCCTTCTCGTGGCATAGCCAGCCTGCCATGGGCTTCTCGTTTGGTCGTGGACCGCGATTGGCCAAGGAATTCCCTGCGCTCTTCGTTAAGGGATGGGCTGGCTCCTGGCCGGGCTTTTGGCGAGGCGTGCCCAGCCGTGGCGAGGGCGCCAGCCCCCAGCCCCCTGCCCGGAGGGGGAGTGCTGATTCGTGGCCCCGGGGCTTGCTCGAGGCGGATGATGGTGTGGAAGACGTGCTCGAGCGCGCTCGGGAGCGTCGCGCTCTTCGCCAAGGGTTCCTGCGGAGGGCGACTGATGCGGTGAGCCTGCTTGGTGAAGAGCTTGCTAACGAAGACGCGCGCCTCGAGGCCGAGGGCCTGCGCCTGGCCGCGGAGAGGCGCGAGCTGAAAGCGGCTGTCGCTCTTGTGCGCCATCAGCGTGATCTTGACAATGAGGAGGCCAAGGCGTCGTTGGCGGCCTCTCGGGAGGTCCGTTCTCGTGCCGTTGAGGAGGCTCGGGAAGCTGACCGGCGGCGTGAGGCGGCGGAGGAGCGGGTGCGGGAACTCCTGGCCCGATGCCGCTCACTGGAGGAGCAGGTGGAGCAGCGCGAGACGGCCCTTGCGTCGATGAAGGTGTCCTCAGGCGACGCAGCAGAGCTCTCAGCGAGGAGGCGCCGACGCTGGAAGCCGCCCGACGCAGCAGCAGTCTGGCCTTTGAAACAAGGGGGCGCTTGGTGGCGACGGCGGAGGAGGATGTTGCTGCGCTGGGAAGCCCGTGTCCTGCGGGAGGTTGGGCGTCGGGTGGCGTGGCAGCTTGAACCTTGAGTGCGAGTTCGAGGAGAGGCTGGGGTTGATCGGGCTGAGGCCGAAGGTAGGACCGCTGCCTTGCGGGCCAAGCAGGAGGAGGAGGACGTGGCGGGCGATGCTTCTCGGGCCGCCCTCGAGGTGGCGCAGGAGGGTTAGCTGCCTCCCGTGCGAGGTGCTTCTTCTTCGCCAGCGGGTGGGCGAGGCTGAGGCCGTCGCCTTGACGAGAATCTCGGGACGAGATCGCTAGCGGCGGATCACGGAGCATGAGCACGGCCCCATGCTCCTGCGCTCGGAGAGAGCCAACACAGCTTTGGGTAATATCGTGAGGCGGCTATTGGCGAGCCGCCGCGATTAACTCGCCGGCAACCTTCAGTTCTTCACCGACGTGGTGACTCGGCTGGAGGCGAGGTCGGTCAGAGCCAACAGGTTGGTGGAGGAGAGGAGCCGCGCCCTGCTCGGGCGCGCCTTTTCTCGCGTCTTCAGCCATCTCCGGAATATGGATCCCCACTTCGACTTCGACGCCGCCATCGCCCCAGTCCCCCAGGCCGTCCGGGGCGACCTGGCGCACTGGGTGGAAGACAATGTGGACGCCCTCGTCAGAGCCTTTGCTTCAGACAACGATGGCGTGATCGTGGCTGCTGATGAAGGCGGCGTGGTGAATGGTCCTGACGCCGCTTGTGACAACGCAGAGAGCGATGGCAAAGCCAGTGACGCCAGCAACGGTTCAGGAGGTGCCTGTGAGGATGCATTGGGGGATTTATCCGACAGACTGCGCATTGCTCCTGTTTCCTTACCCTGCATGAATAGAACTAAGGTTTTGCCCTGACGGCTGTGAGAGCATTTTGGGAGGGGGAGCCCCTCATGTAAAACTTGTGTTCTCTGTATTAGTTGATGCTATATCACCCGTATGCTTGCGCCAAGTGGCTGGCTAGTTTACCTTTGTCTGGTGCGGGCCCTGAGATAGCCTGTGGAGGGTTGTGGCGTCTCAAGTGCCTCCTGATCGAACCCGTAGGATCTGCAGTAAAACCTCCCGAGAGGATCTTGGTGGCGGGTCTGGGCTCTTGCGCAAGCTAGGCCCAACCCGGCTCATGAGGGGCTCATGAGGGAGGCAGCTGAGGCAAGCGTGATGGCTGGGCAGAGATTGCTCGAACGAGACTAAGCACCCCCTTCCCCAAACTCACGCAAATCTCAAATTCGAATCCAACTTAAATCCAGCGGGGGAAAGTGACAACCAAAGGAAAGAGCAATGAAAGCAGAAAAAAGGCCGCGTCCGGCACCTAGTCTAGTCTTGGACGTTTTCTCACCAGCGCGGAGCTAAGTGCTGCCACTAGGCGTGGGAGGGAGCCCCAGGGCCTGAGGTCGGCACCCCTGAGACTCCGGGGCGTGTACAGCCCCACTCATTATTACGTGAGAGTGTCACAGGGCGGCGAGCTTCACAGGCCTGGGCCTTCTTCACAGGTATCGGCCTTGCTTCATATCGCCAGACGAGGGCCCCGCCTTGTGCCGCACTCTAGTGCCATCAACGACGACCGGAAACCAAGACGCCACCGATGGGGTAGAGAGGTCGCCAGCGGTACCCCCGATGACTACGGGTCCTCCGCCGAGGCAGGCCCGAGGCACCTCCCAGCAGAAGGCCTACCTCGACAACGCCTTGCTCGACGCCGCGGTGGTGATGTCGGATCTCGGCCCCTCTCCTGCAGCCCCGGCGCCCTCCTCCCGAGGGTAGGAGGCTGCGAGGCGGGCAGCCACTCGCTGCGGCGACCTGCACCTCCTGTGATTCATGATTAGCGTATGCCTGCTCCTGAGGAATTAGCGGTACCCGATAATCGTCGCTTCCAGCATGGACGGTGGGGCCTTCACGGGGCTCTTGGAAGAGCTCAGCTTATGTCGCCTCGTCCCCCCAGCCTGGGCTGAGGAGCGAGCCTTGTTCGCCCTCGTGCTGGTGTCCTTGGTCCATCATGTGGGGCACGCATTCTTCTGGGGCCGTCATCCCGAAGGCCACGCCATAGTGCTCCGCGTGCCATGCAACTCTGCTTGAGGCGCCCACCTGGGGGTGGTAGTGCGGCGGCCCACTGGGGCCGTGAGTCGCAGAGAGTCCTTCTTCACTGGCCGGGAGCGGAGGCAGCGCTGCCGCTGGCCCGGTGCTGACAGCTTCGCTGGTGTTGGGGTAGCCTTGGAGCCCGCGGCCACGTGTGGAGCCCCCGCGCGGGCCGCCCCGGGCCTGAGGTGGGAGCTGGGTGCAGAAAGGGTGAGCCCCCGAGGCGGCAAAGCCCAGGAGCTCTGCCACCCGCTCTAGCAGCCACGCCACGGCCGCCTTCCGGCCTCTGCACTGCGGTAGCTCCGGGCCACCGTGGCGCGGCCCTCGGTTCGCTTGCTCGGCGGGTGTCTGGCATCGCGATCGTGGCGTGGTTGGAGGCCCTCGCTGCCGACCGCGCTGCTGGCGTGAGAGTCGTCGAAGCCTGTCGCGTCGCCCACGGCCCGCAGCGCCCTGCGGACATGAGCTGCACTGGGCATGGGGTCGCCTGAGGCGGCGGCTCTTTAATGGGCGGGCCAAGCCGCCCAGTGCGGGGTTGCCGCTGGTCGCGGACATGATGATGGCGATGCGACGGGACCGAAGTGGCGAAGGTGGATCGCGCACCTACTGGCGCGCCAAATGTCGGATTCGGGTTCAGCAGACCCTTGAGGTTCGAACACTAGGGTGCGCGCGGAATCTCACCCTCTACCTACCTGCAACCCACCGCCTCGCTAGGATCGAAACTACGAAAGGAACAGCATAAGAGACACAAGGTTTATACTAGTTCGGGCCACCATTGTGGTGTAATACCCTACTCTAGTTTGTGGTGTGGTGGATTGCCTCTTAGGCTGATGGTGATGAACAATACAAGGAAGAACAGCCTCGCGAGGGTCTGTTCTTGGCCGGAGCGATGAACTGCTGGGGGGAGTTCAGTCCCTCTCCCTCTCTCTCTGTGATTCCAGATTCAGATCCCCCTTCCCTAGGGGTGGCTAGTCCTATTTATAGGCAAGGGCCCTGGGCCTCTTCCCAAATATTGAGCCGGAAGGGCGCCAACAATTGGCCATTTTGAAGGGGAACATCTAGTACACTTATCCTGACTAAAGTTGGTCCTCGCCTGTCAAAGGCTCTGGTGGTGACACAGGCTTGGGCTCCACAATGACTTCCTTCCTGCCGTTGGACTGGTCTTGGTCTTGTTGCACCGACATGGACGCCTTTGCTTGATGCTCTCGCCTGCGCTTGCTCCCTTTGCACCAAAGAGGAAAGGAGGACACTGCGTGGGCTGGCGCCTATGGTCGTCATGGCTTGAGTCATGGGCACCTCGTGAGGTACCCGCCTTGATCTCTCCGCCTCCTCATGAGCCAGCTGATGAGGCCATGCACGAGGAGGCTCCCAGTCGTCCGCCCGCAATCTGGCCCCTCGCGAGGTCTTGAGCTTGTGTTGATGAAGATGGGCCGTGATGGCCCCCTTTGAGCCACGCCGCGGGCGCGGGCAATCAAGTGCAGGGACCCCGTTCCCGGAACGCCGACACACGGGACTACTTTGACAACAAGCTCGACGCGCACAAGAAAGAGAACGATGCAAGAATGGACGAGATCCGTGCTTTGTTGGTCAACCGGCCTCCTTCAACTTCTTCCTACACAAGACGGAGCCACTCAAGTCGATACTCCGACGACACCTTCTCCGGCTCAAGTACACCGTCATCGAACACTCTTCGACGAGCCGCACGTCAAGACCGTCATGCATCCCGAAACCCACTTCACGCCATGCATTCACAAGAGCAAGTCGATGAGCAAGTTCCTCGTCCCCGTTCAAACCAAGACGCTTTTGCTCAAGCTCAAGAACGACAACGACTACGGCGCCAAGAGGAAGAACGAGCGCGACTACACCAAGAAGAACAAGACGCCGAGGCTCAACGTCTTCAACAACAACAACGAGAAGCGCAAGCTCTTGAGGCGCAACCTGCCCTTCAAGAATCAAGTCGATCCATCGCCAACCGCAATCACGAACGGCGCAATCAAGAGGAAGCCCTTCGAGAAGAAATCCACGAGAGGAACTACCAACCACGCGTGCAACGTCAAGTTCCTCAAGCTACTCCACAAGCTCGTCAAGCTCCTCCTCAACCTCAAGTTCAACAAGAGCAAGCGGATCATGGACTTCCTCCACGCCAAGAGCGACATCTCGAGGAACGAGCATTTGAGGATCCTCATCCACGACAAGAGCGACACCAAAACCGCTACTTCGACGAAGAACTCCGCTACGGCAAGCTAAAGTTCACAATGCCCAAGTTCAACGGAAGCAACGAGCTCTCATGGGCATTGAAGGTCGACAAAATCTTCCGGTTGCACAACTACGATGAAGAGAAGAAGATCGGTATGGCATCACTCGAGTTCCAAGACTACGTTCTCATTTGGTGGGAACAAGTGATTGAGCGACGACGTACAAGAGGCGAGCCACCAATCACAACTTGGACGGCTATGAAGGATGTCATGAGAGCTCGTTTCGTGCCTACTCACTACAATCGTGATCTCTTCAAGAAGTTGCAACTTCTCAAACAAAGGCACGAAGGCGGTGGAAGAATACTACCAAGAAATGGAGATTGCCATGATACGAGCCAATGTCAAGGAAAGCGATGAGCAAACAATGGCACGCTTCTTGAGCGGCCTCAACCATCCAATCAAGCAGATTGCCGACTTCCAACCATACTCAAACCTCCTCGAGCTAGTTCATCAGCGACCAAGGCGAACAACAAGTCCAAGATGACTTCAAATCGCCAAGTACTCGTCCAAGACCTACGGCTCCTCTTATCAAGCTCCCGCGACTCCGGCAACTCCTACATCAACTAGAGCCTCACCAAGTACCGGTGACAAGTCAAGTTACAAGAAAACTTCGACAAGTTCAAGTCGTCCTCCTCCTACTTCAAGCAACTTCGAGCTGCGTGCTTCGTCCTCTACTCCAACCGATGAGACCGTCAAGACAAGCTCCTTCAAGTGTTTCACTTACGGCGGCCGAGGCCACAAGTCCTTTGAGTGCACAAACAAGCGCACCATGATCTTCAACGACGACGGCACCTACGACTCCATGAGTGAAGGAGAAATGGAAGCCCTTGAGCAAGTGGCCATGCACCGACAAGTGAACAACGAAGACAAAGATGATCAAGTCTTTTGTGATGAAGATTCAAGTCCCGCTCTTGTTGTCTCCAAGGTCTTGACTCTTCAACATCAACAAGACGAAGACCAACGATGCCACATCTTCCATACAAAGGCCAGCATCAATGGAAGGTCCGTCAAGGTCATCATCAATGGAGGTAGTTGCCACAACTTAGCAAGTGAAGAACTATGCTCCAAGCTCCAATTGGTCAAGAGGAAGCACCCGCACCCCTACAAGGTTCAATGGCTAAGCGACTCCGACACTATACGAATCGAGCATACGGTCCAAGTCTCCTTCAAAATTGGTGCATATGAGGACACTTTGGAGTGTGATGTGGTCCCAATGACCGTTTGCCACCTCCTTCTTGGTCGACCATGGCAATTCGACCGTGGTGTCATCCACAATGGGCGTACCAACCACTATAGCTTCAAGATGAAAGGGAAGGAGTATGTGCTACGACCTATGTCTCCTAGTCAAGTGATAGCCGACAAGTAAGCCACCCATCATGGAGAGAAGAGTGAGAAAGTGATCCACCAAAAAGTGAGTGAGAGCCACAAGCCAAACTTGGCGCCTCTTAGCCTAGAGAAAAACCTCATCCTATTTGCCACAAAAAGTGAGATGAGAGAAGTGTGTGAGAACCCATCAAGTGTGATGCACTTTGTCCTTGTGTGCAAGGATGGAGAACCAAAAACTAACACCTCTCACGAGCTACCTTTAGTGTTTCAATCTCTTCTGCAGGAATTCCAAGATGTTTTCCCCCAAGAGCTACCTCCGGGTCTACCTCCTCTACGAGGCATTGAGCATCGAATCGACCTCATCCCTGGAGCGCCACTTCCAAACAAAGCTCCATACCGTGTCAACCCCGAAGAGACTAAGGAGATCCAACGGCAAGTACAAAAACTCATCGACAATGGTCATGTACGTGAAAGCTTAAGCCCTTGTGCCGTTCCCGTTATACTTGTGCCTAAGCAAGATGGAAGTTTCCGTTTGTGTTCCGATTGTAGACCTATAAATGCTATCACCATTCGCTATAGGCATCCCATTCCTCGCTTAGATGACATGCTTGCTGAACTTAGTGGAGCCAACTTTTTCTAAAAAATTGATCTTAAAAGTGGCTATTATCAAATCCGCATACAAGAGGGTGATGAGTGGAAAACTGCTTTCAAAACCAAATTTGGCTTATATGAGTGGTTAGTCATGCCTATGGGTTTATCGGAAGCTCCCGGTACTTTCGTGCGCCTTATGCATCATGTGCTTCACCCTTATATTGGAGTCTTTGTTGTGGTCTACTTCGATGATATTCTTGTGTTTAGCAAAACCATGAAATAGCATCTTGATCATGTTAGGGCTGTTTTGCAAACCCTTCGCAAGGAACGTCTTTATGCAAACTTGAAAAAATGCACGTTCGGTGTTGACAAAGTGGTTTTCTTGGGTTTTGTTGTCTCTTCCAAGGGTGTCCATGTTGATGAATCTAAAATTGAAGCAATTAAAACTTGGCCCCAACCCACCAATTTGCAACAAGTGCGTAGCTTTCTTGGTCTTGAGGATTTTTATCGTCGCTTTGTGAAAGATTTTAGCACTATTGCCGCTCCTTTGCATGCTTTGAGTAAGAAGAATACTCCTTTTGTTTGGGGACCTTTGTAATCCACCACTTTTGATGAGCTCAAGTCTTTGCTTACTCATGCTCCAATTCTTGCTTTGCCCAATTTTGACAAAACTTTTGAGGTTCATTGTGATGCAAGTGGTACCGGAATTGGCGGAGTTTTGATGAAAGAAAAATGACCAATTGCTTACTTTAGTGAAAAACTCTCCGGTGCTCAACTTAACTATCCCATCTATGACAAAGAATTGTATGCATTAGTGTGTGTGCTACATACTTGGTAACATTATCTTAGACCTCATGAGTTTTTCATCCATACCGGTCATGAAACACTTAAGTACTTAAAAGGCCAAACTAAGTTGAACAAGCGTCATGCCAAATGGAGTGAATTTATTGAATCTTTCCCGTATGTGATCAAGTACATTAAGGGTAAGGAAAATGTAGTTGCGGATTCACTTTCACTCATATGCACGCTTGTCACCAAACTTGAGTTGAATGTTATTGGCTTTGAGCACATAAAAGACTTGTATGCTAATGATTCATCTTTTGCGACTCCTTATGCTAAATGTTTGATGCATACATCTTGGGAACACTATTACATCAAGGATGGTTATATTATGAGAGCTAACAAACTATGCATTCCTGAGTCTTCTCTTCGTTTGCTCCTTTTGCAAGAGGCTCATGGAGGCGGACTCATGGCACACTTTGGATGCGACAAGACATTCGCCACGCTCTCCAAGAACTACTTTTGGCCCAAGATGTTCCGCGACATCCAATGCTTCACCAACCGATGCTCTACATGTCGCAAAGCTAAGTCTAAAGCGCAATCTCATGGTCTTTACATACCTCTTCCTATTCCCTATCAATCTTGGGAAGAAATTAGCATGGATTTTATACTTGGCTTGCCTAGAACTAAAAATGGAAAGGATTCCGTGTTTGTTGTTGTTGATAGATTTTCTAAGATGGCACATTTCATTCCTTGCAACAAGATAGACGATGCTTCACATGTTGCATATCTCTTTTGTAGGGAAATCTTGCGCCTCCATGGAGTACCAAAGACAATTGTCTCCGATCGTGACGTCAAGTTCTTGAGTTACTTTTGGAAGACCCTATGCCCCAAGCTCGGAATCAAGCTCTTGTTCTCATCCGCATACTATCCGCAAACCGACGGCCAAACGGAGGTGACAAACCGGACACTATCCACTCTACTTCACGTGTTGATTAAGAAGAACATCAAGGAGTGGGAGGAGTGTCTACCCATCGCCGAGTACGCCTACAACCGTGCAAGACATTCGACTACCGGCAAGTCCCCCTTCCTCTACAAGAGCGCACCAACATGGATGCGAGTGCACGATCCAACTACATCAAGAAGATGCATGAGGATACAAGGCACACCATCGAGCGCCAAGTACAACGACTAACGACCAAGCTCAACATCGACAAGCAACCCATGGTATTCAACATCAGTGATCTTGTGTGGCTACACCTTCGCAAGGACCGCTTCCCCAATGGACGCAAGTCCAAGCTCCTACCTCGAGCCGATGGACCTTTCAAGGTGCTAGCTGAAGGAAATATGCCCTAGAGGCAATAATAAAGTTATTATTTATTTCCTTATATCATGATAAATGTTTATTATTCATGCTAGAATTGTATTAACCGGAAACATAATACATGTGTGAATACATAGACAAACAGAGTGTCACTAGTATGCCTCTACTAGACTAGCTTGTTAATCAAAGATGGTTAAGTTTCCTAACCATAGACAAAGGAGTTGTCATTTGATTAACAAGGTCACATCATGGTTGAATGATCGATTGACATGACCCATTCCATTAGCTTAGCACCCGATCGTTTAGTATGTTGCTATTGCTTTTATCCATGACTTATACATGTTCCTATAACTATGAGATTATGCAACTCCGTTTACGGAGGAACACTTTAGGTACTACCAAGCGTCCTGGCAATGAACTGGGTGATTATAAAGGAGTACTACGAGTGTCTCCAAAGGCAGATGTTGGGTTGGCGTATTTGAGATTAGGATTTGTCACTCCGATTGTCGGAGAGGTATCTCTGGGCCCTCTCGGTAATGCACATCACTAAGCCTTGCAAGCATTACAACTAATGAGTTAGCTGTGAGATGATGTATTACGGAGCGAGTAAAGAGACTTGCGATGTGAGACTGAACTAGGTATTGGATACCGACGATCGAATCTCGGGCAAGTAACATACCGATGACAAAGGGAACAAGTATGTTGTTATCTTGATCGACCGATAAAGATCTTCGTAGAATATGTAGGAGCCAATATGGGCATCCAGCTCCGCTATTGGTTATTGACCGGAGGCGTGTCTCGGTCATGTCTACATTGTTCTCGAACCGTAGGGTCCATGCACGCTTAAGGTTTCGATGGCGGTTATATTATGAGTTTGTGTATTTTGATGTACGAAGGAGTTGAGTCCGGATGTGATCACGGACATGACGAGAGTCTTGAAATGGTCGAGACATAAAGATTGATATATTGGGCGGCTATATTCGGACACGGAAAGGTTCGGAAGTTTCGGAGAAAACGGAATCTTGGGAGGGTTACGGAACCCCGGGAAGTAATGGGCCTTATTGGGCCAAGAGGGAGAGAGAGGCGGCACCAGGAGGTGGCGCGCCCCCATGGGGAGTCCGAATAGGACAGGAGGAGGCGGCCCCCTTCCCTCTCCTTCTCCTCTCTTTCCTTCCCCTTCCTCCTTCCTAGTTGGACTAGGAAAGGGAGTCCTACTCCCACTAGGAGGAGGACTCCCCCTCCTGGGCGCCTCCTAGGGCGGCCGGCCCTCCCCTTGCTCCTTTATATCACGGGGCAGGGGCACCCTAGAACACACAAGTTGATCCTTGAGATCGTTCCTTAGCCGTGTCGGTGCCCCCTCCACCATATTCCACCTCGGTCATATCGTAGCAGTGCTTAGGCGAAGCCCTGCGTCGATAGAACATCAAGATCGTCACTGCGCTGTCGTCTTGTGGAACTCTCTCTCCGGAGCTTTGCTGGATCGGAACTGAGGCGTCACCGAGCTGTCGTGTGTCAAGAACTTCGGGCGCCCGAATGCTGCGCTGGGATCGGTTGGATCGCGAGGAGAACATCGACTACTTCCTCTACGTTGTGATCGCTTCCGCTTTGGTCTACGAGGGTACGTAGACAACACTCTCCCCTCTCGTTGCTATGCATCACCATGATCTTGCGTGTGCGTAGGAAATTTTTTGAAATTACTACGTTCCCCAACACTAGCACGCTACAACGACAACGCCTACAAGATCGACCTACCTCGAGACAAGTACAATGTGAGCGACATCTTCAACGTCAAAGATCTCACGCCATACCATGGAGATGAAGCTTTTGATCCGAGGTCGGATCTCTCCCAAGGGAGGGGAGATGATGCGGAGCATCCTTCCATCATCCCCATGGACTCTACACCAACACATCAAGCCCCACGTGGACCTCTGACAAGAGCAAGAGCACGTGCTTTGGAAACCGAGGTGAACTCCTTCCTACTAGATTTGCATATGGACACGAGTGGAACATGTTTACTACCTCACCATAATGTGCTATGCCTCCTTAGGTATGAAGAGGAACATCACCAAGACGCTCCGGAGCATCACCAAGGAGATGGAGGACCACCCCGAGGCCATGAGAACCAAGAAGAAGGGCTACAGCAGTTGCACAGGAAGCTCCAGGCGACCCCGTGCGCACGGCCCCCCGAGACCCCGTGCCCACGGGCTACTCAGGGAGTTGGCGCTGGAGCACCCCGTGCTGCAGGGCCCCGTGCTGCAGACCAACTTACCCGTCTTGCGGGCCTCCAGAGATGGCCGGTGAGATTGCATCTTGGCTCCGCCGTCTCCTTATACCCCTAGGCTATATATTTCGTACCAAGGACCATGTTTAGGGTTAGCAAAGTATTAGATGAGATATTTGTGAGCTTTGCTCCTTTCTACCTTCCCTTGTGGAATCAAGCCCCCCCCAGGGAAGAATCCTTGTGGATTTCGAGACCTCCTCAAGGAGTAGACTATATCCAATACCCCATCTCCTTTGGATTTTGGATGAACTTTGCCATTATATCTTTCCTTTGATTGTGTTTGTGACTTGTGGATCTTGTGTTGTTACTCTAGTGTATGTGTAATCGGGAATTGTTGGAGTGATTTCCTCTTTGTGTTCTTGTGGTGTTCTTGTTGTTCTCTCCTTTTCCCCCTCCAAGTGTGAAAAGATCCCTCCTAGGGTTCTGCCCTACATCAACGTACCACTTGATGTATGTTTTGGTGACCAACTTGAGGGTTCCGCCCATGAACCTATGCATAGGGGTTGGCACACGTTCTTGACTCTCCGGTAGAAACTTTGGGGCACTCTTTGAAGTACTTTGTGTTGGTTGGATGAATCTGAGATTGTGTGATGCATATCGTATAATCATGCCCACGGATACTTGAGGTGACAATGGAGTATCTAGGTGACATTAGGGTTTTGGTTGATTTGTGTCTTAAGGTGTTATTCTAGTACGAACTCTTTTATAGATTGATCCGAAAGAATAGCTTTGAGGTGGTTTCGTACCCTACCATAATCTCTACGTTTGTTCTCCGCTACTAGTGGCTTTGGAGTGACTCTTTGTTGCATGTTGAGGGGTTGTTATATGATCTATCTATGTTATTATTGTTGAGAGAACTTGCACTAGTGAAAGTATGAACCCTAGGCCTTGTTTCCTATCATTGCAATACCGTTTACGCTCACTTTTACCATTAGTTACCTTGCTGTTTTTATTATTTCAGATTACAAATACCTTTATCTACCGTCCATATTGCACTTGTATCACCATCTCTTCGCCGAACTAGTGCACCTATACAATTTTCCATTGTATTGGGTGTGTTGGGGACACAAGAGACTCTTTGTTATTTGGTTGCAGGGTTGTTTGATAGAGACCATCTTCATCCTACGCCTCCTACGGATTCATAAACCTTAGGTCATCCACTTGAGGGAAATTTGCTACTGTCCTACAAACCTGTGCACTTGCAGGCCCAACAACGTCTACAAGAAGAAGGTTGTGTCGTAGACATCACCGCCAACGCCGCTGCTCCTCACACGTCGGTTGGTGACCCGGCGCACTAGGGTGTGAGGATGTCGTTGAATGTTGATGGATCCGTATGTATTTTTATCTTTCCGTCAAATCCATGTAGTAGTATATGATACTACAGTAATTATCTTACCTTTCGCATCAACTTCATAATTTTCGTACGTACTCCATGCATGAACGGCGCCAGAACCAAACTTCTCATTACTCCATGCATTATTTTCTATCTATCGGTCGCGCCATGGAGCAGAACCAAAATTTACAAATTACGAGTTCAAAGGAAAAGCCTGCCGTGTTCGCGTTGCACCCCCACGGTTGGTCGGCATGCCGCTCAGCGGGAATCGTGCGGTGTTGCATTTTCACTTACAAGTGGGACCGCAGTTGAGCAAACCGATCGGCAAACCCCCACCCCGCCCACCGTGCGATGGCTGAGAAAACAGGAGGGAGAAGAGATGGATGTAGCACGACTACTTCCTCTACGTTGTGATCGCTTGCGCTTCGGTCTACGAGGGTACGTAGACAACACTCTCCCCTCTCGTTGCTATGCATCACCATGATCTTGCGTGTGCGTAGGAATTTTTGAAATTACTCGTTCCCCAACGATGGTATCGAGCCTAGGTTTTATGGTTTGATGTTTTGCACGAGTAGAACACAAGTGAGTTGTGGGCGATACAAGTCATCTTGCCTACCAGCATGTCATACTTTGGTTCAGCGGTATTGTGAGATGAAGCGGCCGGACCGACATTACCCGTGCGCTTACGCGAGACTGGTTTCACCGTTCGAGCACTCGTGCTTAAAGGTGGCTGGCGGTGTCTGTCTCTCTCACTTTAGTTGAACTGAGTGTGGCTCGCCCGGTCCTTGAGAAGGTTAAAGCGGAGTCTATTTGACGAAATATCGTTGTGGTCTTGATGCGTGGGTGAGATTGGTTCTTGCTTAAGCCCGTAGCAGCCACGTAAAATTTGCAACAACATAGTAGAGGGCGTCTAACTTGTTTTTGCAGGGCATGTTGTGATGTGATATGGTCAAGGCGTGATGCTATATTTTATTGTATGAGATGATCATGTTTTGTAACGAAGTTATCGGCGGCTGGCTGGAGCCATATGGTTGTCGCTTTATTGTATGAAATGCAACGCATGTAATTGCTTTACTTTATCACTAAGCGGTAGCGATAGTCGTAGAAGCAATAGATGGCGTGGCGACAACGATGCTACGATGGAGATCAAGGTGTCGCGCCGGTGGCGATGGTGATCACGGCGGTGCTTGGAGATGGAATCACAAGCACAAGATGATGATGGCCATATCATATCACTTATATTGATTGCATGTGATGTTTATCCTTTATGCATCTTATTTTGCTTTGATTGGCGGTAGCATTTAAGATGATCTCTCACTAAAATTATCAAGTAGTGTTCTCCACAGTATGCACGTTGCCAAAGTTCGTCGTGCGAGACACCACGTGATGATCGGGTGTGATAAGCTCTCGTCCATCTACAACGGGTGCAAGCCAGTTTTGCACGCAGAATACTCAGGTTATACTTGACGAGCCTAGCATATGCAGATATGGCCTCGGAACACGGAGACCGAAAGGTCGGCGTGAATCATATAGTAGATATGATCAACATAAGATGTTCACCATTGAAAACTACTCCATCTCACGTGATGATCGGTTATGGTTTAGTTGATTTGGATCACGTGATCACTTAGATGACTAGAGATGTCTATCTAAGTGGGAGTTCTTAAGTAATATGATTAATTGAACTTTAATTTATCATGACCTTAGTCCTGGTAGTATTTTGCAAATTATGTTGTAGATCAATAGCTCGCGTTGTTGCTTCCCTATGTTTTTATATGTGTTCCTAGAAAATTGTATTGAAAAATGTTAGTAGCAATGATGCGGACTGGATCCGTGATCCGAGGTTTATCCTCATTGCTGCCTGAAGAATTATGTCCTTAATGCACCGCTAGGTGACAGACCTATTGCAGGAGTAGATGCGAGGCGTTATGAGCGTTTGGCTAGCTCAATATGATGACTACTTGATAGTTTAGTGCACCATGCTTAACGGCTTAGAATCGGGACTTCAAAGGCGTTTTGAGCGTCACGGACCATATGAGATGTTCCAGGAATTGAAGTTAATATTTCAAGAAAATACCGAGTTGAGAGATATGAAGTCTCCAACAAGTTCTATAGCTAAAATATGGAGGAGAATCGCTCAACTAGTGAGCATGTGCTCATATTATGCAGGTACTTCAATCGCTTGAATCAAGTGGGAGTTAATCTTCCGGATAAGATAGTGATTGACAGAATTCTCTAGTCACCATCACCAAGTTAGTAGAACTTCGTGATGAACTATAATATGCAAGGGATGACAAAAGTAATTCCCAAGCTCTTCGTGATGCAGAAATCAACGAAGGTAGAAATCAAGAAAAGAGCATCAAGTGTTGATGATTGACAAGACCACTAGTTTCAAGGAAAAGGGCAAAGGGAAGAAGGGAACTTCAAGAAGAGCGGCAAGCAAGTTGCTGTTCGGTGAAGAAGCCCAAATCTGGACCTAAGCACGAGACTAAGTGTTTTTCTGCAATGGAACTGGTCCTTTGGAAGCGGAACTACCCCAAGTATTTGGCGGATAAGAAGGATGGCAAATTGAACAAGAGTATATTTGATATACAGGTTATTGATGTGTGCCTTACTAGTGTTTATAGTAGCCCTGAGTATTTGATCTGGTTCGGTTGCTAAGAGTAGTAACTCGAAGCGGAGTTGCAGAATGAACAGAAACTAGTTGAAGGGAAGTGACGATGAGTGTTGGAAGTAGTTCCAAGATTGATATGATCATCATCGCACACTCCCTATACTTTCGGGATTAGTGTTAAACCTAAATAAATGTTATTTGGTGTTTGCGTTGAACATGAATATGATTTGATCATGTTTATTGCAAAGCGGTTATTCATTTAAAGTCAAAGAATAATTGTTGTTACTGTTTAAATGAATAAAACCTTGATAGTCATACACCCAATGAAAATAGTTTTCAAAATGGTTATTCATTTAAAGTCAAAGAATAATTGTTGTTACATTTAAATGAATAAAACCTTCAATAGTCATACACCCAATAAAAATAGTTTGTTGGATCTCGATCGTAGTAATACACATATTCATAATATTGATGCCAAAAGATGCAAAGTTAATAATGATAGTGCAACTTATTTGTGTACTTGCCGTTTAGGTCATATTGGTGTAAAGCGCATGAAGAAACTCCATCTGATGGGATTTTGGAATCACTTGATTATGAATCACTTGATGCTTGCGAACCATGCCTTATGGGCAAGATGACTAAAGACTACATTCTCGGAACAATGGAGCGAGCAAATGACTTATTGGAAATAATACATCTTGATGTATGCGATCCGATGAGTGTTAAAGCTCACGGCAAGTATCGTTATTTTCGACCTTCACAAGATGATTTGAGCAGATATGAGTATATCTACTTAATGAAGCACAAGTCGAAACATTTGAAAAGTTCAAATAATTTCAGAGTGAAGTGGAGAATCATCGTAATAAGAAAATAAAGTTTCTACGATCTGATCGTGGAGGAGAATATTTGAGTTACAAGTTTGGCCTTCATATAAAACAATGTGGAATAGTTTCACAGCTCACGCCACATGGAACACCATAACGTAATGGTGTGTCCGAACGTCATAACCGTACTTTATTTTGATATGGTGCGATCAATGATGTCTCTTAACGATTTACCAATATCGTTTTGGGGTTATGCATTAGAGACAGCTGCATTCACGTTTAATAGGGCACCATCTAAAATCCATTGAGATGACACCGTATGAACTATGGTTTAGCAGTAAACCTAAGCTGTCGTTTCTTAAAGCTTGGAGTTTCGATGCTTATATGAAAAGGTTTCAACCTGATAAGCTCGAACCCAAATCGGAAAAGTGCGTCCTCATAGAATACCCAAAGGGAACTATTGGGTACACCTTCTATCACAGATCCGAAAGCAAGATATTCGTTGCTAAGATGGATCCTTTCTAGAGAAGAAGTTTCTCTCGAAAGAAGTGAGTGGGAGAAAAGTAGAACTTGATGAGGTAATTGTACCTTCTCCTTATTGGAAAGTAGTTCATCACAGAAATCAGTTCGATGATTCCTACACCAATTAATGAGGAAGTTAATGATGATGATCATGAAACTTCAGATCAAGTTGCTACCAAACCTCGTAGGTCTTCGAGTAAAATCCGCACTAGAGTGGTGCGGTAATTGTGTTCTAGAAGTCATGTTACTAGACCATGATGAACCTACGGACTATGAGGAAGCGATGATGAGCCCAGATTCGCGAAATGGCTTGAGGCCATGAAATCTGAGATAGGATCCATGTATGAGAACAAAGTATGGACTTTGATTGACTTGCTCGATGATCAGCAAGCCATGTTTAAATAAATGGATCTTCAAGAGGAAGCGGACACGAGATAGTAGTGTTACTATCTACAAAGCTCGACTTGTCACAAAAGGTTTTCGACAAGTTCAAGGTGTTGACTACAATGAGATTTTCTCAAGCTGTAGCGATGCTTAAGTCTGTCGAATCATGTTAGCAATTGCCACATTTTATGAAATCTGGCAAATGGATGTCAAAACTACATTCTTTAATGGATTTATTAAAGAAGAGTTGTATATGATGCAACGAGAAGGTTTTGTCAATCCTAAAGGAGCTAACAAAATGTGCAAGCTCCAATGATCCATCTATGGACTGGTGCAAGCATCTCGGAGTTGGAATAAGCGCTTTGATAGTGTGATCAAAGCATATGGTTTTCTGAGACTTTTGGAGAAGCCTGTATTTACAAGAAAGTGAGTGGGAGCACTACAGCATTTCGATAAGTATATGTGAATGACATATTGTTGATCGGAAATAATGTAGAATTATTCGCAAAGCATAAAGGAGTATTTGAAAGGAGTTTTCCAAAAAGGACCTCGGTGAAGCTGCTTACATCTTGAGCATCAAGATCTATAGAGATAGATCAAAGGCGCTTGATAAGTTTTTCAATGAATACATACCTTGACAAGATTTTTGAAGTAGTTCAAAATGGTACAGTCAAAGAAAGAGTTCTTTCTGTGTTACAAGGTGTGAGATTGAGTAAGACTCAAAACCCGACCACGGCAGAAGATAGAAAGAGAATGAAAGTCATTCCCTATGCATCAGCCATAGGTTCTATAAAGTATGTCATGTTGTGTACGGATCTATTGCATACCCTACCACTAAGATTGGAAAGGAGTGCAATAGTGATCTAGGAGTAGATCAATGGACAGCGGTCAAAATTATCCTTAGTAGAATAAGGATATGTTTCTCGATTATGGAAGTGAAAAAAAGGTTAAATCGTAAAGGGTTACGTCGATGCAAGTTTTAACACTAATCTAGATGACTCGAGTCTCAATCTGGATACATATTGAAAGTGGGAGCAATTAGCTAGAGTAGCTCCGTGCGAGCATTGTAGACATAGAAATTTGCAAAATACTTACGGCTCTGAATGTGACAGACCGTTGACTAAAATTATCTCACAAGCAAAAACATGATCACACCTTAGTACTCTTTGGGTGTTAATCACATAGCGATGTGAACTAGATTACTGACTCTAGTAAACCCTTTGGGTGTGGGTCACATGTCGATGTGAACTATGGGTGTTAACCACATATAGATGTGAACTATTGATGTTAAATCACATGGCGATGTGAACTAGATTATTGACTCTAGTGCAAGTGGGAGACTGAAGGAAATATGCCCTAGAGGCAATAATAAAGTTATTATTTATTTCCTTATATCATGATAAATGTTTATTATTCATGCTAGAATTGTATTAACGGAAACATAATACATGTGTGAATACATAGACAAGCAGTGTCACTAGTATGCCTCTACTAGACTAGCTTGTTAATCAAAGATGGTTAAGTTTCCTAACCATAGACAAAGGAGTTGTCATTTGATTAACAAGGTCACATCATTGGTTGAATGATCTGATTGACATGACCCATTCCATTAGCTTAGCACCCGATCGTTTAGTATGTTGCTATTGCTTTTATCCATGACTTATACATGTTCCTATAACTATGAGATTATGCAACTCCGTTTACGGAGGAACACTTTGGTACTACCAAAGCGTCTGGCATAATGGGTGATTATAAAGGAGTACTACAGGTGTCTCCAAAGGCAGATGTTGGGTTGGCGTATTCGAGATTAGGATTTGTCACTCCGATTGTCGGAGAGGTATCTCTGGGCCCTCTCGGTAAGGCACATCACTAAGCCTTGCAAGCATTACAACTAATGAGTTAGCTGTGAGATGATGTATTACGGAGCGAGTAAAGAGACTTGCCGATGTGAGATTGAACTAGGTATTGGATACCGGCGATCGAATCTCGGGCAAGTAACATACCGATGACAAAGGAACAACGTATGTTGTTATGCGGTCGACCGATAAAGATCTTCGTAGAATATGTAGGAGCCAATATGGGCATCCAGGTCCGCTATTGGTTATTGACGGAGGCGTGTCTCGGTCATGTCTACATTGTTCTCGAACCGTAGGGTCCATGCGCTTAAGGTTTGATAGCGGTTATATTATGAGTTTGTGTATTTTGATGTACCGAAGGAGTTGAGTCCGGATGTGATCACGGACATGACGAGGAGTCTCGAAATGGTCGAGACATAAAGATTGATATATTGGGCGGCTATATTCGGACACGGAAAGGTTCGGAAGTTTCGGAGAAAACGGAATGGGAGGGTTACGGAACCCTCGGGAAGTAATGGGCCTTATTGGGCCAAGAGGGAGAGAGAGGCCGCACCAGGAGGTGGCGCGCCCCCCATGGGGAGTCCGAATAGGACAAGGAGGGCGGCCCCCTTCCCTCTCCTCTCCTCTCTTTCCTTCCCCTTCCTCCTTCCTAGTTGGACTAGGAAAGGGAGTCCTACTCCCACTAGGAGGAGGACTCCCCCTCCTGGCGCACCTCCTAGGGCGGCCGGCCCTCCCCTTGCTCCTTTATATCACGGGGCAGGGGCACCCTAGAACACACAAGTTGATCCTTGAGATCGTTCCTTAGCCGTGTCGGTGCCCCCTCCACCATATTCCACCTCGGTCATATCGTGGCAGTGCTTGGCGAAGCCCTGCGTCGATAGAACATCAAGATCGTCCTGCCACGCGTCGTCTTGTGGAACTCTCTCTCCCGGAGCTTTGCTGGATCGAACTGAGGGCGTCACCGAGCTGTCGTGTGTCAAGAACTTCGGGCGCCGGATGTGGCGCTGGGATCGGTTGGATCGCGAGGAGAGCGTCGACTACTTCCTCTACGTTGTGATCGCTTCGCTCGGTCTCTGAGGGTGCGTAGACAACACTCTCCCTCTCGTTGCTATGCATCACCATGATCTTGCGTGTGCGTAGGAAATTTTTGAAATTACTCGTTCCCCAACACTATGCACGCCTAGCGACAACGCCTACAAGATCGACCTACCTCGAGACAAGTACAATGTGAGCGACATCTTCAGCGTCAAAGATCTCACGCCATACCATGGAGATGAAGCTTTTGATCCGAGGTCGGATCTCTCCCAAGGAGGGAGATGATGCGGAGCATCCTTCCATCATCCCCATGGAATCTACACCAACACATCAAGCCCCACGGACCTCGACAAGAGCAAGAGCACGTGCTTTGGAAACCGAGGTGAACTCCTTCCTACTAGATTTGCATATGGACACGAGTGGAACATGTTTACTACCTCACCATAATGTGCTATGCCTCCTTAGGTATGAAGAGGAACATCACCAAGACGCTCCGTAGCATCACCAAGGAGAGGGAGGACCACCCCGAGGCCATGAGAACCAAGAAGAAGGGCTACAGCACTTGCACAGAAGCTCAGGCGACCCGTGCGCCTGACCCCCGAGACCCGTGCCCACGGGCTACTCGAGGAGTTGGCTGGAGCACCCGTGCGCAAGAGGGCCCCGTCTTGCAGATAACTACCCGTCTTGCACGGGCCTCCCAGGATGGCCGGCTGAGATTGCATCTTCGGCTCCACTTCGTCTCCTTATACCCCTAGGCTATATATTTCGTACCAAGGACCATGTTTAGGGTTAGCAAAGTATTAGATGAGATATTTGTGAGCTTTGCTCCTTTCTACCTTCCCTTGTGGAATCAAGCCCCCCCCCAGGGAAGAATCCTTGTGGATTTCGAGACCTCCTCAAGGAGTAGACTATATCCAATACCCCATCTCCTTTGGATTTGGGATGAACTTTGCCATTATATCTTTCCTTTGATTGTGTTTGTGACTTGTGGATCTTGTGTTGTTACTCTAGTGGATGTGTAATCGGGAATTGTTGGAGTGATTTCCTCTTTGTGTTCTTGTGGTGTTCTTGTTGTTCTCTCCTTTTCCCCCTCCAAGTGTGAAAAGATCCCTCCTAGGGTTCTGCCCTACATCAACGTACCACTTGATGTATGTTTTGGTGACCAACTTGAGGGTTCCGCCCATGAACCTATGCATAGGGGTTGGCACACGTTCTTGACTCTCCGGTAGAAACTTTGGGGCACTCTTTGAAGTACTTTGTGTTGGTTGGATGAATCTGAGATTGTGTGATGCATATCGTATAATCATGCCCACGGATACTTGAGGTGACAATGGAGTATCTAGGTGACATTAGGGTTTTGGTTGATTTGTGTCTTAAGGTGTTATTCTAGTACGAACTCTTTTATAGATTGATCCGAAAGAATAGCTTTGAGGTGGTTTCGTACCCTACCATAATCTCTACGTTTGTTCTCCGCTACTAGTGGCTTTGGAGTGACTCTTTGTTGCATGTTGAGGGGTTGTTATATGATCTATCTATGTTATTATTGTTGAGAGAACTTGCACTAGTGAAAGTATGAACCCTAGGCCTTGTTTCCTATCATTGCAATACCGTTTACGCTCACTTTTACCATTAGTTACCTTGCTGTTTTATTATTTCAGATTACAAATACCTTTATCTACCGTCCATATTGCACTTGTATCACCATCTCTTCGCGAACTAGTGCACCTATACAATTTTCCATTGTATTGGGTGTGTTGGGGACACAAGAGACTCTTTGTTATTTGGTTGCAGGGTTGTTTGATAGAGACCATCTTCATCCTCGCCTCCCACAGATTCATAAACCTTAGGTCATCCACTTGAGGAAATTTGCTCTTGTCCTACAAACTGTGCACTTGCGGGCCCAACAACGTCTACAAGAAGAAGGTTGTGTCGTAGACATCACCGCCAACGCCGCTGCTCCTCACACGTCGGTTGGTGACCCGGCGCACTAGGGGCGTGAGGATGTCATTGAATGTTGATGGATCCGTATGTATTTTATCTTTCCGTCAAATCCATGTAGTAGTATATGATACTACAGTAATTATCTTACCTTTCGCATCAACTTCATAATTTTCGTACGTACTCTATGCATGAACGGCGCCAGAACCAAACTTCTCATTACTCCATGCATTATTTTCTATCTATCGGTCGCGCCATGGAGCAGAACCAAAATTTACAAGTTACGAGTTCAAAAGGAAAAGCCTGCCGTGTTCGCGTTGCACCCCCACACGGTTGGTCCGGCATGCCGCTCAAGCGGGAATGCGTGCGGTGTTGCATTTTCACTTACAAGTGGGACCGATTGAGCAAACCGATCGGCAAACCCCACCCGCCCACCGTGCGATGGCTGAGAAAACAGGAGGGAGAAGAGATGGATGTATACGGACTCCAAGAAAATTGGTGTCGGATGGGACTCGTGTGGGTGGTGTGTGCCGTCTTGCTAGGCGTGAATGCTAGTTATGGCCCATTCCACCCCACTATATCGAGCCTATATCGAGGTACGTAGAACAAATTTCCTACAGTCCGTGCTCAGCCCTCCTCTATCTCTCTTCTCAGCCAGCCAGCAGACGCGCGGAGCCCATCGTCTGTCTGCTCACATGCGGCCCCACATTCCAGTGAAAACGCAAGAGGACCAACTGAACCTGCACATCTTTCACCTCGACGTGCTAGTGATGAAAAACAAATCCAATAAAGATCTTGGGTGGCCGCTTTTGGAGTTACTCAAGAGTAGTAAGATTCTATTTACAGTTTAACCCAAGATGCACATCTCGTGGCTTCAACTACCACTCTATTTTCTTTCATGACACGGCCTGGATCTTTGGATGTCCCGTGTCGGCAAAAGGAGGAAGAACCGACCAAATCTTTGGTTCTGCTCTCGGATTAGACTAGTTGTGCTAACTTAAAAATTTTATTGTGTACTCCCTCCGTTCCAAAATACTTGACTTCCATTTGTCCAAAAATGGATGTACCTATATACTAAGACATGTCTAGATACATATATATTTTGATTAATAGAAGGCATGTATTGTGCAACGGAGGGAGTAGAATGGATGCAAGTTTTTGTATTGGGAATAAGAGTACATCCATATATTGATAGAGCGCAATTTAGTAGATGTTCTATCACTTTTAGCTAGTATAGAATAGAGGCTAGACATGAGACTAGATGCGAGGAAGCAACGTCTACTTCTTTACACTCGAAGAAGAAAGAAGCACACAAGATCGAGCCTCCGCAGATCAACAATGAATGCATCGAGAAGGCACTAATCCAACTTACAGGAGTAGTAAAATGTATTCTTGTGGTTCTTGTTTTCTTTGGTCTTGCTTTTAAAGTCAAAATAATCGTTGGAGTTCGTGCAAAATGGAGGTGCGTTTGGGGTCGTGCGTTGGAGTTGGCCTTACAAGTGGGACCGCATTTAAGGAAACCGACTATCGGCAAACCCCCACCTCCCCCGTCGCGCGATGGCTGAAGTTAGAGAAACGACGAGGTTGAAGAGATTGCTCTAGCACGGACTCCAAGAAATAATATGGTGTCAGATGGATGTCGTGGTGGTGGCGTGTGCCGTACTCCTGAACGTGAATGCTTGTTCTGGCCCATGCCACCCTACTACTCCTACTATATATTATTGTACTAGTATCGAGGATTCGAGGTGCTGGTTACGTACAATGAACACATTAACATATGGCTACAGTAAAAACACTCGCCCGACGCGCGAAACATGTGAAGCTAGTACTCCGTCTAGGTGAATAAGTCGCATTAGAAGGTGCATCACGACCTAGGTGCAAGCAGATTGGTGGAAAAGAAGAATATTTCTCTCTTCTAAACACATCATTTAATCACAACAGTTAAGAGGATGCCTTATTAGCTACCCATGCAGGCCATCGTAATTCATAGCATGCAAAGCGCTTTTATTTCTTGCCTAACAACCGCATGGACGTGCTGCATGCATTGGTCCTTGCCCGAGCAAAAAAAATGGAGGAAAGGGGTTTCCACGGGAGACAACGAGGCATAGGTGGAAGCGCTCGCTGGCGAACAAGGCAGGGCGGGCATCGAGATGGAAGGTTAATGAACGGCGCCTAAACATTTTGGGAAAATCTAATTTTCGTAAGGTGACAAACTCACCTAGACGGAGGGAGTACAAATAGTGTACTACTATTGTTGATTGGCCTCATCCGATAACCTGTTGCAATGCACGTACAATTATGTATTCGGAAAATATTTTTTTGCCTCGCCGCACCACTCACTTAGAGAAGCGACTCGAAAGACATTCATAAATTTAGTAAGTTTATCACAGGCATATCATTTTATTACATAGAACAGGTCATCAACCCACATCGACAACGAGGATACATTATAAATACTAAAGTTTTCACCACACAACAAATAACAAGCAATGAAATGAACTTCAACTCAACCATTCCTCGGCGTTGGAAACGCTTGCTTTGAACCACAAGTGATTCTCTGGGACGGGCCATCCATTGTCGATCTAGAGACCAACGCAGGACTGATCATCCAGGCTGAAGCGGCCTGCTATATCACTACCAGGGTAGGGAACCACCCAAATGTCCGAGGTATAGACATAGTTGCTTCTCATAAATGTGTCAACAGCAGTTGGATCGCCTTTCACCATCATCGGATAGTTTTGTCCAAGGAAGAGCGAGTTTTCTCCAAGACTATCAATTCTATGCCAGGGAGAAGGAGTTGGCGCTAGCACACTAGTATCCATCCCGAATACCATGCAATGGGTGTTTGAATAGGTCCGAAGAGTGCAACCATGGGAGACACGTGCTTCCTTAGCAATAACATCATCAGTGGGCTGTATACACACAAGAAGAGGTGATCCATCAGAATTAGTTGCCAGGCGCCACAGAGTATATGGGCGCTGCTCGTGATCATCACCATCGGCATCTCCCCCTTGGTTATAAAATTTTTCAATTATAGGTGGTGGGATGTTGATAGGACCTTGGAAACACAATAAGAACGTTAATTAGTAAAGGGAAACTTGCTAACCCGCATGCATGTGGATGAAACAATTATAATTACGGTGGAAGACAAACGTACCGAAACTACTAGGATGCCATGCAAAAATAGTGCCACGAATGGTGGCAGCAAACACAAGGCCCTCGTATTGAATTGCATCTCAGTACTCATCCGTGTACAGAAACTGATTTTTGAGCAATATCCATCGAGTGAAACCATCAAGGACGGAAACAAGCTTGTCGAAGATAGCAACAACATCATAGTTGCTATAATTCCAAGAGTGGTTGGGAACTCGACAAATTGCTATATTACGTAGAAGACAGTCACCATGATCGTATTTGAACGCGCATACATTACCGGTGTGCTCAACCTCTGGGCAGTGTGCTGAGATTTTTGGAAGTGGAACCCGGTGACGAGTGCACACATTCACAAGTTCCCACTCGTAGTTGGACCCAATGTAAACAACCCAATCTCCATTTGCGCCCGCCCAAGCCTTGCCCTCAAGCGATGCCATCTTAACATCATACGTATCATTATCAAGCGGCATCAACTTGCACAGGGCGAGGCCTCCGTCGTCTGCGCGCCGATCATCGAGTCACGGCGAAGAAGATAGGGGAGATCAAACCGCTCCTTGACTCTTGGGTTCCTTGCAATGATGTTATTAATTGAGTCGAGAATGGGCTTGAACGAACTTGCCATGCTAGCCGAGGTGATGACGTTGCACCGATCAATGAGTTCCTCCACCACGTCATCTTTCAGATCGGGGCAAGAATAACGGGGCCGTTTCTGGCCTGTTCCCTCCATGGAGAAGATGATCGAACAATGGCAGAAGAAAGGGTGAAGGGCTGAAGGAAAATGGAGGGAGAGGAAGAGCGTGTGACAGCAGTTCCAAATCGAGAGGGAAAGGCGAAGAGTCGGTGGACGGTTGTGAGTTTGCCACGGTTCACGAAGAGGCGCCCCGGCGTACACGTCCATTCGGAAATACTCCTACTACTCACCGTCGTCTCACTGATATGTTGGTACGGGACCACATGTCAACGAAACATGGTGTGTAATTTCTCGTGCAAAATGCGATCTGGCCGCGTTGGCCCGAGGTGCCGCATTAGTTATCGACCTTTATTTTTTTAATGGCGTGCCGATCAGTTTTGAAGCATGACTAACTAGTATTGTATGCAGAGAAAATATAAACTACTCTACCACTACCCCACCTCCAGTACTAGTAGTATAAAAAATATATATAGGCTGGAGCTTCAGCGCTTTCTTGCTAAGGGCTGCCCACTTGCTTCTCACACTACCACCCTCTCTCCAGATCTAAAAAAGATGACCCCTCTCTCCCTCCTCACCAGTGGTCACAGATCCGCCGGGGAAGAAAGTCGTCGGCGAGCGAGGTCACACACTCATGACAAGGCCGTCTTCTCATACCTAGCGCCCGCGCGGGATGGCCTCCGTCCCCAAGCTTGCTGTCATAGTGTGTGCGGAGGACGACGAGCACGAGCGAAGCCACTTCCCACCGACCCTCAGGTATGCTCCCTCTTTTCGAACCATAACCTTGTTCTATTGCCCCATCTGCCACGTCGTTGCATGTGGATCTTTTTCCACTCCACCATCTTCCCAATTTTCTATCCTCTGCTTTCTGCTGGCCCCATGACGAAAACCATAATTTGCACTATTAAAGGAAACCCTACTTCATGCAGACTAATCCATATGCGGGTTGAATAAGGAAAGGAAGGAGGCTGTACTATCCAAGAGAGTAGGCATCGAACCGCATCTAGGTTGAAAAGGGAAATCAGTAGCTAAGGAGCGAGTCTCGTGTCTCTTGGTTGAAGAAGGGTAGAAAGGCATGACAACGCAATAGAGAATGACTAGGTCGATCGGTTTGTTGTCCTCGCATAGGAAAAAGGTGGCTAAAGAGAACAAAATGGGACATAATCCACATATGCTGCTGGATATTTGTTGCTCGGGCAACCATACCTCCCTCACCACTCTGCGTCCGTGGAGGTACATAATCTTGGTGCGCCTTTGTCCGAATGGCCCATGCTCTTATTGCCACTCTTTTGCTATTAGTATAACGCCAAAGATCAAGTCAAGGAATACTCTTGCTAAAGTGATGCCACATTTAACTAATGCGCTCTCGGTCTAATGCCACCGATAAGCAATGCCATTTAATGTCCTTTGGATTATTTCAGGGTTAGCTGTTGATTGTGGATGTATTAAAGATTTTTCAGCTAAGGCATTCTAATGTTGTTGCACAGCCAAGATACCAACGATGAAACTTGTTACTACCTTCAGATTTTTGCCTTTGTTAATGCTTATAGATTACATACCTCACTTTCATGAGATAAGTTAATTTTTTTATGCAGTGTCACCAAAATGCCAAGCGCTGATGTCATTTTATTTTGGTTAAACTGCATGAGACAATTATGAAGACAAGAGGAAAGGTCAAGAGTGGGCACCTCCTCCTCGGTTGTTCTCTTGAGGAGGTCTATATGTTTGTCTCTAATGCACTGTCGACTACATACGACATCATGATGTAATGTTAAGTCATTTCCTTTTATGCAGTGTCCTTTGAATTGTCAAAGCGGTGATGGCATTTTATTTTAGTAGAACAACACAAAATTTGCTTAAAAGAAGAGGAAAGGTCGGGAATGGCTCACTTTTCCAGAAACAACTATGTATGCCTTTTCCCATTAAGAAATTGGAATGCTTATATTTGTGAGTTTATGCTTCAACTAGTGCCACTTTTAGAGTAATCACACTTTCAATATCTATGCAAGCAGGGATGCTCGATTCTAGTGGAACTGCACAAAAGTCAATTGGTTCAACATTAGGAGCATGTTTTTCCAAACCTTTATATCAATTGGTGGCACTATGAGCTATTCATTACAAAGGTACATGGTTTGCTACTATCTTGCTACTCATTTGTCTGTCATTAGATAGTAATACTAGTGGTTTGCATGTGAATTTATTGGCGGGTGGACCTACATTGGAGGTGCAGGACATGATTCAATGATTGGATGCTCAATTTCGGTTGTATCGATTTCACCTCTTCCATCACTGCGAACATGGATATCCTTGGTACGATGAAGAATAGGCGCTATATTTCTGCTCGAACCAGCAAATCAATTCAGTATGAAATTGTCGAGGCAAAACTTAAGCATATCAGATTGTCGGTCACGAGAACATGCGGTTGCTAAGCGGAAGAGACATGTTTTAACCAAAAATACAAGGTGTTGTATATGTTTACTAGCTGCTTGATATTTGTGCGACAGAGATGTCGCCCGTTGCTATTTGGCAAACAAACTAAGTGTCCGCAATTTTGGTTGAACTGCACAAGAGAATAGTATAGTCATTGCATGCGATGCCATTTGAAAATAGACACAGAAAGATTGGATAGTCACTACATGGAATGCAGAAAAGTAATCTTGTACTATTTATTGGCCAACACTAGGTGCTTCATTGCTTTGGTCGATTATACAATGGGCATCATTTTGCCTAAGTTAAAGTTTGTATTCGAAAATAGTCTCATTGTGTGATCGAGAGAAGACCAAATCATATTGCGATGGATGTTCCTCCATCATGTGTGGTTCATTCTCATGGTTCCATTGTTGGTGAAACCACTTACGTTTGCAAGAGGAATTGTAGACTTAACAAACAAATTTGTCTTTCGATCATCTTGAATGTTGGCCAAGAGAAGCATCCATGTTAGTAGGAAGAACAAATGTTTTTCTAGATCTTTGCTTTTGGAGCTACGTATTTGTATATGATCGTGAATCATTGAGATGCATTAACATGTTGATCTTATATATGGGAATCATACTAGTTAGTTTTAGTTGCTGACGCAAGATCCGAAGTGGATGTTCTTTGCTTTTGGAGCTACATATTTGTATATGATCATGAATCATTGAGATGCACTAACGAGTTACTTATTTCTGTTAGCTCGGTGTTTACAAATTCTTGATCGATCACTAGCTAGCCTACAAATGCGCTCTGGCAGTTTTATTTGCTGACGCAAGATGCGAAGTGGCAGTTTTTGAATAAAAATGCCTACCTCTGAAAAAGCCCGACAAGCTACACTATCGATCCTACGGATAAAAATGCCTACCTCTGAAGAAAGCGACAAGCTACACTCACGATCCTACGGATAAATATCGGATCACGCATACGTACTACCTCCTTTCCGGTTTGCAGGGCTCAATTCAAGAAATGACCTACTCGATCCCTACGAATAAATAGCAGATCACACGTACTAGTACCTCCTTTCCGGTTTGCGGGGCTTAATTCAAACCTCTCACAAACCAAGGTACTCCCTCCGTTCGGGTTTATTAGTCCGTGAGCAAAGCAGCAAGACCAAGGCATGGAAATAATTAACGGCATGCAGAAGTTTAAGCCTAATTAATTACAGCAATTTAAGTGGCTGCATCGTGCCTCGGCTGCGACTTCGTTGCATGCTGCGCCAGCGTCTTGCTGCGGCGATTACGAGTGCCTACATGCAGCGGCCGTAATTAAGGCAGCTAAGCGATGCGAAAAAGATATGCTTTAAATCCGTGGAATCATTATTGACAAGGAGGAGATGATTCGAGTGCACTTTCGTTTAACCGCCATGCCGGCGTGCGACCCAGACGGGACGGGATGACGATCATAATTTCAGTTTCTCTAGTTATCCATGGCAAGCTGGCGCGCTAAGCCATTATGCATTGAATTCTGATGACCGTCGCGCTACCTTCCGCCTATAAGTACTGTTTCCGGCCTTCTCCGGTGCCACCGTGACCCAACTTCGCCATATCCTCATAAGTCCCCACCGGCCGAGCGTCGCTTCGCCCGTCCGCCATGCCCCCGCCCGTCCGCGGTAAGCGGCGAGGCGGTCACCGCCGGAACTAGTGTTGGGTTTTCACGGAAGCGAGCGGAGGAGGAGGCATTCTATCATCTTTAGATCGTGTCACGGAGATCAAGGAGTTGTTGGGCGCGACCGCATGGCGGAGGAGCAGGAGTTGTTGGAGCGCGACCGCTGTCGAAGGAGCAGCATATCGCCGATTTGCACCGCCCGGTAGACATGGAGCGAGCGCACCGGCGCTTTCTGAGTCGTGAGCGAGCGCCGCAAGCTGGGCCGACTACGTGGAGGCGGCGCCGGCAAATAGCCTAAAGGCTATCGACGCACGCAGCGTTCGCGACGCCGATTTTTACTACCAGCTCGTCAAGTGGGTTTCCCGCTTGGAAGCCGAAGCTTTTGTGGACCACGCCGGCATGGAAAGGGCCAACGCGCGCGAGCAACGCACCCTATCGCACCTATGGCAAGTCCGAGGCGAGGCGGAGGACGCCGGTGCCGGCGTTTAGCATGGACAGCAGATGGCGGCCAGCATCGTCTAGTTAGCTAAGAGTAAGCTAGTACTTGTACGCTACTAGAGTTTTAGTGGGAGTAGATAGTTAACTTGGCTATGATGGTTGTCAACGTGGAAGTTTAGTACTCTATATGTGGATCAGACCTGTTACTTTTCTCTGAATGTTGAACTTTCCGTTTGAACGTATGGAATGGGCTGTTATTTTTTTAAATGGGTTGTATTTGTCCTCCACGGGTTTAGAGGCTGACTTGTGGGCCTAGCAAGTTGGCGTACACAATCGGGGAGATGATTGTATGTGGAGGGATGACAGCGAGGACCCGCCAAGGTCATGGCGATCGGAAGCAAGTGCCTCCTTATTTCAAGCCAATAAAAATGGCTCCTCCTAGTGGATTTCGACATCTGGGTCCCATGCCATTGTCAACGTAGTCAATAAGCGAGAGAATTACTGTGGCGGTGACACCGAGGACCCACCAGCTCGCCCGATTATTTTTGTTTTGGGTTAATTTGATAAATGCCACTCCAAATCTGGTGTATCCGAGAAATGCCACTGCAATTTCCAAACTTTGAAAAATGCCATTACATGCCATTTCTAGTGGCATTTTTCAAAGTCTGGAGTGGCGTTATTCAAAGTTTGCAAACTGCAGTGCCGTTTTTCAAAGTTTGCAAAAATTGCAGTGGCATTTTTCAAAGTTTGGAAATTGGAGTGGCATTTATCTAATTTGTTTTTGAGACGAAAGCAAGGTGTCAACTGGGCTGTGCGGGACACTCTGGCCTATCTAGACGGCCTTTTCTTTTATGTTTACCACAAACCAGCCCAGTAGTTTTTTTTTGTTTGTGAAAATGGCTAGCCCAGTTTTTTGTGATTTGTCAAGTCAGTCGCTTTATCAGGCCTGTTGGGCTGAAAATATTTCAAGACGAGGAGAGCTTCATTCGGCTGGCCGAGAAAATGGCCTATCAGTAATGAGAAATGGGCTGTACATTTTTAAAACACATCAAACCGACAATTATTTTCAAATATCTTTTTTTCATTTCGAGATTTTAAATTGCATTGATTTTTATGCGTGGACAATTTATTGGATTTTATATTGATATATATTAATTTTTAAAATCAGTCTGAATGTGACTCGAAATTTCAGGATTAAAAACAGTTCAGACCGCACCGACATATGCAAAAGTTCGTATAATTTTTTAACCAATATGGGTTGTAATGCTAACAAAAAGAATATGGACTCCAAAAAAACCCGTAAGAATTAGAAAATGGGCTGGAATTATTTGAAATAATGGTAGATGGATTGGATGCTGTTTTCCACAGATTTGAGGCTTTCCTAAAAAAGGTTGGCCTAAGCGGATTGTTGGATGGCCATCCAACGGCCGTCGTCTTCTTCAATCTCTGCTCTTCCTGCTCCACCCGCTCAAGCAGGCGCCGGGAGACTGCTGCTCCCTCCTCCCAGCGGCCCGGCTCTGCTGCCGCATGAGGCCTCACCGCCCCATCGTACTCCCATCGCTGGCCTAGCCATCCCTCTACTCACCCTTTTCTGTTATTCTCCGGTGGCAGATGAACGATAAACCCTCGTGCAGTCGTACTCCCTCCGTGTGGGAAACAAGCTGCGAGTCTTCCTGCCTCCGTGCCGTTCCTTCCTAGGCCTCACCATCGTCCACCGCCTGGTGCTCTCGGCGCTGACCTGGTCAACATGGTCAGCGTCAGGCATGCATCTGAAGTGGACTTTACGTGGAGAGGCCGGCAGCTGGAGTCCATGGCATACGCAAGGAAATGCCTCCTTATTACAGCGCAAAATAATGATTCCTCCACGACATTAGGGACCCACGAAAGGGCCTCTCTATTTCGCGAAAAAATGTTACCGTCGGTGACAGCTCGGACCCTGACTATATCTTCGCATGCAAGGAAGTGCCGCCTTATTACGCACAAAAATGAATACTCCCCTGTTAGCTGGGACCCAGTATAGTGGCAGGCTGACTTGTGGGCCTCTGAAGTTGACGGGACGGAGGGCTTTGTCAACTTAGTCAATATGCGATTCTAGCTCGGTGACCGTCGATGTCCATCCAACGGCCGTAGTGCTTCTTCAACCTCTGGTCTTCTTGCTCCGGCCGCCCAAACCAGCGCGGTCGCGCCTCGTGCTCCTGCCTCCCATGGCGGCTGCGATCGTGGGAGGCCTCACCGCCCCTACTACTCCCACGCTGGCGAGGCCATCCCTCTACTCACCCACACCCTGTTACTCTGCGGCGGCGGCGAGCTCACACCGCAGCGAACGGTGAACCCTCGTACTCCTCTCGCGTGGCATCCTTGTCGCGTCTTCCCGGCTCGCGTCGTCCCTTCCTAGGCCTCGCCGTCATCCACCGCCCTGGTGCTCTCGGTGCGGAATGGTCAACGTGGTCAAGGAACGACTTCCATCGGACGTGGGTGTGCGTGGAGAGGTCGAATTTGGGTCCACGGCCGCAGCAAGGAAGTGCCTCCTTATTACGTGCAAAATAATTATTCCTCCACCTAACAGCGGGGACCCACCGGATGGGCCACCGTATTTCATGAAAAAACATTTGCCCCTGACTGCTGGGACCCACCAGCTACATCTTCGCACGCAAGGAAGTGCCTGACAGTCGGACCCACCTGGTCGAAGCGTACGTAGCATTGTTATTCTGGTCGCGAATGTGTACGTACATCTTGGTCGATGTAAGCGCGCGCGTGTCTTAGTAGAGGCGCGCGACGTAGCATGTACCGCGCACGCATACAGCGGCGAGGGTGCAAGAAAAAAATCTGACCATGTATGTGTACATCTGGCGGGGTCTCGAACGCCTACTCGGCAGACACGTACGGCGGGGCTCGTGTACATGGCTGGTTGAGCGGGCTCGCGTCGTCATCGTGTTCATGGGGAGGCAGCGGAATGCGTCGTGTTCATGGGGAGGCAGCGGAATCGTCGTCTTCGCCGGGAGGGCTTGGGCGGAACGGCGATGGAAGCGAGGCTGACGTATCGCGAAGCGGAGAAGCGGCCTTGTGTTCGACCGCCACGTTCAAAGCAGGATCCTGTTCATTGGGAGAAGTGCGGCGTACCACAAAGCGGAGAAGCAGACCTCCTACAATCAAGCAGGGGTCTGTTGATCGGGAGGGTGTGGCGTACCGCAAAACGGACGAATGGCGGCTTGTGTTGGGCGCTACGGTGAAGCAGGGGTCTGTTCATCGGAGGGTGTGGCGCACCGCAAAGCAGGACTCCACGGATCTGTTCATATCCCTTGTCGACCTCCTCCAGCCTCCACAGCTCCCTATTCATCCAGCCTCCACGGGCTCCTGTTCATCCAGCCTCCACGGGCTCCTGTTCATCCAGCCTCCACCGGCGCTACTCCACAGCTCTTTGTTCAACCACCCTCCACCATCTCTGTTCATCAGCCCTCCACACCACGGGGTCCTGTTCAATCACCCCTCCACGGGCACCCCTCCACCGTCTACTGTTCATCCAGCCCTCCAAACCACGGGGTCCTGTTCAACCACCCCTCCACGGGTACCGCTCCACCGTCTAGTGTTCATCTAGCCCTCCACACCACAGGGTCCTGTTCATCCACCCCTCCACGGGCACCCCTCCACTGTCTACTATTCATCCAGCCCTCCACCACACCACGGGGTCCTTTTCATCTAGAGGCAACGCCACCGCTCACTGTTCATCCAAACCCCCCCGCAGCACTCACTGTTCATCCCAGAGGCAGCATTGATCGGCTTCAGTTAGCAGCGACCGATCGCTCGGGTTCAGTAACGCGTAGCCTGCAGTGCAATCTCTCGGGTTCAGTTAGAGCCCAACGCCTCGCTTCGGGTTCGATTAGAATAACGCCTCGCACACCTGCAGCGTCGTGTCTGAGAAGCGCATCGCTCGGCCCCCGACCTCCCACCGTAACCGGGAACTCCCCGAAATTTTCCTCCCCCTCGCTTCTACCACGGTTTTTCCGTCATGGACGGCCCAAAGAATGTCATGCAGCTGCGTCTCCGGCCCGCCCAGGATGAAAAGCCCATTTTATGTCATGATTTTTTATCATAGAAGTAGGAGCCCACCACATCTATGATGATACCAGGTTTTTCACAATTATCGTCATAGAAGTGTCATATGTATGACAGGAAAAAAATTCGTTCGGCCCAAAATGTCACGGATGTGTCTTTTTTTTGTAGTGTAGTGGGGTGGTTCCTACGATCGAAGGTGATCAGGCAAGAGGACCATGGGTTGAACTTTGGGGCGACGGGCTCCATCACATAGACGTCCCTTAGTGCACGCATCCGTTCCCTCTTGGGGATGTGGGTTGCGTATATCATGTTCACCGTCCTCGCTTGTGGGGGGAACCTCTTCTGTCCTCCCGTGTTCGGTGGCCGGGGCTCCTTCTCGTCGTCACTATGCAGCCCCTTGTCCTTGTTTTCGGCGTTTAACTTGCCGGCCTGCTTAAACACCCAGCATTCTCTGTTCGTGTGATTGGCTGGCTTATCGGGGGTGACGTGGATTTGACACTGCGATCAGTATCACGGTCCAAAGCGGGCGGGCCGGAGTACTTCTTTTGAATGCCTTTTTCCGCTGACCGGATTTAGAGCTACTGAATGCCGTATCCTCGGCATTATCACCGTTGTTGCGGCGCTTGTGTCTGCTACAACGTGGTCTGCCGTTACTATCCTTGGTATCTGAAGTTCCAGTGTTCCTTGATATGTTGTTGCTGCGAGCCAGCCAGCTATCCTCTCCCACGCAAAAGCGGGTCATGAGTGTCGTGAGGGCTGCCATAGACTTCGGTTTCTCCTGGCCGAGGTGCCGGGCGAGCCACTCGTCACGAATGTTATGCTTAAATGCCGCTAAGGCCTCTGCATCCGGACAGTCGACAATTTGATTTTTCTTGGTTAGGAACCGTGTCCAGAATTTCTGGCGATTCCCCATTTGCTGAGTTATATGGCTCAAGTCGCCGGCATCCGGTGGTCGCACATAAGTGCCACAGAAGTTGTCAAGGAATGCACCTTCGGATCCTCCCAACAGCCAATGGAGTCTGGTGGCAAGCTATTCAGCCAATGCCAAGCTGGTCCTTTGAGTTTTAGTGGGAGGTACTTGATGGCATGTAGGTCATCACCGCGGCCATGTGGATGTGGAGGAGGAAATCCTCGATCCATACATGCATGATTTGTTGTACCATCATATGATTCGATATTTACGGGTTTAAAACCCTACGGGAATTCATGATCCATTACTTCGTCGATGAAGCATAGGGGTGTCTTGGCGCCTGCATGCTTGGGCTATATCACGACGCAGTTCATATGAGTCTTGTCTGCTGTGTTTGGCCCGGCCGGATTTACTTTTAGTGTATCCGGCGTGACGGTCATCGTCTCGCGTAGGTGCGCGCCCCCGTGATCCGTAGATCGATCTTGCGTGTTTTGCCCTGTTTTACAATATGTCTCGCAGGTCCCGCGTGTTTCCCCGGGCCTTGGTATTTTTGTTTGAGTGGCGGCAGGGTGCAGGCTGAGTTTCGGGCTGAAATGCCTCTCTGTATCGGCCACGAGGTGGCTGATCAGCCGCATCGTACGCTGGTGATGTAGGTTTCAATGCTTCCTCCTCGAGTCGGGGTAGTAACCTACGCTTTGGGTAACCCTTGGAGGGCGTTGAGTTCATATTCCTCGGCCGCAAGGACTTGATCCATCATGCGCATGACAAATCTTGATCAGCTCGAAGCTGTTGTTGCTTTTTCTTCAGGCTATTTGCTGTGGCTATAGGCCGGCGCTTAAAGCGCTCCTGCTCGATGGGATCCTCAGGCACGATAAATTCTTCGTCGCAGAGGCTCGCCTAGTCTTCGGAGAGAGGCATGTAATTGTCATCCTCCGCTTCTCCGTCTGCTGCCCGCTTAGGAGGGCTGGCTTGTTCATCCTCCTGCTCTAAATCTTGCTGGAGGGGATTGTCGTTGTCTTCGGCACTGTCCGGAGTGTTATTGTCTCTTGTGCCGGTATCACTACTTTTGCTATGATGAGACTTAGAGCGGCGTCGCTGACGTTGGCGCTTGGGTTGCTTCTTGGAGGGGTCATCCTCCACTGTCTTATTGCTATTGCCTTCTTTGGGTGTATCCACCATGTATATATCATATGATGAGGTGGCGGTCTAGTGCCACAGCAAGCAATGGTTCTGTTAAGTCTCTGCATTGTCGTCCATACCATCGATGTCTTGGTCGAAGTCGGGCATGTCGGTTAAATAAATCGGCAGTGGCTACTAAGTGGGTGGTGGGTGGGGCGAATTTCTTCGTCGTCGCATCCCATTCTAGCGGACATAGTTCGCCAAGGTTCTCCGACAAGAGAGAGACTTTAATGAATTTAGCATGTCGCCAAAAGGCGAGTCTTTGAAAAGATATCATGGAGGTAAACTCCATGATCGGTGCCCAATCGGATTCGATAAAGCGCAGACCTTGAGCGATTGAGCCTATGGCGGGGGCGAATCAATGGTTCGGCTGACACAGCTCTCATGAGGTAAAGTCGATGATTCGGCTCTATCACCGTTGATAGTGCGGTCTCCAAGGCGGGGTCTATCCCCCCGACCTCGGATGGCGAATTTGCTCCAGATCGAGGGCCGGAGTAGTTGCAGGTGTGATCTCCCGAACACTGTCCGACGGCAGAGCTAAATCATGCTCGTCGTGATCGTGCGGTGCACCTGACATGGGCTCGCATCCGTCGAAGATCAGGTCTCCACGGATGTCGGAGGTGTAGTTCAAGTTTCTGACCTGACCTAGTGGCCAGGGGCGTAGTTCTCGATCTGCTCCAGATGGCCAAGCGAGTTGGCCCGTAGTGCAAAGCCGCCGAATACAAAGATCTGTCCGGGGAGGAAGACCTCGCCCTGGACCGCATCGTTACCGATGATCGAAGGAGCCATCAAGCCTTACGGTGACGGCATAGTGGAACTCTCAATGAAAGCACCTATGTCGGTGTCAAAACCGGCGGATCTCGGGTAGGGGGTCCCGAACTGTGCGTCGAAGGCGGATGGTAACAGGAGGCAGGGGACACGATGTTTACCCGAGTTGGGCCCTCTCGATGGAGGTAATACCCTACTTCCTGCTTGATTGATCTTGATGATATGAGTATTACAGAGTTGATCTACCACGAGATCGTTGAGGCTAAACCCTAGAAGCTAGCCAATGGTATGATTGTTGTTGTCTCTGGACTAAACCCTCCAGTTTATATAGACACGGGCGGGCTAGGGTTACCTGAGTCGGTTACAAGGGAGGAGATCTACATATCCGTATTGCCAAGCTTGCCTTCCACGCCAAGGAGAGTCCCATCCGGACACGGGACGAAGTCTTCAATCATGTATCTTCATAGTCCAAAAGTCCGGCCAAACGATATAGTCCGACTGTCCGGATACCCCCTAATCCAGGACTCCCTCCAGGCTACTGATCGACTACCAAGTTAGGCAAAAAGCCTATGCTTGGGGGAGTACGTGTTTCCACCGACTTTACATTCATGTTCACTAACTTCATTTGTCGGTGTTCACACTTTTTCATTGTATCATCCATGCTTAGATTTATTTTTCTTGCTTTCTTATTGTGTGTTTGAAAAACCTTAGAAAAACAAAAAAATAGTTGTAGCTAATTTACTTTCTATGCATGCTTATTAGTAATATTAAAAAGAAAACCCAAAAAGCTTTCCTTGTTCTTCTTTTGCTTGTTGGGAGCTTTCCCGTGTAAATAGTTTTTCTCGTTTTTGCTTTCCCCTTTTTATTTGCTTGTTCAAGAAAACCAAAAACTCCAAAAAACATTCAGTGTGTTTCTCTGAATTTCTTTTCTTTTTATTTGCGTCGTACCGACGAGAAGACCACGATGAAAATGTTGAGTGGCTCTCATTTGAATAACTGTTGAACTAATAAAGAGCACATTTTACCTTGTCTTCTCCTGTTGAATAAAATGTTTACAGATTCCAGCTTAGTCCGCGGCATTCTTGCACTATCATTATTTCCATATCATTCGATCGTGCAAGTGAAAGGCAATAATGACGATACTCGGTGAACTGGCCGTGGCAGAGAGAAACGGGTATGAACTCGACTTGTTCTTCTTGTGTAAATATGTTTAACCTAGTATCCATGATTTAGCCCATTATGATTAAACATGTTTGCAATGACAATTAGAGATTATAGTTTCTCATGCCATGCATAATTAGCTGGGAGTTGATAATGATTTATCTTGGATATCAACATTGCGTTAAAATGATTGTGATGTAGTATGATGATATGGTATCCTCCTCTGAATGTTCGAGTGGCTTGACTTGGCACATGTTCATGCATGTAGTTGAATCAAAACCAACATAGCCTCTATGATATTTATGTTCATGGTGTTCATATCCTACTCATGCTAGTGTCCAATTTTACTTATGCATAATGCATGGTTATGATCGTTGTTCCTCTCTAGCTGGCCGCTTCTCAATCTAATTGCTAGCCTTTGCCTATACTAAGTGGGAATTCTGCTTACATCAAAAACCTTGAACCCAAAAGTTATTCCAGATGAGTCCACCATACCTACCTATATGCGGTATTACCCTGCGTCCTAAGTAAATTTGCATGTGCCACCTCTAAAAACTTCTAAAAATATCCATTTTGTGTGCCTGGATCGTTCATGAACGACAGGAGGTAGTCGGTATCTTCCATGCTAAGCGAGTTGTTCCCAGGTCGAGTGTTTATTCACTCGCCATCGCACGAGAAAAGGGTGGTAATAGGGATGCCTAGTCCCAAACTGCAAAATACAAAAAGAGTTAATCGCTCGAATAATAAAATAGAAACTCCCAATGGAGTCAAAACCTTTACTTTTTATCGCTTGGGAACCGCCACTAGCTTGTTTAGCATGGGAGATATTGATAACTGATAGTCTTGAAGTAAATGAGAAGGGTGCATGTCGGTGTCAAAACCGGCGGATCTCAGGTAGGGGGTCCCGGCTGTGCGTCTAGGCGGATGGTAACGGAGACAAGGGACACGATGTTTTACCAGGTTGGGCCCTCTCGATGGAGGTAAAACCCTACTCCTGCTTGATTAATATTGATGATATGGGTAGTACAAGAGGAGATCTACCACGAGGTCAGAGAGGCTAAACCCTAGAAGCTAGCCTATGGTATGATTGTTGTTTGTCCTACGGACTAAAACCCTTCGGTTTATATAGGCACCGAAGAGGGTTAGGGTTACACAGAGTCGGTTACAATGGTAGGAGATCTACATATCCGTATCGCCAAGCTTGCCTTCCATGCCAAGGAAAGTCCCATCCGGACATGGGACGAAGTCTTCAATCTTGTATCTTCATAGTCCAGGAGTCCGGCCAAAGGTCATAGTCCGGCTATCCGGACACCCCCTAATCCAGGACTCCCTCAGTAGCCCCTGAACCAGGCTTCAATGACGACGAGTCCGGCGCGCATATTGTCTTCGACATTGCAAGGCGGTTTCCTCCTTCGAATACTTCATAGAAGATTTTGAACACAAGGATAGTGTCCGGCTCTACAAAATAAGTTCCACATACCACCGTAGAGAGAATAATATTTACACAAGTTCAATCTGCTGACGTATTCAGCGGCGTGACATCACACCACGGCCAAGCCTTTATTGAATCGTTTTCTTGTCCCACCTTAAGCGCGTTTAGCGGCGGTTTCTTAGCACGTCTTGTCAAAGCGAGATCGTGTCCCCTTATTCAGGATTCTCATTAATCTGGCGTGGGTAACCCAACCGCGCCATTGATTACGGCGCTTGGGAGATAAGCGAGTTTTATCAGGATGGCGGGGACACATAGCTTTGTCCGTCCATATAAGGGGATAAGGATCCACCTTTTTCACACACGCCTTCTTCCTCCTTTGCTCATCCATTTCCGCGCACTCAAGCTCCAGCGCCCAAGTCCGCACATCCCACCTCAACCTTCTCTAGCTATGTCCGGAGCGGGAGGCAAGTGGATGGCCTCCTCCGTCACGGAGGGGCACATCAAAAAGCTGCGGAAGGCCGGATACTTGTCCGACGACATCGCGCATCGGCTCCCCAACAAGGGGCAGCTCATCCCCACCCACAGGCCCCATGAGAGGGTGGTGTTCCTCCCCCACTTCCTCCGCGGACTAGGTTTTCCACTTCACCCATTTGTCCAGGGGCTCATGTTCTACTCGGCCTAGATTTCCATGATCTGGCCCCAATTTCATCCTCAACATCTCGGCGTTCATCATCGTGTGCGAGGCCTTCCTCTGCATCCAGCCCCACTTGACTTATGGTGAAGACCTTCAATGTCAAGCCGAAGGTAGTGGGTGGCCGCCGGAGTCTTGGAGATGCCATGGTGGGCAAGATGGCCAATGTCCTATGGCTCGAGGGCTCCTTTGTGGAGACCATAAAGGGGTGCAATCGGGGTGGTTCTACATCACCCGAGCCATGACCCTAAATGGGCAGCGGCCCCAATTCGATCTGGCTTCCCTACATGGCTCACCTCATGGAAAGAAGAGCGGCCTGACATGGGGTAACTTCGGAAGAGCTGACGGACTCAAACCTGCGTCCAGAAACCTGGTGGACAAGAAGCTCAAGCTTGTCAGCGTGGTCGAGTCATGCTCATCCGCGGATCCTCCCATGCCAACAACGGGCCTTTAACTTGTGGGAATTTGATCCGGCACAGACACGAACCTTGAGCAGGCTCTTGACCTGCATATGAAGATGCAGGAAGGTGTTGTTCAAGGGCCCGAGGCTCCGCATCCGCTAGAAGATCGCGGGTTCAGCTCATGACATCAAGCCAGCGAGGTAAGCTATTTTTCCCTCTCTGAGGACTCTTGTTTTCATAGTTTGACTCTATGGGATCTAAACTCCTTACCTTTGGCAGATTGGCGAGAAGGCGTCCAGGCAGGTTAAGCTGTTCAGCTCCTTGCGGAAGACCAGTGGGCGCCCGATTGGCCGGGCTCTTGGTTCCGGCACCTTACGTGGTCTGAGGAGAAGAAGGCCAAGAAAGAAGGCCACGGGAACTCGAAGGAGTTCGGGCGCTGAGTGTTGTCGGACTCATCGTCCGATGACTCCGAGGCGGACTCCTCCCGCGAAGACGAAGAGGAGGAAAATGAGGCCTCTCCCCCAGCGAGGGGAGAGAAGAAAAGGAAGGCCGCCCTAACAGGGGAGGCCGGAGGGTCCAAGAAGGGAAGGACCCTTCCTCCGGACTACACCACCAACGCCGATGACGGCGAAGAGGAGTGGCCTCCGAGGACCAAGCCCCTGGCGAAATCGTAAGTGTCCGGACACCAGAATAACTCATGGTGTTCCATTTGTCGCACAGCATCTTCTAACGCCGAATATGACCATGCAGCCCGCCCAAGGACGGGCTCGACGCTTCGACGAGCGGCTCTCTGGATTCGTCGGATGTGAATAGCACCTCACTTCCGACCGCCTCGTCTCCTCCCGCCGCGGATAACACAGAGGCGGAGTCCCCAAAGGCCCAGCCAGGAGGAGGTGGTCTGGGCGCGCCAAGCGACCTCCGGACTCGAGCGCAAAGGGATAAAACCCGGAGGGCTCTAAGTCCGGCCTGGGCGGACTCTGCCGGAACCTTGATGGTTCGAGATGCAGCGGCCCCGCCGTAAGAAGGGCAAGACTGCGACGCCGATGACCTCCGTCAACCGGAGGCACCGGATAATTTGATGGGCGCTTAACGGCGCTTGCATCGACGAGGAGCACCCACTTGTTATGAGTGTGGTGATCCGAAAAGTTCGATCCGCCAAGCGGGCTGGTGAAAGCTTAATGCCACCTTCTAATGAGGCTTTGAGGTATGTATTTAAGATATATAAAATATTACCGCATAGGCGGTAGCCCTGATGCTTAGTTTGGTGTTGGAAAGAAAAGCGGCGAGGATCTAAAAGATATATGCAGGAGTCTAACATAAGTATGTCAATATGGGAATGCAGGCTGCTTTTTCTTGACCTCTGCCGCCTTGTTGTGGAGGTTGATGCATTGAAGCGAGCCTCGGCGGTCAGAAACGAGCTCGGCCTTGCCAAAAAGCAGCTCGAGGACAAGGAAGGTAAGTAATACCTTATGGGAGTATTTAAAAGATGTGGTTGCAAAAATGACAGGAATAACATGAATATTGCAGGGGCCCACGAGCGAGGTGGCGACCACGAAGGAAGGCGGTGTCAAGGCCGAAAGCAATGCGGCCACGGGCGCCTAAGCGAGAGAAGCAGAAGGCGCGGGTGGCGGAGTGCGGCAAGAGCTCCGGCTCTCGTGGAAAAACACGAGTTTGGGCGTGACTCAAAGACTCGAGTCGAGCTCGCCTCGGCCCTTGAGAGCGCCAAAGCCGTTAAGGCGAAGCCCAAAAAGCCCTCCGGGAAATTGAGGCGATGAAGAAGATAGCGGCGGGTAAGGCATTCTTTATGCAAAGCAAGCACGTGAAAGTGAATTATCACTTACCCGAATCCGGGCTCTCTAGGAGCATTTGCAGATCTGCCCCTTGATGTATGCGATCTTGCCGCTTTCTCCGAGCCGAGGAGGGGCTCGGCGGAGAAGGTGTCTTGGTCTCGATATCTTGAGCCGGACACCGGTGCCCTTGGCGACCAGCTCAAGCAGCTGGTCGAGCTCCATAAGGTGGCGAACAGGCCATGAAGGGCCTCATAGTTAATTTGTGGCCTAAGGAGGCCATGCACAGGAGCTACTTTGGGCTGGTGAGGTGGCTGGTGGATGCACTGTCCATGGGTTGAAGTCGTCAAGTGCTCGTCTGCATCGAAGGAGCCCGTGGGGCCCTTGCCGTGCTAAGGTGCCTTTGGGGCAAGATGGACGCTGAGAAGCTTGTGTGGGCGGACCACCACGGGCAAGGAGCATCGCAAGCTGAGATGTATTATGAGGCGTCTGAAGGGTGCCCGCCTTATAAGCGGATGAATGCTCCAAATATGTAATTTTTGAGTAGACTCAAATTTGTTATCTGTCGCTGAAAACTTGTTCATATCGCTAAGCAAGCGCTTGTGAATTTAAATATTACCTTCTATGTGACGTTTATTAAATTTGAGAGATGGCGAGTCGTCGGCTTGACCCCCATGCCACAGTCTTTGGGGTGTTCGGGATAAACTTGAGGCGCTCTTGTTCCCATTCTTGGGTCCTTGAGGGGCGCTCAGCATAGCGAACAAGGCAACTGGACTATAATGCTTGAACACTCTCCTTAGCCATAGAATTCTATAATTCTAAATTTTGGCGAAGCCCCTAGTATTCGGAAGACCGAGTTCGGGGCGCTGGACACGCCTATGCCGGACAATGCCGACTCCTCGCTCTAAGCGGCATAAGTCTTTAGGGACTTTCGAACAGCGACCGGCTCTCGCCCTATCATGACAGTCGGTTTAGCTTTCTCCTTTGAGGTGCTCAATCCAGCTCAACGAGGCACTGTCGCAGTGGTTCTCCCAGCGCTACCTTGGCGATATAGCAGGCGTAAGGTACCAAAACATGGGGCAGGGAAACCCAACTATTGACCCAAGACATGATTCGGAGCCGATGCATATAATGCTATAAGTTCGGGGTGCCGCGCTTGTGAAAGTGTTTGGACTTATCACACCATATTTGGGGTACTGAAGCCCCTAGTGTATTTGTCCGTACCAAAGTGTACCGGTGCAACATGTCATAAATGAACATATATAGAAAAAAATGCAATAATAAGCAGAAGCTATGTATTGTTTATTCAAAAGGGCTGCGGTAAGAGCAGAACGATACAACTAGTGCGATAAGCAAAGGACGGGACTATTTGACATGTCCCCCTCCAGGGGCGAGCTACGGGATGATATGTGAAACAAGTATATTGCTCGTTATAGAGACCACCTGGACACTCGACGTGGCTTTCGGCTTCCCTGGCTGTTGCATCGTGTGTTCGGCGATTCTACTGCCGGACAGGGCTTCGTGAGAACGGAGTCCTGAAAGTAAAAAAGAAAAAATAAAGAAAAGATTGACACAATCAGGAGCCCCTAGTGTGGTTGAGCCGTGATGCAGGAATGCATGGTGGTGCCCTCCTCCTATGCCCATGGTATTTCGGGCGTAATTATGTGCAGCGTAATCTGGTTCGCAATTTCGCGAGGCTGGGGTTGGGGCCGCATTACTCGCATGCTCGAAAGCGTGCGGCGGTCTTGTTGTAGGTTACTCCGGGCGCCAGCGGTGTCCGGGCGTTTAATAGCGGACTCGAGAATTGCCTTAAGAGGCTGCTTTGTACTTCGCCCGAGAGCCGCTGTATGCTCCTCCGTTCGGAGAAGGCGTTTGGTGTTTCCATTGACCGTAATGGCGCCTCGAGGCCTGGCATCTTGAGCTTGAGATATGCATAGTGCGGCACCGCATTGAACTTTCTGCGAATCGGTTCGTCCGAAGCGATGCGTGATAGCCGCTGCGGAGCAGGACTATGTCGAAGATTAATTCCTTGCCGGAAGTTATCAGGGATCGAACACCACTTCAAGTGTGGCGAGTGCATCTGGTTGGCCTCTACACTGGTATGGCGCCTTTAAAAGGTCGTCTTTGTGGGTTTAATCCTTGAGGGTCTCGCCCATTTTGTGCCTTGTATCACGATAAAGCAGGTTGAATTGCTTTGCCGCCGTCCATCGGGACTCTAGTGAGGTGAAATCCGTCAATGATTGGGTCTAGAACCAATGCGGAGAATCCGCCGTGGCGGATGCTTGTGGGGTGGTCCCTTTGATCAAAAGTGATCGGGCAGGATGACCACGGGTTGAACTTTGGGTCGACTGGCTCCATCGCATATACGTCCCTTAGTGCACGCTTCCGCTCCCTTTTGGGTATGTGGGTTGCGTATATCATGTTCACCGTCCGCACTTGTGGGAAACCATACATCCTCTATTGTTCGTGGCGGGGCTCCTCCTCGTCATCGCTATACAGCCCCTTGTCATTGTTTTGACTTTTAACTTGCCTGCTGCTTGAACACCCAACAATCCCTGTTGGTGTGATTGGCAGAGTTTCGAAGAGTGCCGTGTATACAGCAGCGATCAGTATTCGGTCCAAATTGGATGGGCCGGGTATTTCTTTTAAATGGCCTTTTCGGACGAGGGTTTAGAGCCTCTGAATCCGGCATTGACTGCCGTATCCTCGGCGTTATCGCCATTAATGCGGTGCTTGTGCTTGTTGCGATCGACGACTGCCATTGCTGTCCTTGGTATCCGAATTACCGGGGCTCTTGGTCATGTTGTTACTATGAGCTAGCCAGCTGTCCTCTCCAGCAAAAGCGGGTCATGAGTGTTGTGAGGGCTGCCATGGATTCGGATTTTCTGTCCTAGGTGCGGGCAAGCCACTCATCGCGGATGTTATGTTTGAAGGCTGCAAGGGCCTCTGCATCCGGACGATCGGCGATTCGATTTTTCTTGGTTAGGGACCGTGTCCAGGAATTGTCGGCGATCCCTCTGGCTGCTGAATTATTTGGCTTAGGTCATCGGCGATGCGGTGGTGCGCTTTATCGTACCACTGGAAATTGTCGAGGAATGCGGCTCCCAGGTCTTCCCAACAACCAATTGATTCTGCTGGCAAGCTGTTAAGCCAATGCCGAGATGGTCTTTTAAGCTTGAGTGGGAGGTATTTGATGGCGTGTAGATCATCATCGCGGGCCATGTGGATGTGAAGGAGATAGTCCTCGATCAAAACCGCAGGATCTGTTGTGCCATTGTATGATTCAATGTTTACGGGTTTGAAACCCTCAAGGATTTGATGATCCATCACTTCATCTGTGAAGCATAGTGGGTGTCTTGGCGCCTACATATTGGGCTATATCACGGCCTTAACTCAAATGAGCTTTGTGTCTTGTGTTGGCGGGCGGAATTGCCATATCGGCGTGGCGATTATAAATCCGCGTGTCGGGCGCCCACGTGATCCGTGAATCGATGTTGTTTGCCTTGCCTTGTCCTCAATATATCTTGCAGTGCTGGCGCATTCCCAGCGCCTTGGTATTTTTTTGGCGGCGCGAGAGTGCGGCTTGGGTTGAGGCGAGGCCTCTCTGTCATGACACGAGGTGGCGGTCGGCCCGTATCATGCGTTGGTGATGTAGGTTTGGGTGCTTCATCCTCTAATCGGGGTAGCAACCTGCGTTTTGGGTAGCTCTTGGAGGGGCGTTCGAGTTCATACTCTTCGGCCGCAAGGACTTCAGTCCATCTGTCAGCTAGCAAGTCTTGGTCAGCTCTAAGCTGTTGCTGCTTTTTGTTGAGGCTGCTTGCCGTGGCCATGAGCCTGCATTTGAAATGCTCCTATTCGACGGGATCCTCAGGCATGACAAATTCGTCGTCGTCGAGGCTTGCCTCGTGTTCGGTTGGAGGCATGTAATTATCGTCCTCTACCTCTCTTTCTGCCGCTCTCTCATGAGGGCTGGCTTCTCCCTCCTCCTGTGCTGAATCCTGCTGGAGGGGATTGTCTTCGGCACTGTCCGGGGTGCTATTGTTTCCCGTGCCGGAATTACCGTTTTTGCTGTGGCGGGATTTAGAGCGGCGCCGCTGACGCCGGCGCTTAGGCTGTTTCTTGGAGGGGCCATGCTCCGCTGTTCCATCGCCATTCCCATCTTTTGGGATGTCCACCATGTATATGTCGTATGACGAGGTGGCTTTCCAGTGCCCTGTAGGCGCTGGTTCTTGGTCATTTCCTGCATCGTCGTCCATACCGTCGATGTCTTCGGAGTCGAAGTCGAGCATGTTGGTTAAATCATCGACAGTGGCTACGAAGTGGGTGGTGGGTGGGCTTTGAATTTCTTCGTCGTCCGCATCCCATCCTTCTTGACCATAATCCGTCCAGGGCTCTCCTGATAAAGAGAGAGACTTTAGTGAATTCTGGATGTCGCCAAAGGGCGAGTGCTGAAAGATTTCTGCGGTAGTGAACTCCATGATCGGCGCCCAATAGGATTCGATTGGCAGAGGCGCGGAAGGTTCAGAGTCCGGAGAGGAGTTCGACACCTTGGAGTCACGAGCTTCGCAAAGGACAGGGTAGGTGTACGGCTCAATCGCTGTAGAGATCGCAGCCCCCGAGGCGGTGTCTAGCCACCCATCCTCGATCGGCCTTGATCGATTCGAGCTAAGGGTCGGGCGGACAGTGCGGCCTCCGGAGACCTTTGACCGGTGGTAGAAGCTAGATCATGCCCCTCGTGCGGCGGCACGCTTGGCTGTGGCTCGAACCCGTCGAAGATCAAGTCTCCATGGGACGTCAGCGAGTGTAGTTCAAACTTCCAAATCTGACCTGATGGCGAGGCGTAGCTTTCAATCTGCTCGACGGCAAGCGAATTGTACGCGATGCAAAGCCGCCCGAATCTGAAGATCTGTCCGGGAGAAAAGTCTCACCCTGGACGCATCGTTGTTGATGATCGGAGGACCATCGGGCCTAACGATGGCGACACAAAGGAACTCTCAATGAAAGCACCATTGTCGATTGTCAAAACCGGCGGATCTCGGGTAGGGGTCCCGAACTGTGCGTCTAGGCGGATGGTAACGGAGACAAGGGACACGATGTTTTTACCTAGGTTGAACCCTCGATGGAGTAAACCCTACTCTGCTTGATTAATATTGATGATATGGGTAGTACAAGATTAGATCTACCACGAGATCAGAGAGGCTAAACCCTAGAAGCTAGCCTATGGTATGATTGTTGTTTGTCCTACGGACTAAAACCCTTCGGTTTATATAGGCACCGAAGAGGGTTAGGGTTACACAGAGTCGGTTACAATGGTAGGAGATCTACATAACCGTATCGCCAAGCTTGCCTTCCACGCCAAGGAAAGTCCCATCCGGACACGGGACGAAGTCTTCAATCTTGTATCTTCATAGTCCAGGAGTTCGGCCAAAGGTCATAGTCCGGCTATCCGGACACCCCCTAATCCAGGACTCCCTCAGTGCATGTCTCAAAATATCATTTACCTCTGTTTTAAAAACTGAGCTCTGGCACCTTTGCAAATCACTGCTTCCCTCTGCGAAGGGACTAACTAATTACTTTTATGTTGTGTCACCACCTTCTAAAACAAGCGCCAGAAACTGAGGGAGCACGATTGTCAGGATGTATGCATTGTGTGTAGCTAATGTTGGGTGCATCATGACTGGATCTTTTCTACCAGGAATTACAATGTTTAGTCGCTCCTTGAACTTTGGAGGTGCTCTGCATTTATGTTTTGCGGTCTCAGAAAGGGCTAGCGAGATACCACTATTGTCATATTATATCATGGTTGTCTTGACAACGTGTTGCCGTTTGAGATATCTTATTATTGCTCGCTAGCTGATTATGTCACTGATATGAGTCATTATAATCTCTAAGAGTTATTGACGACATGGTTAGTTATAATGTTGGCTGAAAACCTGGGTGCTGTTTAAGCTTATTTATGTAAACAAGAGCAAAAGAGTTCGTAAAAGTTTTTCTTTTTCACTTTCAGTTTATCAACTGAATTGCTTCAGGACAAGCAAAGGTTTAAGCTTGGGGGAGTTGATACGTCTCCAACGTATCTACTTTTCCTAACGTTTTTCCTCTTGTTTTGGACTCTAATTTGCATGATTTGGATGAAAATAACCTCGGACTGATGTTGTTTTCAGCAGATCTACCATGGTGTTGTTTTTGTGCAGAAATAAAAGTTCTCGGAATGGAACGAAACTTTGCGAGGAATTTTCATAAAATAAAAGAGAATTTCTGGAACCAAGACCAGCGAGAGAGGGGCACCTGGGTGGGCACAACCCACCAGGGCGCGCCCCCTCTCCTGGCGTGCCCAGGTGGGTTGTCCCCACCTAGTGGCTCCGCAGACCCTTAAACCAATGCTATAAAATCCAATTTTCTGAGAGAAAAATGGGGGAGAAAGAATTATTGCGATCCACGAGACAGAGTCGCCGCCAAGCCCTATTCTTCCTCGGGAGGGTAGATCTGGAGTCCGTTTGGGGCTTCGGAAAGGGGGATCTTCATTCTTCGTCATCACCAACCCTTCTGCATCGCCAATTCCATGATGCTCCCCACCAGGAGTGAGTAATTCCTTCGTAGGCTCGCTGGTCGGTGAGGAGTTGGATGAGATTCATCATTTAATCGAGTTAGTTTTGTTAGGGCTTTATCCCTAGTATCCACTATGTTCTTAGATTGATGTTGCTATGACTTTGCTATGCTTAATGCTTGTCACTTTCGGCCCGGGTGCCATGAACTCAGATCTGAACCGTGTATGTTACCATCATTATATCCATGTTTTAGATCCGATCTTGCAAGTTATAATCACCTACTACGTGTTATGATCCAGCAACCCTAGAGTGACAACAACCGGGCCCACTCCCGATGATGACCATAGTTTGAGGAGTTCATGTATTCACTATGTGTTAATGGTTTTTCCGGTTCTCTATTAAAAGGAGGCCTTAATATCCCTTAGTTTCCAATATGGACCTCGCTGCCACAGGAGGGTAGGACAAAAGATGTCATGCAAGTTCTTTTAATAAAGCATGTATGACTATTTACGGAATACATGCCTACATTATATCAATGAACTGGAGCTAGTGCCGAATCGCCCTAGGTTATAACTGTCACATGAAGAATATCATCCAACAAGTCACCGATCCAATGCTGATGAATTTTTCCATGTTTCTGCTAAGTTACTACAGTTATCATCACTGTTACACTTGCTACAAAATTACTGCTATCATTGTTACCATTACTATTGCTGATGTCACTACTATCAAAACTATCAAACTACTTTGCTACTGATCAGTTTGTTGTAGATAATTAATCTCAGGTGTGATTGAATTGACAATTCAAATGCTAATACCTTCAAATATTCTTTGACTCCCTTTGTGTCGAATCTATAAATTTGGGTTGAATACTCTACTGTCGAAAACTGTTGCGATCCCCTATACTTGTGGGTTATAACTGACCCGATGGCTCTGGCATATCGCCAATGGGGAGGGGGACTCTGGCTCACCATCGTCCGCAATAAGTAACTTCGGGGCCAACCTCTAGCTTTCTACCAGCATTCTGGTGGCTCCCAATTCTAGCAGGCTGTGATACAGCTTCTCCCCATGCTCCGCATTGGCACGACTATTTCGGTTGGCCCCAGGTCCTCAACCCTGTTCTGGATCGATCGTTGGGTGGGGGATGCACCCCTGGCCGCTCGATTCCCCGAACTATTCTCCATATCATTTGACCCTCGGGTCTCTGTCGAGACGACCCTTATTGACATAGGGCGGCTCTCTTTCCGGCGCCCCTTCGGCCCCCTCGAGGTTGCTGCTTGGGACTCCCTCCTCCAAGACATCGCACTTCTTCCGATAGACGTCTAGAGCACCCCTGATTCCATCTCTTGGCAACTAGAGTCCTTCGGCCGCTTCTCCACTAAGTCCCTATACCCGGCTATTGCTGCCTCGTTGGCCCCCGAGCCCTTTAGCCTATTCTGAGACATCCGTCTCCCCCTGAAGATCAGGATCTTCCTGTGGCACTGGATCCGGGGACGCCTTCGCTCTGGGGTAGAGGTCCTCAAGTGCAATGGACCTGGAGACGGGATCTGCCCCCTGTGTGGCACAGTGGAGCATGCTAACCACATCTTGTTCTCTTGCTCCACAGCCCAATTCCTGTGGGCCTGTTTTTGCACGACGGTCGGTGGACAGTGGTGTAACACCAACTTCCCGTACCTGCTTGCTGACATCCACGCCTCCGCCCCTAGACATCACCATATTAGATGGCTATGCGTTGGGGGTACTCGCTTGGATGCTTTGGACCATCCGCAACAAGCTTGTTATTCAGAAGTGTCTCTCCGACGTGCGACTGGCGCGATCTTTAAAATGTGTGGTTACCTGCAGCTTTGGCGGCCGCTTAGCCGCCCCCAGGACCGGGAAGCCAACAACACCCTCCATGTCGATCTTCGCTCGATGGCCTTCCACGTGGCGCCACCGCTGCCGCCCGCTCCTCCAGAGCCCGATTAGGCCTGCTGTTCGGGTTGCTGTGTGTGAATGTGTGGTTTGGTTTTTAGGGCTTGTTGAGCTGTGCCCTCAGAATTAGAGCATCTCCAGCCATTGGCCCCCCAGGGGGCATCTAAAATCGCCGCCTGGGGGTGAGCCGGTGCCAAAATCAGCTTGGGGGCGAGCGGGTTCCCAGCCGCTGCCCCCAGAGTCGCCCCCAGACGCGGTTATTTAAAAAAAATGGAATTGGCAAAGTTTGGCAAATTGGACAAAATATTCGGCTAAGTTCGGCAAACTGGACATGTATTCGACATATTCGACATTACATAAGTTATTCAAAAAACTAAACTAAGGGGCAAAGAAGTCACTGAGCGTGGAAAAGTCGCCGACGTCGCCGCCATCCTCGTCATCGTCGTCGTTGGTCTTATCCTCCTTGACACGGCCACACCTGCTGTACCCCTGCCTGGCGTCACCCTGGTGGACTGGTGGCGGTGGCGCGTCATCGTCGCTGTTGTCGAGGACGAAAACACCTCCCTCATCGCGGCCACGGCGCCGAGCGGAGAACTGCTTGTAGGCGCGGCACTGGCGCGCCAGCTCCGTGCGCGCCTAGTCTTCACGCGCCCACTTCAGGGCCGCCGCGTCGTCGAGCTCCTCCGTGACGCCGTCGGGAAGCCCGGGCTCCTTCTTCACAACGGGGAGCCCCGGCTCCGTCTTCATGGTGACGAGCCCCGGCTCCGTATTTGGCTTGACGTAGCGCGGAGGAGCCGAGGAGGAGGCGCGCCTGCCGCCCTCGTTGAGGATGATGCCGGCGCTGCGGGTGCGCCGGCCGAGCAGCGTCCCCGCTGCGGGCTCGGCCTTGACGCTGAGCACCGTCGTGAGCCGGAGGAAGGGGAAGAGGAGCGGGAGGAGGATTGAGAGGAGGAAGACGAGGAGGAGCTGAACCTCCTGGGAATCCATTGCCCGTCGCTCTGGTGGGAGGCCGGGGTGGCCGCCGCGGCAGGGTATGCTAGCGGCGGGTCATTGCCGCCCTCAAGGTGCTGGAGTACCTCGTGGAGGGTACGACCGGGGGCACCCCACCATAGGTGGCGCTCCTCGCTGTTCTTAGTGCCCCCACCACCGGTGCCCCATTGGTGGACGCCAGCCGCTACGCCTGCCGGCCCTGGAAGTACGCCGCCCATGACGCGTGGTTGTCGGCGGCGTACTGGGGGAGGGCTTGCTGCTCCTCTATCAGGGACGCCCACATGCGGTCAACCTCGGCTATGAAGATGGCGGGGTACGTGTCCACGTCGGGCACCCGTGGGATGGGGATGCCCCTGTTGCTGAGCTTCCACCCCTCGGCCCGACACGCATGTACAATGGCGCCGGGATGTTCACCTTGAAGAAGAGGTAGGCCTCCCACTCGTGGAGCGAGCAGCGATAAAGCCGTTAGCGCCGCCCCGTCGGTGAGAATCGCTTCGACCATCGGTTTGGGTTAGGGAGAGAGAAGGGAGAGCGTCGGGGCGGGGAGAGAGGCTGAGCTCGGCGGCGGCTATGGGCTTGTTTGGCCAGAGGCGAGGGGAAGGCGGTGGTTTTATAGCCCCACATCGTCTGTATGCATGGCGGGAGGGGAGGCGTCGCCGCGCCACCTGTGAGGAATCAATGGCAAGGTTGACACGCGACAGCCTTGCCATTGATTCCAACCGAGCGTTCGAGGAAGATGAGGTGCGTGCGTGACTTCACTGAGCCCGCTGGCTCTTCGCGTGACAAATTCGCTCGCCCCGGCGCCCCCAGTGCGCCGGGTTCGGCCTGGGTCTGCCAGCACCAGTTTCGGCCCAAACCGGCGAAAAACGGCCTCCTGGGGGTGCGACTGGTCTGATTTTTGTGCGTCGGCGCTGAAAAATCGCCTGGGGAGGGCCTGTTGGGGGCGCGGCTGGAGATGCACTTAACCCCTTTGTGCTACTATGTGTGTTTGTGGAACTGAAGGAAATATGCCCTAGAGGCAATAATAAAGTTGTTATTTATATTTCCTTGTATTATGACAAATGTTTATTATATGCTAGAATTGTACTAACCGGAAACTTAGTACATGTGTGAATACATAGACAAACAGAGTGTCCCTAGTATGCCTCTACTAGACTAGCACGTTAATCAAAGATGGTTAAATTTCCTAGCCATAGACATGTGTTGTCATTTGATGAACGGGATCACATCATTGGACAAGACCCATCCATTAGCTTAGCACTATGATCGTTTAGTTTATTGCTATTGCTTTCTTCATGACTTATACATGTTCCTATGACTATGAGATTATGCAACTCCCAAATACCGGAGGAACACTTAGTGTGCTATCAAACATCACAACCTAACTGGGTGATTATAAAGATGCTCTACGGTGTCTCTAATGGTGTTTGTTCAGTTGGCATAGATCGAGATTAGGATTTGTCACTCCGATTGTCGAAGAGGTATCTTTGGGCCCTCTCGGTAATGCACATCACTATAAGCCTTGCAAGCAATGTGACTAATGAGTTAGTTACGATATGATACATTACGGAACGAGTAAAGAGACTTGCTGGTAACGAGATGGAACTAGGTATGGTGATATTGATGATCGAATCTCGGGCAAGTAACATGTCGATGACAAAGGGAACAATGTATGTTGTTATGCGGTTTGACCAATAAAGATCTTCGTAGAATATGTAGGAGCCAATATGAGCATCCAGGTTCCGCTATTGGTTATTGACACGGAGATGTGGCTCGGTCATGTCTACATAGTTCTCGAACCTGTAGGGTCCACACGCTTAACGTTCGATGATGATTTGTATTATGAGTTATGTGATTTGATGTACCAAAGGTTGTTCGGAGTCTCGGATGAGATCACAGGCATGAAGAGGAGTCTCGAAATGGTCGAGACATAAAGATTGATATATCGGACCATGTTATTCGGACACCGGAAGTGTTACGGTTAGTCTTGGATAAAACCGGAGTGCCGGAGGGGTTACCGCAACCCCCCGGGGAAGTAACGGGCCTTAGTGGGCTTTAGTGGAGAGAGAGGGCAGCAGCCAGGAGGTGGCGCCCCCCAAGGGGAGTCCGAATAGGACTAGGGGAGGGGGGCGCGGCCCCTCTTTCCCTCTCCCTCTCCCTGTCCTTCCTTCTTCTCCTACTTGGACTAGGAAGAGGCGATTCCTACTTGAGTAGGTTCCTCCCCTTGGTAGCCCCTAGGGCCGTGGCCTCCTCCTCCCCTTCTTTATATACGGCGTAGGGGGCACCCCATAGACACACAAGTTGATCTTTATCCGTGTGCGGTGCCCCCGTCCATAGTTTCCCACCTCGGTCATATTGTCGTAGTGCTTAGGCGAAGCCCTGCGTCGGTAACTTCATCATCACCGTCACCACGCCATCGTGCTGACGAAACTCTCCCTCGGCCTCAACTGGATCAAGAGTTCGAGGGACATCACCGAGCTGAACGTGTTCAGATCGCGGAGGTGCCGTGCGTTCGGTACTTGGATCGGTTGGATCACGAAGACGTTCGACTACATCAATTGTGTTACTAAATGCTTCCGCTTTCGGTCTACGAGGGTACGTGGACACACTCTCCCCGCTCATTGCTATGCTTCTCCTAGATAGATCTTGCGTGATCATAGATTTTTTTTTGAAATACGAATTTCCCCAAAAGTGGCATCAGAGCCAAGTCTATGCATAGATGTTATATGCACGAGTAGAACACAAAGACTTATGGGCGATAATAGTCATATTGCTTACCAGCATGTCATACTTTGATTCGGCGGTATTGTTGGATGAAGCAGCCCAGACCGACATTACATGACCGCGTTGATGAGACTGGTTCTACCGCCGTGCTTCGCACACAGGTGGCTAGTGGGTGTCTGTTTCTCCAGCTTTAGTTGATTCGAGTTTGACTACGCCTGGTCCTTTTTGAAGGTTAAAATAGCACACTTGACGAAAAATCGTTGTGGCTTTGATGCGTAGGTAAGAACGGTTCTTTCTAGAAGCCCATAGCTGCCACATAAATCTTGCAACAACACAGTAGAGGACGTCTAACTTGTTTTTGCAGCACTTGCTGTAATGTGATATGGTCAAGACGTGATGATATATAAATTGTTGTATGAGATGATCATGTTTTGTAACAGTTATCAGCAACTGGCAGGAGCCATATGTTGGTCGCTTTATTGTATGAAATGAAATCTCCATGCAATTTCTTTACTTTATCACTAAGTAGTAGCGATAGTCGTAGAAGCAATAGTTGGCGAGACGACATCGATGCTTCGATGGAGATGAAGGTGTCAAGCCGGTGACGATGGTGATCATGACGGTGCTTTTGAGATGGAGATCAAAGGCACAAGATGATGATGGCCATATCATATCACTTATTTGATTGCATGTGACCACTACGAAAAAAAGACACATCCGTGACATTTTGGGCCGAACGAATTTTTTTCTGTCATACTTATGACACTTCTATGACGATAATTGTGACAAAACCCGGTATCATCATAGATGTGGTGGGTTCCTACTTCTATGACAAAAATCATGACCGAAAATGGGCTTTTAAGTCTGGGCGGGCCGGAGACGCAGCTGCATGACATACTTTGGGCCGTCCATGACAGATAAAACCGTGGTAGAAGCAAGGGCAAGGAAAATATCAGGGGAGTTCCCGGTTATGGTGGGTGGTGAGGGCTGAAGCGATCGTGTTTCTCGTACATATGCGCGTGTGTGCGAGGTGTTGCGCTCTAGCGAACCCGAAGGCGGCGTTGGGCTCGCGAACCCGGCGATTGCCCTACAGCTCTGGCGTTCTTGAACCGGCGTTCGATCGATCCCTTGCTGTTAACTGAACGAGTGATTCGCCGCTCTGCTTTGCTAACTAAAGCCGATTGAACACATTGCCTCCTTTCCTTGATGAACAGTAAAAGCGTAGTTGGGGGGGTTGGATGAACAGTTCTCGGTGGGGCTTGGATGAGCAGGACCCCGTGGTAGTAGAGTCGTTGCATTTGGATGAAACAGTACCCGATCGATCGGGCGGTGGATGAAGCGAGGACCCGTGGTGGGCTAGGCGAACAGGACCCCATGGAGGGATGCTTGAGCGATGGCGGTGGAGGGCTGGTTGAGCGATGGCAGGGAGGGCTGGATGAGCGATAGCCCGTGGAGGGGTGGTTGAACAGGACCCGTGGAGAGGGCTGGTTGAGCGATGGTGATGGAAGAAGCGCGGTGGAGGCTTGATTAACAGGAGCCCGTGGATGAATAGTCGCAGGTGTTGGCTGGAGGAGGTCGACAGTGGATGAACAGTAGCCCGTGGAGGCTGGAGGAGGTCGACGATGGAGATGAACGGTATCCCGTGGAGTCCCGTTTTGCGGTACGCCACGCCCCTCCCGATGAACACGACCCCCGTTTCGACCGTAATGCTCCAGCACAAGTCTGTTTCCTCTGTTTTGCGGTATGCCACACCCCTCCCGATCAACAGGACCCCGTTTCGACCGTTTTGTGGTACGCCAGACCCCTCCCGATGAACAGGATCCCTTTTCGACCGTGGCCGGTCGAACACAAGGCTGTTTCCTCCGTTCTGCGGTACGCCAGGCCTCGTTTCCATCGCCTGTTCCGTCCAAGCCGGTTGGCTCCCGATGAACACGACAATGCATTACGTTCCGACCCAGCCGGTTGCCTGCCCATGAACACGACAGCGGCGCAGCTTCTCCGTTCCGACCCAGCCATGTACGAGCCACGGCCGTGCGTATGCGGCGTGTGGCGTTCGAGACCCGCCGGTATGTACGTACGTGTCCGTATTTTATTTCTTGCACCCTGGCTGTTGTACGTATGTGTACATGCTACATGTGCGCCTCTACTGCGACAGGTGCGTGCCTCTAATCACGACCGTGCCCTTCCTTACGGCCATGGTTCATCGATGCAGCCTGCGAGACAGCACCCGATTGTATGTGCATTACCGTTCGTGACCAGAATGACAATGCTACGTGCGCTTCGACCGGTGGGTCACGACGTCGAGCACTTCCTTGCGTGCGAAGATGTATCTGGTGGGTCCCAGCAGTCAGGGGGGCGAATCATTTTTTTTTGCCCGTGACATGGACGCACTTCCTTGCGTGGGAAGTTGTAGCTGGTGGGTCCTAGCAGTCAGGGGGAGAAAACATTATTTTTCAGGGTAAAAAGGATGCTATTGCATGCATGCGTGCATGGGCGTGGTGCGTCCCCACTGTCAGCCTCTCACATATAGTCATCTTCCGATGACTATCGGTTGTTGACCACGTTGATCACACTGTGTTGAGCGCACCAAGGCGGTGGACGGCGAGCGAGGCCCAGGCCGAGGCGACCGGAGATGGGGAAGGCGGCGGTGGAGTCGCGGAGTGGAGAGGAGTGGGAAACTTGGTAGTGCGGTCTTGCGACAGCACTACCGCCCGAGGAGATAGGAGCAAGAACAGAGGCTGAAGAAGGAGCACGGCTATTGGATTAACATCCAATGGTCCAGCTGCTAGAATCATTTGTTGATTAAGTTGGCAAAGCCCTGCGTACATGTCTGCTTAGTAGGCCCACAAGTCAGCCACCAAATCTGCCGGGTCCCAGCTGTCATCAGGAGGAATGGTTTTTTTCGCATAACAAGGAGGCACTTCCTTCCGTGCGAAGATACAGCCGGTGGGTCCCAGCTATCAGGGGGAGGAAGCATCTTAATAAGGAGGAACTTTCCTTGCGTCCGACCATGGACCTCATGGGTCCCAGCCGTCAGACTCTCCAAGTACAGTCCTCTTCCGATGACTCTCGTTTGTTGACCACGCCGCGCCGAGCGCAACGAGGCGATGGACGACGGTGAGGCCCTAGACTGGAATGACCCGGAGATGGGGAAGACGCGGCAGTGGAGTCGCAGGCGGAGAGGAGTGGGAAACTTTACTGGTTCGGGTGCGGGGTGGGCCTACACTCGACAGAGAATAACTGGAGGTGTGGAGTGGAGGGATGGCCTGGCCGTCGGCGGGGTAGTGTTCGTTGAGGCACGCAAAACAACACCGCTGGACGCCGGAGGCTGGAGCAGGCGGTCCCGGCAGCGCTGGGGGAAGAAGACGAGAGATTGAAGAAGAATGTTGGCCGTTGGATGTAAATCGAACGCCTTGTTAGGCTTCGACCTACTGGCCCACATGTTAGCTAGTCCATTTGTTTTCTTAGTCCATTTCGTAGGCTGGGTGAAACAATGATGTAGCATCTATGCAGCCTGTTTATATATATGGTAGAATTTAAAGCCCATTTGCATTTTTCCCGAAATCCGCAGACTTGCTAGGCTGGGTGAAAATATCATGTTGGGCTGGATGGAGAAATGTTATAAAAACATAAACCCATGATTGCACGTCTATTACTGCATAGGTCAGTAAAATCTTTGGAAGATTATGTACGCAATCACTAGGAGTTAACTTGCCAAGTTATATATAAACAATTATTATTATTATTTTGTAAGAACTTTCAACTTACGAAATAAAAGATCATTTTAATTTCATGAGTTAATAGGACGTTGGGCATTATTATTTTTCAGGCTAGACGTGGGGCAGTTGAGTTGGTTCTAGGGAAAAGTACTGGGAGAAAACTCAGTTTACATCGAATAATAAAGTGGGAGAAAACTCAGATATAGGATTAATGAAAACAAAAAATAAAGGAAGTGGGAAGGTCTATAAAATGGTTGGACGAATGACAGGTTTAACGGAACCTTATGTTGTTTCTATTTTATATATATATATATATATATATATATATATGTATGTAATAATATAGATATAAATATAGGTTCAGTTTTGCACTCTTATAGAAAACATAGGTTTAGTTATGCATTCTTATAGAAAAATAGTACTGAGCTGTGCGTCGTCTTGAAAAAACAAACATAACTTGGGCTGCTCATGTTAGACAAGCTAGGTTGGTGTCGGAGTAAATGACCACGGGTAGCCTAGCCGGCTCCCCCTGGGGTTTCTAAAAAAATTACAAGCCAATCAAGCCATCCAACATCCAAGACGTTGGGCCGCCTTCCCCGGCGGCTGTCATTGAACCGGTATTTGTCGGGGAGGAGGCTGGCCCCAAGACCCATAGAAGAAAGCCACAAGATGGCGGCTTCCAAGGAGCCCGGCTACGGAAGCCGACTCAAGGAACCCGGCCACGAGAAGGCCGACTCAAGAGCCAGCCACCCCTTGATCGGCCAGGCCGCACCCTCGAATCTGCACCCACATAAAGGCGATGAGGCAGGGCATGGCTCTGATAAAGCCTGCCACCCCGCATCGAAGCGGCGTGGCTCTGATGCGCCCGTCTGAGCAGCTATCACCCGTCCGTGAGGCTGTAGCCATGTTGGTGTGGCGTCACCCACGACGGTGTCTGTCATCCCTACCATGGTGGCGGGTCCCTCGATCGAGAGATGCCCGGCGGCTCGGCCTCCCAGTCGGCTGAGATATGGCGGCTCCCCATAACCCGGCTTGTTCCCTCCCTCGAAGGCGCCCTAATTAAGGAGACAAGGCGAAGTGAGGCTACGGTGATCGCCGCCAAGGCGCGGCGGCTTATAGCCATGCTACCCGACAAAGCCCTCGTCCTCGAGTTGAGGCAGCGATAACCACCCCGACAAAGCCCTCGGCGGTGGGGCCGGCTGTCGAGCAGGAAGCCGGCAGCGGCGGGGCCCACTAGTCGGCGGGGCCCAGCGGCCGGAGAAGGCGGCGGATGAAGACACTAACGGCTGGGCCCACACCTGGCGGATTACCATTGTACCCCTGGGGAGTAGGCCTATATAAACCCCCCCAAGGAACCCATGCAAAGAGTTGGACTCTGATAGTTTTAGCCACCATGTAGAGGGAAGAGGAGAGCTAGCCGTGCCCTTCTCCTTCCTCACCCCGAACAGCTCAAGGAGCCTCTTGTAGCACTTGTTCATCTAGTGATCATCACGGAGACCCCGAGCAGCGATGAGGGTGTTATCTCCACGGAGAGCCCCGAAGCTGGGTAAGATTCGCCGGCGTGCATGTCTTCGCCTCATCCTGTTTCCAGGCACCGGCGACATCTTATTGGCTCCCACTATTATTAGCCACCCGTTGGCATATGTCGCACCTACCACCCGACATTTGGCGCCCACCATGGGGCCAGGTGCACCGTCGTTCGGAGACCTGTTCTGGACGGGAACCCTCATCTTCCTCCGCGGGTGTAACCAGCCCGGCACGCCCGATGGCGCTTGCCCGACCCTTGCTTAAGGCGTCGGCGGGCCTTCTTTGGCGGCTGCCTCGCCGACCTTCTTGGCCAGACTCGCATCTCTGACGAGCCCGCATCCGACGCGGGCACCAGCTGCCTCGAGAGCCACCTTGTCAGCCTCCTCGACCAGCTCCACGTCTCCAGCGAGCCCTCTGTGGACTTGAGTCGGTTGGCTCCACCGACCGATGCTTGTCGACTCCGACCACGACATCGCTCGATGCCTTCCCCACCAGCGTCGTCATCTTGACGACCCGCTCCCCAAGCCGGCAATTTGTGGGCGCCATCACCGAGTGCTGGTCATCGATCCTGGCGGCCCCTCGGTGAAGCATACGACGCCCATAGCGGCGCCGCATGACCTGTCCGCCCCTCTCGGTGGCAAGGCGCCGGCGCTGGAGGCCACGCCGCCTTGCCCTCCACGCAGAGGAGGGCGGATAACCTCCCTAAGGCGCCTCACGAGGCCCACCGTGTGAATCGACCGCGCCGCCTTGATACGCCGCCTCCCGAAAGGGCGAGGCAGCTCGGCATTGTCAAAATCTTGGCGCAGCCATCGCCATTATCTTTGGCGTGGACCGCCCGTCTACGCCACGCCCCTCGAGAACCTGCGCGCCGCCCGAGCGTAGAAAACTGAAACGGGCTGGGGCCGACGAGCTTCCCTACATGGCAAGACGCATCCAGCAATTAATCGGGCGGCCGTGGGCGGCAAGAAGACAGCGCCGCGCAGCCTCACCCAGCGCCGAGAACGGCAGCGGCGTCACGCTGCGCCGCGGCGGGCAGCAGCAGCCACGACAAGAAAAGAGCTAGCTGCCAGCACGCAGCGGACCGGATCTCCATCGGCCTTGACGCAAAGGCCGCCCTCGAGCCGTGGAATGGCGAGGCAACCCGCCCCTCCTCCACCTTGCGGGGAAAGATATCCTACCCACCACCCATCACCCATCCGACTCTCGGCGGCCGACTCGGCCGCCGCGAAGTCGGGCAGCAACGCTGCAGGATCGACCGCCTGCGCGATCCTGGCATTAGAAGAAAAGGCGATGTCGGTCCGCCTTTGCCCCGCATCCATGACGAGCCCTTCCCCAAAGGGTTCTCGCTCCCGAAGATCGCCCAAATATCGCGGCTCCGTGAAGCGGAGGATTGGCTGATCGACTACTCAACCGCCGTCGGCATAGCGAGCGGCAGCAGTGCGTTGCCGTGAAATATGTGCCCCTCATGCTTCAAGGCATGGCGCGGCAGCTCAAAGCCTCAAGCCGTACAGCATCAACAGCTGGCTAGACTTCACGAAGCCTTCATCGCAACTTCACCAGCACCTGGCGGGCTCCCAAGCCCGGCAACTCTCCTTGTGTGTACAAGGACCCACCGAGTCGACCCGCGACTACCTCACGCGTTGGGCCGAGCTCCGCAACTCCTGCGAGGGGGTGCACGAGGTTCAAGCGATAGAGTACTTCACCGCTGGGTGCCGAGAAGGCACCCTCCTCAAGCACAAGCTCCTTTGTGACGAGCCGGCTACCCTCGACGAGCTACTTGTCATCACCGACAAGTACGCCACCGCTGACTCCTCAATGAAGACCGAGCTCTGGGTAGACGTCGCCGGGAAGGTACCCAACCCGGCTCCCAATAGGCCGGCTGGCGACTCTAGCCGACGCCCGTACCAGCACGACAACAAGCGCAAAGGCCCAATGCCGCCTCCCGCCCGATCGGAGGTGACCACCGTCGAGCGAGCAACGAAGAGCAGCCAGCGCCCAAGCGAAGGCGGCAGGCGGCAGCAGCAGGCTTTCTTCTCTGAGCAAGCCCTTGGCGCCCCATGCAAGTTCCACAGCGCTGCCAAGCCGTCCAACCATACAACCGGAAGTGCCTGCTGGCTCACCCGAATCACCAAGGGTGAAAGGCTGGTGCCGCCTCCGCTTTCTTGGACAGCCGCCTCCGGCTCCCCAACAACCGGCCGCTCTACCAGCGGTCGGAACCGTCAAGATGAGTTCCCCGGCGAAACACGCCCGCCTAAGTCGTTTTCACGAGCCAGCCGAAGACCCGGCGCGGCCGCGCCAGCAACACCAGAAGTCAATGCGGTTGCTTCCAACAACCCCGAATACATGCCTTTGGTCGAGAGGCCTATCAGTGGGCAGGCCGACCACCCAGAGGTGATGCCGTCCCGGGCTCCCTATGCATTTGTTTTGGAGGCAACCCTAGCAGCAGACGGGCTTGCTGCCCGATTCTCCTAACGTCTTGATGAGGCGGCGGCAACAGCATCAACATCCTGCGCGAGACACCATGGAGAAGCTGAACATCAAGGCCAAGCACCTCATGCCAAGCCGTCTGGGTGTTCCATGGCATTGTACCGACCTGTCCTGTTCACCCATTGGCAAGATCAAGATAGATGTTCTCTTCGGAGACAAGGATCACTTTTCGCCGAGAAGCAATCTGGTTTGAAGTGGTGGACCTCGAGAGCCCTTACCATGCGCTACTTGGTCGGCCTGCTCGGCCAAGTTCATGGCTGTACCCACTATGCCTACCTCAAGATGAAGATCGAGAGTTCAAGGGCATCATCACCATAACCGGCGACTACAAGAAGTCCTCGAGTCTTGTTGCAGCGATAAACCCGGCTGGCGGAGTCCCTCGTAGTGTCGAAGAGAAGAAGATGTTGGACGAATCGTGGCCATGGCGACAAGCAGCCCTGCCCCTATCCCCGACCCCAAAGAGTGTGATGCCCAAGGTTCCTTCCAGCCGGCCAAGGAAACAAAAAAGATACCTCTGGACCCAGAGCACCCGGAAAGGTTTGCCGTCATTGGGGCAAACCTGGTATCACGCCCAATATGCGACCCTATCCAAAAGGAACTCGAAGGTCCCACCAAGGATAGACCCGCATATTGAAACGCTTTTGCAAGGTGGATATCATTACATCAACATTACATAATAGATGGGGATACATACAAAAGGCACAAATGCCACAAGAATACATCAACATCATATACAAGATCAACATCCGACTACGGATGAAACATAAACGAAACTCAAACAAATATCCACCACCTGCTAGCCAGGGCTGCCGACACTGGAACCTATCCCCGATCGAAGAAGAAGCGAGAAGAAGAACTCCAACACAAGCAAACATCGCTCTCACGTCATGATCATCGCAAACCTGTACCTTCAACTGGTGGTGTAGTGTCTGTGAGCCACGAGGACTCAGCAATCCCATTACCATGGGTATCAAGACTAGCAAAGCTTAATGGGAAAGGAAGGATAAAGTGGTGAGGTTGCAGCAGCGGCTAAGCATATATGGTGGCTAACATACGCAAATGAGGCGAGAAGAGAAACAAAGGCGAGTCGTCAACTAGTAATGATCAAGAAGTGATCCTGAACTCCTACTTCGTCGGACATAACCCGAAACCGTGTTCTCCTCTCGATCAACCTCGAAAAGAGACACTCACGTTACGCTACGATTGGTGTATTTTAATTGAGATCAACCGGGTTTTCTACAACCGGACATTAACAAATTCCCATCTGCCACATAACGCAGCGGGCACGGCTTTCGAAAGTTCAAACCCTGCGGGGTGTCCCAACAGCCCATGATAAGCTCTCGCGATCAACGAAGGATATTCCTTCTCCCGGGAAGACCCGATCAGTCTCGGAATCCGGCTACAAGACATTTCACAGCAATAAAACAAGACCAGCAAAGCCGCCCGATCGCCGACAATCCCGATAGGAGCTGCACATATCTCGTTCTCGAGGCAACACGGATGAGACTAGCTACGAGTAAAACCAACCCTCGGGTTGCCTCAAGATGGCCCATGATCTGCTCGGTTCGGACCAACACTTAGAAAGCTTGGGTAGGGGGGCTAAATAAAGATGACCCTTGGGTTAATTACTCCCAAGGAAATATAGGTAGTGGTGAGGCAAATGGTAAAACCAATGTTGGGCCTTCTGGGAGAGTCTTATTCAAAGCGAACTGTCAAGGGGTCCCATAAATCACCCGACGCGTTAGGGACGCAAAATCTGGGAACATAATACCGATATGGCGGAAACTAGGGCGGCAAAGTGGAACAAAACACCGGGCATAAGGCCGAGCCTTCCACCCTTTACCAAGTATATAGATGCATTAATTAAATAAGATATATTGTGATATCCCAACAAGTAAACATGTTCCAACAAGGAACAACATCTCCATGTTCAACAAGGAACAAACTTCATCTTCACTGCAACTAACAACGCTATAAGAGGGCTGAGCAAGCGGTAACATAGCCAAACAACGGTTTGCTAGGAAGGGTGCAAAAGGTTAGAGGTTCATGGCAATTTGGGAGGCTTGAGCAGCAAGTGATAGGTAGCGCAGCATAGCGAAAAACGAAGCAACTAGCATAGCAATGATAGTAGTGAGATCGAGGATAGCGGTCATCTTGCCTGAAATCCGCAAGGAAGAAGAACGAGTCCATGAAGAAGACGAGCGGATGAAGCCGAACCAAGCGTGAGCGAGCGAATCCTCACGATGCATAGCGAAACAGGAACTAACAAGAAGAAGCACACGACATAGTAAACACACCACACATGACCAAGGCATGATGCACATACAAGCATGATGCATGACAAAGCTACATGAAGCTACTCATGGCAAGAGATGATGCAAACAAGAGCAACACATCAAAGCAAGTTTAAATGAGGCCGGGAACAACATATAACAATTCCGGTAAGTCCTCATATGCAAATTTCGAAATTGGTCCAGGCCTGAATAAACCTTATGTTCAAGTTGTTAAACAGAAATTTAAGATGCACCATGATGATCTACACGAAATTCTAGTCAAGTTACATATAAAGTGCATTAGATTCGGAGCTACGGCCTAGAAGATATGAGCAAAACAAGATAAGCATGGCATTGATGCAAAATGCATACAAACATCAAGCAAACACCTCAAAACAAGGATCCAACATGATAATATGAAACTACATGCAAAATCAAGCAAGTTTCATATAGAGCACACTCAAAACGGAGCAACGGTTCAACACATACACATGAAACAAGTTTAAAGGACAAGCTGTCCAAAACAGCAACTAGGCATATTGCAAGCACCTAAACAACATGCTACAGCGACCCAACATAAAAACAAAAGGCATGGGCATGATTTACAGGTAAAGCATTACAAAACATGAACACTGAGCTATCTCCAGAAACAACTAGAACATGCTCAAAATGACATGGCAAGATTGCAAATAATAACAGTTTCAGACTTTAGCAGAAATAACATCAGGTTGCAATGTTTAGAGCTATCAAACAACATGTTACAGGAACTTATCATGGCAAACAAAGGCATGGCATGAATCTACTCAAAGCATAGAACAAAAGTCCCTTACTGACCATAAGCCAAAAAGGATCAGAAAATATGATGGCACCCATGTAAACATGGCAAGTTATATTACAGATTTGAACATGGCAGGAACAACAATAAGTAGGCATGTTGGTGAGCTTGAATCACTCACCACAGAGCAATACATGATAAACTAAGCATACATCCATCAATAAGACATGGCATAGAAGCTATACATGGCAAGAACAACATCATAGCATGCAAGGATCAACTACAACAACCTTGGCAAAATTGAATAACATGTAAACAACCTGCCAGGAAACATTTTGAAGCAAAAGTAGAGCTCGATTGACTCAAGCTATGGCACTCCATAATTGCAAACAAGGGCATGGATGGATATAGAAAGTCATGTATAACAAAACATCCTTACTGAAGTATCTCAAAATATGCATGGATCTCTTGGTAGCATCAAGTTAACATGGCATCAAAACATCAGCAAAACAGGGCTGAAAACAACAACATCAGGAAGCCTACTTTGCATGCTTGTGCTAGTCACCACAGAGATCACAAAAATACATGGCATACACCCCTGGAAAGATGGCATGGCATATTACAAAACACATGTAGGACTTAAGATCATAGGGTGCACACATAAATCATGGCAAAAATGACAAAAGTGCATGTTCTGTTAAGAAACAGAAACTAACATCACATAGCACTCTTCCAGCAGCATTTCGGGCATCAAGATGAGCTCAAATGAAAATGATGCAATGACATGAAATGATCAACTCATCGAGACGAAAATTTCGACATATTACACGCGCAAAACAGAGCTATAGATGCAGAGATATGATCTGATGAAAAAGCAATAAAATATTGAGCGAATCGGGACTTAGTGAGAAACGGGGGGGAAGAGGTCAACCGAGGCACGTGGATCGAGGATGGCGGAACCTTCGGGACAGCGCCCGAGAGGAGGAGATGGCAGGCGGCCGGATTCGGGCGGATCTCGCGGATCCGGCCGGGCGAGGAGGCGGCGGGCCGGCGAGCTCGGGGGCGGCGAGGGAGAAGGAAGCGGGCGCCGGCGAGGTCGGCCATGGCGGGGCGGGCGAGCGGGCGGCTCCGGGCGCCGGCGTCGAGGTGGCAGCGCGGGCGTCGCCGGCGAGGCGGTCGGCGGCGGGAGCCGAGGTCCGTGGGCGGCGATCGCGAAAGCCTTCCGGACGATGATGCGAGCGCATGAGTATGATCGGCCGGCAGCGAAGCGGGGCGGCCGAGCGTCTTGATGGCGGGCCCGCGACAGGCTCAGGCGGGCAGGGCGGAGGCGGGTGGCTGGGGCCACGTGGCAGCAACTGAGTGGGGCGGGAGCGGTGGCGGGATTCGTCCGTGGCAGCGGACATGTCCGCCGGGAGAGGAGGAGTAGACTAGGGTTTCATCCATGAAATGATCCATGAATTTCGGGTTGGATCTAGTTTATAGGTAGAGGGAGCTAGGAGAGTCCAAATGAGGTGCGGTTTTCGACCCCGCGATCGTGATCGAGCGACCGAGAGCATGGAGGGAGTTAGGTGGGTTTTGGGCCACTTTGGAAGGGTGTTGGGCTGCACACAAAAGAGGCCTTTGCGGTTACCGGTTAACCGTTGGAGTACCAAACGACCTCAAATGATCTGAAACTTGACAGGCGGTCTACGGTGCTATACCAAGGCCGCTTGACAAACCTCGGTCCATTTGAGACCGTTTAACACCCGCACATGAAAAGAGGTAAAAGGCGGCGGGAGACATAGGAGTGCGGATTGCAAAAGCGGACAACGGGAAAATGCTCGGATGCATGAGAGCGAACACGTATGCAAAATGAAATGCACATGATGACATGATATGAAATGCAGATGATGACATGGCAAAGTGCAACACGCAAGCAAATGACATGTCAACGACGGCGAATAACTGGCAGACACCTGGCGCATCGAATCCGGGGCGTTACACCTGGATAGCAAATAGGAAAGCGAGCTCGTTGATTTCCTCCGTGAGAATCGGGACATCTTCGCATGGTCCCCCAAGGACATGTCGGGTGTTCGAAGGATTTCGCCGAGCACAAGCTACGTCCGGCGGGCGCCAAGCCGGTCAAGCAGCCCCTCTCGCCGGTATCGAAGAGAAGAGAAGGATCGTGGGAGAAGAGATAGCCCGGCTCTTGGCAGCCCGGCTTCATCATGGAAGTCTTCTTCCCGGGTGGCTCGCCAACCCGGTCCTCGTCTTGAAGAAGAATAACAAGTGGCGCGTATGTATAGATTACGAGCCTCAACAAGGCCTGCCCCAAAGATCCCTTTGCCTTACCGGGATTGATCAAGTAATAGACTCCACACCGGATGCGAGCTGTTGAGTTTCTTGGATGCCTACTCAGGCTACCACGGATAAAGTTGGACCCAGCCGACCGCTGAAGACCGCCTTCATCCGCCATTCGAGCTTTACGCTGCAGCGATGACATTCGGCGAGAAATGCTGGTGCCACCTTTCAGCGTTGCATGCGAAATGCCTCCTCAAGCAACTCGGAAATGCCCGTCTATGTAAGCGATATCGTGAGTGAAGGCGGAGGCGCAACACCTTGCTAGAAGACCTCAAGGAGACCTTTGAGAACCTGCGCCGTTTTCAGATCAAGCTCAACCCCGAGAAATGCGTGTTCGGAGTGCCAGCCGGCCAGCTCCTAGGCTTCCTGGTCTCTGAACGCGGCATTGAATGCAACCCTGTGAAGATCAAGGCCATTGAGAGAATGGAGATTCCCACCAAGCTGCGTGACGTCCAGAAGTTTACCGGGTGCCTGGCCTCCCTGAACCGCTTCATCAGCCGGCTGGGAGAAAAGGCTCTCCCCCTCTACCGACTAATGAAGAAAAGCACTCATTTTGAGTGGAACGATCAAGCCGACCAAGCCTTCCACGAGCTGAAGAAGATGCTTGCCACACCGCCTGTCTTGGCGGCGCCGACTGAGAAAGAGCCCATGCTCCTTTATGTCGCCGCCACCAGCCGGGTGGGCAGCACCGTCATCGTGGTCCAACGCCCAGAAGAGGGCCGAGCTCAGCTAGTCCAGAGGCCAGTATATTACCTAAGCGAAGTACTATCCGCCTCAAAGCAGAACTACCCGCACTACCAGAAGATGTGCTATGGCGTGTACTTCGCCGCCAAGAAGATGAAGCCCTACTTTCAGGAGCACTCCATCATGGTCGTATGCACCGCCCCGCTCGCCGAGATCATAGGCAGCCGGGACGCATCTGGCCGGGTGGCAAAATGGGCCATCGAGCTAGCTCATATACGATCTTCTACCAGCCTCGACCGCCATCAAATGCATAAGCATTGGCCGACTTCCTCGTCGGCGGGCGAGACCCGATACCGCCGCCGGCTCCGACTCCTCTCATTGGCGGATGCACTTCAACGGGTCCAAGATGCGCACCGGCTTGGGAGCCGGCATCGTCCTCACCTCTCCCAAGGGCGAAAAACTCAGATACACGTTGCAAATTCACTTTGCCGCCTCCAACAACGTGGCCGAGTACGAGGCGCTCATACACGGACTCCGGCTAGCCAAGGAGCTCGGCATCCGGCGGATCTGTGCTCTGGCGACTCAGATTTAGTGGTCCAACGGTCATCTGGCGGCCCAGGGCGCCAGGGCGCAAACATGGAAAGCTATCGTTTCCTCGTTCAGCAAATCAGCGGCTACTTTGAAGGATGCGAGTTCCTCCCCGTGCCGCGGGCCGACAACGAAACAGCGAGATGCCACGGCGGATAGGCTCAACCGAGCAAGCTATACCAACGGCGTCTCTCCCGCGCCTCCTCAAGCCGTCTATCAAGCCGTCTCGAGTCGACTCCATCTTCGTGCCGCTAACTTGACGCAGCGGATCCGGCAGGGGAGCTAAGAAAGCGGCCGGGGACTTCGATAGGCAGCTCGGGGACTGCCATAGTCGCACCGGCCGGGGACTACGATGGTCGGCCGAGACTGCTTCAACACCCGAGCGATGGCCAGCTCCAGCTCTTCACCACCCAGCCCACCGCCACTGGTTGCATGGCCGTGTTGACTATAGAAGAAGTCACAGCTCCATCATGGGCTTAGCCCATCCTCAACTTCCTGATAAACCGAGAACTGCCGGCTGATGAGATCGCGGCAAGACAAGTTCAACGCCGAGCAAGCGCTTATACAATTGCCAACAGAGAGCTCGTTAGGCGGCGGTGTCACCGAGTCTTCGGTGACTGCGTCGAGCAGGAAGAAGAACATAGCAATCCTCAAAGACATTCACCAAGGCGAATGCGGCCACCACGCAGCCTCAAGATCCCTCGTCGCCAAAGCCTTCCGCCATGGATTCTTTTGGCCGACTGCCTTGGGCGACGCCAAGGAGTTGGTGGCTCGCAAAGGCTGCCAAGTCTTGACTCAAGCAACACCTGACTTGATTACTCAAGACCATTCCCCTCACTTGGCCTTTTGCCGTGCAGGGATTGGACATGGTGAGCCCATTCAAGGCGGTAGCGGCGGCATGACACACTGCTTGTCGCCGTGGATAAATTTGCCAAATGGATCGAAGCGAAGCCGATCAAGAAGCTGAATGGGCCGACTGCCATAACATTCATCGCGGAACATCACAACTTCGATGCGGCGTGCACACAACATCATCACCGACAACGCGCAATTTTGCCAAGGGAGCAGCGCGTTCTGCGTGGCGCGGGGCATCCATTGGACCTAACATCCGTTGCCCACCGCGGTCAAATGGCTGGGTTGGCGAGCCAATGGCCTCATCCTTTCCGACATCAAGCCCGGCTGGTGCGTGCGCTGCTAGGCCTTCGGCGGCTGTTGGCTTGACAAGCTACCGACCGTCCTCTAGAGTCTGACTTTTCTCCAAACAAGTCAACTGGCTTCACCGTTTCTTCCTTGTATATGGTGCGAAGCTGTCATCCCAACCGACGCCAGTTCGACTGCGCCGGGTGACCATGTACCGGCAGGCGAGGCTAAAGAAGCGTGAGAAGGCGGCGTCGACCTCTTGGAAGAAAGCCGGCTGTTAGCCCACAGCCGGTCTGCCATCTACCGGCGGGGTTTGCGCCGCTACCATAGCCGGAAAGTCAAGCCAAGATCCTTTCAAAGAGGCGACATTGTGCTCCGGCTGATCCAGCGAACAAGCGGCCAGCACAAGCTCTCGGCCCCATGGGAAGGTCCCTTAAATCGTTAGCAGCATTGGGAAGCGACTCCTACTACCTAATCGGCGCCTGAAGCGAAGGCACGAAAGAGAGTTGATTAGGCAAGGAGTCGGAGCGACCATGGAGCGTAACCTCCTCCGAAGATTTTCACGGTTAAAATGCACGGTATGTATCACGCTACCTTTTGTACTAAGTATGAGACAATGGGCTCCACGAGGAGCACTCGGGGACTGCCACCTTTTATCTATGAATGGCAGTATCATGCCTATGATTTTGTCATTTCACCATTTTTTCGTCCGGCACGGGTTCGATTAGTCGGCCCGGGGTGGCATATGAGTTATATTTAAAGTTCCACCTGCGATCGGACAAGTAGTGTGCGGCACCCAAGCCCTCTCTTGTCAAAAGCCGTGGCTCGAAGAACCATTGTATCCGGTGGCAAGAGTCAAAAGCGAGGAAAAGGATGCCCACGAAAAATGGCTAAGGACTAACGAACTTATATAACAAAATCCTGCTTCCTCCCATTGCCGACCGGCTACCCGGAATAACCCGGCGGCTGGCTTCCATTCAACCTGCCACAATCCGACAAAGCTCAAGTACTTGCCTTCCACAAATAGCCAAGTTCCTCCCAAACCCACAGGCTGCGAGCAGCTGTTCGGCTAGGAAAAGGCGGGAATCAAGGGAAGGCAGCAAAGGAAACGGCCTAAGGACAAAAAGCAAACTCGAATGCAAGCCAAACACATGCATAATTATATTTACACAAAAGCCTTCGAAAGGCCGGCATTCAACATAGTCTGAATACACCCCCAGTGGGTGGAACTGCACAAAGTTAATAAAATTTGTTCGAAGAGCAAAAGCAGAAAAGCAAGAGCGGCAGATCAGGCCAGCGGAGCAACAGGCGAGTCGGGCAGGTCGGCGGAGGCGGCAATGCGGGATAGAGGAGTGGCCGGCTGGCGAGTCTTGGCCTGATCTTCACCTCTGGCAGGCGGCGCGCTCGCGCGTGCCTCGTTGCTAGAGGCACGATCAGGCTGAAGCTGGCTGGTCGCTTCGCCGTCTGCCGCGGCGTCTTCGCCGCCCTCCTCCTCATCGTCTTTGGCTTCATCGCTAGAAGCGATCTCCTCCACCGAGTCCTCGCCTTCTGTCGGGTTCAGCCCGAACCATTCCTCCGGCTGGGCGACTCCGCTGTCGTTCACTTCAGGAGCGAAGACGCTGGTGTCGGTGTACTCGGCGATAGCCGTGGCGCGCTGGATGATAGCCGGCCACACCGCCACCAGATCCTCGTCAGCCTCCAGCCTCCAAGTGCTCAGCTGGCGTAGGTTCAACCCAGTATACCAGGCCTGGACGAACTCCAACACCCGCCCGACGCCGGACCGAGCAGCGGAGGCTTTCCAGGCCTCGAAGCGGCCAACCGCAACCTCCAGCCAGTCGGCAGTCCGACTTGGGGTGCGGGGGATCACCTCGCCCGAGCGAAAGCGCCAACACTTGCGCACCAGCCTGTTGAAGTGGCGGAGCATGCGGTGAGCCGGCTGCGCCGGGAACTGGATCGCCAAGAGCTGCTCCTCGGCGTTCGGCTAGCGTCTGGCGCGGTTGCAACCCTGCTTGCCCGCCGCGTCTCGCGGTGAGCCTCGATGGCAGCTGGCGGCGGCGGAGTAGCGGGAAGTAATCTGCGTGAAGAACAAGAAAACGGCACAAAAATCAGAAGATGAACAAGAGGGCAAGGAGCAAGAAAAGGTGTGAGAAGAGGAAGGCGGCCTACCGTCGATCAGATCCTCCACCCGCCCATAACCGCTCGCTTGCCTTGCCTTGCCGGCCCAACCAACCGCCTCGGTCTCGAACTCGGCCTTAAGGGCGGCCTCGTTGTCCTACGCCTTCTTCAGGGCCGCCTGGTGGCTCTCCTCCTGGTTGGCCAGCCTCTTCGCCAGGCGGTCGCATTCTTGAGCCAAGGTGACGATCTCGGCCTCCTTGGCACGAAGAGCGGTCTGGGCCTCGCCTAGCTGCCCCCTCAAGTCGGCATTAGCTCCTGTAAGCATGGAGAGAAAGAAAGAAAAGCAGTAAGGGAAAAGTCGTCAGGGAAGATCCGACCCGGCTGCTCAGCAGCCAACCCGAATCTTGGGGACTACACCCGGTGGAGTGCGTGGACAGCCCACTTGAGATAGAAGAAACCAAGTTCTTACTCGGCTATTAAATCGGATCGGCCTTCTGGCTCAGCTCCTGGGCCTGGGAGTTGAAGGCGGCCGCGCGAAGATTGTGGTACTCCTGAAAGTCAGATGGAGTGTGCATAAGAACAACATTGCTATCAAAGCCTGCTAAGAAGTTTCAAGCCGCCTGCTCAGCAGCCGACTCAAAACTCGGGGACTACACCCAGTGGGTGCGCTGACGCGCCCCCACGGAAGAAATCGAAAAAGAAATCGATCAAAGCCAGAAGACTCACCCGGACGACCGCGCGCGTAGCAAGGAACTCCTGGGTGTATCGCTGCAGCAAGCCGGCCTGAGCCTGAAGCCGGCGACGGACCTCCTGCGCTGCCCCGTTCAGCACAGCCGTCCCACCGTTGGGCGTCCACTCGGACATGTTGGTGCTGGCCGCCTCCAGGTCCTGTGCCGTCAAGCTGGCGCCCGCAGCCCTTTGCGGCTCCACCGTCGAGGACGCCTCTCCCACGCGCTGGGGGGGCACTGACTGCACCACGAGATCCTCCCCCGCCGCCGACTCGCCCCCGGCTGGCTGCCCCGGCGCCGCAGCAGGTCGGCCATCCTTGGCCCGCTCCAGTCGGCGCCTACTGTGGCGTCTCCCCTAGGATCGTCACGTCGTCCTCCATCCTCTCCATCACCGGCTGGTCGCGGTCGGGTTCCTCCGGCCGAGTGCGGAGACATCGAGAACCCGCGGCGAAGGGAATGATGAGCTGCGGAGGCTGATTGCGCAAAGCCTCCGCCTCCCTCTCCGCGGCCGCGGCCTCCGCCTGGGCCTTGGCCGCCGCGTCGGCCTGCGCCTCGACCGACTTCTCCGCCGCCTCCTGGGCGGCCCTCTGCTCTGCCGTTCCCGCTCCTCCCGAGCCTCCCGCGCGTTCCGCTCCGTTGCCTCCATGAGGTCGGCGCAGGGGTCCACTCCGCTGGAGCTCGAAGACCCTCCCGTCGGCGCGACTATGGAGGCGGCGTCAACCCGCTCAAGGGAAAGCGGCGCCCTGTTCAACAAGCCAAGAAGACGGCTCAGATGAGCCTCAACCAAGTAAGACAACAAAAATACAAGACACACGACACTTACGCCGAGACCGCTTGTGGCTGCTTCACCACCTTGCGGAAGCGGGCCGCTTTCGCAGCCGCCTCGTCTCGCTTGGTCGCTGCCGTGGAGCTCTTGGGTTTCTTCGGCCGGCTGCCGAAGAGACCTGGCGCAGCCCGATGCTTCTACGCGCCGCCCCGAGCAGTTGGCGCGGCGGAAGGCCCCGCGCCATGGCGATTGGCCACCGGCTGGCGGTGCAAGCCGGCCGTATGGTCGGGGACGCCTGCCTCTCCACCGGTTGCGACTACGGCGTCGTCCATGGCGGCCGCCCCCAGATCCGGGTCGTCAAGGTCGTCCACGGCGCGGTCGGCCGCAAAGTGGCGCTCCGGCCCTGCGGCCCCGGGCGCCGGTCGAAGAAGAGGGCTCTGCCCAAAGACAAAGCCGGTTAGTCAAGAGTCGGCTATCGAGCACGGCAACAAAAGAAGAAGAGAATGAGGAAAAACTCACCACAGGCGGCGGGTTGGCCCGAGAATATGGCACCTTGTGATACTGCCACTCCACGGTGAGTTTGCAGTTGGAGATATAGTTCACCATGTAAGATACCTCGTCGCGAGGCATCTCTCTGGTGCTTAGCCGGCACGGATCGAAGCGGCCGCTCATTTGGCAGATCATGTGCGGCCGGCTTTGGAGCAGAAGCACCCGGCGCTCCATGAGGGCAGCCACCAAGTCGGCCCCCACCAAGCCCTCCGATTGGACCATCACCCGGAGCCGGGTGACGGCGGCGTTCCCGGCCAAGGTGTGCGACCGGGCTCGGAAGGACCAAGACGCCGGCCTCGCAGGCGGCGGGCCGGCTACGTAAGCCGGCAGGTTGAGGTAGTAGCCTTGCGCGGCGACGTTCTTCACGTAGAAGTACGACTGCTGCCAAAGCTTCACCGACTGGATCAGCGGGATAGGCGGAAAAGGGTTGTTGTCGGTCGTCCTCCACTTGGCGATGAAGGCGCCGCAGGGGGCGGACACGCCCGCAGAGACAGTGCCGAGCTTGCACTGAAAGAACTCCCCCCAGAGCTCGAGGGTGGGGAGGACGCCAAGAAAGCCTTCGCACAGAGTGACGAAGGCCGACAATAGCATCACCGTGTTGGGGGTGATGTGATGCGGCTAAAGATGGTAGAAGTCGAGGAAGGAGCGAAAGAACCCGCTTCGCCCGGAAGCGGAGGAGCGCAGTGCGGTGCGGCGGAAGATGACCCGCTTCGCCCTCCTCCAGCGCCGCGAAATCTCCGCCTCAGCCGAGGCGGGTCTTCACGAGTCCTCGCTCGGCAACCGCCCGCGTCCGGCGGAGCCAATCAATGTGATCTTCGTGGACGTTGGAGCCGTCCCACGAGCTCGACAACGCCATGGAACGAGCGGAAGAAAAGAGCCGCGGCAGTGGAGAGCACGGCCACACAAAGAAGGAACCGCGGCGAGCAAAGAAAACTCGCGGCGGAACGATGTGGTGGCGAGTGCGCTGCGACGGCGGAAGCGTGAGGAAGAAAGTAGAGGAAGGAGAGGAGCAAGGGCAAGCGTGCGAGCCCCTGCCGCGCCCCCTCCTCCCCCTACTTATAGGCTCGGGCGGCGGAGCCGAGGAGGCGAGGCATGGGGGAACGTGGGATTAACTGCACCCACTCCCCCCACGTCCCGCGATTATGGCGCCCTAAAGCGTCAAGGAAACCGCCCGAGAAGGCAGCGGTCCACTTGGGCCGCAGAGAAGAATCTGGTGGCGCGTGGGCGAGGCGTCAGAGGGCCGTGGGCCCTCCTCGGTGATGTCCCGTCGCGTGCATGGGCTGGCAGGCTTTTCTGGCCACGTGGCGCGCAGGGTGAGGCGCGGTCAACGCGCAAGCAGGCTCGCTGTCCCTCCTCCTAAACTACGGAGCTTCCCGAAGACGGCGCACCCATTCGAGGCCGGCTCCTAGCTGCCGGCTTCACAGGATAGGAAGCTTATCGAGCTTCTCGTCCTCCCTTCAACCTCGAAGCACAATCAGCTTCGGGGACTACTGTCGGAGTAAATGACCATGGGTAGCCTAGCCGGCTCCCCCTGGGGTTTCTGAAAAAATTATAAGCCAATCAAGCCATCCAACATTCAAGACATTGGGCCGCCTTCCCCCGGCCAGCTGTCATTCAGGCCGGCTGTCAGGTGGCGGCCTAGCCCCAAGACACATAGAAGAAAGCCACAAGATGGCCGGCTTCCAAGGAGCCGGCTACCAGAGGGCCGACTCCAAGGAACCGGCCATGAGAAGGCCGACTCCAAGGAGCCGGCCACCCCGCAGGCGGCCAACGCCGCACCCTCAGAATCTGCACCCACATAATGACGATGAGACGGGGCGTGGCTACAGTAAAGCCTGCCACCCCCGCATCCCGGGCGCCGCGTGGCTCTGATCGCCCGCACGGGCAGCCATCACCGTCGGCGGCGCTGTAGCCATGTTGACTATGGCGTCACCCACGACAGTATGCATCCTACCGCAGTGACAGGTCCCTCCGGTCGAGAGATGCCCGAGGCGGCTCGGCCTCCCAGTCGTCACGAGATATGGCGGCTCCCCATAGCCGGCTTGTTCCTCCCTCGAAGGAAGCGCCTCATTAAGGAGACAAGGCGAAGTGAGGCTACGGTGATCGCCGCCAAGGCGGTGGCACTTGTAGCCATGCTTACCGACAAAGCCCTCATCCTCAGGATTGAGGCAACAGTAACCAGCCCCCGACAAAGCCCTTGACGGTGGGGCCAGCCTGTCGACCAGGAAGCCGGCAGCCGGCGGGGCCCACTAGTCGGCCGGGCCCAGCTGACAGCGGAGAAGCCGGTGGATGAAGACAACGGCGGCTAGGGCCCACACCTGGCGGATTACCATTGTACCCACGGGGTAGGCCTATATAAACCCCCCAAGGCACCCATGCAAAGGGTTGGACTCTGATAGTTTTAGCCACCACGTAGAGGGAAGAGGAGAGCTAGCCGTGCCCTTCTCCTTCCTCACCCCGAACAGCTCAAGGAGCCTCTTGTAGCACTTGTTCATCTAGTGATCATGCCGAGACCCCGCAGAGCAGCAGTAGGGGTGTTATCTCCACGGAGATCCCCGAAGCTGGGTAAGATTCGCCGGCGTGCATGTCTTTGCCTCATCCCGTTTCCAGGCACCGGCGACGTCTTATTGGCTCCCACTATGATTAGCCACCCGTTGGCAAATGTCGCACCTACCACCCGACAGTTGGGAGGCCCAAAGGCCGCTTGATACCTGCTGGATCCAATTAATGTTGAAACATGTCGTGGGATGCCCATGTTAAACAACAAAACCTAGGCCATGGACCTGGTGGGCCCAGGACTGTCAGCCTCTCGACGAACAGTTGTCTCCCGATTCCTCTTGTTCTACTGACCATGTTAGGAACGACAGACGGTGGCGCCATTGCGAGAGCACCAAGGCGGAGGACGACGTCGAGACCTCGGACCGAACGAACCGGAGCGGAGGAAGACGCAGGCGGAGGGGAGTATGAGGGTTGACTTGCTCGGGTGCAGGGTGGGCCGGTGGAGCTGCCGCCGCCGGACAATGTGTGGGAGTAGAGGGATGGCCAGCCACTGTATAGGAAGAGGACGAAAGATTGAACAAAGTAAAGAAATACAAATGGATAGGTGGTTGGTCCTATATGTTTGTGTACGAGACCTGCTGGGTCCACCTGAGAAGGGGAATATGTTGGGAGGAAGAAGATTCAAAGCACGACAGCCGAGTGAACTAGTTTTTTTTAAATGGACAAATGAACTAGTTACATACATAAGCAAATAGCCACTAAAAAAAGCAAACAGGTTAATGCGTTCTTAAAAGAAATATTTCGGACAAAACAGATAATTAGGACACATAGGCTAATGCATGAAACACTCAGATGATAATGGTGCTTATAAACAGATAAAGTACAACATCTAGACCTTCCTGGCACGCTTGATCATGACGTTGCGGATGTCCGTGTACTCGTTGGTTACGGGAAGCAGACGCGCCCTCATGTCCAAGATCCACCTGTACATGTCGTAGCATGCGTATGCGTCCTTGGCCGCGTAGGTTATGTAGGCTATATTCATAGGTACCTCCCACGTGTTCAGGTCCTTGGTATTGTTGTCTTCTTTCATGTTAGCGTATCAGGGGTCGATGATTGTCTCGGAGAGGTCAACCATGGAGTCCTTCTCCTTCCCGTTCCCGATGATCTTGTATTGCTTCTGGATGTCGACAAGCTTGTTGCACCAGCTGGCCGAATCGTCGCGTTCTTCCTTCTCTCCATCGTAGCTAAGGTGCAGTCAGCGCTGCCGATGAAACGAGCGAATGCTGCAGAACCTCTGATGGCCCAACAACAGTGGTAGACGAGAACCTCGTCCCGCACACATACCTGGGCGACGGTGATCCACTGGTCCCTGTTAGGAGACGAATGGATGGGCACAAGGTCTAGTTCTGCGACCTTGTGCTTTCTCATCCTGTAGGTACTGCTTGAACTCGGCGAGGCAGAGCTTCACCGAGTCCGGATCGTTGGTGTACATCACATTCAACTTGGTGCAGCCATAGGACTGAACGACGAACTCAAAGGGGAACTCCTTGCTGAAGTCCATATCCAGCAAGCTCACCCCCTCGGATCACCATTGGAGTCTCTTCAAGTGAACGAGTGGGTAGGCGGTGGCAGCAGTTTGTTTTTCAGCTCTTGGGGAACTGGATTCAACAGTAAACTGAGTGTGTACATGCGACAACAGTTACTACCCATCCCTCGCCTGTTGCACGCCCGACAGAAGATGCACCCTCGGCGTATTCAAACGCCTCCATTAAGAAACCTACTCCGGCCACACGTCGGTTCACGAGCGGGTCTGTATTGGTACTGTAATAACAAGAGTTAGTGGTCACTTTACTTAAATTTAATTAGCTTTAATAGAAATTTATACTTAAAACAAGCAACGCATTGGCTCGTTCTATCAGTGCCACAGGATCAACATGCACAACAATAAGAATTATTATTCTCAGGACACACACGATCAGCACATTTGTCGCACTTTCACACAGATAATACTACCAAGTTTGAACTGTTTGTTATGGTTGTTGTCCTCTGCATCATCATGCCGTGTTTCCCAGCTTGCAAGATTCAGATCCAACAAATAAGATCCAAATAATAAGTATAACAAAGATGCCTACACATCTCATTGATTCCCAGCTTGCAAGATTCATAACCAACAAATAAGATTCAAATAATAAGTACAACAAATATGCCTACACATCTCACTGATTTCCAGCTTGCAAGATTCAGAACCAACCCATTAAAGCCTTTTGATAAAGTGAATATTGGGATTAAATCCATCTTGGCTAGCTGTGTCATACAACCGAAGAACTTGGCGAATGCTCTTGACCGTCACAACATCTGTAGTTGAGTATTACTGTTTGCACAGCACAAATAAGAAGAGCCTGATTACTATAATTGTGGTACTCCTCGAACTCAACCTGCAGCTCCACTCGGATGAGGCCTGCCTGGACTTCCATGATTCAATTCATGCACCTTTTTCTGCAGTTCACCTGAAATGAAGCAAAGATTGCATCATTCAGCTAGCAAGAAGTACTTACTCTCGTGAGCTGGCAGGTTCTTTAGTAGTTGCACTAAAATTGAGGAACATTAAGGTTGGATGTCCTGCTCATGTAAGGTGCAACTATAATTTGGTAATCCTTTTGTGCAGTTCCACTAAAACAAAGTGCCATTGTGGTGACAGTGATGGCTCATCTTGCAAAGGCTAATAAAATGTTGCACGAGATTACGAGCAGAATTTGACGGAGATTTTGGAAACTCCAATCACCATTTTGTGCAGTTCCACCAAAATTGAGAGATGTCGCCCACGTGACATTTTAGTTGGACTGCACAAGACACTCATTCCAAAAAAAGAGTGTTTTCTGCAGTTCACCAAAAGGTCACAATAGCAACAAGGTGAAATGGATATCCCTATCTGCACAAAAAGATAGAAAGTAAACAGTTGCTGGTCAATAAGAATATAGGAAACATACACGAAATGAAAAGAAGCATCTTAATTATGTTCATGGCAATCACGCAATGACAGTAGAAAATTTAAAACGTCAGCAATGCTTCATGTTACCGGAAGCATTACGATCAACAATGAAATTCGTCAAATATGGGATTACTTTAATGGTGGCATTGCTTGCTTACCAAATATAGTAAATCAACAACAGCTAAAGAGTTGGTTTAAGGGCATGGGACCGTGGGGACACCAGGACACTCAGCAGCGTAAAGGAGCAACTTACTTATCATACTGGGGAAAACAGCAGCAGTACCATTTGTAACACAGTTTAATTGCATCATGTCCCTGGAGGCATTAGATTAACAATAACACTGGTTAGACATGTCACTAAGGTAAAAGTGTGATCGCTTCATTATACATGCACCCTTACATTAACAACAGCGAAAGGTTGGTATAAGGACATGCGACAGTGGACGCATCAGCACAATGTACCTACAAGGAGGCATAAAGTGGTGATGCTGAGTTTGTTCATGCTCTGTGAGGGCAGCAAATCTAATCCTGGAGGCCTTTTACTATGTGAGGGCGGCAAATCTAATCCTGGAGACCTTTTACTATGTGAGGGCAGCAAATCTAATCCTGGAAACCTTTTACTATGTGAGGGCAACAAATCTAATCCTGGAGATTTTACTATGAGAGGGCAGAAAATATAATCCTGGAGACCTTTTACTATGTGAGGGAAGCAATTCTAATCCTGGAGACCTTTTACTATGTGAGGGCAGCAAATCTAATCCCGGAGACCTTTTACTATGTGAGGGAAGCAATTCAAATCCTGGAGACCTTTTACTATGTGAGGGCAACAAATCTAATCATGGACATACTCTGTTGACTTGTCCCCCAGCCGCCACTTTCTATCCTTTTTTCAACCAATAATAGATCTATTCCTTATCCAGTTTGTACTGCATTTTCCCATTACTTCCCTTTTCAACCAAGAGACCGTTGGGTATCCGGTCTCTGTTACTTTCACCATATTATTTCCTCTTTGAATCAAGTCCTAGATTCATGCTACAACTTTCCCCCTTTCTTCGTTGTTTGAACCAAGTCCTAGATTCGAATGCATGAAGTAGCTTTACCTCTAATAATACTAAAAATTGAGGTGGCTTTGGAAGAGCTGATGGGAGTAGAAAAATATGCACATACAGACACATGGGGACCTGGGGCAGTAGAGCAAGGCCGCTTTCGAAGAACTTATACCTGAGGGTCGTCGTGATGTCGGCGGCGGCAGGTCGGATCTGCGCACAATACAGCAGGGAGGAAGAAGGGTCAGAGGACCTCCCGAGCCCGTGCTGTGTCGGAGAGAACGACACAGCAGAGGATCGGGCCCCTCCGGCAGCTGTGGGTTTCCTCCCTCGCTGGCAATGACCGCGTGAATGATGCACCTAGTCCTCTACACACACCAGCTGAAGGGATCTGGCCGGATCTGTGACCAGCGGTGAGCAGAGAGAAAATGTTGCTACAGCTGTCTTGTTTAGATGTGGAGAGGATGAGAGAATAAAGATAGCAACCCTAGTAAAGCAAGCGCTCAGGCATCGGCGTACATATATAGTGGAGTGATTATCTTTTTCTCTCCACAACAAGCGTTTCAATTTGTGTACGTGGCATTAAAGAAAAGAAACTCTCTATTTAAGTTGAGTAACTGTACGACTCCTACTTATTACTACTACTACCTCTGTCCTCGTTATCTCATGCAAATTTTGACCAAATATTTAGCTAACAAAATGTTAATGCATGTCAACAAAAATATATCGTTGGATTCGTATTTCAACATAGTTTTCAATGATATAATTTTTGGTAACATGCATGAACGTTTTGTTAGTTCAGTCTATAGTCAAAATTTGACACAATATACAATGGGGACCAATAAACTAGGATGGAGGTAGTAGTAGTAGTATTGTTCACTTGTGCTCCCCGGCCCTCTGTTCATTGAACAGGGCGGGGCTTTTCCCCGGCAGTACGCGCGGCATTTGTTGCGTAGGAGGTTTGACAGAGAGGCGAGGAGGGTGAGGGAGTAGCGGATTCAACTTACTTACTTCTAGAAAGGTCAGGTTGTGCGATTTGACGACACGTTACTGCTGGAAAGACTTGTGATATGATACTCACTATAGTCATGAATTACTGGCAGTACGACTGGGGTGATGCCCCCCTTCTGTTCCGCACTCTAATATGGTGCATGACACGTTGACCCGGATGCTGGCTCTCCCACATGTCGGCGAAGTACGTAGGAGGAGTGCGAACCATGGCAGAGGAGTGCGAACCACAGCAGCCTAGTGAATCAGCAGTAGAAAACAATGTGATGATATGGCCATAAAAAACAATGTGCTACGGTCCAGACTGTAGCATGTAAAGTACTACTCCTCTTTGTTTGGATCCCTGAGTTAGAGCTAGTTTGGGTTGAAATAGCCTCAAATTATCCAAACAGGAGGGGTTAGTTTGAGCTAGTTTTCTCAAAAAAAAAACTAGCCCGGTGGAGAGGTTCTAATTGGGTTAGTTCTCCTCGGGCCCACTAAAAGAGAACTAGAAAGATCTCCCTTGCCTGCACCAGATCGCTCCCTCCGCCCCCACCCCCCCCCCCCCCCCGCACGACTCCTCTCTATTCCCCATCGGGCCGCCCGCCCAAGTGCCGCTCCGCCGCTCGCCCTCTCTCTCCTCAGGCCGCCCTCTCCCTCCGGCCTCCGCCGCCCTCCTCCAGCCGCCCTCTCCCTCCGGCCTTCGAAGCTCACCCCGCTCCCCCTTCACCGGTCATTTTTCTCCCTCTGTCATGCGCGGCGGCGGCACATCTACCAGGGAGGTCGCGAGAGGGGTGAGTTTGTTCGTTCCTTCTCTGTCTCACAGCCATATCATTGATCTTGCTCGCTCTGGCACTAATTCTGATTTGGAAAAGTAGATCCTGATTAAACTTGGTATAGATTTGTGGTGCACGCATGGGATTGTTTGATGCTGTTTGAGGAGGTAATAAATCTTTGATTCAGTTCACCTTTCTAGGTATTTCAGTTTCAGGCTTGCATTATTTCTAGAGGCCCAAAGAATCAGTTCACCTTTCCAGGTATTTCAGTTCCAGGCTTGCATTATTTCTAGAGGCCCAAAGATTTAGTTCTCCTTTCTAGGTATTTCAGTTTCAGGCTTGCATTATTTCTAGAGGCCCAAAGATTCAGTTCACCTTTCTAGGTATTTCAGTTTCAGGCTTGCATTATTTCTAGAGGCCCAAAGATTCGGTTCGTAGTCGTCGGCAAGTGGCCCTGCTACCCATGCCGGTGTCGACCTCAACTCGCAAGCGCCGGCGTCGGAGGGGTTCCCGGGGCTTGGGCTCTACAGAGCCTTCCTCCAGAGCAACGATGACGAGCTCCTCCCTGGGTGCGTGAGGGGCTCCGGGCTCCCTCCCTATCGTGAATGACTTCGGTGATGAGTTAGCTCATGCTTTGTTTCATGGAGTGTATTTTTTGTGAAGCTTGATTGAGGACTTGTATGTTTAAGTGGGATATCTCAATTTTATGGACAAAGTAAAATTTATCATGTTTTGCATGCTTGATTTGTAAAGATGGTTCGTTTATGCCAATTGTGAGCGGGAGGAGGCCACACAAGAGCCGGCCACAGCAAACCGGCCAGGAAATAGAGTCCAAAGTAGTTAAATGATTGAGAAATAACATTCATTGTCAATCTAACCCTGCCATCCATACACCTCTTTGGTTTAGAGTTAGTTCAGGGTTAGAATCTAACTCTAACCTCTAACTGAGTTAGAGTTCTCCTTGTCTCGGTTCATCGCCATGATACTTTCCCCATTTCTGTGTTTTCATTATCCTATGAATCAAAGATGCCCTTAGACTGGTTTAGGTCTGGTAGTTTTTATAAACATGTTATGTCCAAAATTTAATGAACGTGCTCCGGTTTCATGTAGTAATTCATTTATTTATTTATTCTTCTGCGGGGGGTTTGCATGTAATTCGTGAAGTCGGAAATGTAAAGTACCCCGACATATGCTCCGACTCGTGTATGCACTACAACCCAGATGCTCTATGTCCCACATGTCGGCGAAAGGGAGAACGTAGAAATAGCCTAGGAGTACATATAGGAGGATAAATGCGTGAAAAAATATGTACAGTGAAGCGTAGCTGCAGTTCAAAAAGGGGACCTAAAGTGATGACAGGTATACGTCGCACACACCCGACTAGTGGTAGTACTAGACATACGACTACTTTTTCCCTAAAAAAAAGAGGTACGCGTGCTCAGTACTCCTATTCTATCAACGTGAGTCCCATCTGACAAGAGCGTCCGTGCTACAGCTAGGTCTTCTCCCTCGTTTATCTCTTCTAATTCTAAACTCAGCCGACGCCCGGTGGGCGGGGTGGGGATTTGCCGATGGTCGGTTTGCTCAACTGCGGCCCCACCTCATAGTGAAAACGTTATGACTGGAATAAAAATGCCATATACTCCTATACTAATAAAACATTAAGGCCACGAGGCGAAGCAGTGCTGGTTACAGGAGGCAAGAAGAAGAGATGCATCCATCGACGACGTCCACCTCCTCAACTCAGGGTGCTGGCCCACCGAACGACGGCTAAGTAGCAGCGGCTTTCGTGGCCAGATCGACGTGCTTCCGAACGGCATCCAAAGATTCCAGCCGCTAGAAGAAGGCCACCGTCTTTCTGTCCTTGCTAGACTTATAGTGGCTTATGTAGACGATTTCCTTGTAGACGTGGATGTGCAGGTCGACGGTTTGTTGCAACCTCCGGCACCTGCAGGGCCACCAGGGCTTGAAAGTGTTCATCACCATGGAGGCCGATGAGGGTAGCTGGCAATGAGGAGCCTGGGCGCGCGGGCTGGAGCAGTACGGCAAGGTCGTCCACGCGCTTCTAGACGGTGGTGAACTTGCCGATGGAGTTGACCATCATGTCGTCCATGCGAGAGGCGAAGCCGGCGTTGGCGAGGGCTATGACGCCGGCGGTCGCCAAGCACTGTCTGGAAACACTGCGCGGTGCGGGGCCGCAGGCCGGTGCCTTGGATGATTTGGCACAGCCGACTGCCGCCCGTGTCCATCGCCTCCATAGGTGCTTCTGGCTTCTGGTCACTTCGTCTTGGATTGGAGTGAGCAGTGTTGCGCAGAGATTAGGAGTAGATGGATTGGAGTGGTGGGGCGCCTTTATATGAGAATCCAAACTCTGTTGCATTCACATCGTGCTGGCTCTATTCTGCTTCTCCAATTTCCCTCTGCATGTAATTGAGGATGCATCATTGAACATTCAACGTCTCGGAACCGCTAGCCTCTCCCTCCTTGGCATTCAGGGGGTGTTTGTTTCCAAGGACTTTTTGGTGTAGGGGCAAGAAAAAGTCCCTCTTAAAGACTTTTAAACAAACGGGAGGGACTACTAGGGACTAAAAGTTGCTTTTTCGGGACTAAATGAAGAAGACTCTCAAGGAGAGTCTTTTTTGGGACTTTTCCAACAATGCCCCTCCCTGCATCCAATGCCCCGCCACCCCATGGTGTTGTTTGGTTGTTTTTTCCTGTATACTAGGGGTAACATGGTCTTTTACATGTCATTTAATAACCTGTAGGAAGGGACGAGGGACTTTTTAGTCCCTGGAAACAAACAGGGAGGGACTTTTTAGGGACTAGGGACTTTTTAGTTGGGACTAGAAAAAGTCCTAGGACTTATGAACCACACAAGGCCTCAAGCACCTATGGAGGCGACTGCCTCTCGCGTCTATCGCGTGACAGGAGACGTTCGCATCGATGAAGAGGTGCCTATGGTGCCTATTGTGCACCGCGACCAAGGCAGAGAGGAAAACGAGAGAACTACGTATTTATTTACGGTGCAGATTCACTCATTTTGCTCCATATGTACTCTGTCTCAGTGTAGTCTAGTCACTTGTTGAAATCTCTAGAAAGGCAAATAATCCTTTCTGGTTTATAGGGCTATACTAGCAAGTAATAGTGGGCTCACATAGCAATTTGGTCTCATGCAAGAGCCTGACTATATGCGTGCTCCAAGGTTCGCAACTGCCACATTTGGGTTGCGCTTGGCTCTTTGCCTCTTCGAGAAGATGACCAATGATGTTACTACTACTGCTTCTACAATATCGAATCCACTGCTGCATGTCCATCCACCGCGAGCGGGAAGGATAGCTTGTTGTAGTAGTACTATAAGCAAAAGCCTGTCCTCGTCTGCGAGCCACTGCGCGCATGGGCAAGGGAGAAGGCGTGTAGTATTAAAATCAAGCTTCTCCTCATTGTACGAGTTGACGCGACACATCATAGCACTGGCCCCACATGGTTGCCTCTAAACTTGGCTGAAAGACCCGTAGTGTACAATACTCCATTTGCTGCAACCTCTAACATTTACCCCACCACAAATTAAAATATATATTCCTGTCTTGACCAGATGAGCATGCAAACTACAATCACTAGGATGATAGGTAGGGCCAGAAGATTATTTTAATAAAAAAGCATGGAGCCGACCCCAATGATTTTAAGCTTACATGCACGGTACATGCTATCCTAGACTACTCTACAAATGAAACTGCCACACGAGCGTTCGGGCTACACTTGGCTCTTCACCTCTTTGGGAAGTCGAACAATGATGGAGTACTACAACAATGGAGGAGTACTACTGTATGCTTCTGGCCATCTGACACCGATTGAACTGCTGCATGTCCACCGCGTGCGGGAGGGAGAGCGTGTAGCGAACGAAAGCTTCCCCTAGTCCTGCCAGCCACCACACTCATGGGCGAGGGAGGGACGCAGCTTCATTGACTTACTGCTCCTGCCTTTACGTGTATGACAGGAGGGTGGCCCACCTGTCATGCAGCCAAAGGCAGGTACGGTTACGGCGAGAGGGCGTTGTAGTAATCAAACTTCTCGGTCTTGTACGAGTTGACGCGACACATCAAAGCACTGCACTCGATATATTTCAATAATTTGCGTTTACCAATGCATTAATTACAACGCACGCATGCATGCCATGACTCTCCTTTTAATACTTGCATGTGTTGATTTAATGCACCTTGAAGTAGTATGAATATGTGAAGGTAAAGCTTTGTAATGCCCAGGCCCTAATAAAGCGAGAGATGGTTGTGCACGATGAGGGCGAGATCATGCAGAGGGAACATGACCCGACGATGGAGCTCTCTATGGTCTCGATGGACCTCACCTTGCTCCACTGCCCCTTGTGCCTCCGCCCCTTGAAGCCTCCAGTGTATGAGGTTTGAATACACCTCGTCCGTTCGGCTGATCGAGCAAGGTGCAGGTTTCTTGATTGATGTGTTGTTCGATTGATTTGTGCAGTGCAAGGGAGGGCACCTGGCCTGCGCGGACTGCCGCGTCGAGCGCCCCGGGGACCAGCGGCAGTGCCAGAAGTGTGAGTGCGGCGGTGGCTTCGACGTGCGGAACACGGCGGTGGACGCCGTCCTCTCCTCGGTGAGGGTGGAGTGCCTGCACGAAGGCTGTGGGCTCTACGTCTCTTACCACAAGCTCGCCGATCACCAGAGCGTGTGTCCGCTCGCACCCTGCAAACGCCCCGTGCCCGTCTGCGGCTACAAAGGCCCACCGCCGATGCTCTCCCACCACATCAGCACCATGCATCCCATGCCCGTGCACAGGATCCAGTACGGCAAGGTGCTCCAGCTGCAAGTGCCACTGTCGGAGTCACGGCTCTTGCTATTCACGGAGGAGGACAGCAGCGCATATTTCTTGGTCGGCGGCGTGATCAATATCGGCGCGCCTATTGCCGTGTTGGTCGTCTGCGCCAGAGCGGGGTCGTCCCCACTGCCGCACTACGTGGCCAAGGTGTGGGCAAACGGCCCGCCGGGGGAGCCCAAAGGCAGGACCGACGTCGTCAAGGTGGAAACGGAAGTGACAAGCAGCAAGGATCCCGACGACGTCGCCGTGCACGAGCTGACCTTCTTCATAGTTCCGCCCAAGCTGCTGGCTGGGGCTAAGCTGGTGTCCCTCCACATCCAAATTTACAAGCTCACGTCCTAAATGATTATACAGTGCCTTCTGTTTATCTTAGTAATATGCTAATATAGGGGTTAGCTCGGTCTACTTTAGCTTAAGAGATGGTGGGTTTTGGTGGCGATCACGGCAATTACTTGACATCGATCAGCGATTAAAGTAATTTCCAACAGTCGAACGGATATTTTGTGTCTATTGGATATAAAGATCCTTTGGGTAAGAAGTATAACTGCTTATAAGAAGTAAGTATAACAGCTTATATGCTTGTTTGTTTAGGAAGTGTTGCATACTTCTGCGAGTTGACGCGACACATCAATGTAGTACTACTAGTAGTACTCCCTCCGATCCTAATTTCTCTGCGCATGAGGCTGGTCATAGTGGGAGTAACATAGGTAGTAACATAGATGCTACATAAGCAAAAATGATGAGGTGGTAAGTAATAAATGTGGAGAGAGGCAAATAGATTAACATAAGGCTGGTCATAGTGGGGAGTAACTTAGACTACTGTTATGCATATGCACTAGTCTAAGTTATTACCTTCATAATGCAAAGTAACATAATAGTAGTATCATAGATGGCTTCATTTATTAGCTCATAGACTCATCTTCTCTTGGAAAGCGCTATGTTACAGTAACATATTATGTTACCACCTCTTATTAATTACTTGCCACATAAGCAGAATTTTCTCGAAGTGCGCTATGTTACTACTCCCTCCTTCTAAGTGTATAAGTCATCTTAGGTTGTGCACCGCGACCGAGGCGGAGGAAAAAACGTGAGAACTTAATGTCTTTTTGCTAATTAATAGCATTGCATGCAATGAACTAACCACTGCATGTCATGTTTGTTAGTCTCAAATCATTAAAAGCATGCACATCCCACAGATCTTATTTGTTGATACGTCATGAAACAAGAAACGAGAAGGGAGTTAATGTACCGTGCCTAAGTGTTTTGGGTTTATTTCATTTTCGTAAGGTGACTTACACACCTAGACGGAGGGAGTAGTTAAGTTACTCCCACTATGACTAGCCTAAGACTACCCACACTGGGAGTATCATAGGTGGTAACATCACACTTATCTAGGCAAAATAGATGATGTGGCATGTAATTAGTGAAGAAAGTGTGATAGCCTGGTTTTTGCCCTCTCTCATTTGCTTGATTTTCATTTGGAGTCAATTTGAAATTTGGAATTTTTGAATCCTTTCATATGGACTTAAACACTTGGGTACCCTTGGCTTTCACCCAAGTGCTCCATTTCCCCCTCTAATCATCATTTCCCTTCTGATCCACCCCAAAATAATATTTGAAATATTTTTCTTAAATGAAAAATATTCATTTTTATTCCAAAAACCCTATCTAGATCTATATGCTCCAAAGAAACCCCAATTTTTATGGCCCAAAAAAATCTGAGAAAATTCACAAATATTCTTTGAACCATAAGGCACCTTCCTGAGCAAAAATATTTCATCACTTTTTGGAATATTTTTGCTACAGAAAATATTTTCTGTTCTGGACAGAAATGGTGGTTTCTACAGCAACTACCATTTTCCTTGCTCCATTGTGCCTGGGTTTTCTTGTGCCTTTTCACCTTAGTAACTCTTGGCTTACCTCCAAAGCACGACCTCTAACTCCCAGCCATTTGACCACAGTAACTGCTCAAAGTTACTGACCAGAAACTTACCTGGCATGTAAAAACATCTCTGCTACACCTGGATCCAAACCAAATCATGGTAACACTCAAAACTACCACGAACAACATGCCAGACATGAAGTTTGGGATTAGCTCGGCATGAGGTCATAGTTCACGCGGTGACCGCGTTCGTCCAGGCGTGCTGGCATGCAGCCGACACGCTCTGCGACGCGCCCGAGCCTCTGTTGCTCGCGTGCTCGCTTCCCTGCCTGCCTAAGCGTGCTAAACCTCGCCACCATCATCGTCTCAACTTCATTAACTCCTTCCTGGCGCTCGCCGACGCCGGAGCTCGCCGCAGCGAGCACGGGCATAGTCTGGCCAACCCAACAGTGCGGTGCGCACTGTGCTCGTCACCTTCTACTCGTTCCTGTGCTCGTATCGGCTCGCCCACAGTTGCCGCGTGAGTTGCGTCGCCTTCTCCCCCTCTCACTGGCGCCGCTCGTCGCCGGGCGCCGTGGACAGGTGTCCACCGGTGGAGCCCGAAACCCCCCGACGCTCGCCTATAAATGGAGCCGCTCCCAGCCTCCTCGAGCACCATCCAGCACTCCCACACACCCCACAAGCACGTAGGAAGCCGTAGCCCGGCCGGGCAGGCCTCGGGCCGCTGTCCCCGAGCTCGAGCTCGCCGGCGATCCCCTCAGGTCGCCGCGGTAGCTCAAGCCCCTCCCAGGCCAGGGCGATCCTTCCAGGGCCTCCACCCCTCTCTGGAGAAGCCGTTCCGCCCCTCTGGAGCCCCTGGGGTTGCCTCTGCTCGCCGTCTTCTTCATCTCCGGTAACCACCGTGTTCTGCCTCCGCTTGCGAGGTTGATTCCGACGCCTTCCGACCGCCCCTAGCTACGCTACGGGTACGGGCAGGTGCGCCTCAACCCCCTCTTGCCATCCCTCCCTCTCGTTTTGGCCAAGGAGTCCTCGTCGCCGGCGAGAGCTCCGGCGGAGCTGTGACTCCCTCTGTTTCCTTCTCCCCCTCCTTCCCACTTGACTAGCGGGGCCCGCTAGTCAGCCACTCTTTACGCGCGTGAAGCGGTACGAGTGGTGGCACCCCTGGGCCTTTACGCCTTCGACGTCACCCCTCCAGCCTGTTTATTTTATTCAAATTCATTTGAATTTACAGAACACTTCAAACAGTCATAACTCCTCAACCATAAGTCCAAATGAATTGATTCTTTTTGCATCTTGTTCTTTGCAAAGAAATCTAGCAGCTCACCAAAGATGAGATTTTTCTGAGCTGTTTAGAATTTCTGGTGATTTTCAGAAGTGTTCTTGATATTTTCTTTTTGTGTTTAAAATTATTTTCAGAGGGTGAGGCTTGTCTCGAGGATCACCAGAAGGCTTGTGAACCTCATCTGCACTAAGGCAAGCCACATCAACATTTTCATGGTGTCATTTCAATATTTGTGATTTTCTTACTTGAATGAAATGATTAATCCATGCATTTAAATAACTATTGTGTTATTTATATTATGTTAAATGTTTGTTAGTTATTATGCTTGATTTACATAATGTTGAAACTAGCCTAATTGGTAGAGCAAAGTTAAGATCTATTTGTGGTAATTATAGAAACAAATTTTGTTATGCATGTTATTAATTATTTAAAGTTATGTTCTTGCATAAATAAAATGATAAAATTTTCTAGAAAATATTATGTAAAGTACTTGTTTAGTCATTTTACTTGACTTACAGAATGTTTGAACCTCACTTGGTTCGTAAAGAAATTAGGATTTGCATGTAGTAAAATCTTTATTATTCATATGAGAAATTGATTGGAGTTACGTTCTTGCATGAGAAAATAATAAAACTTGCTGCAAAATATTTTGGTTAATATGTGAGTTATCTTGATCAGCAAAATAATATGAGTTGTTGGTGTTTATGCTTAGTGTGAATATAGATGACATCGGTCATTTTCTTTATTAAGTGATGCATGTGTAGTTTTGCATTTTATGGCATGCTATGACACCGGTCATTTTCATTTTAAGTTGAACCTGAATATAACTCAACTTGAATATACCGTTGACTGGGTCATGGTGCCTCTGAATCGAGTTTTTCCCAGTGCAATCACATTTGCCTTTGTGGGAAGGCCTTGATTTGGTCCATTGACATTGCCTCTAGTCGGTGCCTCCAACTAAGGAAGGTTACGTCGTGCTTACCCTGGCCCGGTAAGCAGGCATAACCATGTGTGCCCGTTGTTGAGATTATGGTACCGGGTCCCCGAGTGGGATCGTTTTGGCCACGACGGTGGTTGTTGTGTCTTTGGTAGACACGGGGCCACCCAGGTCTAGCCTGTTGGGGGATTGGGTCGGAGTGGCCGGGAGAGTGTCATGGCAATGGAAGGGTTTTGACGGAATGCCGTTGGTCCACCCGAATGGGAGTGCGAGGCCATGGGTTCCGTGGTGTGGGTACAGTGTGCTACCTCTGCAGAGTGTATAATCTATCGATAGCCGAGTCCACGGTCACGGACACCTCGTAGTAGGTCCCACATGAGTCAACGTTTAATAATTTGCACACTAAGCTATGAACTTTGCATTGTTGAGGATGGCAGAAAGGTCATCGAAATATTCGGGACCAGATATTGGTCGTGGTTGTGATCGCTGTAAGGATAACGAGTTACTCTTGTAAGACCACGTTGGTGGTTTGTTTGTGATCCGAGAAAGATCACGGTTGGTAAGTTGTCCCAAGGGACGTTCGAGCATGATCACAACATGTTGGACATATAGTGTTGCACTGTTAATAATTTGTTAAGTACCATGATATTGTTTGCCATTATGATTATGCATGTTGTGAGCTTGCAAGTACATTCAATGTACTGACCTGGCGTGTCATGCCAGATTTCAGGAAAGTCTCGTTGCAGAGGAGCGCTGCTCGAGTCTAGATTGTGTCAACATCGGTGTCCCTGTGATATGGAGCTTCCGCTACGATGTTATTCCGCTGCCGCGTAGTTGTTCTAATCGAGGCCCATTTATGTTCACTAAATAATGTACATATTGTTCAGCCACACCGGGTGTGCCGCTTGGCCTCGACAACTCCTGTAATATAAACTCTGTTCCGCTAGCATCAATAAAGCGGTTGTTTTCTGTACCAAGATGTTGTGTGTTGCCAGAAGACATGGTCTCTGGGCTGGCAATGCATGGTAAACCGGTCGCTCTGAGCCGGGGTGCCACAACGCTTGGTATCAGAGCCACGCTGACTGAAGGCCACGCTAGACTACGATGTGTTAACAAGACGTTAGATACGAGTTTAAGTTGAGTGCCGGTAGCAATTGTAGATGGTTGTTGCATTGCATGCATTTGGTTTATATTTTTATGCTAACCTGCTAATGGTTGTGGGTGTAGATGGCTCCGGTGCCGTATCCGTGCCAGTTGCAGCTGATGCCGTACACGTGACCGCACCTCCTTCGCAACGTGTGGCGTCGGCTGTATCCTTTCAGAGACGACCTAGTCTATCATGTGTACCGGGAGCGTCTAGCTGATTCAGTGTATGAGTATCATGCAGTGGTCACTTCTGCGCACTAGTTCCGATTCCAGCTCTTACACTCGTACTTCTCGGAGCGGTTACGCCTCCACCGCTTCTCAGGCTGTCCAGTTTACTGCATTCAAGGTCCTTGTCAAGCTTCGCTACAACGAGGTCCGAATGCAGAACCACCCAGGTTTCTATTACTACCCATCTCTGCACGACAACGGTCGTGTTCGTTTCCCTATCATTGATCCAGAGTCTGATAGTGTTGCTAGCCACCTTGCTCGTTATGTCACTGCTAGCTATCTTATGATCCATGAGCTAGCTCGAGAGCTGACTCGTGCCCGTACTGCTTTAGCCGCTGCTTTAGTCACTACTAGATCTGCCACTACTCCATCTTCTCTGGGATTTACCCCTTATATTCTAGTCAGTTCTAGTTCCCCTATTTCGTCGGTTACTCCTCCGAGCAGCACGGGCGTCTCGGCCGTGAATCCTCTCAGTACTCCTGCCGAGTGGGTTTCACTTCTCACTACACATGTAGCCCCGATGCTTCATCCTACCCCTGCCCCTGAGGGAGAGCCCTCGAGGCAGCGCCGTCATGTTACCTTTATCCCAGAGGTTTTTGTTAACCACGTCAGTTCAGGATCCGAGACCGCTTCAGGGGAGGACACCGCAGCACCAGCAGAGCAGTAGTATCTTTGAGTATTCGCAGTCGTCCGGATGGTGTACGGATGTAGTCGTACGAGTCATGATGTTTCGTTGCATGTATGAGAGTAGTTGAACCAGGCATGTTGTTTATCTTTCATGTATGAGTCTATGTATAATTATGTTGGGACTTTATTCGCCGGATTTTCTTCGCTCTTTTGTTTTCTTCCGGGATTTGTCGGTTGCTTTTCCCCAATTTTATTCTTGGATGTTTCTCATCTCGATTGCGTTGTCTTGGAAAAAATCCACAATAGGATGACGCAGGGAGGCAGCAGTAGCAACGTTCGTGAGGGAACTCCTCTTCGTCGTTCCGCACGACAGGCAGGACATTCTCCCGAGCCGTACATTCCGCCACCACCTCCACCGCCTAATCCACCCTCCACCAAGCAAATTATGTGTATGTTTGAGGAAAGAAGGAACAATGATCTGATTGAAATATTAAGAAGTGTGCAAGCTATGGTTGGACAGAATGCAAATCAGAATGGTCATCACTCATAGCTGTCAGATTTTCAAAGGACCAAGCCACCCAGCTTCAGTCAGATTGTTGACCCATTGGATGCAGACGATTGGTTGCGCACCATTGAGAAAACGCTTGAGATTGCTCGTACTGAAGAAAATGATAAAGTTCCATTTGCAACTCATTACCTTGAAGGCGCAGCTGCCATATGGTGGGAAAATACAAAAGCCATGTGGCCAGTTGATGAGGAAATCACCTGGGAAAAGTTTAAGGATCAGTTCCGGAAATATCATATCCCTACTAGAGTTATGAAGACCAAGCAGCGTGAATTTCTCGCACTCGTCCAAGGAAATCAGTCTGTGGGTGAATATTTGCAAAAATTCAATCATCTTGCCGTTACTCTCTTTATGACGTGTCCACTGAAGAAAGGAAGATTGACAGATTTCTTGGGGGCCTAAATCCGCAACTCCAGTGTACTCTCGGTATGCTTGATTTCCCAGATTTCCAAACTACGGTGAACAAGGCTTTCATTGTTAGCAGGAGCACAAGCTTATATCGGATAATAGGCCTGTTAACAATGACAACAAGCGTAAGTTTGAGCCAAAGAAGGATGGGCAACCAGTGCAAAAGGCTCGTACCTGGCAGCAGACTCAGGTGGAATACAAGCCAAATTGGCAGCAAAATGTTAACAAGACCACCACTCAAGTCAAGAATGTCGTGACCAACCCAATGCATGAGGAGCGTCAGCGCAATAATCCTTTCTTCAGTTGTGGGCAGAACATACATTATGCCAGACAGTGCCCCAAGAACAACAAGGCGAATGCCCTAATCAGGCCACAAGTCAACTTTATGGAATCATGGCCGACCCATCCAAACTTCACTGGGCATGTGCATCATATATCCGCCGATGAAGCCCAAGAGAAGCCAGAAGTCGTCATTGGTATGTTTTCTGTTTTGACTCTGGGGCTTCCAATTCTTTTATTTCTCGGAGTTTTGCTGCCCGAAACCAATTTCCTTGTACGCTTTTGGGCAAAAATATGCTGGTACAAACCTCGGGATCTATAATCAAGAGCAATCTGGTCTGCCCTGATCTGGAAATCAATATCAACGGAGTCTAGTTTCCAACCTCTCTAATACTCATTGAGTCTAAAAAGTTGGATATTATATTGGGTATGAATTGGCTGACCAAATATCAAGTTTGCATAAACTGCGCAACACGAGAAGTCACTTTGACCAGTCTGAATGGGCAGACTACCAAATTGTATGCTCGCAAGAATATACCCAAGCAAGAATTGGTTTGCACCGCTGTGGCTGAGTTGGAATTAATTCATGTGGTCAGCGAGTACTCTGATGTATTTCTAGAAGAAATTCCAGGCATGCCACCAGATCGGGAACTGGAATTTGCAATAGATCTTGTGCCCGGAACTACATCGTTATACAAGAAGTATTGCCGGATGCCCTCATCAGAATTAGTGGAGCTAAAGAAACAACTTGATGAATTTCTCTAGAAAGGATATATTCGTCCCAGCTCTTCACCATGGGGATCACCTGCTATTTTCGTGGATAAAAAGGATGGCAGTCTCCGCATGTGTGCAGATTACTGCCAGCTGAACAAGGTCACCATCAAAAATAAGTATCCGCTGCCAAGGATTGATGATTTGTTTGATTTGCTCAGTGGGGCCAAAGTATTCTCTAAGATCGATTTACGGACCGGATATCATCAGCTCAAGATTAAAAAGGAGGATATTCCTAAGACTGCATTCACTACTCAGTACGGTCTTTATGAATATACCATGATGTCCTTTGGTCTCACCAATGCCCCTGCTTTCTTCATGCATATGATGAACAAAGTATTCATTGACTTCCTTGAGAAATTTGTGGTAGTCTTCATCGATGACATCCTCATTTACTCCAAGGGTGAAGAAGAGCACAAGGATCACCTCCGAGCAGTGCTACAACGACTCCGTGACCATCAGCTATATGCCAAATTCAGTAAATGCGAATTTTGGCTCAAGCAAGTAGGGTTTCTCGGACATGTACTATCCGCCGAAGGTATAGCCATGGACCCGAGCAAGGTAAAGGATGTGCTCGATTGGGTGCCGCCCACGACTGTGACGCAGATCTGGAGTTTTCTCGGATTAGCTGGATATTACCGTTGTTTTATTGAAGGGTTTTCCAAGATTGCTAAACCCATGACAGAGCTACTCAAAAAGGATAAGAAGTTTGAATGGACGGAGGACTGTGAGAGAAGTTTTAATAAGTTAAAGATACGTCTGACAACCGCACCTATATTGACTCTTCCAGACATTTATCGCAGTCTTGATGTGTATTGTGACGCCTCCAGGCAAGGTATTGGGTGCGTACTTATGCAAGACGGCAAGGTAGTGACATATGCATCGCGACAGCTACGACCCCATGAGGGAATTATCCTACTCATGATTTGGAATTGGCTGCGGTGGTTCATGCGTTAAAAATTTGGAGACACTACCTCATTGGAAAACGGTGCCAAATTTTTACCGACCACAAGAGTCTCAAATACATCTTCACTCAGCCAGATTTAAACCTTCGTCAACGAAGATGGCTAGAGTTGGTCAAGGATTATGACCTTGGAATAAATTACCACCCGGGTAAGGCCAACGTAGTTGCCGATGCACTCAGTCGAAAGCCCGTCAGCTTAAATGTCATATTGAAATCATTGCCTCCCGAACTACAAGAGGAGATCGCTCAGCTTAACCTGGTCATAGTGGATGCTGGCCTTGCTAATATTTTGGAAGTTACCCCCACACTTGAGGAAGAGATCCGCAAGGCCCAGCCAGCTGACATCAATCTACAAAGATATGCCAAGGGCCAGATGTCAGAGCAGACCCCAGATTTCTCCAAGGACAAATTCGGTACCCTCCGATTCCGTGGACGGATTTGTGTACCCAATCAACTGGACTTAAGGAAGAAAATTCTGTCAGAAGCACACGAATCCTCATAGTCCATTCACCCGGGAGGTACGAAAATGTGTGAAGACCTTAGAAAATATTCTGGTGGAATGGAATGAAGAAAGACATTGCCTATTTTGTAGCCTGTTGCGACATATGCAACAAGGTGAAGGCAGAGCATCAGAAGCCAGCCGGACTCCTCCAACCGCTGCCGGTTTCACAATGGAAATGGGATGACGTTTGTATGGATTTCATTACGGGATTGCCTAAGACTCAGCGAGGAAATGATGCAATATGGGTTATAGTGGACACCTCAACCAAGGTCGCTCACTTCATTCCCATCAGCACCAGATACAGGGAAAATCAACTTGCACAGCTGTATGTATCCAGAATAGTCAGTCTGCACGGAGTACCCCGTACTATCACTTCCGACCGAGGTTCCCTGTTTACCTCCGCTTTTTGGTCACGTCTCCATCAAGCCTTGGGGACAGCACTAAAATATAGTACTGCTTATCATCCTCAGACGGATGGACAGACAAAACGGGTAAATCAAATACTCAAAGATATGTTGCGAGCCTGTGCTTTAGCACAAGGACCTAAATGGGAAGACTGCTTGCCATATGCTGAGTTTTCTTATAACAACAATTTCCAGACCAGTCTGAAAATGTCACCATATGAAGCTCTGTATGGCCGTAAGTGCCGTACTCCTTTAAATTGGTCTCAAACTGGAGATAGCCGTATCTTTGGAACATATCTCATGATGGAAGCTGAGAAACAAGTTAAGGAAATCAAAGACAGATTGCAATTGGCCAAATCACGCCAGAAAAGTTATTATGATGCAAAGCACCGGCAGGTCAGTTTTGAACCCGGAGAACACGTATACCTCTGAGTCACTCCTATGAAAGGAGTCAAGAGATTTCAGACCCGTGGAAAGTTGGCACCCAGATTTATTGGTCCATTCCCGATTATGTCTCGAGTGGGTACTGTTGCATATCAACTGGAACTACCCGCTGAATTGGCAGATGTGCACAACGTGTTTCATGTTTCGCAATTGAGACGATGCATATCCCCACCTGAAAAAAGGACTGCTATGGCTGAGATAGAGTTGGAAAAAGATTTAACTTATGAAGAGAGAACGTTTAGAATTTTGGATCAGATGGAAAGGGTCACTCGCAGTAAAGTAAGGAAATTTTACAAAGTTCAGTGGGAGCATCACACAGAGTCAGAATCACCTTGGGAACGGGAAGAATTTCTTTAGTCACATTATCCAGAGTGGTTTTCCCAAGCAACCGAATCTCGAGGACGAGATTCATTCTAAGTGGGGGAGGTTTGTGACAGCCTGGTTTTTGCCCTCTCTCATTTGCTTGATTTTCATTCGGAGTGAATTTGAAATTTGGAATTTTTGAATCCTTTCATATGGACTTAAACACTTGGGTACCCTTGGCTTTCACCCAAGTGCTCCATTTCCCCCTCTAATCATCATTTCCCTTCTGATCCACCCCAAAATAATCTTTGGAATATTTTTCTTAAATGAAAAATATTCATTTTTCTTCCAAAAACCCTATCTAGATCTATATGCTCCAAAGCAACCCCAATTTTATGGCCCAGAAAAATCTGAGAAAATTCACAAATATTGTTTGAACCATAGGGCACCTTCCTGAGCAAAAATATTTCATCACTTTTTGGAATATTTTTGCTACAGAAAATATTTCTACATTACGGACAGAAATGGTGGTTTCTCTGACAACTACCATTTTACTTGCTCCATTGTGCCTGGGTTTTCTTGTGCCTTTTCACCTTAGTAACTCTTGGCTAACCTCCAAAGAACAGCCTCTAACTCCCAGCCGTTTGACCACAATAACTGTTCAAAGTTACTGACCAGAAACTTACCTTGCATGTAAAAACTTCTCTACTACTCCTGGATCCAAACCAAATCGTGGTAACACTCAAAACTACCACGAACAACATGCCAGACATGAAGTTTGGGCTTAGGTCGGCATGAGGTCATAGTTCACGCGGTGACCACGTTCGTCCAGGCATGCTGGCATGCAGCCGACACGCTCTGCGACGCGCCCGAGCCTCTGTTGCTCGCGTGCTCCCTTCCCCGCCTGCCTAAGCGTGCCAAACTTCGCCACCATCATCGTCTCAACGTCATTGACTCCTCCCTGGAGCTCGCCGACGCCGGTGCTCGCCGCAGCGAGCACGGGCACGGTCCGACCAACCCAACAGTGCGGTGCGCACTGTGCTCGTGGCCTTCTACTCGTTCCTGTGCTCGTCTCCGCTCGCCCACAGTTTCCGCATGAGTTGTGTCGCCTTCTCCCCCTCTCACTGATGCCGCTCGTCGCCAGGCGCCGTGGACAGGTGTCCACCGGTGGAGCCCGAAACCCCCCGACACTCGCCTATAAATGGAGCCGCCCCCAGCATCCTCGAGCACCATCCAGCACTCCCACACACCCCACAAGCACGTAGGAAGCCGTAGCCCGGCCGGGCAGGCCTCGGGCTGCCGTCCCCGAGCTCGAGCTCGCCGGCAATCCCCTCTGGTCGCCGTGGTAGCTCCAGCCCCTCCCAGGCCAGGGCGATCCTTCTAGGGCCTCCGCCCCTCTCCAGTGAAGCGGTTCCGCCCCTCTGGATCCCCTGGGGTTGCCTCTGCTCGCCGACTTCTTCATCTCCGGTAACCATCGTGTTCTGCCTCCGCTTGCGAGGTTGATTCCGACGCCGTCCGACTGCCCCTAGCTACGCTATGGGTACGGGCAGATGCACCTCAACCCCCTCTTGCCATCCCTCCCTTTCATTTTGGCCAAGGAGTCCTCGTCGCCGGCGAGAGCTCCGGCGGACCTGCGACTCCCTCTGTTTCCTTCTCCCCCTCCTTCCCACCTGACTAGCGAGGCCCGCTAGTCAGCCACTCTGTACGTGCGTGAAGTGGTACGAGTGGTGGCGCCCCTGGGCCTTTACGGCTTAGACGTCACCCCCCAGCCTGTTTATTTTATTCAAATTCATTTGAATTTATAGAACACTTCAAACAGTCATAACTCCTCAACCATAAGTCCAAATGAATTGATTCTTTTTGCATCTTGTTCTTTGCAAAGAAATCTAGCAGCTCACCAAAGATGAGTTTTTCTGAGCTGTTTAGAATTTCTGGTGATTTTCAGAAGTGTTCTTGATATTTTCTTTTTGTTTTTCAAATTATTTTCAGAGGGTGAGGCTTGTCTTGAGGATCACCAGAAGGCTTGTGAACCTCATCTGCACTAAGGCAAGCCACAACAACATTTTCATGGTGTCATTTCAATATTTGTGATTTTCTAACTTGAATGAAATGATTAATCCATGCATTTAAATAACTATTATGTTATTTATATTCTATTAAATGTTTATTATTATTATGCTTGATTTACAGAATGTTGAAACTAGCTTAGTTGGCAGAGCAAAGTTAAGATCTATTTGTGGTAATGATAGAAATAAATTTTGTTATGCATGTTATTAATTATTTAAAGTTATGTTCTTGCATAAATAAAATGATAAAATTTGCTAGAAAATGTTCTGTGAAGTACTTGTTTAGTCATTTTACTTGACTTACAGAATGTTTGAACCTCACTTGGTTGGTAAAGAAATTAGGATTTGCATGTGGTAAAATCGTTGTTATTCATATGAGAAATTAATTGGAGTTACGTTCTTGCATGATAAAATAATAAAACTTGCTGCAAAATATTTTGGTTAATATGTGAGTTATCTTGATCAGCAAAATAATATCAGTTGTTGATGTTTATGCTTAGTGTGAATATGGATGACATCGGTCATTTTCTTTATTAAGTGATGCATGTGTAGTTTTGCATTTCATGGCATGGTATGACACGGTCATTTTCATTTTAAGTTGAACCTGAATATAACTCAACTTGAATATACTGTTGACTGGGTCATGGTGCCGCTGAATCGAGTTTTCCCCAGTGCAACCACGTTTTCCTTTGTGGGAAGGCCTTGATTCGGTCCATTGACATTGCCTCTGGTCGGTGCCTCCAACTAGGGAAGGTTACGTCGTGCTTACCCTGGCCCGGTAAGCAGGCATAACCTTGTGTGCCCGTTGTTGAGATTATGGTACCGGGTCCCCGAGTGGGATCGTTTTGGCCACGACGGTGGTCGTTGTGTCTTTGGTAGACACGGGGCCACCCAGGACTAGCCCGTTGGGGGATTGGGTCGGAGTGGCCGGGAGAGTGTCATGGCAATAGAAGGGTTTTGACGGAATGTCGTTGGTCCACCCGAATGGGAGTGCGAGGCCATGGGTTCCGTGGTGTGGGTACAGTGTGCTACCTCTGCAGAGTGTATAATCTATCGATAGCCGAGTGCACGGTCACGGACACCTCGTAGTAGGTCCCACCATGAGTCAACGTTTAATAATTTGCACACTAAGCTATGAACTTTGCATTGTTGAGGATGGCAGAAAGGCCAGCGAAATATTCGGGACCAGATATTGGTCGTGGTTGTGATCGCCGTAAGGATCACGAGTTACTCTTGTAAGACCATGTTGGTGGTTTGTTTGTGATCCGAGAACGATCACGGTTGGTAAGTTGTCCCGAGGGACGTCCGAGCATGATCACAGCATGTTGGACATATAGTGTTGCATTGTTAATAATTTGTTAAGTATCATGATATTGTTTGCCATTATGATTATGCCTGTTGTGAGCTTGCAAGTACATTCAATGTACTGACCTAGCGTGTCATGCCAGATTTCAGGAAAGTCTCGTTGGAGAGGAGCGCTGCTCGAGTCTAGATCGTGTCCACATCGGTGTCCCTGTGATATGGAGCTTCCGCTACGATGTTATTGAGCTGCCGCGTAGTTGTTCAGATCGAGGCCCCTTTATGTTCACTAAATAATGTACATATTGTTCAGCCGCACCGGGTGTGCCGCGTGGCCTCGACAACTGCTATAATATAAACTCTATTCCGCTAGCATCAATAAAGCGGTTGTTTTCTGTACCAAGATGTTGTGTGTTGCCAGAAGACATGGTCTCTGGGCTGGCAATGCATGGTAAACCGGTCGCTCTGAGCCGGGGTGCCACAGAAAGAGAGGCATGCGGTAACATAGCTAGTTATTGTAACATCACACATATCAAGAAAAGATGAGTCTACAACCTAATAAATGAAGTGATGCATGACACAACACATATGTTACTACCCACTGTGGAGGTAGTAAGATAGACTAGTAACATATGCGTGTTACTACTCTAAGTTACTCCCCACTGTGACTAGTCTAATATGTTACCATCACATAGCGCTTTCCAATGCAAAATGAGTCTACAAAGTAATAAATGAAGACATGTAGTACTATGTTATCACATATATGACACTGCGCACTATGAAGGTACTAGTAACATAGACTAGTAACTAGTCTATGACCAGCCTACGTCGAGGCGCGAATAACAATGAGGGCCTGGTTGTGTCTATACTTGGACAATTCACCCGACTGCATGCGCACCAGGCAGACGAAGCTCGTGTCGTGTTGGTGCCGTGTCCGGCCTGCACATTAACCAAAACCTCGCGCCTCCATCTTAGCCTCTGTGTTTTAAACTTCTCAATCTCAAGGCCAAGGAGCAGCATCAAACCTATGATAGAGCCAATCGGATGGTTGAGAACACTACAATTCGTAGCTACAGATGCGTGTGTGAGAGAGGACGAGTGCGTGCGTGCACCTCTTCTCTTCCTGTATAACGTACTAAACTCAGAGTACAAGTGTATGTGGGTGGCATCGACCTAGGGAGCAGTGATGGTGCGTGCGAGAAGTCCCGAGAGATAGGTGTAATGCGTCTGAAAAAAAGACTAGTCTATAGCTCGCCACGAGGCTATTCCTGTCGAACGCCCCAATAAGCGCAAGATATGTATCCGACGGTGCCAGTTTTTGCACGTACAGAGCAGTAGAAAAAGAACTAGTACCATGGCATATGCTACACCACGGCCGAGAACACGTGCCCACGTTACGCCATCTGGGAATAGTGCCGCACTTCGAAACTAGAATCGTCAATAAATTTTGAGCGTGTCTCGTCACATTCCAAATTACTACTACTACCATGCTATATTTAATTGCAAACCTGTTCACACCGATCACAATCTAAACGGTTTCCCACTTAGGAGCGTATTAGTAGTACTCGGTTATAAATACTACTATGCCAAGATGACTGCACATTCCTCCTCAACTCCTCATCCACAAAAAACAATCAAGACAATCAAGCCATGGCCAGCGTGAGTTCTGGGTCGAGAGATTTCCACCAGGGAGAGGCGAGCATGGAAGAGGAAGCATGAGAGATGTCCCGCCTCGCCGCAAAAGCAGCCGACATGTCCAGCCGCGCAGTAGTAGCAGCACAGAGGTCCCGCCGTGCCGCCGAAGCAACACAGAGGACCCGCCGCGCCGTCGATGTAGCAGACTGGTCCGGCCACGCCGCGGAAGCAGCAGAGATGTCCTGCCGCGCCGCCAAAGCAGCACAGAGGTCCCGCCGCGCGGTGGTGGCATGAGATAATTTCTCGCGGGTAGGCGAGGACTCTTACAGGCGCATGCATGCGATGGTCCATAGCCAGATGGATCAGATCTCCCGCTGGGCGAGGTTGCAAGACGAGGCTACCAGCGTCGTCCGGCAACTAGGGGAAGGCAATGCGAAGCTCCGGGCCGAGCGCGACCTGCTGAGGGCGAAGATCGCCGGAAGGGCAAAGCAGACGAAGGAGACCGATGCCTTGTTGCAGAGGGCGGGCGTCATCATCAAGAAACTGATGGACGAGAATGCCATGCTCCGCATCGAGCGCAACAGGCTGGTGGAGGAATCTGTGGATGCTGCCAAGCAGCGTATTTAAGGACATGAAACTGATGAAAGAGATCATCTCCAGTCGCCGTGAGAACTAGTGTCCGCGACCTGTAGCGCATAAAGAAAGTAGAGATCAGCGAACCAGATCGTTGTATGCATCTTCCTTCTTCTTTTTCCCTTATGTATTTCGGGCGTAGCTGCATGTGGCTTTTTTAATTATCTTCCTAATTATGTAAGACAATTATTATCCACTCTCATCGTCCTTATATATATTCATCAGTCTTGCTATAAGTCTCAGTAGATGCTATATAGGTCCATCGGATCTTACATCAAGATCTGTGCAAAATTTTCTTTTCAGTTTTTCTTTTTTCTCTCTTAAATCTCAGTCGAGTAAGACATTGCCACGCCGTTAAACATAGGCTCGAGCGCCATTAATAGTGACCTTCGGAGAGAGGTGGACCGCAGATGGAGGTCAAAGGGCTCTCCTCCTGATAAGCACGCGCAGGGGTCTGATCGCACGCCTCCCGTACTCAAATAGCTACCCTGCACGGCGCCTCCTAGCTAATAAAAAAAGGGGACGCATGGCGGCACGTAAATGGTAAATAGAACACCCTCGGTTTCAATAATACTTGTGTTTCCGATTTATAACGTGACAACACTTGTTCCAAAATGACTTTGTTGATTGTTAATGTGTGCGCCTTCGCAAATCGGACAGCAAAATTACCACAACATGTTGGTGCCATGGCATGACACCAAGCCAATTTTCATGATTTTCATGCGTGTTTTGGATTTACAGGAATTAAAAAACAAAGTTTCTCAATGTTTCCAGCCGAGCTAGGACGCCCAGATGTTTGAATTTCATTTCCATTTCTTGCATGGGACCTAGAAATTTACCCGAGGACACACATGTGATTTTTCGACCAGCTTTGGTGCACTGGAGCATGTGCTTGTATTTCAAATTTGAATTATGCACACAAAGGTGACACATTGCCTCTCAGAACCACGAGCCTTCTTGAGAGAAGCTCCGGTTTGCAAGAAACTTATACCAAAACGTGTTCCTATTCTGCCAATTTTTTTACCACAGCATGGTAGTACCATGACATGACACCATGCCAAGTTTCATGATTTTCAGGCGTGTTTTGGATTTACAAGAATTTTAAAACAAAGCTTCTCAATGTTCTCAGCCGAGCCACGATGCTGAGATGTTCAAATTTCATTCCCATTTCTTGCATGGGACCTACAAATTCACCCGAGGACACACGTGTGATTTTCAACCAACTTTGGTGCACGGGAGCATGTGCTTGTAGTTCAAATTTGAATTATGCACATTAAATGACCAGAAACTCAATTGATGTATCAAAAGGGCCAAACGAACCCGGAATAATTCCAAAATTTAACATGGCACTCATGTAGTTCTATGTTGCCTCTATAAAGAAACTCAAGGGGGGTAGCGTATATTGTTTCGCACTCAAAGGTGACACGTTCCCTCTCAGAACCACGAGCCTTCTTGAGAGAAGCTCCGGTTTGCAAAAAGCTTATACCAAAACTTGTTCCTATTCAGCCAATTTTTTACCATAGCATGGTAGTACCATGACATGACACTGCCAAGTTTCATGATTTTCAGGCGTGTTTCGGATTTACAGGAATTTTAAAACCAAGTTTCTCAATGTTCTCGGCCGAGCCACGATGCCCAGATGTTTGAATTTCATTCTCATTTCTTGCATGGGACCTAGAAATTCATGCGAGGACTCACATGTGATTTTTCAACCAACTTTGGTGCACGGGAGCATGTGCTTGTAGTTCAAATTTGAATTATGCACATTAAATGACCAGAAAATCAATTAATGTATATAAAAGGCCAAATGAACCCAGAATAATTCCAAAATTTAATAGGGCACTCATGTAGTTCTATGTTGCCTCTGTAAAGAAACTCAAGGGGGGCAGCGTACATTGTTTCGCACTCAAAGGTGACACGTTCCCTCTCAGAACCACGAGCCTTCTTGAGAGAAGCTCCGGTTTGCAAGAAGCTTATACCAAAAAATATTCCTATTCGGCCATTTTTTTACTAGGGCATGGTAGTACCATGACATGACACCATGCCGAGTTTCATGATTTTCAGGCGTGTTTTGGATTTACAAGAATTTTAAAACCAAGTTTCTCAATGTTCTCGGCCGAGCCACGATGCCCAGATGTTTGAATTTCATTCCCATTTCTTGCATGGGACCTAGAAATTCACCCGAGGATACACATGTGATTTTTCAACCAACTTTGGTGCACGGGAGCATGTGCTTGTAGTTCAAATTTGAATTATGCACATTAAATGACCAGAAACTCAATTAATGTATAAAAAAGGCCAAACAAACCTAGAATAATTCCAAAATTTAACAGGGCACTCATGTAGTTCTATGTTGCCTCTGTAAAGAAACTCAAGGGGGGCAGTGTATATTGTTTCACACTCAAAGGTGACACGTTCCCTCTCAGAAGCACGAACCTTCTTGAGAGAAGCTCCAGTTTGCAAGAAGCTTATGCCAAATCTTGTTCCAAATCAGCCCAATTTTTTACCACAGCATGTTAATGCCATGACATGACACCCTCCAAGTTTCATGATTTCCATGCGAGTTTTGGATTTACATGAATTTAAAAACCAAGTTTCTCAATGTTCTCGGCCAAGTCACGACGCCCAGATGTTTGAATTTCATTCCCATTTCTTGCATGGGACCTAGAAATTCACCCAAGGACACACATGTGATTTTTCAACCAACTTTGGTGCACCGGAACATGTGCTTGTAGTTCAAATTTGGATTATGCACATTAAATGTCCAGAAACACAATTAATGTATAAAAAGGCCAAACGAACCAGGAATAATTCCAAAATTTAACAGGGCACTCATATAGTTCTATGTTGCCTTTGTAAAGAAAATCTGGGGGGAGGCAGCGTATATTGTTTCGCACACAAAGGTGACACGTTCCCTCTCGGAACCACGAGGCTTGTTGAGAGAATCTCTGGTTTTGCAAGAAGCTTATACCAAAACTTGTCCCGATTCAGCCAAGAATTATATACATATGAAGCAGGGTTTAGATTATCCCGAACATCTCGCCACCTAGACCAATGTACTCTGATTTGAATTCAACATAAAATGGATACAACTATTTGAATTGGAGATCGTATGTTACATGTAGTTTATAGTGAAATATGATTACTGCTATATGCATGTTTTTTGTTATCAAGATAATATTAAAATGATTGTATAACTTGACAATAATCGTATTCAAATAAGGAAAATTGATTCAAATTTAGTCCATATGGTAGACGACAATATATATGTTCATAGGGTGGAGTAAAATGTTCATATATGATGGAAGATCAAAATGTAGGACTACATCCATTATAAACCGCAAGGTCACCTAACAATATATTCGAATTGACATAACATGGATTCAAAAATTGAAATTCGACATCCTGGCATTTGTAATCATATAAAAAGGGACATGCCTCTTTATTTTGGTGGGAATTGATTTGTTTTTTTGTTGTTGTTGAGGGAAGTGCGAATCGATTTGGTACTGTAGAGGGTAATCTTGTTCTCCCGATTTTTTTATTTTTTTCTTGTAGTTTTTTCAATGAAATTTAGAGCAATATAGTAAAAGGGGACATGTCTCTCTTGTGTTTTGTATGAATTGTGTTTTTGTACACGTTAAGTTTGTTCTGCCGAACAAGGAATCCGCGCCTTGTTATCCCGAAATTTTAAGCTCGAGTATCTTTTGTCTCATCTGCTTTGAAACTCCCGCCTCTTCAACCCGCGCCGTGCCTTGTTATACAGAAATTTCGGCGCGCGAAAACTCCCTCCTCATCCGAAATTGGTCCTGCAACCCATACACACGAAATCCCCCTTCTAGCCCTCAGCTGGAAATGCCGGCTCGACATCGCGGTCTCAAAACCGGTGGGGGTACGCTGGTAACTTACCCTACATTTCGGACAAGCGCGTCCCTAAGCCATGGCTCCCCCTACCTTCCCCTTTGTCCCCCCCCATTCGTACACCGAGGCCGCCAAAACCCACGAAACCCCATGATCCTCGGTCGGTCGGCCTGCCGACTGCTGCCCAGCCAGAGAATGTTCCCCGACGATGTCGTCCACCGCAACACCTTGCCGTCCCTCATCCACTGCACCGGATGAGGATCCGTCGTCGATCTCGTCGACCCGCCGGATCAGCCGCCCCGTCCTCCACCTCCAAGGAGCTGCCCCGACGTTCGCCTCATCTATCATGCCACCTCCATCCCCACAACGTCGTCTTGACCTGCCCCACTAGAACCGCCACACCCTCACCAATTCCTCCGATGAAGCCGAGGCAACCTCGGCATCACGAAGGAGGTTCTGGGCTCACCGCTGCATTTTATCTTCTATTCGATCTCATGGGACTGTCGTTGCTCGATACCGAGTAGCCATGGCGGGTCTCCATCGACGGCACCGTCGCCGGCCACTTCATCCACGGCGTCTCTCCCCCATGTCGTTGCTTCCTCGGCGGCCACTTCGTGCTGCTGCTCTGCTCTTGCTCTCATTCGTGTTGCTGCTCTGCTCTTGCTCTCATTCGTGCTGCTGCTCTGCTCTTGCTCTAGCTCGCGCTGCTGCTGCTGCTGCTGCACGACCTCCGGCAGCTACAGGAGTTGCTGCTTTAGCACTCGCTCGCGGTTCTGCTGCATGGCTTGATCTCTGCTAGTGCGTTCCCTGCTCGAGCGTCTGCTGATTTAGATCATTGCTTCTCTGCTACTAGTGCTCGAACGCCCTAAACATCTATTGCAATGCTCTTCTACTAGTTCAATCAGTTTCGACAATAAAATTCAGTTTCGACTATAAAGTTCAGTTTCTTCAGTTAAGTTCAAAGTAAACAATATTTACAACATCTGTCGGAGCGGCTGGCGCGGCTGATGCGTTTTACATCTAGCACTTTTCGGTGATGTATTTTACATCATCTATTGCAGATGATATTAGAGTCCCACTTCAGATTAACGTTTTCTGTCTTGTCCTGCTTCAGCCTTGCCGCCGTACACCTCACCGGAGCTGCTCCAACGACGGAACTGTCCATCACAGTGAAGCAGTACCCTCGGCGCCGTTTCTAGAGGCCCCGGATCTTCTTCCCCGCCTCCGACAGTCACACCAGCATCACCACCCTCCACGTCCAACCCAATGATGCTGAGGTCGACAAGGCTATGACAAAGAGGTTGTAAACTCGTTGCATCACTTTGTTACTGTGCATTCATGTCGATCCCTCAAGGATCCTTTGCTATGGAACTACTATGGTACTACTATTCATGCATTTGGTTAGGAGTGGAGCAAAGCAAAACTGGAGGATTTTTTTCCTTTGTTGTCTCTTTCAAAGAAAAATGGAAGGAATTTTAATATCCAGTTGGACGTCCTTTTCAAATTAATATGCATGAATAACATGTTGGGGACGTAACTACTGAGTGTAAACCGCCTCGGAGGGGCCGGTTCACCTTCAGCCGTATTGAAGCCCACGAAGACTTAGAAGATGGCGCTTTACTATGAAACTTAGAGGCCCGGAGCCCAAAGACGGATTAGGGCCCATAATGGTAAAACCGCCATAGTCATGTAACTTGTGTTGTAAGATAAGCGAAGGAGAGACCGAGCCGAACACTTGTATGAGTCGGCCTCGGGACTCTGTAGACCAGCCGGGCGTCAACCCATGTATATAAGGGGACGACCCGGCGGCGGCTTAAGGGCAGACAACAACAACTCGAGGCCTAGGCGAAGCTGTTTGCTCCCTAGTCATCGAGACCACATCAATCCCATCACAAACTAGACGTAGGCTTTTACCTTCATCGAAGGGGCCGAACTAGTATAACTCTCGTGTCTTTGCGTCCGCTTTAACCCCTCCAAGTTAACCCGTAGCGATGGCTCCGCGACTAAGTCCTTTCATGAGGACATCTGCCGTGACAAAACCATGACAGTTGGCGCCCACCGTGGGGCCATCGCACGATGGTTTGATGATCTTGGAGGGCAAGCTCGAAGGACTCGAAGGCTACGCTGTGGGCCGGATGACCAAGAGTCGTCGCGGCAAGCTCTACATCGACGATGCAGGCTGGGGCCCCGAGGCCGGCTTGATTGAGTACGGGTACCGGGTCCCCTTTGGTGGCATACACGTTTTCATCGGCAAGATCGGTGAGCCAGGCCCTGAGCCGGACATCTGCACCGACCTCGTCGAGACGGCTCAGCGTGCGAAACCTGCCCAGGCTAAACCGGCCGTCAAGCGTGCTTTCGTGGGAGTCGTCCACGGAGGAACTTATGAGGACGGATCAGAATCTGGTGGCGAAACCGTCGTCTACTCTGATGACGAAGTCGTCGGCCGGAGAGTCCGAGTCTCGGTACCGCAAGATGGCCAGATTGGGGCTGTTCCGACGGTGATGATTCTCGACCCTTTGATCTGCCCAACTGGGTTGGAATATTCATGGCCGGTACACAAGCGATGCTTCACTCTTCGACCGCTGCGACAATGGTCGCCGGTTCAACGAGGGCGATGGCAGCTTGGGCAGGAGGCCCTGTGCGCCCGCCGGCTCAAGTTTTATCGTAACTATTCGATGTGTTGGCTGTGCTCATGGCAGAGGTTAACCCGGCGGACCAGGAAATTCATAATGCGGAGATTGCAAAGGTGAAGGAAAAATCACTCAGGCTAAAGCGGATCTGGCAGATGCAGACGCCAGGATGGCGGCAGAGCGGGCCGCTTTGGATGCGCAAGCTTATAGGCTCATGCTGGATCGTAACGCCGCATGAAGTCATGAAGAGGAAATACAGATCCCGCTTGCCTTCGCCGAGAGGAAGAGATCTCTTCAACACCTGTGAGCAGGGACAATAATCCGCCGGTGGTAAACCGGCGGAAGCACTGGACGGCGCTACGTTCAGCCTCGCGTAATAGATCTACCTCGCCATCATACCGGCACGCCTCAGGCTGTGCAAACACCTCCAGGTCACTACTCCAACCCGATGGATAACCTTATTGCAGCTGCGGCACGGTTGGAGGCAATTCCAATTGAAGGCGATTCACCACAGGCGGTAGAGACGCGCCGGGTCAAGGAACTCCTTAGGACAGCTCTGGTCCAACAGGAAGCGTATTCGTACAGCCGCGATCGGATCCACTCTACCCCCCGCCCAAGCCGGAGCTATATCAGGCGCGTGGATGAACCTGCCGTATCAAGTAATGCACGGCGCGGTGCGCCCCGTGGCAACAACCCGGCGGTGGTGGACCGGGCCCGGGCACGTAGTGAGGCCGAGTTAGCAGCACAACATCAGGATTATCAGCTTACGCCGGTTCGTCCGACCATCTTTGAGCCTGGATTTACCTCTAGCTCTTTGGGGGTGCCTTGCCTCGTCCCCGCTTTACGCAATGTACGCTTTCCCAAGGATTTCAAGGGGCCGCGCAAGGTGCCAAATTACACCGCCGATCTGGCTCCAGAAGCATGGATAGAGAGTTATGAGATGGCCATGGAGATGCTGGATGTGGATGAAGCCGCGTGTGCAAAGTACTTCACCATGATGCTCGAGGGCACGGCCCGTACTTGGTTGAAAAGCTTGCCACCCAATTCCATCAGTTCATGGGCCCAGTTGCATTCAGAATTTCAAAGATACCTGTAAGCAGCCCATGTCCGTGGTGGACTTGGCGGCTTGTGTCCAGGGTGAAGGGGAGTCAACAACCCATTGGGTACGCCGCGTTTCGGAAATCTTACATTCTTCAGACCGGATCAACGCTGATTCTGCGATCTTGACCCTAGAGGGCAACTGCCGGTTTAAACCTTTAAAGTTGAAGCTGGGACGCATGAAGCGGTTTTGCAATGACATGGGCACTCTCATGGGCACTTTAGTGAAGTATGCTGATTCTGATAGTACCAAGGATCCCGAGTCTGATGATGATGATGAGACAGGGAAGGGAAAGAAGAACAGCAACTCCAAAGGCCAGCAGCATCACTCGGTAGGTAATGGTGGAAGTAAGCATAAAGCGAACGGCAACATGGACTTCGTAGCCAACACCAACGCGCAGGACAAGGGCCAGCGGCGCAAGGGTAAACATCCGAATCGAGGTGGAGCGCCTAATCCCAATCCGGACCGCTTGAACTATCTGCTGAATCAACCCGTCCAAGCATGGGACGAAGGAGGCGCCAACAAATCACCTCTGGAAGGATTGTTACATTATGCAGGAGTTCAAAAGTTCTAATGCTTTCCGGTATGATCAAGGTTCCGCGGCGGTTCGTGGTCCGCCCGGTTACGGTGGAGGAAATTCGTCCGTGGTTTAATGGTAATCCGGCGGACATAACAATCGAACAATCGAATAACTGTGGTGGTTACAATCAGCATCAGCAGCAGTCGGGTTATCAGAGCAACCCAAAGCAGTTGAATAGTGGGCAGTACCACGTCTTCACCACCAGCTTAGACAAGCGAGACCGGAAGCTTCAGAAGCGGGCAGTCAACGTTGTTGAACCGGCCGTGCCACATTACCTACGCTGGTCAGAGCAGCCCATTGTGTGGAGTAGAGAGGATCATCCTCCCCGGGTTGACAATCCGGGTCAGCTAGCCCTGGTGGTGGCACCTCAGGTGGGAGGTTATAAGTTCACAAAGGTGCTTATGGACGGAGGGAGCAGCATCAACATCCTGTACTACGAGACCTTCCGTCGTATGGGGTTAACAGATAAACATCTCAAACTGTCCAATACAGTGTTCCATGGTGTGGTGCCTGGCAAGTCAGCGATCCGTTGGTAAAATAGCTCGAGGTGGCCTTCGGGATGAACATGACTCGGATCGAAACATTGACGCTTGAAGTGGTGAAAATTCAAAGTCCATATCACGCCTGTTTGGGCGGCGGCTTATGCCAAGTTCATGGCACGACCTTGTTATATCTATTTGCAGCTCAAGATGCCGGGTCACAAGGGGACAATAACGGTTCATGGTAGCCGTAAGATCGCTGGAGTGTGAGGAAGGTGATGCGGCTTACGCAGAGTCGGTTTGTGCCACCGAGGGCTGAAGTATTATAGGGACAATGTTGATCCGCGGACATGACTCCATTGAAGAAGCCGACTACAGAGCACGATCCGTACGAAGTTCAAATCGGCAGCTGAGACTAAGTTTGTTGACTTCGTACCTGGCGATTCGTCCAAACAGTTCAGCATCAGTGCCAACTTGGATCCGAAATAGGAAAGCGCGCTCATCGAGTTCATCTGTGAGAACCGGGACATTTTTGCATGGAAGCCTTCTGACATGCCAGGTGTACCGAGGGAACTCGCTGAGCACACTCTTAATGTTGATCCCAAGTACAAACCGGTGAAACATTTTCTCCGCCGGTTTAACGAGGAGAGGCGTAAGGCCATTGGAGAGGAGGTTGCCAGGCTCTTAGCCGCAGGCTTTATCGTTGAAGTTTTTCATCCAGAGTGGCTTGCTAACCCGGTGCTGGTCCTTAAGAAAAACGGCACTTGGCGCATGTGTGTGGATTACACAGATCTTAACAAGGCTTGTCCAGCAGATCCTTTTGCCCTCCCCCGCATTGACCAGATTATTGATGCCACTGCGGGTTGTGAGCGTTTGAGCTTTTTGGATGCGTATTCTGGATATCATCAGATCAAGATGGCGGTTAAGGACCAGGAGAAGACGGCATTTATCACTCCCTTTGGAGCCTTCTGCTATGTGTCTATGCCTTTTGGGCTCAAGAGCGCCCAAGCAACTTATCGGCGTATGCATGTAATTGCTTGCATGAACAGATCGGCCGTAATGTGCATGCCTATGTGGATGATATTGTGGTTAAGTCAAGGAAGAAGGAAACACCGATTGATGATTTGAAAGAAACCTTTGACAACCTGCGGGTTTACAAGATGATGCTCAACCCGCCAAATGTGTCTTTGGTGTTTGGCAGCAAGTTATTGGGTTTTCTTGTGTCCAACAGGGGATTGAAGCTAATCCGAGAAGATTAGGCTATCACCTCCTGGCTAAACCAAAGTGTATTAATGATGTCCAGCGTTTACGGGCGGATTGCCGCTGTTGAGCGGTTTATCGACCACCTCGAGAGAAGGCCATCCTTTGTACCAGATCTGTCAAGAAGACAGATCGGTTTGTCTCGAGTCCAGCCACGACGAAGCATTGAGGACTTAAAGCGGCAATTGGCCAACCCGCCTGTGCTCGCCGCTCCCATCGACAAGGAGCCGCTTCTGCTGTATGTTGCTGCTAACGCCAGGGCAGTTAGCGTGGCCATTGTGGTAGAGCGGAAGGAGGCAGGGAAGGAGCATCCGGTTCAACGTCCGGTTTATTATATCAGCGAGGTGCTTATTGAGTCTAAGCAAAGATATCCGCATTGGCAGAAGCTGGTGTATGGAGTTTTTATGGCAAGCGGAAGTGAAGCAAGATTTCGTGGGCACCCCATCACGGTGTTCAATTCAGCTCCCTTAGGTGATATCATACAGAACCGGGAGACGACTGGCCGGATTGCCAAGTGGGCTATAGAGCTTGGGCCGCACGGTTTGAAGTATGTACCTCGGACGGCAGTGAAGTCTCAAGCACTTGTGGATTTCATTAATGATTGGACGGAGTTGCAAGCTACCAAGAAAAGCCGGATCATACCTATTGGACCATCCATTTTGACGGATCCAGCAGTTGAGGGCTCAGGGCTGGAGTCGATTAACTTCCCCACGAGGTGACAAGTTTTGTTACGCCCCCGCTTAATGTTCCCTTGTACTAACAACGCAGCTGAGTATGAAGCCTTGCTCCATGGTCTTCGGATGGCTAAGGAGATGAATCTAAGCGGGTTAAGTGCTTGATGACTCGGACCTAGTGGCTCAACAGTGTCCGCACTTGGGATTCCAAGGACCCACTCATGGCTGCATATCGTCGTGAGGTGGATGTTGTCGCAGGTCATTTCAAGGGCTATCGGGTGGACCACGTGGATAGTCGGAAGAACGGCGGCGGACGCTTTGAGCGGTTGGGCTCTCAACGCAAACCGTCCCGCCTAATGTTTTTCTCGACGATCGCACAATCCGTCTACCAAGCTCCCCGATGAAGCGGATTTGGCTATTCCTGATCCGGAGGCTCGCTTAGTGGCAGCTCGCATGTCATTCCGATTGACGCCCTTATCCGCGACATGGAACCGGGCGAAGTTACCGTAAGATGAGACGTTGGCCCGACAGATAGTTCGGGCGGTCTAAGTCTATGACCATTGTTAATGGCGAGTTGCATCATTGCAGTGTGTCGAGGCGTTTCAACGATGTGTGTCCCCGAGGAAGGTTGTGAAATATTGCGTGAGATCCACGAAGGAGACCGTGGTCACCACGCGGTTCAAAATCCTTGGTGGCTAAAGAGTTCCGCCACGGTTTCTATTGGTTGTTGCCCATGCCGATGCGGAAGATCTGGTCGACGATGTGATGGTTGCCAAAAGTTTTCAGGCGTGCTTATGTACCGCCCAAGAATTGAGGATTATTCCAATTACTTGGCCGTTTGCATTTGGGGTTGGATATGGTTGGACCTTTCAAAAGGTCCAAGGACAAGAAGACACACCTGTTGGTGGCGGTTGACAAATTTACAAAGTGGGTAGAGGCAGAACCTGTTAGCAAGTGTGATGCGGCCACGGCGGTTCAGTTCATCAAAAAGGTGATTTTCCGGTTTGGTTTTCCACACAGTATCATTACAGATAATGGTACCAATTTGTCCAAAGGTGCCATGAAGGAGTTCTGCGAACGTGAGCACATCCGGCTTGACGTTTCTTCAGTAGCTCACCCACAGTCCAATGGTCAAGCGGAAAGAGCCAATCAAGAGATCCTGAGAGGCATCAAACCCCGGCTTATGGTCCCTTTGCAGAGGACGTCGGGTTGTTGGGTAGAAGAGCTACCGTCTGTGTTATGGAGTATAATACTACACCTAACAGATCCACAGGATACATGCCGTTCTTTATGGTTTATGGAGCGGAGGCGGTTCTCCCAAGCGACATCCGTCATGACTCACCTCGTGTGGCAGCCTATGTTGAAGCGGATAACGAGACAGCACGACAGGACGCTTTGGATCGGCTGGATGAAGAGCGAGACATAGCAGCTGCTCGTTCGGCGATTTACCAGCAGGATCTTCGTCGTTATCATAGTCGCCGGGTCAGAACCAGAACCTTTCAAGAAGGAGATTTGGTGCTTCGGCTCATCCAAGACCAGACAGATATGCACAAGCTATCCCCACCTTGGGAGGGACCTTCGTGGTCAGCAAGAATCTGCACAACGGGTCGTATTTATCGATCGATGTTCGAGAGCATAAATACTCACGCACGCCGAAGAGGAGACCAACAGCCGTGGAACATAGCTCATCTTCGCCTTATTATACCGAGCCATCGGCTCTATTTATGTACATATTATGACAGTGTATATATTATGAATAAAGTAATAAACCGGAGCCTCGGCTAAAGCGGGTATCGTTGCTCATTACATCATGTGTGGTTACATGGAGTTGTTCTGTCTTAAAGCGGCCTCCGGTTTACCCCTTGAGTTTGCTTTCTAAAAAGCTTTATGATATCACTTGGGGGCTTGGTCGGGTCCGAACCAATGCAACACCTTTTGATGGGCGAAAGCCCCCAGATCACTTGGGGACATGGTCAAATCTGAACCAGTCACGCTTTTTGATCGGCCTAAGGCCATAGAGTCACTTGGGGGCTTGGTCGAACCCGAACCATTGCCATGCCACTTGATCGACATAATGCCACGGTTTCAGTTGGGGACCTGGCTGACTCGAACCATGGCTACACCTTATAGGGATCTTGGTCGTGTCCGACCATGGTAACACCATCTGATCGGCTCAGTACAGCTTTTTCTTTTGCAAACGGTTTATCATTACCTTTGCTACCATGTTTGTCATAACTGTTATTTGACATTTGTTGTGTTTCTTAAACCGACAACATTCTTAAACCATTTTCAAAGCTATCAGTTCATGGAATTCGGTCAATTTTTTTTAATCCGGTGATAATTTCACCGGTTTGATGTTTTTTCTGTTAAACATCCTATTAAGGAGTAACATGGGGCTTATTATGACCCGGCACGGTGTACGTGGTAAACCGGCAGTATAAACACAGAGCTGTTCTCTCCTTTGACGGTAATGGTTTATACAGCCTCCGCTTCAAGATTGGCTAAGCCATCCTCATGCCCAACGACGGCAGGTATTTTGTATCACAAAATTTTGATTATATACCTCCATATTTTCATATATGTATGTCACAAACCGACTGGCGGCACAGACCGCTGGGGCGGTTTAAGATTTTGTGACTGCAGGCAATTTAAATTGAAGGTTTCAATCATTCAATCAAAGGAGTCCGCACCATGGCACGAAGGTATATTAAAAACAAAAGTGATGGATACCCTATTACAAGGCATTCAGAGGCCCAAAATTTGGAATGGCGTCATAACAGGCAGCTTTTGATGCATCAACCGGCTTGACGGATTAAGCTTCATTGTCAGGTTGGCCTCTGCTGCCAGTTGACTCGCCAGAGGACGCATCTCCCTTGTTACCCGTTTGAGAGCATCATTATCAAATGCTTCGCCATTTTCTTGAGCATTGGGAAGCCTTTGGCTATGTCACCGGATCAATGTCGACTATCCATGCTTTGGCGCGAGTTAGTGCCAATAAGGTGCCAGCCCGCAGCGGATCGTTTCAATTCTTCTAGCTGTGCGGTATCATAGATAGCGGTCCAAGGTGTCCTTGATCAATGACGGAGCTGTGTTATCATAAGAGGTGGCGCAAATAACTCGCTGGGTGCCGGTATACAGCTGTTCAATTAGCGTATACGCGACCTTGAGTTTCTTCCGCATGTCAGAGCCCAGATGAGCAATGCGTTTACCTATACCGGGTTAAGAAAGATCAGGTTAAACCGGCGGAAATGTCAAAACGGAATATTAATCATAACCTTGGTGAAACATTTCTTACCAAAAATTGCAGAGGTCATGGCGTTAATTTGGTGCTTTAATCCGGTGAGCTCTTCCGTCACCGGGTTAAGAGCTGCTTCAGCATCCTCCGCCCGTTTTAGCAAACCCGCTTTCTCGGTATCCCAGTTGGCCTGCTCGGATTTAAACCACTCCTTGAGCTGCTCCATAGTAGTCAAGGCGGTTTTCAGCTCATCCTTGGCCTTGGAGGCTTCTGCTTGTTGAGATTTCAGATTGACATGAAGATCATTGATTTGTGAGGTTTGTTGGCGTATCTCACTCTGTGACAAAAAGGGAGCACGTTAGTAGTTCCATCACAAAGTCCCAAACTCAATACAGGTATTCAACTTGGCACTTGGGGGCTAATGGCTATTTGCTCGAACATGTTCTGCTGCGGCGATATAAGCTACAGTCCCGGTTTAACTATACTAAGTGGAACCGGCCCTTGGGGGCTACATCAATAAAGTCTGAAAAGTTTGAGTTTTATATTAAGTCCCGGTTTAACTAAACTAAGTTGAACCGGCCCTTGGGGGCTACATCGCAATAAAGGTACAAGAGAGGCATAACTCCTTACCTCATAGCGCTCCTTCATAAGATTTACCAGACCGGCTTCGAAATCACGACTTGTGTAGAGCCGGTTCAGGAAGCCAGAGTGAAGATCTTGGGCAGAGAAATTGTCATAAGCTGACAGATCAGTTTTTTCCTTCCCTTTACTCATGGCAGTAAACTCGTCCTTGGCGCTGTGCTTTGATAGAGCAACCGGATTGCCAGGAGCAGTATATGCGGTGCCTGTAACCACAACATCGTCATCTTTGGTCGGGCTGGCCGGATTGGCATTTTTTCCTGGTCTTGGCGCTTTCATACCCGGGCTTGGCGGATCAGCAGTTGAATCCCGTTGTTCTGCTGCAGGACTCGGTGGAGCAGGAGGATGTGACATCTCAACTTGGACATCCGGTTCAACCTCTGGCGGGTTAGCATTGTCATCTTGATTAACCCCAGCAGAGTTGTTTTTAGCAACTTCGGGATTTTCACCATGATACTCTGGAGTCTTCTCCGGATCAACATCCACTGTAGGGTCGAGGGTCTTGGCCTTCTTACTAAGGCGAGCCTTGGTGCTACAACATCAAGGGTTAGAATATGATAAACCGACAAATGCAAAAAACAAATGGAGTAATATGCTTACCCAGCAGCAACTTTGAGAGGAGGTAGCTGAGTGGTTGATGAACCGCCAGACGAGTTGGAAGAAGCCTGATAATTCGGGTCAGACGGATTGAGAGGACATCGGAAGAAACCTTTCAAAGGATAACGCTTTTCAGGAGAACAAGTCACCTCTGGACGACGTTTCCGGGTTGGTGTGTCAGCTAAACCGGACGACGTAATTTGTTGACCGCTATGCCGGGTAGTACGGCGTTCTTCAGTTTGTTGTGTCTTCAAAGAAAGTTTTGGATTCAAATGAGCACGAGAGTGAGATTGTTTCACTTTCCGGATCTGCGGCGTAATTCTTTTAACCGTACAAGATCGAATCGAAGAAAGAAGGATTACCTCAACAGATCTGCATGGCTGGCCTCGGCGTCATCCCGGGAATTGTAAATCAATAAGATGAATAACAAAAGGGAACAAAGTAAGTCAAGCTCTACCTCAACATCTGATTCTTCATCCTCCGGCGGTTCAGAAGACTCGGCGGTTTTCCTCTTGCCAGCTTTCTTGGTGGTCTTGGTCTTTACACGAGGAACCCGGGCCGGTTTCGTTCGTTTCCAAAAGGAGCTGTTAGCCTAAGAATTAATAAGGGATTAATACAATCAATATGGAATCAAAATCAGTAGAGCAATGAGTGGAACCTTACCGCGGGCGGTTTGTTGGAGACGCAGAATGGGGCCAACCCGGTTTGGCTGCACGCGGAGATTGGTTCATCGAGCATTTTCTTCCTTTGTCTCAGCAATTTCAAGTTCGTTATTGATAGCTCGTGATGTCGCTGGGGGTCTTTGACGTCACCAGTGTATTCATGCATCAATCCGGGCGGGCTTAATGGCAAGATGCCCCAAGAAACCCAACAGCGGACAAGGTCAATACCAGTTAAGCCATTGGCCATTAGAGCCCGGAGCTTGATAATTTGGGGTGCAAAGTTCTTCCGCTCGGCAGTCAAGCCTTGAAGGCAATGGGTAATTGTTGCTAAGCGGTGAGGGCGATAACCCGGCAAGGGATTTTCTCCGTTAGGAGCAGTATTCCGCAATAGAACCAGGTTTGATTCCAATCTTCGGATGGCTATGATGTTTGGCGGAGGAAAGTCCACTTCTTTCCTTTTTGGATTGAAACTCCACCAAGTTACGTGTTAGGACCATCTGAAAACTCAGACGGCGGTTCAAATGAAAGTAATCTCGAATAACTCCACAGCTTGGTTCTTCTTGAAGATAGACTTCGCAGAAGACTTGAAAGTTGCATATGTTGGACACAGAGTTCGGACCAATATCTTGTGGATGGAGTTGAAGCTTATGAGGACATCCAGAATTTTTTGATCCGGCAGGCTGAATCCCAGCCTAAGTGTTGCATAAATACAATCACTTCTCCCTCTTGAGGTTCTGGAGGGCATTCGAATCCGAACACGCCAATGAAGGACACTTTTGGATGCTAAAGCGCCGGTGGTGACATATCCATTGATTTGTGTCTCAAATGATCTTGGACGGAACCCAATTGCAGAGAATTGTTTGGCCATTCCGAAGAAAAACTGGAAAGGAAAAGTAAAGGCTGGTTTACAGTTAACGGTTTATGCACATTATTCAGTGTTAAACCGGCAGATTTCCATTCAATTTCAGTTGCCGGTTTAAGTGAGGACTAATGATGTATGGCGGATTAGCTATCAAAAATTAAACCGCCCTTAGGCAGAAGGGACAGAGCTGGAAAATTTGCTAAGTGTTGACAGAAACAGGTTTCACACATCGACGGAATTAATTTGGATCTACCAAAGATTCAGTAAGAAAAAAATTCTGCGATCTATAAAGGCTTTAAATAGGGCAGAGAAGTTCGTGCGTTCTATCAAGGGATTCTGAACAAGAAGCAAGATCTACTAAGTGCTAAACTGAATGCGGAGCAACTACCGCACAAGATGTATGCTACAGTTGAATTAAAGAAGCTATGGCAGAAGTGAATACGAAGAAACTAGGGATGAACACCTATGAACGCAGATGAAAACAGGAGCCCTGAGATACAGATCTAGGGGTATGACGAAGAATCTTACCGGATGTGCAGGATAGCGGAGGGACACCGAGGATCTCTGGTACAACCAGGTTGATGCAGCGGCCTTTGTTGATGCAGCGTTCAAGGTCGAAGGCGATGGCGAGCTTCAGAGCTGGGCGCCGCGAGGAAGAAGAAGTACGGATGGGGAAGAAAAGAAAGGGCCCTCAGGTCTATTTATAATAAGGCAGAGAGTAATTGACAGGCACGAGAATCGAGGAGCTGAAAGCGGCAGATGGCGCAGCTGTCGCCTCGATTTCCGGGATGATATTAAATGAAGGAATCTTGTTATTTCGTTTTTTAAGAGATGATGTCAAGATGATCTGCTGTTGTGTCCAGAGGATGACGCCATGGCGGTTTAACAAGATGGCGGTTTACGAGAAATGAAGGAAGATGTTCACGAGTTTTTCTAAAGTGTTGAAGATTGACATGAACAGGTTCAAATCAATCTGGGGCCTAATGTTGGGGATGTAACTACTGAGTGTAAACCGCCTCGGAGGGGCCGGTTCACCTTCAGCCGTATTGAAGCCCACGAAGACTTAGAAGATGGCGCTTTACTATGAAACTTAGAGGCCCGGAGCCCAAAGGCAGATTAGGGCCCATAATGGTAAAACCGCCATAGTCATGTAACTTGTGTTGTAAGATAAGGGAAGGAGAGACCGAGCCGAACACTTGTACGAGTCGGCCTCGGGACTCAGAGACCAGCCAAGGCCAACCCATGTATATAAGGGGACGGCGGCGGCTTAAGGGCAGACAACAACAACTCGAGGCCTAGGCGAAGCTGTTTGCTCCTAGTCATCGAGACCACATCAATCCCATCACAAACTAGACGAGGTGTCGGGACCCGATTCCAAGTCACATCGACCTAGCCGGTAACACCTCATATCACTTTGCGGCCTCACGCACGGTATTCCCACTGGTGTCGCTTACCATGGCCCGGACCGCTTATGCCTTTTGGCTCACATATATGATAGTGTCGCTAGCATCCATATGACAAAGAACCGGGCCGACATGGCTAGTCGTGAACCCAAAGCGACGCTAACCCATGGGGACAGGCATACATGAATCACATCGAGCATGTCGGTCATCAACGTATGAATTCGGGCTGTAGCACTGGCTAACAGGACACCGGTATCCCGGCTGCAGCAGCTAGGCAGGACTCGAATAACACCGCGTGACATTTCCCGAGGGACGGATATAGGAACGAAGTGAAACACATGCCGGCAAGTCAAGTGTCCAAGCAGTAGTCTGGGCTAGCAGGACTCCGTGAACCGGCAGTAGCGGACTACTATCGCTAGAAGCACGAGACTACATTTCCCCATATGAGAGGCTGCCAAGGATAAACACCCAGTTTGTCGGATCCCACTCATACCAAGCACTTCAATCATACACATAATATGCCCGATATGAGTACATACAACATGGCATCACAACAAAACTCTACAACTCAAAGTACTTTATTTAAGAGGCTCAGGAGCCATACATAACATATCCATATAGGTAGGGGTCACATGACCCAACACTCAAGTCATACAAACATACAAGCACATGCGGAAGCAAACTAGTCCGAGTATGAGACTCTAAAAGAAAGAAAGCTTGTTGAAGCCCTTCTATCTACTGGTGGCCCTTCACAAGCCTTGGATCACCACAGGTGGCTAGTTCACTCGCCGATGTCAAGGTCTACATAAAACCCATCGGAGGGGGGTGTTGTCGTCTGAAAACATTAATTACAAACATGAGTACGGAGGTACTCAGCAAGTCTTACCACATAATCCTTTCATACATGCACATTCTCAAGAAGGTGGTGGAGTTATTTGCACAAGCCAGCTTTGACTCTTGGCTAAGCTATCCCACGCTACACCACTTGAAAAGCATTTGTCGCACACGAGTCCACTAATCACCATCACAATACTCCACTGTGGATCCTCTCTCACAACCCACGAGAGGGCCATCCATGACACTCACACTTATCTTGAGGCTTTTAGTAGTATCCATTTACTTGTCTATGAACTTTATAGGTGACCAAGTAGTCCTTATCATGACGCGGCTATTCGAATAGTTTTATACCTGCAGGGTGTACTTCTTCACACACGCTCACCACTTACCGCCGTTTACGACATGTACTCGGCAACCTTCAAGCGGAAGCCCAACGTGGGTGTCGGCCACGACCGACTAAACACACGAGTCTCGAGTCCAGTTTATCGCCTATTCGGTTCCATCCGCAGGAGTCCGCCGAGGTTTCCACTAACGCCCCGAACGATGTGTGCAGGGTTCCCGAGACACCAAACAGGCGAACGGTACACAGGCCACGTGCCTACCGCAACACAACCCACCCTAAGGTCAGCGCCTGCGTCGCGCCCCCAACATGCTACAAACACCGTAAACTACTTGCAACTCCCGGATGAGGACAAGAGTGGTTAATAAGTCGAGAGGGTCAATTAAGGATCCCAATGCGTGGTAGTAGCTAAGTCTTAAATCACACACACAGGATCTCAGTTCTTAGGGACGGCTTCAATGAAACAACCCACCATGTACTCCTACATGGCCTCTCATCGATACCTTTACCAAAACGTGTTCAACACTTTCACTCTCGAACCCGACACAACCTTTCACTCCAGTTCATCATCCCGATGAGCCGGACTCGACACAACTCTAAGCATAGCAAGCATAGCATGGTAGGAATCACAAACATGGCTCAACCAACTCCTACACATACTAGTGGGTTTCATCTAGTTATTGTGGCAATGACAGTCATGCAAAGGAAGTGGGTTCAGCTACCGAGCACACAACAGTTTGAATCGCGTTGTCTTAATGCAGTAAACAAGAGCGAAGCGAGAACATGGGCTTGTATCGGAATGATCAATGGGTTGCTTGCTCGATGTAGTGGTGGTAGGATCGCCTTTGAGACGGATATTCGGATTATCCTGAGGCGTAACCTATCACTTAAAGACACACCGAAAATAAACACACATGGCAATATGCAACAATATGATGCATGCTATGACATGGAAATATGAATGTGTGTTGGCCTAATGCAAGCTGGAAAAAAAAGGGATGAACTCATTTGAATCAAAGATTCAAATGTTAGCTCATTTAACATAGCCATAAAGGTGCATTATCTTAATCTGCTTAAACAGCAAGGTTAACTTGTTTTATCATGCATGAAACCTTTAACAATGGATAGAATGGATTTTTCTGATCATTTTTCATATATAAATCTTTGCATTTGGAGTTACAGATTAATTTCTATGAATTTTTGAAGTTTGAACTATTTTATGGAATTTCCTATGATGAATAATTCCAAGAATTCATTTATCGTCAAGAATGCGTCAGATGACGTCGAGGTCAACGGGACGCCAGTGTCAAACTGACCAGTGGGTCCCCAGATGTCAAGAATTAATTTAACTAATTAAAATTAGTTTAAACTAGCTAGGTTAATTAGCGGGGGTGGCCCACCGTCATAGGCTCAGAGAGTCAACCAGGCCCGCCTGGTCAAAGTCAAGTCAACTATGCGGCGCTTAGCCGCCGGCGAGCCGACGGGCGGCGAGAGTGGTTTTATTGCCGGCAACCAAATGAGCCATGAGGGCGTCTATGTGTGGCTGGGAACAAGCCGCAGCTCTTGGTGGCGTTGGCTGGGCTCGGGGTGGCCGGAAACGGCGCCGGCGACGACCTTGGCAGCCGCCGGAGTTCGGGTGATGACGAACTTGTGGCTACGGTGTGCGGTGAGGTGCGTGAAGTGGTGGGTTAGGCTCTACGCGATGCGGTGAGCATGTTAGACACCGAGGGGTGACCGGTGGATGGCCGGAAGCACGTCGGCGATGAGCTCCGCGGCGGTGCGTGCGGGTGAGCTCTGTGCAGTCGCTACAAGGCTCGGGAGTGAGAAAGGAAAGGAGGGGGAGATAGCTGGGCTCACGACGATCTCGAGGAAGCAATCGGTGCGGTCGGGGACGGGCTGGTGCGGCGATGACGTCGATGGGGATCTCCGGCGACGACAGAGTCGGGCGAGGTCGGTGCAGAGGACTCGGGCCACGCGAGCGCTCGGGGCTCGGCTAGCTCGAAGAAGAGGAGGGCGGCGGAGCTCCTAGACACGACGGGATGGCGCAAGGACGACGGAGAGCGCGACTACGGCGACGGTGCGGCTGCGGTGGCGTCGGCCATGGCGTGGGAGAGCGAGGGGGAGGAGCCGGGAGGAGGAGAGGTGTCCGAGGGCTCGGGGAGGAGCGTTTGGCGTCGGCAGCTCGGTGAGGAAGCAGCGAGGGGCGGCCAGCTGCATCAGACGCATGCTGTGCTCGCTGTCGAGCACTGCCTGCCGCCTGGCCTGCCAAGCAAAGCAGCTTTGTGCTGGCGTGGGCAGGCTGGGCGGCAGTGGGCGGTTGGGTGGCGCCTGTAATGTTTTTCATTTCTGTTTCCTTTTTCTATTTTCTCAGAACTTTGTGGACTTTCTAAAATACCTAAACAACTCCAAAATTCACCAAACTGCACCTGGTCCTTAGTTGGAATATTTCCAAGATGGAACATTTTAGTTTAGATTATTTGGGCATTTGAAATATTTTATATAATTTAAATGCCCAAACTCAAATACTTATGATTTAATTCAAAACCTTAGGATGACCTAGAAAATTGTGCACCACTTTTGGCAAGAGGCTCGAACCAAAGCAAAGGTGATGAGCATTTTAGAAGGGCATTTCAGGTTCATTGAAAATAATTTTAGTAAGCCCTAGTTGGATTCAAAAGGGTTTTGGGGTTCTGTCTTCCCATTTCAAATTTTTGATGAAAGTTAAACATGATGCAACACACTAATGCATGGACTAGCAAGGATGTGACAACTCACCCCCACTCAAAAGAATTTCGTCCCGAGATTTAGGATCCGTTGCGAAAAAGGAGGGATACCCAAGTCGAAGACGATCCTCCCTTTCCCAAGTTGCTTCTTGCTCGGAATGGTTTGACCATTGAACCTTTAGAAACTTGATATTCGGCGCCGAGTGGTACGCTCGGCTTGATCAAGAATCTGAGCGGGATATTCTCGATAGGTGAGGTTATCTTGAGATCAAGCGCTTCGTGGTCCACTCCACGGATAGGATCCGAGAAGCAACGCCGAGTTGGGAAACGTGGAAGACATCATGGACTCGAAAGATGCAGAGGTAGTTCCAATTGGTAGGCAACTTCTCCTCGCTTGGAAAGAATGCGAAAGGGTCCAATGTGACGAGGGGCCAACTTGCCTTTGATATCGAATCGATGGGTTCCTTCAAAGGAGTAACTCAAGGTAAGCCTTCGTCAATTTCATAAGCCATAGGCTTATGCTTCCGGTCATATTGACTCTTTTGACGAGATTTGGCTGTTTTCAATTTCCACGAATAACGCGAACCTGCTCTTCGCTTCTGAATCATATCCGGCCAAAGAGTTGTCTCTCCCGGTTTCGACCAGTTAAGAGGCGTTCGACATTTCCGTCCATAAAGAACTTCGAAGGAGCTTTGCCCAAGCTAGCTTGATAACTATTGTTATAAGCTTAACTCGCGAATGGAAGGCATTTCTCCCAATTCATGCCGAAGAGATGAGAAGCTCAAGCATATCCTCTAGGATTTGATTGACTCGCTCTACTTGACCACTTGATTGAGGATGGAAGGCGGTGCTAAAGGAGAGACGAGTTCTATAGCATTTTGGAAACTTTCCCAAAATCGAGAGGTGAAGAGATTTCCACGGTCCGAGAGTTAATCTCCAATGGAACACCATGAGGAGACACTATTTGAGAGATGTACAAATCAGCTAGCTGGCTAGCGGTTATACTCTCACGAACGGGTAGGAAGTGGGCTACTTTGGAAAGACGATCGACGACAACGAAGATAGCATTATTCCCTCTCTTGGTCCTGGGAAACCCGGTAATGAAATCCATACCAATTTTATCCCATTTCCATTCAGGAATTTCCAAAGGTTGAAGGGTACCAGCAGGCCGTTGATGTTCTGCTTTAACTCGATTTACGACGCCGCAATTAGCAATGTATTGAGCGATTTCTCTTCATCCTAGTCCACCAAAACCTCTGGCGAGGTCTTGATACATTTTGGTACTACCGGGATGAATGGTGAGAGGAGATTCATGAGCTTCCTTAAGGATCAGTTGTCGTAGCTGTTGTTTCTTGGGAACCACCAAGCGGTTCTCAAAGAAGACAACACCTCGCTCATCTATGGAGAAACACTTAGCAGCTCCGCTAGCAATGTTCTCCTTGATCCGAGATATTCCTCTATCATACTGCTGAGCAGTTATGATACGATCGTAAGGTTGGGTTTCGCCACCAGGGTGGAAAGGAATCCTCGAGGAACAATGTGAAGGTTAAGCTTATGAAATTCCTCGTGGAGAAAAGGTTGACTTTGTTGTAACATCAGATTGTTACAATAAGATTTGCGACTTAGTGCGTCAGCCATGACATTGGCTTTGCACGGGTGTAAGATATTCCTAAGTCGTAATCAGTAATCAACTCGACCCAACGTCTTTGCCCGAGATTCAAATCCGGTTGGGTGAAGATATATTTCAGACTTGGTGATCGGTGTAAATTCGCAACGCGGTTACCAAGAAGGTAATGTCGCCAGGTTTTGAGTGCATGGACCATCGCTGCAAGCTCTAGATCGTGTGTGGGATAGTTATCCTCATGTGGACGAATCGTCGAGAAGCGTGAGGCAATCACATGACGATCTTGCATGAGTATGCAACCTAGTCCTTGTCGCGAGGCGCCGAATAGATAATAAAGTCCTTAGAAAAATCTGGTGGAACAAGCACGGAGCAGATGTCAGCGCCTTTTCAGTTCTCGAAAGCTGAACTCGCACTGTGGCGTCCATTCGAACTTTTTATCTTTCTTGAGGAGTTCGGTTAGAGGCTTAGCAACTTTAGAGAAATTCTCGACGAAGCGGCGGTAATAGCTCGCTAGACCGAGGAAACTCCGAACTTGCTTGACCGATTCAGGTGGAGTCCAGTCAAGGACGGCTTGAACTCGCTTGGGATTGACAGCAATGCCCTTACCAGAGATTACATGGCCTAGATAGGTCACTTTTGGTAACCAGAACTCACACTTAGAGAATTTGGCATAAAGGCGATGCTCTCGAAGTTTCATCAATACTAGCCTTAGATGTTCGGCATGTTCTTCCTCATTCTTGGAGTATATGAGTATATCGTCGAGGTATACCATGACGAATTTATCCAAATACTCCATGAAGATTGAGTTCATTAACCGAGAGAAGGTGGCTGGAGCATTGGTTAACCCGAAGGACATGACGGTGTACTCGTATTGGCCATAACGAGTAACAAAGGCCGCTTTAGGAATGTCCCGTTTTGATTTTGATTTGATGGTAGCCCAACCTCAAATCCATCTTGGAGAAGACTGAGGATCCAGCGAGCTGATCATACAGATCGTTGATCCTGGGGAGCGGATACTTGTTCTTGATAGTGACCAAATTGACAGGTCGGTAATCCACAACCATCGATCCGCTCCATCCTTCTACTTGACGAAGAGGACGGGCAAGCCCATGGGGATGAACTAGGACGGATGAAACCCTTTTGCAAGGACTCATCGAGTTGTTTCTTAAGTTCGGCTAGTTCTAGAGGTGCCATCTTATAGGGTCTTGTAGAGATTGGGACGGTTCCGGGAACAAGATCTATCACTTAACTCGACATCCCTCGCTGTGGAACACCGGTAGTTCTTCCGAAAGACATCCGAACGTCACGGACTCACCAAATATCTTCGAGGTCTGGAAGGGGGTTGGCATTTAAGGAGTATAGCTGACGCTTAGACACTCGGTTTAAAACATTAACTGTCTTGCCCGAAGGATGGGTGAGTTGAACAGTTCTAGTAGAGCAATCAATCTTAGCGTAATGGGCTGACATCCAGTCCATACCCAAGATGATGTTTATGTCCGAGGACTTGAGAGCTATTAGAGATGCAAGAAAGACTAATCTGTCGACAAGGATTTCATTCCCATGACTTATTCTAGAGGTTTGCCATTGAAAGTGCGTAATATCGACTAGAGGGGGGGTGAATAGCCGATTTTTATGAATTTTACAAATTCTTCACTGAGGAATTTGCCGGTGAGGAAATTCCTTAGCGAAGAAATACATGCAGCGGAATAAGTACTCAGAAGTAAGCATAACAGATTACTAGCATAGTCATCATGATGAAATGAAGACAATCACAGAGTACCGAAAGCGTAATCACAGGATAACACAAGATGAAGACAAACAGATCAAGAAATTGAAGCGAGGAAATTGAGAAAGTCTTCATCAAAGTCTTCAAACACAGATATGAACAAACACTCAACACAAGAATGAGGAAATGAAAGGGTTGAGGAAATAGAACCGATTAGGTTGATGAAGACAATGATTTGGTAGACCAGTTCCAACTGCTGTCTCGGTTGTACGTCTGGTTGGAGCGGTGAGTATTTAAACTCGAGGACACGCAGTCCGGACACCCAATCATCGAGCACGCAGCTCAGACACCAAGTCCTCACCGTGTTCTCCTTGAACTAAGGCCACGCAGACCTCGCCCAATCACTCGTGGTAAGTCTTCAGCGACTTCCAAACCTTCACATACTTGGTCACTCGGCGATCCACAATTCCTCTTGGATGTTTCTAGACCGTGACGCCTAACCGTCTGGAAGAAGCACAGTCTTCAAAGGTAAAAGCGCCGGATCCACGCTGGATCAATTTCTTGATGATGCTCAATCACTTTGGGTTTGTTGGGGTTTGGTTTTTGGGTTTTCCTCACTTTTGGGTTTTCCTCACTTGATGATTTTCACCAAAGTCCTCGGAGGATGGGTTGCTCTCAAATGACAAGTGTCAAGTTCTCTCGAGCAGCCAACCAACTAGTGGTTGTAGGGGCGGCTATTTATAGCCTAGGGAGCAGCCCGACATGATAAGACATAAATGCCCTTCAATGATATGACCGTTAGGTGGATAAGATATTTTGACAGCCAAGCAAGAAGACAAAGAACGGTCGGAAATTTGAACATCAAATTCCTCGGGGCTATCATGTTCCTCATGTGTAGGCAATTCGCCTGGCGAATTCCTAACTCCTCGATCGAGAACAAATTCTCAAAGGACTGTAAGAGCTTCGTCTCTCACATCAAGAAATTGACTGAATCTGTATGAGATTTCCAAAAGCTTCACTCAAGGGATTGGTAGGTGTAGGATTTTGAGTTGAGCATCAAATGGAAATTTTTCCTTAGTATTTCCTCGACCCCTTTAACAAAGACGGTGTTTCCTATGACTCAAGAAAGAGAAAATGAAACTACGAAAACAAAAGTATTCACGCTTCATATTCCTCAAGCGATTACCAAGTCTTCGTAATCACACCAATTTCTTCACTTTCAAAGTCTTCAAAAGTCTTCGAATATCAAATTCTTCATTGAAGAAATTCATTTTAGGGTCGACTTTCACTATAAATATCAAACTCCTCATAGACTTATAGGCCTGTGTACACTCACAACGATTAGTTATTTAACCTATAAGTCTTCAATACACCAAAATCACTAAGGGCACTAGATGCACTTACAATCTCCCCTTTTGGTGATTGATGACAATCTGAGTTAAGTTTTCAACGGGATTAAATATATGAAGTGTAAATACTGATAATGAGGATTTTGATTGCAAGATATAGAAGAACTCCCCAAGATGTGCATAGTGAGGAAATTGCTTTTGAGGCAATGCACATTTGAAGAATTGAATCATGGAGATCTCCCCTATATCTTGTAATTCATACACGATTTGACATATAATATGAGGAATTTTAAATGCATGATGAAATATGGTGCTTGATGATATGCGAGCATGCAAAAAATGCATAAAGAGTATCGAGCCCAATGCGTATGAGGAATTTGAAACTTTTCATGAGTATCGATCCCAAATCGATTTGAAGATTTTCACCGAGCTCATGAGGATCGAGCATAACAAGGATCAACGATATCAATACTATTGTAATCGAGCATAGAGCAAAAGCATAATGCATCAAAAGTATCAAAGCACCATCGGGTTTAAGATTACAACTCGATCCAATAAAAGGTTTCGTAAGAACGAGAGTTGTAACTTAATAAAATATAGTATATAGACAAAACGAGACCCGCTTGAAGACTAACTCAAATTTCTCCCCTTTGTCATCAAATGACCAAAAGGATCGAACCGAGGACTAACGCCTTGAAGAATTTCAAGTTGAGGATGGCGCCTTGAAGATTTTCGGGTTGTTCGCTGAAGTAGGACCAGCAGCAGTTGTCTTCCAAATCTTCATTTTCATCTGTCGCGAGATGAAGAATAAGAGCTGGCCACTAAGGAAGGAACTTTGACTTTCTTGAATTTCTTGGAGGAGGTGCGACCAGTCAAATTCTTCCTTGAGTCCCATTGATTTCAGTTCTTCTTCATTGTAGACATGTGAAAGAACAGCCCAAAGCGCTTGAAGGTTTCATGAAGATAGTAGTGGTTTTTCTTCTTTGCATTGTGAGTTGAGGTCATGTTGTAAAGAAGAGTACCAAATTGACGCTTGACCCACTTGTGATTGCGATCAACCTTCCGATGAAGACCGAGGAGTAACTCATGATCACCATCACCCAGGTGCGAGCTTGAGGACTATGCTTAATCGAGGTATTTGTTGCCGAGTCATGTGTGGCGAGTCATCATTGGTGGAGTAAGATGCTTTATAAACTGTCCATCCAATGGACGAATGCCTTCATCTATCACAGCAGCAGCCTTTCCCTTTTCATCACCGAGGCAATTGGCCGCTTGAGGACTTCAATCGGGGCGGTAGCTGCAAGTGGTTCAAAGTGTCACTTTGTAATTCAAAGTGAAGATCTTGACCGATGAATCTCATAATCCAAGGTGCATAAGGCTTCAGCTCAAAAGGTGACATGGCAATGTTAGCGAGTCCTCATGAAGAAATCATGGAAATTGACGAAACGCCATGGATGATGTTGAAAGCATATTCTTCATGATGCCAACGACCTCTTCATCATTCGAGTCGTGGCCCTTGATAGGACTCATAGTCTTCGTCTTAATTCGATAGACTATTCGAGGCACATATAACAATTCCTTGACGAGGAATTTGGTCCTTGAGCTTGCCTTGGTTTCAATGGCTTCATCAAGACTTGCATATAGTGATTTGAAAGTTCCTTTTCTTCATAGATGCGACGAGCTCCATCAATCGGAGGATCGAGTGGAAGGGCACGAAGCAATTCACTTGTTGGTGCCTTGTAGTGGGTGTTTTCGGTCATCCAATCCAAGACCCATGAAGTCACATCTTCAGCGTCTCCGGTGATGTGAAGGGTTGCATAGAATCAAGAATTAGCTCTTCGTTCCAATCACAAATATCGGTGCAGAAGTTTAGAAGACCTGCGTCGTGAAGAACACTTAGGACGGGCTCAAAGCCTGGCAGCGACTCCATATCCACATGAGGAATATGGGCATGATCGAAGATTTTGTCCTTGTTGAAAAGCACTGAGGAATAGAAGTTGGCTTGACTGGCAGTCCAGAAGCGCCTCTTCCTAATCCGAGCAGAATCATAAGGATTATATTCAGTGAAGAACACATGCTCAGCAAAGAAATCCTTAGCCTTGAACTTTTGCTTGGTCGAGAACGGATTCTTCTGCTTTGGCAGAGGGGTGTCAGTGAGTTGCATCACCACCTCAGGAATCGTAAGTTCAGGTTCTTCAGCTTGAGGAATTTCTTGGTCCTCAACTTGTGCAGTCTGAGGATTTTCAGCAGCAGCAGCAGTTTCATCAGCGCTAGTGGCTGGAATTTCTTCATGCACAGAACCAGTGGGTTGATTTTCTTCAGAGTCTATCTGGACAATTGCATGGCAGGGAGTGAGGAACTTGTTGAAGAGGGGTGAAGAGCGGAGTATTGGGATGTTGATTTTCCCAAAAGTCATCATTGATTACCGGAGTGGTGCATCCAATATCCACATCTTCATTTTCAATTTCCTCGGCACCATCTTGAGGAATTTCATGGTCCGTGAGGGAATGACTGGGGTTGAAGGGATTGCTTCCACTTCAATTTCTTCATCAATTTTCTCTGACGTAGCAGGAGATTGATGTTCTTCATCAGATCCAGTTGGGATCTCGTATTCTTCTCCAAAAGGAACTACTTCCTTTGATGGTATGGAGGAAATTGGAATAGCATCAATCGGGTTCTCAACAGAGCTGGTCATTGGCTTCATTTTCTTCGCAATCAAGAATCGACGCACTGATGCTTTTCTTTTCTTCACAGCAGCTCGCTCAAGAGCCTTTGTTTTCTTCACATCGAAGCAGATGGAAGAATTGGAGTTGGAGTTGGCGCTGGAGGAGCTGAGGAATTTGGGGCAGTTTCTTCAGAGCAACCGATGCGTTTCCCTGTCTTGAGTAGTTTCTTCAGCGCACCACTAGTGGGTGCCCGCAGTTTCTTCGGTGGCTGGAATTTCTTCATCAGCCCCGAATCAGCATTTTCTTCAAGAGGTTGAGCTTCAGCGTTCTTGGCATTTTCTTCATTAGGCTGAGCAAAGGCTTCACCGAGGATTTTCATGTTGCATGTGCAGCAACATTTGTGAGATTCTTCGTCAGATTGACGAATCTGGTCTTGACTACTTGCCAATCAGCATAGTACGTGTCAAAGTCCTTGCTGAGGTTCTGAATGTCAGTTTGGATTTGAAGGAGTTCCTCAGGTGTCATTTTGACAACATTTTTCTTCAGGAACCTTTCCTTCCTGTATTGAGCCTTCTTGATTTCCCTCGCCTTCTCGAACTTCCATTTTTCTTCAGCAATGAAGTGAGTCAACATATGACTTTGACCAGTGTCAAAGGAAGATCAGCAGAGGGTATTGGGATCATTGTGCGAGGTCGATGAAATCGAGGACTTTCTTTGGGTCCAAAAGCAGTGGCACAGCTGTTCCCTTGGCTCTTGCGGCTCTAACTTGGCGGTCTCTGATGATTTCTTCAAGTTCTTCATCAGATGCCTCATCATCAGATGGCACGTGGACTACAAGCTGTTTCTTCCTTGGGCTAGGCCGAGGACCACGTCCAGCTGTTGCTTTTGTCTTCAGCAGAGTCGGGCCAGATGAAGAATTGAGAGCAGCCGAGGAATTTGCAGAGACGCCTGAGGCAATTGAAAAACCAGCAGTCCTTTGACAAGTGGCCAGGTGCACAGAGCCGAAGGTTTGGACGGAGCAGTTGAGGACTTTGATGGAACAGTAGCAGTGTGAGGAATTTGCTGCTGAGGAATTTGCCTTGAGGGAGCTGCTGAGGAACTTGGCCGTGAGGGCACAGATGAAGAAGCACTTGGCTTATTGGCAGACTTCTTTTGCATCGATTTCTCGGCTTGGCCGAGACCTCGATGGCAGCAGCAATGCAGAATCCTCATTGAATTTCTTCACCGCTTCCTTTGCTTGCTTAGCCAACTTTGCTTGGCGTTTAGCCCACTCATCAGGAAAGTCCTCACCGCGTTTGACGCTAGTGGGATCAGCTATTTGGCCTGGTGCCAAAGGAGCTCTTGGGCATGGAGGATTTAACGCGAATTTCTTCATGTACTTAGGTGTTACATATCGGTATTCCTTCCATTCCCGTGCCCATCTCCGTTCAATTTTCTGAATGCGCACCTTGCGTTGATTTTTGCTTTCCTCATCTGGTGTGCAATAGTCAGCATATATTTCCTCAGGGATTTCGAATGCTGTCATGACCTCAGGTTTCTTTCCTCCCTTCTGCGGCTTCTTGCCATCCGCCATTTTCTTCAGGTGAGGAAATTGAACAATTGAGTTCTCTGAAGAAGTGTGCAGTTTTTCTTCGAGGAACGCTGCAAATGAGTTAAGTTGATGAGAACCTAGGGATTCAGCAGCAGACATTTGTACCTGTGAACAGAGTATAGGTGCGAGGAATTTGAAGAGGTCATATGCGTTCTCAGAGGGTTTTTCAAAAAGAACAAGTTTGAGGATTTTGACCAGATGAGCCTTGAAGAATTTCACTAAGCGTTCTTTGTCTTAGGTTCCAGAGTTGTATAGATCGAGGATCCACACAATTGAGGAATCTTGAAGAAAATCATTGCTTAGAGAAACGAATCAAGAGATTTGAGGTGTTCATATGTGTGAGGAATTTGAAGAATAAACACCTTTGAAGAATTTGAAGAAGATTTGAGAATCAAAGCGAGTAATAAAAGTAACTTTTAATTTACTCAAGTGAAGAACACGATTTAACTGAGATGAACAGTTGAGAAGTTCGTCTGCTCAGATCTTCTCCGCCCTAACTTGGCAGAGGAAATCAGCTACGGCGACGGCGGAGTGAAGAAATTCCACGGTCGGCGCGAGTACGTCGGCGAAGAGGTCAAGGCGGTGAAGCTTTTCCTCACCGGCGATTTATGGAGTAGCGGCGGCGCTTAGGGTTTCGAGGAGCTCGGCGGGAGAGAGATCGAACGAGGTAAAAGAGTGAGGAAGGAGAGAGGGTATTTATAGCCACGGTGAAAACGGCTCGTCCAAGATTTAGGACTAACGTGCCTCGACCGCTTCCTTCTCACGACATGTGTCACCCACGCATAAGGTAGTGGAGATCGTGTGCATCGTGGGTGGATATAATAATGCATCGTGGGATGCGGAACGGTTTGAGCGGTAAAATCAAGTTTGGATAAGATTCGTTTTAAAGTTCCGTTCGCAATTTCTTCATTGTCAAGGACACAAAGTGAAGAATTTGAACGAGTTTCAAAGTAGAACGCACATGAAGAATTTGTGAATGGATTGGGTTGAGTATAGCATAGAGGGGAAGGGTCCGATCACATTCACTTAGCGTAAAAAGCGACTTGAAGAAATAACCATAAGTGAATGCTGTAGAGGACATAAACTCATATATATATATAGCCAATGAAGAAAGACGACGGAAAGCAGTGAAGATTTTGCAAAGTTGAAGAATTTGAAAAACTCAAGAATTTCAAAAACGAGGAAAACTCAAATTGAAGATTTTCAACTTTGGTGGTGGCGTGACCCATCAGATAAGAATGATGATTTCAGACACCGCGCACAATTGTCGAGGGTTTCGAGAATCAAATTCTTCATTAATTTCTTCACACTTAGAGTGTTATTCTTCATTGATTGAAGAAAACGTTTCTTCATGTGTTGCACATCTAAGTCATCAATTTTGCATAAGTGTTAGGATGTGTGTCCTTTTCAAAGAACGCTCAAGATTCTAAGATATTTAGCTCACACCGCAACTTGCTAAATCTCTTCTCATCCAAGGGCTTAGTGAAGATATCAGCTAGCTGTTCTTGATCTTCACATGCTCGATGGAGATGTCGCCTTCAACACATGATCACGAAGAAAATGATGACGAATTTGAATGTGCTTTGTCTTCGAGTGCTGAACTGGGTTGTGAGCAATCTTGATGGCACTCTCATTGTCACAGTAGAGAGGCACATTCTTCACGTTGATGCCGTAGTCCTTGAGGGTTTGCTTCATCCATAGTAATTGAGCACAACACGAGCCAGCAGCAATGTATTCAGCTTCCGCGAGGGATGTGATACGCAGTTCGCTTCTTCGAGGACCAATGCACCAAAGATCGTCCGAGGAAATGACAAGTACCAGATGTTGACTTGCGATCCACACGATCACCAAAGATAGTAAGAGTCGAATATCCAATGAGATCAAAAGTAGAGCCCTTGGGGTACCATAATCCTAGTGTTGGTGTGTGAGCTAGATATCAAGAATATGCTTCACACCTTATGGTGTGATTCCTTGGTGTAGCTTGAAATCGGGCACACATGCAAACACTAAGCATTATATCTGGCCTAGATGCACATAAGTACAATAAAGAACCAATCATGGAGCGGTATACCTTGTGATCAAGTCAATACCATTTTCATCAATTGCATAGATGGCCATTTGTGGGCATAGGAATTTTGACGCCTTTGCAATCTTGCATGCGAATTTCTTCAGACATCTTTGAGGTATTTCTCTGAGATATGAATATGCCATTGTGTTGTTGATTTAATTTGAAGACCTAAGAAGAATTTCAACTCTCCCATCATAGACATTTGATATTCTTCACTCATCATATAGGCAAATTCATCACTATAACGTTGGTCAAGACAGCCAAAGATAATATCATCAACATATATTTGGCACACAAACAGTTCACCATCATAAGATTTAGTAAAGAGAGTAGGGTCGAGTGAACCGGTGTGAAGCCATTCTTCACGAAGAATTCCTTCAATGTATCATACCACGCCGAGGGGCTTGCTTGAGGCCATAGAGGGCCTTATTTAGTCTCAAGACTTTGTCGATTCTTTGGATCTTCAAAACACCGGGGTTGAGCAACATATACTTCTTCCTCAAGCTTACCATTGAGGAATGCACTTTTCACATCCATTTGATATAAAGTGATATTGTGATGGTTAGCATAGGCGAGTAATATGCGAATAGACTCAAGTCTAGCGACAGGTGCAAAAGTTTCATCGAAATCAATTCCTTCAACCTGCGTGTAGCCTTGAGCTACTAGTCGTGCCTTATTCCTCACCACAAGACCATTTTCATCTTGCTTGTTGCGGTAGATCCACTTTGTGCCAATGATATTATGCTTGCGAGGATCTGGACGTTTGACCAGTTCCTGACGTTGTTGAGCTCGAACGATGTAATTCTTCTTGCATGGCCTGAATCCACTCCGGCTCGTAAATGCTTCATCTACCTTAGTGGGCTCTGTGATAGAGACAAAAGCATAGTGCCCACAAAAGTTAGATAAGTGTGAAGCTTTTGAGCGAGTGAGAGGACTGGCGCTTCAATGTCATCGATGATCTTGTCAACTTGCACTTCTTTTGCAACGCGAGGATGAGCTGGTTGTCTTCGAGGAATTTGATCATTTTCCTCAGCACCATTTTCTTCAAAGATTATCTTCAGTGCATCACTCGACGTTCTTCGCGACACAGAATGAATTCTTCAGCAGTTTCTTCAAGAGGAATGACATCCTCGGTTGCCTTGAACCTGATAGAATCCTCGGTGCTGGTTTGTCTAACATGAAGGTAGGTGCTCTCTTTGCGAGCCATTAGTTTCATCGAACCGCACATCTACAAAGGTCAACAATCTTGTGAAGTGCGATGTTGAAGACTCAGAGGTGTGCGAGTCCTTTCCGTAACCAAGCATAAAACCTCATGTGCTTTGGTGCAAATTTAGAGGTGTGGTGAGGATCTCTAATCCAGCATTTAGCAATCAAGACTTTGAAATAACTTACATTGGGTTTCTTATCGGTGAGGAGTTCATAGGCAGTCTTTTGAAGAATTTGTGAAGATATACTGTTGATGATGTGGCACGCATGTCAATTGCTTCAATCCGTAAACGACTAGGCGTTTTGTATTCATCAAGCATAGTGCGAGCCATCTCAACAAGAGTTCTGTTCTTGCGCTCCACGACGCCATTTTGCTGAGGAGTATAGGGAGCAGATAACTCATGAGTAATACCAAGTTCATCAAGATAATCATCAAGACCGGAATTCTTGAACTCAGTTCCATTGTCACTCCTGATGTGCTTGATCTTCACACCAAAGTTGGTTGAAGCCCTCGAGGAAAATCGTTTGAAGATTTCCTGCACTTGATTTTTGTAAGTAACAATGTGTACCCATGTGTAGCGAGAGTAATCATCAACAATAACAAAGCCATATAGTGATGCTTCATTAACGACACTGAGTAATGATTGGGACCAAAGAGGTCCATGTGAAGCAATTCAAGGGACGAGTAGTGGTCATGATAGTCTTATTTGGATGCTTGGCCTTGGTCATTTTTCCCGCTTCACAGGCACCGCATAAGTGATCCTTGAGGAATTTGACATTTTCAATGCCAATGACATGCTTCTTCTTCGCAAGCGCAGCAAATTCCTCATGCCTGCGTGACTAAGTCGTCGATGCCATAGCCAGCCTTCGAAGCTTTTGCAAGTAAGCACACGGCTGGTTGTGGTCCTGTGGAAAATCAACAATATACAAGTCTCCTCTCCTAAAGCCTTCAAGACTTTGGAATTGTCGACTTCCATAATCACAACACAACGATACTTTCCAAAGATAACAACCATATCAAGATCACAAAGCATTGAGACTGACATGAGGTTATATCCTAAAGACTCAACAAGCATGACTTTGTCCATGTGCATGTGTTTAGAGATAGCAACCTTACCAAGTCCCAATACCTGACTTTTGCCTTTGTCAGCAAAGATGATATGCTTCAGATGTGAAGGTGATAAGGGAGCATCCATCTTGTCACCAGTCATGTGATTTGTACATCCACTATCGAGAACCCACTCAGTGGCTTTGGGTTGATCATCCTGCAGATGAATTAGTACAACTTACGATCTCATATACTTCATCAGTGAAGAATATGGTGTCAAGTTCATAAGATGAATTTCATCAGTCAGTATTTAGATAAGCAGTATGAGGACGTGTGAAATGAAAGTTCATTTCATCATGATTAGCTGCGCCCTTTCGTGCAATTTTGTCGTGCCCCAAGAAATTCTTCAGACGTTGAGGCACGCCCGGAGACCTGACCTGCAGAAGAGATTAGTTCTTTTCTTCACCACCCACATCTCAAGGGGTGGCAAAGAGTTCATCATCTGAAAGCACCATATGAGAATGGTGGCATAGAGGCCAAACCATTTTGTTTCACATAAGAGGGGTTAGGGTAAGCATATGAATAAGCAGAAATTCTTCGAGGACTTATGAACATATTGGTTTGAAGAATAATGCACATATTCATAGCCCTTAGCTCTACCTGCAAACAGAGTTGTTAGCACGATGATAATCATATGAGGACTTTGATCCTTTTGAGGAATTTGATCCACGTGAGGAATTTGGTCCGTATGAGGACTTGGATCCATATGAAGAATTTTGTCCATATGAAGAATTTGATCTGGGGTTCCTTTTCTTCACCGGTGGTGTCATGAGGACATTCACCAAGACTTTCAAGACATTTCTTGGGAACCCAGATTTTCTTCATAGGGGACCGTTCTGCAGCTTAGTGCCAACATATCTAGCAAATACTTCACCATTCTGATTTTTGAACAGTTTATAGTTTGAGTCAAATGACTCATCATCGTAATGAGGAAATTCACATGTAAAGCCAGATAAGGTGGATGGATCAATGGAGGTCCCTTTGCAGCAACCCATGAGGTTTTGGGATACCGCCAAAGCTTCCAAAGACGCTCCATCAGCATTGAGTTTCCTCTCAAAGGCAATACCCTCTTTCCTAGGGTTTCGTTGAGGATCTGCTTTTAAGCACATCACAAAGAGTCTCGATGCCCTTTGAGGCTTTTGTACATGCTGTCATGTACAATTCCTTCACCCTGCATCGTCGGTGATACTAGCAATGTCCTCGGTGAGGAATTAGTGATAGCAGAGGCAGGTGAAGAATTTGTAACAGTTGAAGCATTTGAACATTCAGTGAAGAATTAGCGATTCACGCTCAATGCATTTTAAGCATGGAGGAACAAATTCTTCTTGAGAAGCGCTGATTTGTTGAGCAAGTAATGAATCGCGCCCTTCAAGATCTTCATAACTCGCTCTTAGCTTCTCAAGATCTTGCTTTCTTTGAAGAAATTCATAAGAAAGTTTTCATGATCGATAAGAGAGTGTTATGATGACCTTGAAGGCTGTCAAGCCTAGACCGAACTCTCTCAAGATTTTCGATTAGGGCTTGAGTGCGATCCATTTCTTCACCTAACATATCATCACTCTTATCTAGCATGTTTTGAACCTTTTCAAAAGCCCTTTGTTGTTTTATAGCAATCTTAGCAAGTTTAGAGTAGCTGGGCTTGAGATCCTCATCGATTCATTTTCACTAGATTCGGAGGAGGTATAATTGAGTACCTTAGCACCTTTTGCCATGAAGCAATAGGTGGGGCGTAGTCATCATTTTCCTCATCGGGTTTGTCGGTGAGTCATTTTCTTCAGTGTTGAAGATGGACTTGCTAACATAAGCGATAGCAAGAGCCGACTAGCCACACCAGATTCGGATTCTTCGACTCCTCCTCTTCCTCATTTTCCTCAGATTCAGCTTCAGAGTCCATTTCCTTGCCAATGAATGCACGAGCCTTTTGGAGCTGCTCTTCTTGTGAGAAGAAGGCTTTGAGGATTTTGATGATGAAGATTTTGATGATTTCTTCTTCTTCTTCACGCCATCGTAGCTGTAATCCTTGTGTTTCTTCTTTCTTAATTCCTTTTCCCATCGAGGACAATCTTGGATATAGTGACCAGGTTTCTTGCATTTGTGGCAAAGTCTTCGCTTATAGTCACTAGATGAGGAATCACGCTTCTTGAGGATTTTCCAAAACGACCACGCCTTGTGAATTTCTGGAATTTCTTCACGAGCAAAGTGCTAGCTCTCGCCAAATTCTTCAGATCTCCAAGGCTACTACCGAGTCTTCACTCTCGATTCAGATTCAGCCTTGGCCTTGAGGCACGTGTTTTTCCATAGCCGTAACCATAGAGATCTCTCTTCAAAGAAGCTGGAACTCGTGAGTATTTAGCCTTTCGAGGATATCAGCAGGATCAAGAGACTTGTAGTCAGCTCGTTCTTGTATCATCGGTGCGAGTGTCAAATGAGGAATCGTTTATCTTAGTAATTTCTTCACCACCTCATGGTCGGTGATGTCGGTGGCACCCAAAGGCTTGAAGCTCATTTGAGATGTCGTGAGGCGATCGAAGGTTTGTTGAACATTTTCGTTGTCGAGTCTTTTGAAGTGGTTGAAGAGATTCAAGAACATCAACTCGAGAGTCACGCTGAGTTGAAACACCTTCATTTACTTTGGACAGCCTGTCCCGGATGAGTTTGGCGATTCCAAAGCACTCACTCTTCCATATTGACCTTTGCTCGATGGCCACATATGATATTCTTCGCTTGAGAATCGAGTTGCTTAAATCTCTTCACATCAGCATCATTCAGAGAGGGTGTGACTGAGGAAACACCTTTTGTCACAACATACCGTAGATCGTTGTCAATTGCTTCAAGATGCATTCGCATTTTGTTCTTCCAAGAGGGGTAGTCCGTCCCATCGAAGGTAGGACACCCTGCTGAGACCTTGATCATACTGCGGTCGACATAACTAAAACTCCGGTGGTTAAACCAAAATCACACGTAACAAGGGAGTACCTTGCTCGATACCAATTGAAAGTGCGTTATATCGACTAGAGGGGGTGAATAGCGATTTTATGAATTTTACAAATTCTTCATCGAGGAATTTGCGGTGAGGAAATTCCTTAGCTAAGAAATACATGCAGCGGAATAAGTACTCGAAGTAAGCATAACAGATTACTAGCATAGTCATCATGATGAAATGAAGACAATCACAGAGTCTGAAAGCGTAATCACAGGATAACACAAGATGAAGACAAACAGATCAAGAAATTGAACGAGGAAATTGAGAAAGTCTTCATCAAAGTCTTCAAACACAGATATGAACAAACACTCAACACAAGAATGAGGAAATGAAAGGGTTGAGGAAATAGAACCAGTTAGGTTGGTGAAGACAATGATTTGGTAGACCAGTTCCAACTGCTGTCTCGGCTTATACGTCTGGTTGGAGCGGCTGAGTATTTAAACTCGAGGACACGCAGTCCCGGACACCCGATCATCGAGCACGCAGCTCAGACACCAAGTCCTCACCGTGTTCTCCTTGAACTAAGGCCACGCAGACCTCGTCCAATCACTCGTGGTAAGTCTTCAGGCGACTTCCAAACCTTCACATACTTGGTCACTCGGCGATCCACAATTCCTCTTGGATGCTCTAGACCGTGATGCCTAACCGTCTGGAAGAAGCACAGTCTTCAAAGGTAAAAAGCGTCGGATCCACGCGGGATCAATTTCTTCAGTGATGCTCAATCACTTTGGGTTTGTTGGGGTTTGGTTTTTGGGTTTTTCCTCACTTTGGGTTTTTCCTCACTTGATGATTTTCACTCAAAGTCCTCAGAGGATGGGTTGCTCTCAAATGACAAGTGTCAAGTTCTCTCGGAGCAGCCAACCAACTAGTGGTTGTAGGGGGCGGCTATTTATAGCCTAGGGAGCAGCCCGACATGATAAGACATAAATGCCCTTCAATGATATGACCGTTAGGTGGATAAGATATTTGGGACAGCGCGCAAGAAGACAAAGAACGGTCGGAAATTTGAACATCAAATTCCTCGGGGCTATCATGTTCCTCATGTGTAGGCAATTCAGACTGGCGAATTCCTAACTCCTCGATCGAACAAATTCCTCGGTGACGGAAGAGCTTCGTCACATCAAGAAATTTCTTGAACTGTATGAGATTTCAAAAGCTTCACTCAAGGATTGGTAGGTGTAGGATTTTGAGTTGAGCATCAAATGGAAATTTTTCCTTAGTATTTCCTCGACCCCTTTAACAAGACGGTGTTTCCTATGACTCAAGAAAGAGAAAATGAAACTACGAAAACAAAAGTCTTCACGCTTCATATTCCTCAAGCGATTACCAAGTCTTCGTAATCACACCAATTTCTTCACTTTCAAAGTCTTCGTAAAGTCTTGAATATCAAATTCTTCATTGAAGAAATTCATTTTAGGGTCGACTTTCACTATAAATATCAAACTCCTCATAGACTTATAGGCCTGTGTACACTCACAAACGCATCAGTTACTTAACCTATAAGTCTTCAATACACCAAAATCACTAAGGGGCACTAGATGCACTTACAGCCATCTAGAACCAGGAGTCTGAATTTCCATGGAGGTGTGCATGTCATAGAATGTAGTGTTGTGCAATCGAGCATAGCTCTCAGAAATAAATGAATGAGATGCTCCAATATCAAAAAGAACAGTTGCCGGATGACAATTAACAAGGAGCGTACCGAGAACGACGTTGGGATCCTCATGGGTTTCCTCAGCTGAAACATAGTTGACGTGGCCACGAGCAGTGGCAGCTTGTTTGGCGTAGAGCACCTTTCCTGCTGGCTTACCACGGCCAACAGACTTTCCAATCTGACTGGGATTGTTCTGGGGACACTCACGGATGTAGTGGCCCGTCTCTCCACACTTGAAACAGGTTATCATATTGGGGCGTGGAGCAGCATTAGCAGCGGGCCACCATGAGTCTTGGGCGGTGCATATCTGCTGGTTGGGGCGAGGCGCCTCAAAGGATGGCCTCGGAGTGAACACCGGGTGGCGAGAGCGGTGTTTGAATCCAAACCCGCGCTTCGAGATCCAGAGCGGATGAAGAACCAAAGTCACGGAGTGCTTGCGTGAAGCTTCAAAGTCGACCGTCGGCCAAAGACCGATAGCCTTGTTGACTAACTTCGAAGGAAGTGCACTCGCAGACGAAGATCACGGCGAAGCTCGGGCTAAGTCCTTGCGGAACCTTGCTCGCTTCTTGGCGTCGGTAGAAACCTCTTCAGAGCATAACGTGCTAGATTCCCAAACTCGGGCTGTATGCATCCACGGTCGTCTACCCCGGTGAAGTTGCGAACTCTTCCTCTTACGATCCATAAGACCTTCCGGATGTGATGCTCACGAAAGCGGCACTGAATTCAGCCCAAGTAGTGATTTGTCCAACCGGGCGCATAGCCTCATAATTCTCCCACCAAAGGCTAGAAGGGCCTTCGAGGTGATAGGCGGCAAAGGTAACCTTATCAGCTTCAGCCACGCTGGCGTAACGTAGCTTGTGGGTGATGCCGCTGAAGCGACCATCCGCATCGAGAGGCTCAACGGAATGTTTGAACTTCGTGGATACAGCTTGACAAAGTCATTGAGTGACACCGGATTATTCCTTGGCTGGCGGCGGTATTCTCGCTCAATCCGCCCCAAGAAGCGATTGGTCTCACGCTTGTTGCGTTCGCCTCCAACATAACCTCGCCAAAGAAGGCGTTGAGGCAGATTTACATTCCTAGCTGCGCTGGCTTCTCCCTGCCCAGAGCAGCAGGATTGTTATGGTGTTGACCATCCTAGGGAACAAAACAACGGTTTAAACCAGGATGGCGGAATTTAGTAAGGAAGTGCGGAATGTAATGGATAACACGGAATGCGAGATGTTCATCCGTATGACATGGTAATATAAAACTGCCATATATATACCAACGGTCATACACACCATTCATAGTTTAGTACAAGCCCGACGGAGTACAACTACAAGTGAAAGGCGTTACATCTCATCGTAAGCATTCCAAACTCCTATACATTATTTTTCTACACTTCGGAATGATACACACTAAGTCATATTCCACAGTGTCACACAGACGGTGGAAATACAACTATTAAAGATTAGGGATACTACTACTAACTCGCACAGCTCCGTAGTAGTCCTCATAAAAGTCAACACCCAAGCACGAAGCGGAACATGATCATCCGGAAGCAGACGGTCTGTGGAGCTTGCGGACCATAGGGACTTCGGATGTGGCCGTGGTCCAACAAACGGCGAGCAGCGAGGTCCACGAGGAGGGTGATGCCTCCTACCTCACGCCACTCCATAAAATCTGGCAGACCAGCCCGCACAGGTACAAGTCCCTCATGTCCATGTATCCGGCTTGCACGGCGGTGCAAACCGAGTCGAGTGGCCCAAATGATCGAGCGGGCATTAAAGAGTTCCATACGCAAGGCCCGATTTTCACGGTCCTTGTCTTCAAAGATCTCAAGAGTGGTGCGAAGGAGAGAGTCCTCATGGGATGCGTCGCTGTACATACCTCGAAGGTAACCATGCGCCTGTGGAGGGATGCTTGGCATGTAGCGGAAATCGGTGTTGCACAAGCAAGGCAGTTCTCGCTCAATAATAGTCATCATTGAGTAGGCTGAATCCTGCACGACATCCCAATAGTGATCCCAAGTCCATAAGAACAGTGGGAGCGGTTCAAGAGTTCGGATAAGATGGATATATCATGACCGTGCACAGATATTGGCTTTGATTAAAATCTCTAAACTGCTCCTCGATGGTATATTCGGGATACCATCGGTAACCGGTCTCGACCATCACCCGAACTAACATGGCCGTGTGACCACACACATCAATGCAACGGGTCAGACGAACCACTTGGTTCTGGGGACGGGTGGCCATCTGAAAGCACAACCACAATGCAAAGACATTAGAATTTCTTGGGAAAATCGGGCATCATAACATCTGTAAATGCTCAAGAACAGATTTGAGACATTCAAAATCAGATTGCAAAACCACTCAACAACATCATATCAAGGTTCTGGTTCAATTGATAGCATACTAAAAGTAGTAGAAACTGAACTGAGGCTGTAACCAACAATCCTATAAGTTACTACGGATTAGTAACACGTGAACCTGATAGAGAGAAAAGAGCCTAGTCCTATACCCACGTAGAATGAGAAGAGGATGACTTAGATCAGAGGGCATAAGGTAAAGGAGTAAAAAGAGTCTTACGTTCCCTCCCACAATCAATTCCCCTACATATAACTAAAGCATTTCTAGACTCGACATCGACCAGTTTGGCTTAGCGAACCTACAGGCAGTCCTGCTCTGATGCCACCGCTGTCAGGACCCCGATTCCAAGTCACATCGACCTAGCCGGTAACACCTCATATCACTTTGCGGCCTCACGCACGGTATTCCCACGGGTGTCGCCTTACCATGGCCCGGGACCGTTTGCGCCTTTTGGCTCACGTATATGATAGTGTCGCTAGCATCCATATGACAAAGAACTCGGGCCGACATAGCTAGTCGTGAACCCAAAGCGGCGCTAACCCATGGGGACAGGCATACATGAATCACATCGAGCATGTCGGTCATCAACGTATGAATTCGGGCTGTAGCACTGGGCTAACAGGACTCCGTATCCCGGGCTGTATCGAGCTAGGCTGGACTCGAATATCACCGCGTGACATTTCGAAGGACGGATATAGGAACGAAGTGAAACACAAGCCGGCGATCAAGTGTCCAAGCAAGAGTGCTGGGCTAGCAGGACTCCGTGAACCGGCTGTAGCAGACTACTATCGCCGAAGCACGAGACTACATTTCCCCATATGAGAGGCTGCCAAGGATAAACAACTAGTTTGTCGGATCCCACTCTTACCAAGCATTTCAATCATACACGTAATATGCCCGATATGAGTATATACAACATGGCATCACAACAAAACTCTACAACTCACAGTACTTTATTTAAGAGGCTCCGAGGAGCCATACATAACATATCCATACAGTTAGGGGTCACATGACCCAACACTCAAGTCATACAAACATACAAGCACATGCGGAAGCAAACTAGTCTGAGTACAGACTCTAAAAAGAAAGAAAGCTTGTTGAAGCCCTTCTATCTACAGTGGCCCTTCACAAGCCTTGGATCACCACCTGGGTGGCTAGTTCACTCGTCGATGTCAAGGTCTACATAAAACCCATCGGAGGGGGCGGTGTTGTCGTCTCAAAACATTAATTAAGCAAACATGAGTACGGAGGTACTTAGCAAGTCTTACCACAGAATCCTATCATACATGCACATTCTCAAGAAGGTGGTGGAGTTATTTGCAGCAAGCCATCTTTGACTCTTGGCTAAGCTATCCTACGTGACACCACTTGAAAAGCATTTGTCGCACACGAGTCCACTAATCACCATCACAATACTCCACCGTGGATCCTCTCTCGTCAACCCACGAGAGGGCCATCCGCGGCACTCACACTTATCTTGAGGCTTTTAGTAGTATCCATTTACTTGTCTATGAACTGTATAGGTGACCAAGTAGTCCTTTACCGCGGACGCGGCTATTCGAATAGTTTTATACCCTGCAGGGGTGTACTTCTTCACACACGCTCTCACCACTTACCGCCGTTTACACGACATGTACTCGGCAACCTTCTAGCGGAAGCCCAACGTGGGTGTCGGCCACGACCTGACTAAACACACGAGTCCCGAGTCCAGTTTTATCGCCTATTCGGGTTCCATCCGCAGGGAGTCCGGCCGAGGTTTCCACTAACGGCCTCAAACGATGTGTGCAGGGTTCCCGAGACACCAAACGGGCGAACCGGTACACCGGGCCACGTGCCTACCGCAACACAACCCACCCCTAAGGTCAGCGCTGCGGCCCCAAAGATGCTACAAACACGAAACTACTTGCAACTCCTGACCGAGGACAAGAGTGGTTAATAAGTCGAGAGGGTCAATTAAGGATCCCAATGCGTGGTAGTAGCTAAGTCTTAAATCACACACACGATCTCAGTTCTTAGGGACGGCTTCAATGAAACAACCCACCATGTACTCCTACATGGCCTCTCATCGATACCTTTACCAAAACATGTTCAACACTTTCACTCTCGAACCCGACACAACCTTTCACTCCAGTTCATCATCCCGATGAGCCGACTGACACAACTCTAAGCATAGCAAGCATAGCATGGTAGGAATCACAAACATGGCTCAACCAACTCCTACACATACTAGTGGGTTTCATCTAGTTACTGTGGCAATGACAGTTCATGCAAAGGAAGTGGGTTAAGCTACCGCAGCACACAACAGTTTGAATCGCGTTGTCTTATTGCAGTAAACAAGAGCAGAAGCGAGAACATGGGCTTGTATCGGAATGATCAATGGGTTGCTTGCCTGATGTAGTGGTGGTAGGATACCGCCTTTGACGGATATTCGTGGATTATCCTGAGGCGTAACCTATCACGAAAGACACATCAAAATAAACACACATGGCAATATGCAACAATATGATGCATGCTATGACATGGCAATATGAATGTGTGTTGGCCTAATGCAAGCTGGAACAAAAAGGGATGAACTCATTTGAATCAAAGATTCAAATGTTAGTTCATTTAACATAGCCATAAAGGTGCATTACCTTAATCTGCTTAAACAGCAAGGTTAACTTGTTCTATCATGCATGAAACCTTTAACAATGGATAGAATGGATTTTTCTGATCATTTTCATATATAAATCTTTGCATTTGGAGTTTGATTAATTTCTATGAATTTTTGAAGTTTGAACTATTTTCGGAATTTCCTATGACAGAATAATTCCGATAATTCATTTATCGTCAAGAATGCGTCAGGATGACGCCGAGGTCAACGGGACGTCATGAGTCAAACTGACTAGTGGGTCCCGCATGTCAAGAATTAATTTAACTAATTAAAATTAGTTTAAACTAGCTAGGTTAATTAGCAGGGGGGTGGCCCACCTGTCATAGGCTCAGGAGAGTCAACCAGGGCCCGCCCTGGTCAAAATCAGGGTCAACTACGCCGGCGTTTAGCCGCCGGCGAGCCGAGACGCGCGGCGAGAGTGGTTTGGCCGTTCGGCAACCAAATGAGCCATGAGGGCGTCTATGTGGTGGGAACAAGCCGCAGCTCTTGGTGGCGTTGGCTGGGCTCGGGGTGGCCGGAAACGGCGCCGGCGACGACCTTGGCGGCCGCCGGAGTTCGGGTGATGACGAACTCATGGCTACGGTGTGCGGTGAGGTGCGTGAAGTGGTGGGTTAGGCTCTACGCGATGCGGTGAGCATGTTAGACACCGAGGGGTGACCGGTGGATGGTCGGAAGCATCTCGGCGACGAGCTCCGCGGCGGTGCGTGCGGGTGAGCTCCGTGCAGTCGCTACGAGGCTCGAGAGCGAGAAAGGAAAGGAGGGGGAGATAGCTGGGCTCACGGCGATCTCGAGGAAGCAATCGGTGCGGTCGGGGACGGGCTGGTGCGGCGGTGACGTCGATGGGGATCTCCGGCGACGGCGGAGTCGGGCGAGGTCGGTGCAGAGGACTCGGGCCACGCGAGCGCTCGGGGCTCGGCTAGCTCGAAGAAGAGGAGGGCGGCGGAGCTCCTAGACACGATGGGATGGCGCAAGGACGACGGAGAGCGCGACCACGGCGCAGTGCAGGCTGCGGTGGCGTCCACCATGGCGTGGGAGAGCGAGGGTAGGAGCTGGGGAGGAGGAGAGGTGTCGAGGGCTCGGGGGAGAGAGTGAGCGTTCAAGCGTCGGCAGCTCGGTGAGGGAAGCGGCGAGGCGGCGGCCAGCTGCGTGGCACGCATGCTTTGTGCTCGCCGTCGAGCACACGCTACTGCTGGCCAAGCCAAGCAGCTCGCTGGCGCGGCGGCTGGGCTGGGCTGGCAGGTGGGCCAGTTGGGTGGCGCCAGGTAATGTTTTTCATTTTTGTTTCCTTTTTCTATTTTCTATAACTTTGTGTACTTTCTAAAGATACCTAAACAACTCCAAAATTCACCAAACTGCACTTGGTCCTTAGTTGGAATATTTCCAGCATGGAACATTTTAGTTTGGGATTATTTGGGCATTTGAAATATTTTATATAATTTAAATGCCCAAACTCAAATACTTATGATTTAATTCAAAAACCTTAGGATGACCTAGAAAATTGTGCACCACTTTTGGCAGAGGCTCTGAACCAAAGCAAAGGTGATGAGCATTTTAGAAGGGCATTTCAGGTTCATTGAAAATAATTTTAGTAAGCCCTAGTTGGATTCAAAAAGGGTTCTGGGGGTTCTGTCTTCCCCATTTCAAATTTCTGATGAAAGTTAAACATGATGCAACACACTAATGCATGGACTAGCTAGGATGTGACAGTAGGCTTTTACCTTCATCGAAGGGGCCGAACTAGTATAACTCTCGTGTCTTTGCGTCCGCTTTAACCCCTCCAAGTTAACCCGTAGCGATGGCTCCGCGACTAAGTCCTTTCATGAGGACATCTGCCGGGGTTCTGTCTTCCCCATTTCAAATTTCTGATGAAAGTTAAACATGATGCAACACACTAATGCATGGACTAGCTAGGATGTGATAGTAGGCTTTTACCTTCATCAAAGGGGCCGAACTAGTATAACTCTCGTGTCTTTGCGTCCGCTTTAACCCCTCCAAGTTAACCCGTAGCGATGGCTCCGCGACTATGTCCTTTCATGAGGACATCTGCCATGACAAAACCACGACAGAACAGGACTAATTGCATTACTAGCATAATAAGATTTTTTTTTTCATTTTCACGTGGTTTGACTTTAATTTGACCATGTTTCTCCATTCCCGTGTTCTTCGAATTCATGTGAACCAAACACCGAGGTTCATTGAAATCCTATGTTTCCAAATGCTCTGTTTTGCATGTGCATTCCTATCCTATTCCTATGTTTTTCCTGTCCCTGCGTTTATAGAATCCTCCAAATCTAAGGATCCCTTACAGATTTACTTCATTTTCAGATAGGCGTCAAAGAAAACTCTGTGTGTTATGTCCTGCTCCTGCCGTGCCATCATCCACCCCACCTGAGGTGCACCATCGACAGGGGCATTCACTACAGCAGAGATTCCCCCTTCAAACTTTCTTTCGCCTCCTCAGATCATCTTCCCCCTTGCCGGCAGCCACGCCAACTGCATTACCATCATCGACTGAGCAGATGAACCTGAGGACTACACAGTTCCGTAAGAGAGGTCGCAGTCTTTTGTGTTTGCTTACGTTATACATCAGTTATTATTACCTGCTACTTTATCGTTCAAACTTGAGTTTTAAAATGCCCGTGGGTCTCATATCGAGGCAGCAACGAGTAGTATATGTCTACTATCTTGTTCATCTGGGGTCTTCTATGTGGTTCATGTTGGGTGGGCAACAAACAATAGATGATCCATTGTCTATCTTTTTAAACTGAAGCTATAATCTACCTGCTATCATTAGTTTTGGATCTATCCACTCGTTTGCTACCATCGATCTTGATTTCTTCATGCACCCCTTAGGCCTTACAAAATCTAACTAATTTTTTATTATGCATGTCAGTTATTGTACACAATCGTACTGAACATGTAGAGAAAAAGAGAAGACCGTTGCATGGGAATACAATGTCATGCAGACGCCGCTCCATGGTGGGCGAAGTGCCCCCCTCTCGGCATTCCAGGTTGTATTCCAGAGGAAGATAACTGTTCAAATGGGGATTCAGAGGGAGCTGACCACTCCTATTTTACCACCTGAGGTGTTTGCTCTTACCTGGCATGCTGATGTTGGTCATATCATGCATATGGCGCCTCGCATTGCTTACATTATTCATCTTATATGTCACCAGCTTAGTTTAGATTTGCTTTTGTGTGAATGCCACCTATTTGGTTTCTATATCATACTCCCAACGTTCCTAAATATTTTTCTTTTTAGAGATTTCAACAAGTGACTACATACGGAGCAAAATGAGTGAATCTACACTCTAAAATATGTCTATATACGTCTGTATGTAGTAGTCCATTTGAAATCTCTAAAAAGATAAATATTTAGGAACGGAGGGAGTATATGGGAATTATGCAATGCCATGTTTTTCAGCAAGTTATCATATATGTGAATTATGCACCGCCATGTAGCCAGGCATTATATATGTGAATTATCTCATGCCATCTTTTTTTTCATTACGTATTCCATTTGTCAACAATCTGTGTATACTGAACTACTCTTCATGTGTGTCAGCCATTTGAGCCGGTTATGGAAAAATCAGGAGTGAAACACAAGGACTTTAGAGCAGGCAATGGTACCTGTTGAAGTATATATCTTGATGGTTACAGGGAGCTCCTCAAAGGAGGATTCAGTGACAGATGACAGTCGTATCCCCCCCCCCTCCCCGAGGTGCATGCTCTAACTTGGCAAGGTTATATTGCTCATATCATGCATATGATGTCTTGCATTGCCATGCCATTTGCTTAGATTAGACATGCTTTGTGTGAATGCCTCTTGTTTGCTTTCTATATCAGATATGTGAATTATGTAATACCATGTTTTTCAGCCAGTTATCATATATGTGAATTATGCACCGCCATGTAGCCAGGCATCATATATGTGAATTATCTCATGCCATCTTTTTTTCAGTACGTATTCCATTTGTCGACAATCTGTGTATATTGAACTACTCTTCATGTGCATCAGCCATTTGAGCCGGTTATGGAAAAATCAGTAGTGAAAACAAGGTCTTCGGAGCAGGCAATGGTACCTGTTTGAAGCATATATCTTGATGGTTACAGGGAGCTCCTCAGAGGAGGATTCAGAGACAGATGACCAGTCATATATCCCACCTAAGGTGTATGCTCTAAGTTGCAATGTTTATATTTCTCATATCATGCATATGGTGTCTTGCATTGCTTAGTTTAGACATCATATGCACAATATTGAATTCCATCTGCTTAGTTTAGAGAACATACATGCGAGTGCCAGCTACTTAGTATATGAATCAATTATGTAAATTATATCATGCCATCACGTATACTTAGACAACATTTATGTGAATTATTTCATCCCAACCTATTTTAGAAAGACATCATATAGTTTTGTCATGTCATCCTGTTTCGATACTCATCATATGTTGAATTATGGCATTATATCATGTTAAGTTATCCATCATATATCCGAAATGGTGTCATGCTATCCTGTTTAGTTAGGTATCATATATGTGAAATTGTGTCATGCTGTCCTGTTTGCTTAGACAACATATATGTGAATTACCACATCTGTCTATCATACAATGTCTGTACGTTCAATTTCTTTTCTTGTTTATCAGCCATTTGAATTGGAGGGGGTGATGGCAATACCTAAGGGAGCAAACATCCGTTCTTCACAAAAGACAGTGCTACCCGTCGATGCAGATAGAACCATGGTTGTACTGGCCCACAAACTTGCCCCACCACACATAATCGAGACTCTTCCAGATTGCACACTTACACCGTTGGGCAGAGAACCAGCTACAACCCATCTAACCCCAACCCCAGCGGATACTAATCCACTTCTAGTTGACAAAGCACCATGTCCACCACAGAGTACCCCCACACGAGCAGTTTGTAAAGCAACTGCAGTGCCCAAAGCATGAAGACCACCACAGCGAACCCAAACTCCACGTTAAAAGAAGAAGAGCAATTGTTCTCAGGTCAGATTCCGTAGCTATGGTCCATACTCCTTTGTTGTTGCATCATTGTATTTACTCATACCAACTACTTTCGAATATGAAGGATCCAATTGAAACTCCAATGGCGCAACAGGTATGTTTTAAATCTATTTCTTTAACTAGATTGTTGTTCTAACTTCTTCCTCTATGTTAATTTCAGTTTCAGTTGTATAAACAGTTATGTTCTCATGTGATGCACATGACAAGTGTTGCCAATGCTGTGTAGTTTCTCGCACTTATATTCTGTCTATGCTACTGTGTCTTCAAAATATATGAGTTGAACTGTGTCTCTATCTTGATTTGGCAACATAAACTAGAATGATATGGACAATACAGTGACCATAGTACATAGATATATGTTTGTTTCATGCAGTTATCCTGTCCACCTTACTACTGAACCGGCTTACCAAAATGAGTTTGGTATACTACATGTTAAACCTGTGATGTGTCTGCTTGTTTCTCTTGTAGTATGCGAATAGAATATTGGAGAAGAGCACCGCACTATGCAATGGTACAGAAAGTAATGCAGATAAGGTTCAAGATAGTGAGACAACCCTGTTCGTCTCCAAGAAAGGTGATAAAAACGATCTTGTAGACAGTGAGAAAACCCCACAGTCCTGCGTTGATGTAGTGTTTGAGTTACTGGCCTGTACCGCTGGCACAAGCTCTACGACCTCGCTGCCTGAATCACTTCGGCTTCTTAAGTCTCAGCTACAAGCTAAAAGGCATCAGTCAGCTGTGTTGCGGCAAGAAGCCGAAGGACTGAGGAAGTGCCTGCAGAATTAAGATGCATACTTTCTTGTGCAACAGCAAGCGCTGGAGGATTTAAGCGCCAAACAAGAGAAATTTAATAAGCTTGCTAAGCATCTTGCCAGCATTATGGGTACCCAAGATGTTGTTTCTTGATCTCTTCTGAAGTTGTTTCAGTTCTGGACTTGTTTTGCTACGGTGTTTATTTGCATTGGTCACCAACTTTGACGACCAGTGTGTGATATGCTGCTTTGTTCCCTATATTTGCACTGGTAGAGAACTTTGATGCCCAGTGGATGTAATATGTGTAATAGCCGTGCTAGCCTAGCGGAAGTTGCTTGCTTATTTAGTTCCTTGTTGTCTTGTTTATTTGTTTGCCATGAGTCAGTGTAGTTCTTTTTCCACGGTTTGCTAGTGGCCGCAATAACCTATTTTTTAAAACTAGGCCACAATAACCATGGGCTACATATTTACTGTAGTACCATGGGCCTCCTACAGGCCGTAGAAACAATGGGACTTCTACGGGCCGTAGCATCAATGGGCCTTCTACGTGCCGTATGATCGATATGCCAAACATGGGCCAATAACAGACCGCATTATGGGCCTTAAACGAGCTAGATTTGGAATCGTCCGTTCATGGGTAGACAATAATGGGTCGTCGTTAATCGGCCGTATTGGACGACGCTATGAAAACGGCCCAACGGATTAACGGGCTGCAAATGGGACGATTGTAACCGCGGGCTGAATTTGACCCACAAGCAGAAAAGGCCAATAACGGGCCGTAAGTAAGCGAATGCTGGAAATGAGCCCAAGAATAAATGGGCCCTGAGAAGGCCGAAAGATAACACGGGATGGAAACGGCCCAAATAAATAATGGGCCGTTAATGGGTATAAAGGGGTACACTATTCATTATGGGCCAGATTCACCACAGGCCGTTAATGGGCCAAGAGTTACAAATGGCCTCGTATGGGCCGAAAGACATCATGGGCAATACATGGGCCGGAAGTTACCAACGGGCTGGAATCATATTGGACGGCCCAGATGAAGCTACTGGGCTTAATTCCGATAGGCCGTAACAGGTCGTGAGTTAGCGGGCTGTAAATGGGCTATATAGGAACAGGCTTTCCATGGGCCGGCCCGTTACCTTTTGACCAAGTCAAATAGGCCGGCCTTATCACCGGAATGGGCCTCTGTTGGGTCGTGCCACATGTCGACGTATCATAGGCGCCTCCTGTCCAATGAATGGATGACATCTGTCCCAACAGTGAGCCAACGCGTGTTTCCCCAGGCCAATGAGAATTTTACACGTGGAAAATCCTCTTTAGTCTGGGCTGTTAGCGGGTTATCGGATCCAAAACCGGAACCGGTAGCTTAACGGTGACCCGTTATGGTGGATGCCACGTGTCGGTCACCCTTGACGAAAGCACTTCCATGACACGCGATTTATCGTCATGGAAGTGGACACTTCCGTGATGATATTTTTGGTAATGTCATGGATCACTTCTACGACATCATAGGTATGACTATCTTGATTCTTTCATAAAATCGTCATGGATGTACATGCATGACAGAAAACGTGACCTACTGTGACAAACATGTATCATCATGGAAGTGTCTTTTTTTAGTGGTTGTTTATCCTTTTATGCATCTTATTTTTCTTAGTACGGCGATAGCATTATAAGATGATCTCTCACTAAATTTCAAGGTACACGTGTTCTCCCTGAGTATGCACCGTTGCTACAGTTCGTCATGCCGACACACCACGTGATGATCGTGTGTGATAAGCTCTGCGTTCACATACAACAGATGCAAGCCAGTTTTGCACACGCAGAATACTCGGGTCAAACCTGACGAGCCTAGCATATGCAGATATGGCCTCGGAACACTGAGACCGAAAGGTCGAGCATGAATCATATAGTAGATATGATCAACATAGTGATGTTCACCATTGAAAACTACTCCATCTCCCAATTAAGAAAAAAAAAACTACTCCATCTCACGTGATGATCGGACATGGTTTAGTTGATATGGATCACATGATCACTTAGATGATTAGAGGGATGTCTATCCAAGTGGGAGTTCTTAAGTAATATGATTAATTCAACTTTAATTTATCATGAACTTAGTACCTGATAGTATTTTGCAGGTCTATGTTGTCGTAGATAAATGGCATGTGCTACTGTTCCGTTGAATTTTAATGCGTTCCTTGAGAAAGCTAAGTTGAAAGATGATGGTAGCAACTACACGGACAAGGTCCGTAACTTGAGGATTATCCTCATTGCTGCACAGAAGAATTACGTCCTAGAAGCACCGCTATGTGCCAAACCCGTTGCAGGAGCAACTCCGGACGTTATGAACGTCTGGTAGAGCAAAGTTGATGACTACTCGATAGTTCAGTGTGCCATGCTTTACGGCTTAGAACCTGGACTTCAACGACGTTTTGAACGTCATGGAGCATATGAGATGTTCCAGGAGTTGAAGTTAATATTTCAAGCAAATGACCGGATTGAGAGATATGAAGTCTCCAATAAGTTCTACAACTGAAAAATGGAGGAGAATAGTTCTGTCAGTGAACATAAACTCAGAATGTCTGGGTACCACAATCACTTGACTTAGCTGGGAGTTAATCTTCCGGTTGATAGTGTCATTGACAGGGTTCTTCAATCACTTCCACCAAGCTTCCTAATGAATTATAATATGCAAGGGATGGAAAAGATAATTCCCGAACTCTTCACAATGCTAAAGGCTGCGGAGGTAGAAATCAAGAAGGAGCATCAAGCGTTGATGGTTAACAAGACCACTAGTTTCAAGAAGAAGGGCAAAGGGAAGAAGGGGAACTTCAAGAAGAACGGCAAGCAAGTTGCTGCTCAAGTGAAGAAGCCCAAGTCTGGACGAAGCCCGAGACCGAAAGTGCTTCTACCGCAAAGGGACTAGTCACTGGAAGCGGAACTGCCCCAAGTATTTGGCGGATAAGAAGGATGGCAAAGTGAAAGGTATATTTGATATACATGTTATTGATGTGTACCTTACTAATGCTCGTAGTAGCACATGGGTATTTGATACTAGTTCTGTTGCTCATATTTGAAACTCGAAACAGGGGCTACGGATTAAGCGAAGATTCAATAAGGACGAGGTGACGATGCGCGTGGGAAATGATTCCAAAGTCGATGTGATCGCGGTCGGCACGCTACCTCTACATCTACCTTCGGGATTAGTTTTGGACTTGAAAAATTGTTATTTGGTGCCAGCGTTAAGCATGAACATTATATCTGGATCTTTTTTGAGGCGAGATGGTTATTCATTTAAATCAAACAATAATGGTTGTTCTATTTATATGAGTAATAACTTTTATGGTCATGCACCCTTGATGAGTGGTCTATTTTTATTGAATCTCAATAGTAGTGATACACATATTCATAGTATTGAAGCCAAAAGATATAAGTTTAATAATGATAGTGGAACTTATTTGGGCATTGCTGTTTAGGTCATATTGGTGTAAAGCGCATGAAGAAACCCCATGCCGATGGGCTTTTGGAATCACTTGATTATGAATCACTTGATGCTTGCGAACCATGCCTCGTGGACAAGATGACTAAGACTCCGTTCTCCGGAACAATGGAGCGAGCAACAGACTTATTGGAAATAATACATACTGACGTATGCGGTCCGATGAGTGTTGATGCTCGCAGCGGGTATCATTATTTTCTAATCTTCACAGATGATTTGAGAAGATATGGGTATATCTACTTGATGAAACATAAGTCTGAAACATTTGAAAAGTTCAAAGAATTTCAGAGTGAAGTGGAAAATCATTGTATCAAGAAAATAAAGTTTGTACGATGTGATAATGGAGATGAATATTTGAGTTACGAGTTTGGTCTTCATTTGAAACAATGTGCAATATTTCACAACTTACGCCACCTGGAACACCACAACGTAATGGTGTGTCCGAACGTCGTAATCAAACTTCATTAGATATGGTGCGATCTATGATGTCTCTTACTGATTTCCGCTATCATTTTGGGATTATGCTTTAGAGGCGGCTGCATTCACATTAAATAGGGCACCATCTAAATCCGTTGAGACGACACCATATGAACTGTGGTTTGGCAAGAAACCCAAGTTGTCATTTCTTAAAGTTTGGGGATGTGATGCTTATGTGAAAAAGCTTCAACCTAATAAGCTCGAACCCAAATTGGAGAAATGTGTCTTCATAGGATACCCAAAAGAAACTGTTGGGTACACCTTCTATCACAGATCCGAAGGCAAGATATTCGTTGCTAAAAATGGATCCTTTCTAGAGGAGTTTCTCTCGAAAGAAGTGAGTGGGAGGAAAGTAGAACTTGATGAGGTAATTGTACCTTCTCTCGAATTGAAAAGTAGTTCATCACAGAAATCAGTTCCAGTGATTCCTACACCAATTAGTGAGGAAGCTAATGATGATGATCATGAAACTTCTGATCAAGTTACAACCGAACCTCGTAGGTCAACTAGAGTAAGATCCACACCAGAGTGGTACGGTAATCCTGTTCTGGAGGTCATGTTACTTGACCATGACGAACCTACGAACTATGATGAAGCGATGAGCCCAGATTCCGCAAAATGGCTTGAGGCCATGAAATATGAGATGGGATCCATGTATGAGAACAAAGTATGGACTTTGGTTGACCTGCCCAATGATCGACAAGCCATAGAGAATAAATGGATCTTCAAGAATAAGACTGACGTTGACGGTAATGTTACTGTCTACAAAGCTTGACTTGTTGCGGAAGGTTTTCGACAAGTTCAAGGAGTTGACTACGATGAGACCTTCTCACCTGTAGCGATGCTTAATTCCGTCCGAATCATGTTAGCAATTGCCACATTTTATGATTATGAAATTTGGCAAATGGATGTCAAAACTGCATTCCTTAATGGATATCTTAAAGAAGAGTTGTATATGATGCAACCAGAAGGTTTTGTCGATCCAAAAAGTGCTAACAAAGTGTGCAAGCTCCAGCGATCCATTTATTGACTGGTGCAAGCATCTCGGAGTTGGAATATACGCTTTGATAGTGTAATCAAAGCATATGGTTTTATACAGACTTTTGGATAAGCATGTATTTACAAGAAAGTGAGTGGGAGCTCTGTAGCATTTCTGATATTATATGTGGATGACATATTGTTGATCGGAAATGATACTGAATTACTGAATAGCATAAAAGGATACTTGAATAAGAATTTTTCAATGAAAGACCTCTGTGAAGCTGCTTATATATTGGGCATCAAGATCTATACAGATAGATCAAGACGCTTAATTGGACTTTCACAAAGCACATACCTTGATAAAGTTTTGAAGAAGTTTAAAATGGATCAAGCAAAGAAAGGGTTCTTGCCTGTGTTACAAGGTGTGAAGTTGAGTCAGACTCAATACCCGACCACTGCAGAAGATAGAGAGAAAGTAAAAGTCATCCCCTATGCCTCAGCCATAGGTTCTATCATGTATGCAATGTTGTGTACCACACCTGATGTGTGCCTTGCTATTAGTTTAGCAGGGAGGTACCAAAGTAATAAAGGGGTGGATCACCGGAAAGCGGTCAAGAATATCCTGAAATACCTAAAAAGGAATAAAGATATGTGATAACCCACAAGTATAGGGGATCGCAACAGTTTTCGAAGGTAGAGTATTCAACCCAAATTTATTGATTCAACACAAGGGGAGCCAAAGAATATTCTCAAGTATTAGTAGTTGAGTTGTCAATTCAACCACACCTGGATAACTTAATATCTGCAGCAAAGTATTTAGTAGCAAAGTAGTATGGAAGTAACGGTAACGGTAGCAAAAGTAACAGTAGTAGTTTTGTAGTAATTGTAACAGCGGCAACGGTAAAGTAACTAAGCGGAGAACAATATGTGAAAAGCTCGTAGGCATTGGAATGGTGATGGAGAATTATGCCGGATGCGATTCCTCATGCAATAGTTATAACATAGGGTGACACAGAACTAGCTCCAGTTCATCAATGTAATGTAGGCATGTATTCCGAATATAGTCATACGTGCTTATGGAAAAGAACTTGCATGCCATCTTTTGTCCTACCCTCCCATCGCAGCGGGGTCCTATTGGAAACTAAGGGATATTAAGGCATCCTTTTAAAAGAGTACCAGACCGAAGCATTAACACTTAGTGAACACATGAACTCCTCAAACTACGGTCATCACCGGGAGTGGTCCCGATTATTGTCACTTCGGGGTTGTCGGATCATAACACATAGTAGGTGACTATAGACTTGCAAGATAGGATCAATAACTCACATATATTCATGAAAACATAATAGGTTCAGATCTGAAATCAGGGCACTCAGGCCCTAGTGACAAGCATTAAGCATAGCAAAGTCATAGCAACATCAATCTCAGAACATAGTGGATACTAGGGATCAAACCCTAACAAAACTAACTCGATTACATGGTAAATCTCATCCAACCCATCACCGTCCAGCAAGCCTACGATGGAATTACTCACGCACGGCGTTGAGCATCATGAAATTGGTGATGGAGGAAGGTTGATGATGATGACAGCGATGGATTCCCCTCTTCGTAGCCCTGAACAGACTCCAGATCAGCCCTCACGAGAGAGTTTAGGGCTTGGCGGCGGTTCCGTATCGTAAAACACGATGAATCCTTATCTCTAATTTTTTTTCTCCCCGAACATGAATATATAGAGTTGGAGTTGAGGACGGTGGAGCTCCAGGGGGCCCACGAGGCAGGGGGCGGGCCCAGGGGGTAGGCGCGCCCCACCCTCGTGGACAGGGTGTGGGCCCCCTGGCCTTGATTCTCTCGCCAGTATTTTTTATTAATTCCAAAAATATTATCCGTGAAGTTTCAGGTCATTCTGAGAACTTTTATTTCTGCACAAAAATAACACCATGGCAATTCTGCTGAAAACATCGTTAGTCCGGGTTAGTTACATTCAAATCATGCAAGTTAGAGTCCAAAACAAGGGCAAAAGTGTTTGGAAAAGTAGATATGACGGAGACGTATCAACTCCCCCAAGCTTAAACCCTTGCTTGTCCTCAAGCAATTCAGTTGATAAACTGAAAGTGATAAAGAAAAACTTTTACAAACTCTGTTTGCTCTTGTTGTTGTAAATATGTAAAGCCAGCATTCATGTTTTCAGCAAAGATTGTGAACTAATCATATTCACAATAACACTTAGGTCTCATGTTTACTCATATCAATGGCATAATCAACTAGCGAGCAATAATAATAAATCTTGGATGACAACACTTTCTCAAAACAATCATAATATGATATAACAAGATGGTATCTCGCTAGCCCTTTCTGAGACCGCAAAACATAAATGCAGAGCACCTCTGAAGATCCATGCTAGCCCTTTCCAACTGGTGCTTTTTAATAAGAGGATGATGACTCAACATAAAAGTAAAGGCCCTTCGCAGAGGGAAGCAGGGATTTGTAGAGGTGCCAGAGCTCTATTTTGAAATAGAGATAAATAATATTTTGAGCAGCATACTTTCATTGTCAACATAACAACCGAGAGATCTCGATATCTTCCATGCTACACACATTATAGGCAGTTCCCAAGCAGAATGGTGAAGTTTATACTCCCCCACCACCAACAAGCATCAATCCATGGCTGGCCCGAAACAACGGGTGCCTCCAACTAGCAACAGTCCTGGGGGAGTTTTGTTTGCAATTATTTTGATTTGACTTGAGCATGGGACTGGGCATCCCGGTGACCAGCCATTTTCTCGTGAGTGAGGAGCGAAGTCCACTCCTCTTGAGAATAACCCGCCTAGCATGGAAGATACAGACAACCCTAGTTGATACATGAGCTATTCGAGCATACCAAACAGAACTGTATTTGAAGGTTTAGAGTTTGGCACATACAAATTTACTTGGAACGGCAGGTAGATACCGCATATAGGAAGGTATAGTGGACTCATATGGAATAACTTTGGGGTTTATGGAAGTGGATGCACAAGTAGTATTCCCGCTTAGTACAAGTGAAGGCTAGAAAAAGACTGGGAAGCGACCAATTAGAGAGCGACAACACTCATGAACATGCATTAAAATTAATAAACATTTAGTGCAAGCATGAGTAGGATATAATCCACCATGAACATAAATATCGTGGAGGCTATGTTGATTTTGTTTCAACTACATGCGTGAACATGTGCCAACTCAAGTCACTTGAATCGTCCAAAGGTGGATACCACCCTGTCGTACCACATCACAACCATTTTAATAGCATGTTGGTGCGCAAGGTAAACCATTATAAACTCCTAGCTAATTAAGCATGGCATAAGCAACTATAATCTCTAATTGTCATTGCAAACATGTTTTGTTCATAATAGGCTGAATCAGGAACGATGAACTAATCATATTTACAAAAGCAAGAGAGGTCGAGTTCATACCAGCTTCTCTCATCTCAATGAGTCCATCATATATCGTCATTATTGCCTTTCACTTGCACGACCGAACGGTGTGAATAATTAATAATAGTGCACGTGCATTGGACTAAGCTGGAATCTGCAAGCATTTAATACAAAGGAGAAGAAAAGGTAATATGGGCTCTTGGTTAAATCAACAATAATGCATATAGGAGCCAGTTCAACATTTTCATTATAGTCCTCTCCTCTCAACCCCCAAAGAAAAGAAAAGAAATAAAACTATTTACACTGGAAAGCTCCCAACAATCAAAAGAAGAATGCAAAATATTTTTGGGTTTTCTTTTAGTTATTACTACTACAGGCAAGGAAAGTAACTAGCTAAAAGCTACAACTAATTTTCTGGTTTTTCTTAAGGTTTTTCAAACACACAAGAAGAAAGCAAGAAAAAGAAAATAAACTAGCATGGATATTACAATGAAAAAGTATGAGCACCGACAACTAGAATGAGTGTGTCAACATAAATGTAATGTCGGTGAGAAATGCGTACTCCCCCAAGCTTAGGCTTTTGGCCTAATTGGTCTAGGGCCATGGCTGGCTTGGCGGATATGCAAAGTTGTAATTGGGGTCGTACTGAGAAGCAGCAGCTATTGCCTCATGAGCTGCCGCTTGGAGGCGAGTTGCCTCCGTCCTCCTCTAATACTCGTTCGCTTCCTCCCTGGTTATAATATACCTCCCTTTTGCCTGAAAGTCAAAGAAAGTAGGAGCAGGGAGAGCTGTTGGGGAACGTTGCAGAAAATAAAAAATTTCTACGCTTCACCAAGAATAATCTATGGAGTCATCTAGCAACGAGAGAGAGGAGTGCATCTACATACCCTTGTAGATCACGCGCGGAAGCGTTCAAGAGAACGGGGTTGAGGGAGTCGTACTCGTCGTGATCCAAATCACCGAAGATCCTAGTGCCGAACGGACGACACCTCCGCGATCAACACACGTACGGTTGGGGAAGACGTCTCCTCCTTCTTGATCCAGCAAGGGGGAGGGAGAGGTTGATGGAGATCCAGCAGCACGACGGCGTGGTGGTGGAAGTAGCGGCGATCTTGGCAGGGCTTCGCCAAGCACTACGAGAGGGAGAGGTGTTGCGGAGGGATAGGGAGGCGCCAGGAGCAGGGGTGCGCAGCCCTCCCTCTCCCCCTCTTTATAAAGGGGCCCTGGGGCGGTGTCGGCCCCCTAGAGATCCCATCTCAAGGGGGGTGGCGTCCAAGGGGGGGACTTGCCCCCCAAGTCAAGTGGGGCGCCCCCCCCCCCACCCCTAGAGTTTCCAACCCTAGGCGCAGGGGAGGCCCAAGGGGGGCGCACCAGCCCACCAGGTGCTGGTTCCCTTCCCCACTTCAGCCCATGGGGCCCTCCAGGATAGGTGGCCCCACCCGGTGGACCTCTGGAACCATTCTGGTGGTCCCGGTACAATACCGGTGACCCCCGAAACTTTCCCGATGGCCGAAACTGGACTTCCTATATATAATTCTTCACCTCCGGACCATTCCGGAACTCGTCGTGACGTCCGGGATCTCATTCGGGACTCCGAACAACTTTCGGGTTACCACATACTAATATCTCTACAACCCTACCGTCACCGAACCTTAAGTGTGTAGACCCTACGGGTTCGGGAGACATGCAGACATGACCGAGACCACTCTCCGGCCAATAACCAACAGCGGGATCTGGATACCCATGTTGGCTCCCACATGCTCCATGATGATCTCATCGAATGAACCACGATGTCGAGGATTCAAGTAATCCCGTATACAATTCCCTTTGTCAATCGGTACGTTACTTGCCCGAGATTCGATCGTCGGTATCCCAATACCTCATTCAATCTCGTTACCGGCAAGTCACTTTACTCGTACCGTAATGCATGATCCCGTGACCAACTACTTAGTCACTTTGAGCTCATTATGATGATGCATTACCGAGTGGGCCCAGAGATACCTCTCCGTCATACGGAGTGACAAATCCCAGTCTCGATCCATTTCGACCCAACAGACACTTTCGGGGATACCTGTAGTATACCTTTATAGTCACCCAGTTACGTTGTGACGTTTGGTACACCCAAAGCACTCCTACGGCATCCGGGAGTTACACGATCTCATGGTCTAAGGAAATGATACATGACATTGGAAAAGCTCTAGCAAACGAACTACACGATCTTGTGCTATGCTTAGGATTGGGTCTTGTCCATCACATCATTCTCCCAATGATGTGATCCCGTTATCAATGACATCCAATGTCCATGGTCAGGAAACAGTGACCATCTATTGATAAACGAGCTAGTCAACTAGAGGCTCACTAGGGACATGTTGTGGTCTATGTATTCACACATGTATTACGATTTCCGGATAACACAATTATAGCATGAATAATAGACAATTATCATGAACGAGGAAATATAATAATAACCATTTTACTATTGCCTCTAGGGCATATTTCCAACAGTCTCGCACTTGCACTAGAGTCAATAATCTAGTTACATTGTGATGAATCGAACACCCATAGAGTTCTGGTGTTGATCATGTTTTGCTCGCGGAATAGGTTTAGTCAACGGATCTGCGACATTCAGATCTGTGTGCACTTTACAAACATATATGTCTCCATCTTGAACATTTTCAGGAATGGAGTTGAAGCGACGCTTGATGTGCCTGGTCTTCTTGTGAAACCTGGGCTCCTTGGCAAGGGCAATAGCTCCAATGTTGTCACAGAAGAGAGTGACCGGCCCCGACGCATTGGGTATGACTCTAGGTCAGTGATGAACTCCTTCATCCAGATTGCTTCATGCGCTGCCTCCGAGGCTGCCATGTACTCCGCTTCACATGTAGATCCCGCCACGACGCTTTGCTTGCAACTACACCAGCCTACAGCCCCTCCATTCAAAATATACACGTATCCGATTTGTGACTTAGAGTCATCCAGATCTGTGTCGAAGCTAGCGTCGACGTAACCCTTTACGACGAGCTCTTCGTCACCTCCATAAACGAGAAACATATCCTTAGTCCTTTTCAGGTACTTCAGGATATTCTTGACCGCCGTCCAGTGTTCCATGCCGGGATTACTTTGGTTCCTTCCTACCAAACTTACGGCAAGGTTTACATCAGGTCTGGTACACAGCATGGAATACATGATAGACCCTATGGCCGAGGCATAGGGACGACACTCATCTTTCTCTATCTTCTGCCGTGGTGGGACATTGAGCCGAGCTCAATTTCACACCTTGCAACACGAGCAAGAACCCTTCTTGGACTGATCCATATTGAACTTCTTCAATATCTTATCAAGGTATGTTCTTTGTGAAAGACCTATGAGGCGTCTCGATCTATCTCTATAGATCTTGATGCCTAATATGTAAGCAGCTTCTCCAAGGTCCTTCATTGAAAAACACTTGTTCAAGTAGGCCTTAATGCTGTCCAAAAGTTCTATATCATTTCCCAGCAAAAGTATGTCATCCACATATAATATGAGAAATGCTACAGAGCTCCCACTCACTTTCTTGTAAACGCAGGCTTCTCCATAAGTCTGCATAAACCCAAACCCTTTGATCATTTCATTAAAGCGAATGTTCCAACTCCGAGATGCTTGCACCAGCCCATAGATGGAGCGCTGGAGCTTGCATACCTTGTTAGCATTCTTAGGATCGACAAAACCCTCCGGCTGCATCATATACAGTTCTTCCTTGAGATGGCCATTAAGGAATGCCGTTTTGACGTCCATTTGCCATATCTCATAATCATAGTATGCGGCAATTGCTAACATGATTCAGACGGACTTCAGCTTCGCTACGGGAGAGAAAGTCTCATCGTAGTCAACCCCTTGAACTTGTCGATAACCCTTAGCGACAAGTCGAGCTTTATAGATGGTAACATTACCATCCACGTCCGTCTTCTTCTTAAAGATCCATTTGTTTTCTATCGCTCGCCGATCATCAGGCAAGTCTGTCAAAGTCCATACTTTGTTTTCATACATGGATCCTATCTCGGATTGCATGGCTTCAAGCCATTTGTTGGAATCTGGGCCCGCCATGGCTTCTTCATAGTTTGAAGGTTCACCGTTGTCTAACAACATGATTTCTAGGACAGGGTTGCCATACCACTCTGGTGTGGAACGTGTCCTTGTGGACCTACGAAGTTCAGTAGTAACTTGATCCGAAGTACCTTGATCATCATCATTAGTTTCCTCTCTAGTCGGTCACGGGCACCACAGAACATCTTCCGAGCTGCGCTACTTTCCGGTTCAAGAGGTAGTACTTCATCAAGTTCCACTTTCCTCCCACTTACTTCTTTCGAGAGAAACTCTTTCTCCAGAAAGGACCTGTTCTTGGCAACAAAGATCTTGCCTTCGGATCTGAGGTAGAAGGTATACCCAATGGCTTCCTTAGGGTATCCTATGAAGACGCATTTTTCCGACTTGGGTTCGATCTTTTCAGGTTGAAGTTTCTTGACATAAGCATCGCATCCCCAAACTTTTAGAAACGATAGCTTAGGTTTCTTCCCAAACCATAATTCATACGGTGTCGTATCAATGGATTTAGACGGTGACCTATTTAAAGTGAATGTAGCTGTCTCTAGAGCGTATCCCGAAAATGATAGCGGTAAATTGGTGAGTGACATCATAGATCGCACCATATCCAATAGTGCGATTCTGACGTTCGGACACACCGTTCTGTTGAGGTGTTCAGCGGCGTGAGTTGTGAAACGATTCCACATTTCCTTAAGTGCGTACCAAATTCGTGACTTAAATATTCTCCCCCATGATCTGATCGTAAGAACTTTATCTTTCGGTCACGTTGATTCTCTACCTCATTCTGAAATTCCTTGAACTTTTCAAAGGTCTCAGACTTGTGTTTCATCAAGTAGACATACCCATATCTACTCAAGTCATCAGTGAGAGTGAGAACATAACGATATCCTCCACGAGCCTCAACGCTCATTGGACCGCACACATCAGTATGTATGATTTCCGATAAGTTGGTTGCTCGCTCCATTGTTCGGAGAACGGAGTCTTGGTCATTTGCCCATAAGGCATGGTTAAATGCGTGTCAAATGATTCATAATCAAGAGACTCGAAAAGTCCATCAGCATGGAGCTTCTTCATGCGTTTGACACCAATGTGACCAAGGCGGCAGTGCCACACGTATGTGGGACTATCGTTATCAACTTTACATCTTTTGGTATTCACACTATGAATATGTGTAACATCACGTTCGAGATTCATTAAGAATAAACCATTGACCAGCGGGGCATGACCATAAAACATATCTCTCATACAAATAGAGCAACCATTATTCTCGGATTTAAATGAGTAGCCATCTCGCATTAAACGAGATCCAGATACAATGTTCATGCTCAAAGATGGCACTAAATAACAATTATTGAGGTTTAAAACTAATCCCGTAGGTAAATGTAGAGGTAGCGTGCTGACGGCGATCACATCGACCTTGGAACCATTCCCGACGCGCATCGTCACCTCGTCCTTCGCCAGTCTCCGCTTATTCCGCAGCTCCTGTTTTGAGTTACAAATATGAGCAACCGCACCGGTATCAAATACCCAGGAGCTACTACGAGTACTGGTAAGGTACACATCAATTACATGTATATCACATATACCTTTGGTGTTGCCGGCCTTCTTGTCCGCTAAGTATTTGGGGCAGTTCCGCTTCCAGTGTCCCTTTCCCTTGCAATAGAAGCACTCAGTCTCAGGTTTGGGTCCATTCTTTGGCTTCTTCCAGGCAACTGGCTTACCGGGCGCGGCAACTCCCTTGTTGTCCTTCTTGAAGTTCTTCCTACCCTTGCCTTTCTTGAAACTAGTGGTTTTATTGACCATCAACACTTGATGTTCCTTTTTGATTTCCACTTCTGCTGATTTCAGCATTGAAAATACTTCAGGAATAGTTTTCACCATCCCTGCATATTGTAGTTCATCACAAAGCTCTTGTAGCTAGGTGGGAGCGATTGAAGGATTCTCATCAATGACCGCCTCGTCGGGAGGTTAATGTCCAGTGGGACAAGCGGTTGTGCAACCCGGACATTTTGAGTATGTGCTCACTTGTGAACTATTTTCCTCCATCTTACAAGCTGTAGAAATTGTTGGAGACTTCATATCTCTCGACCCAGGCATGAGCTTGGAAAACCATTTTCAACTCTTCGAACATATCATATGCTCTGTGTTGCTCAAAACGCTTTTGGAGCCCCGGTTCTAAGCTGCAAAGCATGCCGCACTGAACGAGGGAGTAATCATCAGCACGTGACTGCCAAGTGTTCATAATGTCTTGGTTCTCTGGGATGGGTGCTTCACCTAGCGGTCCTTCTAGGACATATGCTTTCTTGGCAGCTATGAGGATGATCCTCAGGTTCCGGACCCAGTCCGAATAGTTGCTGCCATCATCTTTCAGCTGGGTTTTCTCTAGGAACGCGTTGAAGTTGTGGTTGACATGAGCGTTGGCCATTTGATCTACAAGACATTTTGCAAAGGTTTTTAGACTAAGTTCATGACAGTTAAGTTCATCTAATCAAATTATTTAATGAACTCCCACTCAGATTAGACATCCCTCTAGTCATCTAAGTGATACATGATCCGACTCAACTAGACCGTGTCCGATCATCACGTGAGACAGACTAGTCATCATCGGTGAACATCTCCATGTTGATCGTATCTTCCATATGACTCATGTTTGACATTTTGGTCTGTTGTGTTCCGAGGTCATGTATGTACATGCTAGGCTCGTCAAGTCAACCTAAATGTTTTGCATGTGTAAATCTGTCTTACACCCGTTGTATGTGAACGTTAGAATCTATCACACCCGATCATCACATGGTGCTTCAAAACAACGAACTTTAGCAACGGCGCACATTTAGGGGGAACACTTTCTTGAAATTATTATAAGGGATCATCTTATTTACTACCGTCGTACTAAGAAAATAAGAAGCAAAACATGATAAACATCACATGCAATCAAATAGTGACATGATATGGCCAATATCATATTGCTCCTTTGATCTCCATCTTCGGGGCGCCATGATCATCTTCGTCACCGGCATGACACCATGATCTCCATCATCGTTTCTTCATGAAGTTGTCACGCCAACGATTACTTATACTTCTATGGCTAACGTGTTTAGCAATAAAGTAAAGTAATTTACATGGCGTTATTCAATGACACGCAGGTCATACAAAAAATAAAGATAACTCCTATGGCTCCTGCCGGTTGTCATACTCATCGACAGGCAAGTCGTGATTCCTATTACAAGAACATGATCAATCTCATACATCACATATATTTCATTCATCACATCCTTTTGGCCATATCACATCACAAGGCATATGCAGCAAAAACAAGTTAGACGTCCTCTAATTGTTGTTGCATGTTTTTACGTGGCTTCTATAGGTTTCTAGCAAGAACGTTACTTACCTACGTAAAACCACAACGTGATATGCCAATTTCTATTTACCCTTCATAAGGACCCTTTTCATCGAATCCGATCCGGCTAAAGTGGGAAAGACAGACACCCGCTAGCCACCTTATGCAACTAGTGCATGTCAGTCGGTGGAACCTGTCTCACGTAAGCATATGTGTAAGGTCGTTCCGGGCCGCTTCATCCCATGATGCCGCCGAAACAAGATAAGACTAGAAAATTGACAACATCTACGCCCACAACAAGTTTGTGTTCTACTCGTGCATAGAAACTACGCATAGACCTAGCTCATGATGCCACTGTTGGGGAACGTTGCAGAAAATAAAAATTTTCTACGCTTCACCAAGATCAATCTATGGAGTCATCTAGCAACGGGAGAGAGGAGTGCATCTACATACCCTTGTAGATCACGCGCGGAAGCGTTCAAGAGAACGGGGTTGAGGGAGTCGTACTCGTCGTGATCCAAATCACCGAAGCTCCTAGTGCCGAACGGACGGCACCTCCACATTCAACACACGTTCGGGTGGGGAAGATGTCTCCTCCTTCTTGATCCAGCAAGGGGGAGGGAGAGGTTGATGGAGATCCAGCAGCACGACGGTGTGGTGGTGGAAGTAGCGGTGATCTCGGCAGGGCTTCGCCAAGCTCTACGAGAGGGAGAGGTGTTGCGGAGGGAGAGGGAGACGCCAGGAGCAGGGGTGCGCAACCCTCCATCTCCCCCTCTTTATATAGGTTCCCTGGGGGGGCGCCGGTCCCCTAGAGATCCCATCTCAAGGGGGCGGCCAAGGGGGGGACTTGCCCCCCAAGTCAAGTGGGGCGCCCCCCCCCCACCCCTAGGGTTTCCAACCCTAGGCGCAGGGGAGGCCCAAGGAGGGCGCACCAGTCCACCAAGGGCTGGTTCCCTTCCCCACTTCAGCCCATGGGGCCCTCCGGGATAGGTGGCCCCACCCGGTGGACCTCCGGGACCCTTCCGGTGGTCCCGGTACAATACCGGTGACATCCGAAACTTTCCCGATGGCCGAAATGTTGGGGAACGTAGCAGAAATTCAAAATTTTCTACGCATCACCAAGATCAATCTATGGAATAATCTAGCAACGAGAGGAAGGAGAGTGCATCTACATACCCTTGTAGATCGCTAAGCAGAATCGTTCAAGAGAACGGGGTTGATGGAGTCGTACTTGTCGTGATCCAAATCACCGATGATCCTAGTGCCGAACGGACGGCACCTCCGCGTTCAACACACATGCAGCCCGGTGACGTCTCCCATACCTTGATCCAGCAAGGAGAGAGGGAGAGGTTGGGGAAGACTCCGTCCAGCAGCAGCACGACGGCGTGGTGGTGGTGGAGGAGCGTGGCACTCCAGCAGGGCTTCGCCAAGCACCGCAAGAGACGAGGAGGGAGAGAGGTAGGGCTGCGCCTGGGAGAGGTCAAAACTCATGTGTTTGCAGCCCCAAAGACCTCAACTATATAGAGGGGAGAGGGAGGGGGCTGCGCCCCCTCTAGGGTTCCCACCCCAAGGGGTGCGGCAGCCCCAAAACCCATCTAGGGTGGTGGCCAAGGGGGAAGGAGAGGGGGAAACTTGCCCCCCAAGTAAGGTGGAGGCGCCCCCTCCCCAAACCCTAGGCGCCTTCGGCCCTGGTGGGGGGCGCACCACCCCACCTGGGGCTGGTCCCCTCCCACACTTGGCCCATGCTGCCCTCTGGGGCCGGTGGCCCCACTTGGTGGACCCCCGGGACCCTCCCGGTGGTCCCGGTACATTACCGATAGCAGCCGAAACTTTTCCGGTGACCAAAACAGGACTTCCCATATATAAATCTTTACCTCCGAACCATTCTGGAACTACTCGTGACGTCCGGGATCTCATCCGGGACTCCAAACAACATTCGGTAACCACGTATATCTATTCCCTATAACCCTAGCGTCATCGAACCTTAAGTGTGTAGACCCTACGGGTTCGGGAGACATGCAGACATGACCGAGACAACTCTCCGGCCAATAACCAGCAGCGGGATCTAGATACCCATGTTGGCTCCCACATGTTCCATGATGATCTCATCGGATGAACCACGATGTCGAGGATTCAATCAACCCCGTATTCAATTCCCTTTGTCTAGCGGTATAGTACTTGCCCGAGATTCGATCGTCGGTATCCCGATACCTTGTTCAATCTCGTCACCGGCAAGTCTCTTTACTCGTTCCGTAACACATCATCCCGTGATCAACCCCTTGGTCACATTGTGCACATTATGATGATGTCCTACCGAGTGGGCCCAGAGATACCTCTCCGTCACACAGAGTGACAAATCCCAATCTCGATTCGTGCCAACCCAACAGACACATTCAGAGATACCCGTAGTGCACCTTTATAGCCACCCAGTTACGTTGTGAAGTTTGATACACCCAAAGCATTCCTATGGTATCCGGGAGTTGCACAATCTCATGGTCTAACGAAATGATACTTGACATTAAAAAAGCTTTAGCATACGAACTACACGATCTTTGTGCTAGGCTTAGGATTGGGTCTTGTCCATCACATCATTCTCCTAATGATTTGATCCCGTTATCAACGACATCCAATGTCCATGGTCAGGAAACCATAACCATCTATTGATCAACGAGCTAGTCAACTAGAGGCTTACTAGGGACATGGTGTTGTCTATGTATCCACACATGTATCTGAGTTTCCTATCAATACAATTACAGCATGGATAATAAATGATTATCATGAACAAGGAAATATAATAATAATAACTAATTTATTATTGCCTCTAGGGCATATTTCCAACAGTCTCCCACTTGCACTAGAGTCAATAATCTAGTTCACATCGCCATGTGATTAACACTCACAGGTCACATCGCCATGTGACCAACATCCAAAGAGTTTACTAGTGTCATTAAACTAGTTCACATCATCATGTCATTAAGACTCAATGAGTTCTGGGGTTTGATCATGTTTTGCTTGTTAGAGAGGTTTTAGTCAACGGGTCTGCAACATTCAGATCCGTATGTACTTCGCAAATCTCTAGGCCATATTGTAAATGTTGCTTCCACTATGGAGCCTATGTCTAAGCATAGGGGGCGACCTTCGTCCTTTCTCTCTATTCTTCCGTGATTGAGTTTTAAGTCTTAACTTCATACCTTACAACTCAGGCAAGAACTCCTTCTTTGACTGATCCATCTTGAACACCTTCAAGATCATGTCAAGGTATGTGCTCATTTGAAAGTACCATTAAGCATTTTGATCTATCCTTATAGATCTTGATGCTCAATGTTCAAGCATCTTAATCCAGGTTTTCTATTGAAAAACACTTTTCAAATAACTCTATATGCTTTCCAGAAATTCTACATCATTTTTGATCAACAATATGTCAACAACATATACTCATCAGAAATTCTATAGTGCTCCCACTCACTTCTTTGGAAATACAAGTTTCTCATAAACTTTGTATAAACCCAAAATCTTTGATCATCTCATCAAAGCGCACATTCCAACTCCGAGATGCTCACTCCAGTCCTTAGAAGGATTGATGGAGCTTTGCATACTTGTTAGCGTCTTTCAAGATTGTCAAAACCTTCTGGTTGTATCACATACAACCTTTCCTCAAGAAAATTGTCGAGGAAACAATGTTTTGACATCCTATCTGCAAGATTTCATACATAATGCAGTAACTTCTAATCCAATTCCAACAGACTCTTAGCATCGCTATGAGTGAGAAAGCCTCACCGTAGTCAACTCCTTGAACTTGTCGGAAAACATCTTAACGACAAGTCGAGCTTTCTTAATGGTGATACTTACCATCATTGTCCGTCTTCCTTTTAAAATCCATCTGTACCCAATAGCCTTACGACCATCAAGTAGTTCTTCCAAAGTCTACACTTTGTTTTCATACATGGATCCTCTCTCGGATTAATGGCCTCGAGACATTTGCCGGAATCCGGGCCCACCATCACTTCTCCATAGCTCGTAGGTTCATTGTTGTCTAGCAACATGACCTCCAAGACAGGAGTACGTACCACTCTGAAGTAGTACGCATCCTTGTTGACCTACGAGGTTTGGTAGTGACTTGATCCGAAGTTTCATGATCACTATCATAAGCTTCCACTTCAATTGGTGTAGGCGCCATAGGAACAACTTCCTTGTGCCCTGCTACACACTAGTTGAAGTGTCGGTTCAATAACCTCATCAAGTCTCCACCATCGTCCCACTCAATTCTTTCGAGACAAACTTTTCCTCGAGAAAGGACCCGATTCAAGAAACAATCCCTATTGCTTTCGGATCTGAATTAGGAGGTATACCCAACTTATTTTTGGGTGTCCTATGAAGATGCATTTATCCGCTTTGGGTTCGAGCTCATCAACCTGAAACTTTTTCACATAAGCGTCGCAGCCCCAAACTTTTGAGAAACGACAACTTAGGTTTCTCCAAACCATAGTTCATACGGTGTCGTCTCAACGGAATTACGTGGTGCCCTATTTAAAGTGAATGTGGTTATCTCTAATTCCTAACCCATAAACGATAGTGGTAATTCGATAAGAGACATCATGGTATGCACCATATCCAATAGGGTGTAGTTTTGATGTTCGGACAAACCATCAAACTATGGTGTTCCAGGCGGTATTAGTTGTGTAACAATTTCCACAATGTCTTAATTGTGTGCCAAACTCGTAACTCAGATACTCATCTCTATGATCATATCATAGACATTTTATCCTCTTGTCACGATGATCTTCAACTTCACTCTGAAATTACTTGAACCATTCAATAATTCATACTTGTGTTTCATCAAGTAAATATACTCAATATCTACTCAAATCATCCGCGAAGTAAGAACATAACGATATCCACTGCGTGCCTCAGCACTCATTGGGCTGCACACATCAAAATGTATTACTTCCAACAAGTTGCTTTCTTGTTCCATTTTACTGAAAACGAGGCTTTCAGTCATCTTGCCCATGTGGTATGATTTGCATGTCTCAAGTGATTCAAAATCAAGTGAGTCCAAATGGTCCATTTGCATGGAGTTTCTTCATGCATATACACCAATAGACATGGTTCGCATGTCTCAAACTTTTCAAAAATGAGCGAGTCCAAAGATCCATCAACATGGAGCTTCTTCATGCGTCTTATACCAATATGACTTACATGGTAGTGCCACAAGTAGGTGGTACTATCATTACTATCTTATATCTTTTGTCATGAACATGTGTATCACTACGATCGAGATTCAACAAACCATTCATTTTAGGTGCAAGACCATTGAAGGTATTATTCAAATAAATAGAGTAACCACTATTCTCCTTAAATGAATAACCGTATTGCGATAGACATAATCAAATCATGTCTATGCTCAACGCAAACACCAAATAACAATTATTTAGGTTTAACACCAATCTCCATGGTAGAGGGAGCGTGCGATGCTTGATCATATCAACCTTGGAAACACTTCCAACACATATCGTCAGCTCACCTTTAGCTGGTCTCCGTTTATTCCGTAGCTTTTATTTCGAGTTACTAACACTTAGCAACCGAACCGGTATCTTATACCCTAGTGCTACTAGGAGTACTAGTAAAGTACACATTAACATAATGTATATCCAATATACTTCCGTCGACCTTGCCTGCCTTCTTATCTACCAAGTATCTAGGGTGGTTCTGCTTTAGTGTCCGTTCCTCTCATTACAGAAGCACTTAGTCTCAGGTTTGGGTTCTACCTCAGGTTTCTCCACTAGAGCAGCAGCTGATTTGCCGTTTCATGAAGTATCCCTTCTTGCCCTTGCCCTTCTTGAAACTAGTGGTTTCACTAACCATCAACAATTGATGCTCCTTCTTGATTTCTACTTTCGCGGTGTCAAACATCGCGAATATTTCAAGGATTATCATATCTATCCCTGATATGTTATAGTTCATCACGAAGCTCTAGCAGCTTGGTGGCAATGACTTTGGAAAAACATCACTATCTCATCTGGAAGATTAACTCCCACTCGATTCAAGTGATTGTGGTACTCAGACAATCTGAGCGCAAGCTCAATGATTGAGCTTTTCTCCCTTAGTTTGTAGGCTAAGAAACTTGTCGGAGGTCTTATACCTCTTGACATGGGCACGAGCCTGAAATCCCAATTTCAGCCCTCGAAACATCTCATATGTTCCGCGACGTTTCGAAATCGTCTTTGGTGCCTCAACTCTAAACCGTTTAACTGAACTATCACATAGTTATCAAAGCGTGTATGTCGATGTTCGCAACATCCAGAGACGACGTTCGAGGTTTAGCAGACCGAGCGGTGCATTAAGGACATAAGCCTTCTACGAAGCAACGAGGACAATCCTCAGTTTACGGACCTAGTCCGCATAATCGCTACTTTCAACTTTCAATTAAATTTTCTCTAGGAACATATCTAAGCAGTAGAACTAAAGCGCGAGCTTACGACATAATTTGCAAAGACCTTTTGACTATGTTCAGGATAATTAAGTTCATCTTGTGAACTCCCACTCAGATAGACATCCCTCTAGTCATCTAAGTGATTATATGATCCGAGTCAACTAGGTCGTGTCCGATCGTCACGTGAGACGGACTAGTCATCATCGGTGAACATCTTCATGTTGATCGTATCTACCATACGACTCATGCTCGACCTTTCGGTCTCTTGTGTTCCGAAGCCATGTCTGTACATGCTAGGCTCGTCAAGTCAACCTAAGTGTTTCGCGTGTGTAAATCTGGCTTACACCAGTTGTATGTGAACATTCGAATCTATCACACCCAATCATCACGTGGTGCTTCGAAACAACGAACTTTCGCAACGGTGCACAGTTAGGGGGAACACTTTCTTGAAATTTTAATGAGGGGTCATCTTATTTACTACCGTCGTTCTAAGCAAATAAGATGCATAAACATGATAAACATCACATGCAATCAAAAAGTGACATGATATGGCCAATATCATTTTGCTCCTTTTGATCTCCATCTTCGGGGCTCCATGATCATCATCGTCACCGGCATGACACCATGATCTCCATCATCGTGTCTCCATGAAGTTGTCTCGCCAACTATTACTTCTACTACTATGGCTAACGGTTTAGCAATAAAGTAAAGTAATTACATGGCGTTGTTCATTGACACGCATGTCATACAATAAATTAAGACAACTCCTATGGCTCCTGCCGGTTGTCATACTCATCGACATGCAAGTCGTGATTCCTATTACAAGAACATGATCAATCTCGTACATCACATATCATTCATCACATTCTTTTGGCCATATCACATCACATAGCATACCGTGCAAAAACAAGTTAGACGTCCTCTAATTGTTGTTTGCATGTTTTACGTGGCTGCTATGGGTTTCTAGCAAGAACGTTTCTTACCTACGCAAAAACCACAACGTGATATGCCAATTGCTATTTACCCTTCATAAGGACCATTTTCATCGAATCCGATTCGACTAAAGTGGGAGAGACTGGCACCCGCTAGCCACCTTACGCAACAAGTGCATGTCAGTCGGTGGAACCTGTCTCACGTAAGTGTACGTGTAAGGTCGGTCCGGGCCGCTTCATCCCACAATACCGTCGAAACAAGATTGGACTAGTAACAGCAAGCATATTGAACAAAATCAACGCCCACAACAACTTGTGTTCTACTCGTGCATAGAAACTACGCATAGACCTAGCTCATGATGCCACTGTTGGGGAACGTAGCAGAAATTCAAAATTTTCTACGCATCACCAAGATCAATCTATGGAATAATCTAGCAACGAGAGGAAGGAGATTGCATCTACATACCCTTGTAGATCGCTAAGCGGAAGCGTTCAAGTGAACGGGGTTGATGGATTCGTACTTGTCGTGATCCAAATCACCGATGATCCTAGTTCCGAACGGACGGCACCTCAGCGTTCAACACACATGCAGCCCGGTGATGTCTCCCATGCCTTGATCCAGCAAGGAGAGAGGGAGAGGTTGGGGAAGACTCCGTCCAGTAGCAGCACGACGGCGTGGTGGTGGTGGAGGAGCGTGGCACTCCAGCAGGGCTTCGCCAAGCACTGTAAGAGACGAGGAAGGAGAGAGGTAGGGCTGCGCCAGGGAGAGGTCAAAACTCATGTGTTTGCAGCCCCAAAGACCTCAACTATATATAGGGGAGAGGGAGGGGGCTGCGCCCCCTCCAGGGTTCCCACCCCAAGGGGTGCGGAAGCCCCAAAACCCATCTAGGGTGGCGGCCAAGGGGGGAAGAGGGGGAAACTTGCCCCCCAAGTATGGTGGAGGCACCCCCTCCCCAAACCCTAGGCGCCTTGGGCCCTGGTGGGGGGGCGCACCAGCCCACCTGGGCTGGTCCCTCCCACACTTGGCCCATGCTGCCCTCTCGAGGCAGTAGCCCCCTTGGTGGACCCAGGACCCTCCGGTGGTCCCAGACATTACCGATAGCACCAAACTTTTACGGTGACCAAAACAGGACTTCCCATATATAAATCTTTACCTCCAGACCATTCCGGAACTCCTCGTGACGTCTGGGATCTCATCCAGGACTCCGAAGAACATTCGGTAACCACGTATATCTATTCCCTATAACCCTAGCGTCATCGAACCTTAAGTGTGTAGACCCTACGGGTTCGGGAGACATGCATACATGACCGAGACAACTCTCCGGCCAATAACCAACAGCGGGATCTGGATACCCATGTTGGCTCCCACATGTTCCACGATGATCTCATCAGATGAACCACGATGTCTAGGATTCAATCAACCCTGTATTCAATTCCCTTTGTCTAGCGGTATAGTACTTGCCCGAGATTCGATCATCGGTATCCCGATACCTTGTTCAATCTCGTTACCGGCAAGTCTCTTTACTCGTTCTGTAACACATCATCCCGTGATCAACCTCTTGGTCATATTGTGCACATTATGATGATGTCCTACCGAGTGGGCCCAGAGATACCTCTCCATCACACGGAGTGACAAATCCCAGTCTTGATTCGTGCCAACCCAACAGACACTTTCGGAGATACCCGTAGTGCACCTTTATAGCCACCCAGTTATGTTGTGACATTTGATACACCCAAAGCATTCCTACGGTATCCGGGAGTTGCTCAATCTCATGGTCTAAGGAAATGATACTTGACATTAGAAAAGCTTTAGCATACGAACTACACGATCTTTGTGCTAGGCTTAGGATTGGGTCTTGTCCATCACATCATTCTCCTAATGATGTGGAATGATATGATCCCGTTATCAACGACATCCAATGTCCATGGTCAGGAAACCATAACCATCTATTGATCAATGAGCTAGTCAACTAGAGGCTTACTAGGGACATGGTGTTGTCTATGTATCCACACATGTATCTGAGTTTCCTATCAATACAATTACAACATGGATAATAAACGATTATCATGAACAAGGAAATATAATAATAATAACTAATTTATTATTGCCTCTAGGGCATATTTCCAACACGAAACTGGACTTCCTATATATAATTCTTCACCTCCAGACCATTCCGGAACTCCTTGTGACGTCCGGGATCTCATCCGGGACTCCGAACAACTTTCGGGTTACCGCATACTAATATCTCTACAACCCTAGCGTCACCGAACCTTAAGTGTGTAGACCCTACGGGTTCGGGAGACACGCAGACATGACTGACACGACTCTCCGGCCAATAACCAACAGCGGGATCTGGATACCCATGTTTGCTCCCACATGCTCCACGATGATCTCATCGAATGAACCACGATGTCGAGGATTCAAGTAATCCCGTATACAATTCCCTTTGTCAATCGGTACGTTACTTGCCCGAGATTCGATATTCGGTATCCCAATACCTCGTTCAATCTCGTTACCGGCGAGTCACTTTACTCGTACCGTAATGCATGATCTCGTGACCAACCACTTAGTCACTTTGAGCTCATTATTCTGATGCATTACCGAGTGGGCCCAGAGATACCTCTCCGTCATACGGAGTGACAAATCCCAGTCTCGATCCTTGTCAACCCAACAGACACTTTCGGAGATACCTGTAGTATACCTTTATAGTCACCCAGTTACGTTGTGACGTTTGGTACACCCAAAGCACTCCTACGGCATCCGGGAGTTACACGATATCATGGTCTAAGGAAATGAGACTTGACATTAGAAAAGCTCTAGCAAACGAACTACACGATCTTGTGCTATGCTTAGGATTGGGTCTTGTCCATCACATCATTCTCCCAATGATGTGATCCCGTTATCAATGACATCCAATGTCCATGGTCAGAAACCGTGACCATCTATTGATAAACGAGCTAGTCAACTAGAGGCTCTCTAGGGACATGTTGTGGTCTATGTATTCACACATGTATTACGATTTCCGGATAACACAATTATAGCATGAATAATAGACAATTATCATGAACGAGGAAATATAATAATAACCATTTTATTATTGCCTCTAGGGCATATTTCCAACAAGAGCAACATGGAAAGTGTGGCGCCTGTCAAACATTAGTTGGTACTGGAGAGGCTGTTCATTCCTCTGAATAAACTGATGGAGAACCATAGCATCATAATCTAGATAAGCGGGAGGCAATTCCATATCATTTTCATGTATGGGTATCTCAAGAAAGTTAGCCGCACGGGTTGCATAAATCCCACCAAACAAGTCTCCGCCTAAACCATTATTATGCAACCTTCGTGCAACAATGGCCGCCAAGTTATATTGTTTATCTCCTAATACGACACTCTTGAGAACACTAAGGTCAGGATCACACATGTGACATGCCTCGTCCTTACCGTTTATGCATCTACCTATAAAGAGAGAAAACTAATGTATATCAGGAAAATGAATGCTCCCTATGGTAGCTTGTGTTATCTCTCTAGATTCCCCCACAGTGATACTAGCAAAAAAAATCTTTAAACTCAGATTTGCGAGGTTCACTAGCACTACCCCATTGCGGAAGTTTGCAAGCAGTATTAAAATCTTCTAAGTTCACAGTATAAGATTTACCATAGAGATCAAATAGGACATTGTGAGAATTGCGTGAAGATGTAAATTTGAACCTTCTCACAAAGGAAGCAGTTAAGTAATAATACTGAGGGCACTTATCTAGCATGAATCCCTCAAGTTCAGCATTACGCACATATGCGTCAAATTCCTCCTTAATGCCTGCTCGAACTATGAAATCTTCTGACGGCCATTCACAAGGCTGCACTTGAGCTTCTCTTGGTGGTTCATGGTCTGGCTCACGTATTGCGGGCCTGGGTCCTTCCTTCCTTCCTTGAAGAACCACCTTGGTACAATTTCCTAAACATATTTCTTCCCCTGATTGTTTATGAAAATTTTAGTAACTCAAAATAAAAGTGAACCAAACTCAACAAAATTGATAGCAACTACTCCTACAAGTGCCTATAGACTATATCATGCATTAGAATTACTTGGGACCAAATAAATTTGACATGCAAGCTCAAGAACAGGGTCACCTAGGCAGCAAAAATTTGCAATGAATAAAGCACTAGAACAAAAACTAATTGGACCATTGGAGGAGTCACATACCGAAGGACAATCTCCCAAAGCAGTTTTGTGAGTGGAGCTTTGAGCAAGGAGATCGAAAATGGCAGCAAGATGAGCTAGAACTCGTGCTTGAGCTGGTTGGTGATTTTTTTTGGGAGGAAGAAGGAGTGTGTGGGTGCAGGAATAAGTGGAGGGGGGCCACCAGGGGCCCACGAGGAAGGGGGCGCGGCCTGGACCCTCGTGGCCAGGTGCTTGCTCCCTCTGATGTGTTCTTAGTGCCAGATATTCTCAAATATTCTAGAAAAAATCATATTTCATTTTCAGGGCATTTGGAGAACTTTTATTTTTGGGGTATTATTTTATTCCAAGGATAATTCAGAAAACAGACAAAAAAAAGACTATTTTTGCTTTACTTCATATAAATAACAGAAAGTAAAAGGAGGGTACAGAAAGTTGTGCTTTCTAACTTCATCCATCTCATGCTCATCAAAAGGAATCCACTAACAAGGTTGATCAATTCTTGTTAACAAACTCTTTTCGAATAACATGGAACCGGAGAAATTTCGAATAAAACTAGGTTACCTTGACGGGGATATGCACGTCCCCAATAATAAGAATATCATATTTCTTCTTGACAGTAGGAAGAGGAAATTTAAAGCCTCCAATAATAATCGATGAAAATTTTCCAATAGAATTGATACTGTGGACTTGAGGTTGTTTCCTCGGGAAGTGTACCGTATGCTCATTACCATTAACATGAAAAGTGACATTGCCTTTGTTGCAATCAATAATAGCCCCTGCAGTATTCAAAAAGGGTCTACCAAGGATAATCGACATACTATCATCCTCAGGAATATCAAGAATAACAAAGTCCGTCAAAATAGTAACGTTTGCAACCACAATAGGCACATCCTCACAAATACCGACAGGTATAGCGGTTGATTTATCAGCCATTTGCAAAGATATTTCAGTAGGTGTCAACTTATTCAAATCAAGTCTACGATATAAAGAGAGAGGCATAACACTAACACCGGCTCCAAGATCACATAAAGCAGATCTAACATAGTTTCTTTTAATGGAGCATGGTATAGTTGGTACTCCTGGATCTCCTAGTTTCTTTGGTATTCCACCCTTAAAAGTATAATTAGCAAGCACAGTGGAAATTTCAGCTTCCGGTATCTTTCTTTTATTTGTAACAATATCTTTCATGTACTAAGCATAAGGATTTATTTGAAGCATATCAGTAAAATGCGTACGCAAAAAGATAGGTCTAATCATTTCGGCAAAGCACTCAAAATCTTCATCATCCTTTTTCTTGGATAGTTTAGGAGGAAAGGGCATGGGTTTCTGAACCCATGGTTCTCTTTCTTTACCGTGCTTCCTAGCAACGAAGTCTCTCTTATCATAGCGTCGATTCTTTGATTCTGGGTTATCAAGATCAACATCAGTTTCAATTTCTACATCATTGTTATTGCTAGGTTGAGCATCATCATGAACATCATCATTAACATTATCACTAGGTTCATGTTCATTATTAGACTGTGTTTCAGCATCAGAGATAGAAATATCTTTGGGATTCTCAGGTGTGTCATCAACAGGTTCACTAGAAGCATGCAAAGTCCTTTCATTTTTATTTTTCTTCCTCTTAGAAGGACTAGGTGCATCAACATTAGTTCTCTGAGAATCCTGCTCAATTCTCTTAGGGTGGCCCTTAGGATACAAAGGTTCCTGAGTCATTTTACCCCTCTAGTCATAACTCTAACAACATTATAATTTTTCTTCTTATTTAATACACTGAGCAAATCATTCTGAGCTTTAAGCACTTGTTCTACTTGAGTGGTAACCATAGAAGCATGTTTACTAATGAGTTTAAGTTCACCTTTAACTCTAGACATATAATCACTCAAGTGTTCAATCATATAAGCATTTCGTTTCAATTGTCTACCAACATAAGCATTCAAGTTTTCTTGTTTAACAATAAAATTATCAAACTCATCTAAGCATTGGCTAGCAGACTTACACTACAAAAAAAAGACACATCCGTGACATTTTGGGCCGAACGAATTTTTTTCTGTCATACATATGACACTTCTATGACGATAATTGTGACAAAACCCAGTATCATCATAGATGTGGTGGGCTCCTACTTCTATGACAAAAAATCATGATAGAAAATGGGCTTTTTGTCCCGGGCGGGCCGGAGACGCACCTGCATGACATTCTTTGGGCCATTCACGATGGAAAAAACCGTGGTAGAAGCGATTGGGAGGAAAATTTCGGGGAGTTCCCGGTTATGGTGGGAGGTCGGGGCCGAGCGATGCGCGTTTCTCGTACGTGACGACGCAGCGTGTGTGCGGCGTTGGCTCTAATGAACCCGAGCAAGGCGTTGGGCTCTAATCGAACCCGGCGACAGACCTGCAGGCTCTGGCGTTCATCGAACCCGAGCGATCGATCAATGGCTGTTAACTGAACCCGATCGAGCGATTCCTTCGCTACTGCTGCTAACTGAAGCCGATCGATGGTATGAACAGTGAGCGTTGCGGGGGGGTTTGGATGAACATGTAACGCCCCGGATTCGATGCGCCAGGTGTCCGCCAGTTATTCGCCGTCTTTGCCATGTCATTTGCTTGCGTGTTGCATTTTATCATGTCATCATGTGCATTTCATTTTGCATACGTGTTCGTCTCATGCATCCGAGCCTTTTCCCCGTTGTCCGTTTTGCAATCCGGCGCTCCTATGTTCCCCGGCGTTCCCCTTTTGCCTCCTGTTGTGTGCGGGTGTTAGACGTTCTCGGAATGGACCGAGTCTTGCCAAGCGGCCTTGGTATACCACCGGTAGACCGCCTGTCAAGTTTCGTGTCATTCGGAGGTCGTTTGGTACTCCAACGGTTAACTGGGTAACCGTAAAGCCCTCTCTCTTTGCAGCCCAACACCCCTTCCAAGTGGCCCAAAACCCATCTAAATCCCCTCCATGCTCTCGGTCGTTCGATCACGATCGCGTGGCCGAAAACCGCTCCTCATTTGGACACTCCTAGCTCCCTCTACCTATAAATATGTGCATCTCCCCCGAAAATCCCGGTCTAACCCTAGTCCTCCTCCTCCCTCCGCCGACGGACAAGTCCGGCCGCAGCCGGACACGCCCGCCCCGCTCCCCGTCAATCCGCACCCGCCACGTGGCGATCCCGCCGCGCCGCCGTCTCTCGCCGCCAGGCCTGCCAGGCCCAGATCCGCCATGGGCCAGCGCCGCCGCCCGACCGGCCCTGCTCCGCCCACGTTCGCCGCGCAGACGACGCCTGAGTCGCCTCGCCGCCGATCTCAGCGCCGCCGCCAGCGCCTCCACTGCTGCCGGCCTGAGTCGCCGCCGCCCAGCGTCCAAGGCGCTCCACTGCCCTTGACGCCAGCCCCCGCCGCCGCTGGTTCCGCCCGCCCCGCTGGCCGCCTCCTCGCCCGGCCCGCCTCGCGCGCCGTCCGCGCCCGGCCTCGCCTCCGCCTCCACCGCGCCGCCTCTGCGGGATCCGGCGGATCCGTCCGATCCGGCCGGAGAACCCGTCCCCTTCTTTCCCGAGCTCCTCGGCGATTTCTCCGTGAGCCGCCGTGCCTCGATTCCGTGTAAGGTTGACCCCCCGATATTTCTCCAAGTCCAAGTATTTTGACATTATCATGCCATGTTCGTCATGCCGTATCTCTGCATCCGTAGCTCCGTTTCATGCGTGTAATATCTCCAATTGTTCGCCTCGACGAGTACATCATTTCATCTCATTGCATCATTTTTATTTGAGCTCGTCTTGATGCCCGAAATGCTGTTGGAAGAGGGCTATGTGATGTTAGTTTCAGATTCTTATCAGTACATGCACTTTTGTCATTTTTGCCATGATTGATGTGTGCATCCTATGAACTTGAGTCCTACATGTGTTTTGTAATATGTCATTCCATCTTTACAGGGGTGTATGCCATGTATTTTTGTGATCTCTGTGGTGACTAGCACAAGCATGCAAACTAGGCTTCTTGATGTTGCTGATTTTAGCCCCTGTTCTGCTGATATTTTTTGCCATGTAAACTTGATACTACAGAGAGATCCATGCTTATTTTGAGATACTTCATTAAGGATGTTTTGAAAATATGGTTATTCTCTATCCATCCATGCCCTTGTTTGCAATTATGGAGTGCCCTAGCTTGACCCAATCGAGCTCTACTTTTGCTATAAAATGTTCCTGGAAGATTGTTTACATGTTATGCAGTTTTGCCAAGGTTGTTGTAGTTGATCCAAGCATGTTATGTTGTTATTCTTGCCATGTCTAGCTTCTATGCCATGTCTAGTTGCTGGGTATATGCTTAGTTTGTCATGCAATGCCTCGTAGTGAGTGCATCGAGCTTGTTAACATGCCTACTTGTTATCTGTTTATGCCATGCTCCAGTTTTTCACTAAGTCTGATTCTGTTTATGTTTTTGCTATATTCACATGCTTGCAATTGTATTTTCTGATCCCTTTTGGCTCATGGTCAGTAAGGGACATTTGTTCTATGAGATTATTAGATTCATGCCATGCCTTTGTTTGCCATGATAAGTTCCTGTAGCATGTTGTTTGATAGCTCTAAACATTGCAACTTGATGTTATTTCTGCCATGTCCTGTAAATTCTGTTAAGTCTGTGAACCTGTTATTATTTGCAATCTTGCCATGTCATTTTGAGCATTTTCTAGTGATTTCTGGAGATAGCTCAGTGTTCATGTTTTGTCATGCTTTACCTGTACATCATGTTCATGCCTTTTGTGTTCATATTGTGGTACTGTAGCATGCTGTTTTGATGCTTGCAATATGCCTAGTTGCTGTTTTGGACAGCTTGTCCTTTAAACTTGTATTGTGTGTATGTGTTGAACCGTTGCTCCTTTTGAGTGTGCTCTATATGAAACTTGCTTAGAATTGCATGTAGCTTCATATTATCATGTTGCATCCTTGTTTTGAGGTGTTTGCTTGATGTTTGTATGCATTTTGCATCAATGCCATGTCTAACTTGTTTTGCTCATATCTTCTAGGTGTAGCTCTCAATTAAATGAACTTTATATGTAACTTGACTAGAATTTCGTGTAGATCATCGTGATGCATCTTAACTTGCTGTTTAACAACTTGAACATAATGTTTATTCAGATCTGGACCTATTTCGAAATTTGCATATGAGGACTTACCGGAATTGTTATATTTTGCTTCCGGCCTCATTTAAACTTGTCTTGTTGTGTTGCTCTTGTATGCATCATCCTTTGCCATGAGTAGCTTCATGTAGTCTTGTCATGCATCATGCTTGTTTGTGCATCATGCCTTGTTCATGTGTGGTGTGTTTACTATGGTGTGTGCTTCTTCTTGTTAGTTCCTGTTTCGTTGCGATCGTGAGGATTCGTTCGTCTACGCTCGGTTCGGCTTCATCCGTTCGTCTTCTTCATGGACTCGTTCTTCTTCCTTGCGGGACTTCAGGCAAGATGACCGTCACCTTGGATCTCATTACTATCATTGCTATGCTAGTTGCTTCGTTCTTTCGCTATCTTGCGCTACCTATTTTTGCTCTTCAAGCCTCCCAATTTGCCATGTCGCCTCTAACCTTTTCACCCTTCCTAGCAAACCATTGTTTGGCTATGTTACCGCTTTGCTCAGCCCTCTTATAGCGTTGCTAGTTGCAGGTGAAGTTGAAGATTTCCCCATGGTGGACAGGATTTTTGTTGGGATATCACAATATCTCTTATATTATTAATGCATCTATATACTTGGTAAAGGGTGGAAGGCTCAGCCTTATGCCTGGTGTTTTGTTACACTCTTGCCGCCCTAGTTTCCGTCATATCGGTATTATGTTCCCGGATTTTGCGTCCCTAACGCGGTCGGGTGATTTATGGGACCCCCTTGACAGTTCGCTTTGAATAAGACTCCTCCAGCAAGGCCCAACATTGGTTTTCCATTTGCCTCACCACCACCTATTTTCCCTTGGGAGTAATTAACCCAAGGGTCATCTTTATTCAGCCCCCCCAGGCCAATGCTTGTCTAAGTGTTGGTCCAAACTAGAGCCACTTGCAGCGCCACCTCGGGAAACTTGAGGGCTGGTTCTAGTTGTACGCATCGCTCATCCGGTCGTGGCTCGAGGCGAGATACGCGGCTACTATCGAGGTGTCGGCACGCCGGGAGGTCTTGCTGGTCTTGTTTTATTCTGTCAAAATGTCTTGTAGCCGGATTCCGAGACTGATCGGGTCTTCTCGGGAGAAGGAATATCCTTCGTTGATCGCGAGAGCTTATCATGGGCTAAGTTGGGACACCCTGCAGGTATAAACTTTCGAGAGCCGTGCCCGCTGTTATGTGGCAGATGGGAATTTGTTAATATCCGGTTGTAGTAAACTTGAAGCAAACTCTTCTAAAATACACCAACCGTGTGCGTAACCGTGAGTGTCTCTTTTCGGGTTGATCGAGAGGAGAACACGGTTTCTGGGTTATGTCTGACGTAAGTAGGAGTTCAGGATCACTTCTTGATCATTACTACTTGACGACCGTTCCGCTTGCTCTCTTCTCGCTCTTATTTGCGTATGTTAGCCACCATATATGCTTAGTCGCTGCTGCAACCTCACCACTTTACCCCTTCCTTTCCCATTAAGCTTTGTTAGTCTTGATACCCATGGTAATGGGATTGCTGAGTCCTCGTGGCTCACAGATTACTACACCACCTGTTGCAGGTACAGGTTTGCGATGATCATGACGTGAGAGCGATGTTTGCTTGTTTTGGAGTTCTTCTTCTGCTTCTTCTTCGATCAGGGCATAGGTTCCAGGTCGGCAGCCTGGGCTAGCAGGGTGGATGTCGTTTGAGCTTCTGTTTATGTTTCATCTGTACTCGGATATTGATCTTGTATAAGTTGTTGATGTATTCATGTGAACTTGTATGTATTGTATGTATCCCCATCTATTATGTAATGTTGATGTAATGATATCCACCTTGCAAAAGCGTCTTCAAGATGCGCTTCTATCCTTGGTGGGACCTTCGAGTTCCTTTAGGATAGGGTTGCATCTTGGGCGTGACAAGTTGGTATCAGAGCCTCGACCGACCTTAGGAGCCCCCTTGATTGATCGTGTAGTTTGGCCGATGTCGAGTCTAGAAAAACTTTTCGGAGTTTAGTTATATCAGAGAGTAGGAATTCTTTTTACTCCTCAGCCCCTTCGTCGCTCTGGTGATGAATCTTGACATAGGTGTTTTGAGCTACTCCTCTTCCCCTTCAAATTTTTTCTTTAGGATCACGCAGTTGGTTTTCCGATCGTTGTTCCTCAGCTCTTTGCATCCGGTGCATTTTCTCGTCAAGTTGACTCGAGCCTCTTCATCATTGTCAAGTCCAATCCTCAGTTGTTTTTCTTTTCCCACCCGCCCACCCTTCTTCTTCTCGAAACCGGAGTCCGTAATCGAGTATCCATCCTACTCATGCGAAGTCTTTGCTTTCTTTCCTCAATGTTTTCAACCGGTGTTTTCTCTTCAAGATATTCGTCAGTTCCCCTTCCATGTTGACTTTGTTTTCCCGCCCTCCCACCCTTTTTCTTCCCGGAGTTTGAGTCTGTTTCGACCATCAATTCCATTCGTGTGGAGCCTCTTCAGTCTTCCTATATCATTTCAATCGGTGAATTCTCGTCTCGTTCGTCTTTCTTCATCTCTTCTCCGGTGGACTCAATTCAAGTTTTTCGGGTTGATCACAATCTTTTCCTTCGATCAAGTGTTCTCCTTGCTCGTTTGCCTCTCGCCATTCAATCATTACGGAGTTCGGAAGACATCTCAAGAGATTCGTCTGTGTTCGAATTAATTCGAGGTTGTCACCTCATTCAAATATTTCAATTGTGCCGGTGCATCATCTATCTGTTCAACAATCCTTTCCAACGGTGTTTTCTTTTAGTGGGCCCTAACCCACAGGTCTTTTCCCAGGATCTTACCTGACTCTTCTAATTCCCCCGGAGTTATTCTCAATTCTTTTCAAGTGTGACGTAAGAATGAATTTCATCAGTCAGATCTTTTCCAAGATCTCGTTCAAATTCTTTTCATTGTTGGGTCAATCTATTCGCTTTTCATTCTCCCGGAGTATCTCAGTAATTTTGGTGGTGTTTCTCGTCTTCATTTGAAGACCGAAGAAGAATTTCTCGTAAATCTTATCAGTTCTCCCGGAGATTCGCGGTGATAGCTTGATGTAATCCTATCAAATTGTTTCAAGTCATGCAAATTATTTTCATCCATCCGGAGCATTCAGGAGTTGCTTTCTCTCTCGATCATCCGGAGGCCATCTTTTCGGAATATCTCTCCGTTCTAAGTTTTTTTTCAAATTCGTTCTCCAATTATTCCTAATCCTTCTCCCTTCGTTCGTCTCTTCCGGTGCTTCGTTCAAGTGTTCTTTAATCAGCTCATGATCTCTTTGTTCTTTTACATCTAAATCCCCTCTAGTTTATTTGTTCTTCTAATTCTTCCCGGTGATTCATTCTCTTTCGTCAGTCATTTCCGAATTCTTACGGTGGTTCGTTCAAGATTCTTTTCTTTGTTTATCATATTAATCCATTCGTTCTTTTCAACCTACCGGTGATTCATGAAGTCCTTCTCAAGTTTGCGATATGTCACTTCTAAATTCTTTTTCAAGAAGAATAAGTAGTATGCAAATCCATTGCTTCTCATCAATTTAATTGGTGGAGGATAAGCATAACATAATTCTTATTCTGATTTCATCGTGGTCAAGTTGATTAATTCTTTATTTGGAGTTTGTTCGTAATGAATAAATTCTAGTTCCAAGTGTTTTTAATCTTTTCTTTTCTGGAGTTCAAATTTCTTGAGCCATTTCGTCGGAACCTCCATCTAAATCATCGCAATGCTCATCTCATTCTTTCATCCTTCAATTTTATCTCATCATCCTTTTGTCACCGGAGTTTTTCATGGTGGTTCTTCATGATTTAATTCATTCTTCAAGAGTTCATCAAGTATCATTCCATCCTCTCAAGGTCGTGTTCTATTCCGTCCTTTTCAGCCGAAGTGCTACCGAAATTCCGCCCTTGTTATTCTTTTTCTATCTTGTTCTAACCGGAGTGGTTTGAGTGTCTATCTTGTTTCCATGAGAATTTGATTCTCGTCATTCTCATCGTTCCTCTCTTCTTCTCGAGTTCTCTCGATTCTTTGCTTCTTCTATTGAGTTCTTGTTTCACCTCTTCCTTTTCTCTTCCGTCTCGGTCCTAAGATCTCGGGACGAGATCTCTTGTTAGTGGAGGAGTGTTGTAACGCCCCGGATTCGATGCGCCAGGTGTCCGCCAGTTATTCGCCGTCTTTGCCATGTCATTTGCTTGCGTGTTGCATTTTATCATGTCATCATGTGCATTTCATTTTGCATACGTGTTCGTCTCATGCATCCGAGCCTTTTCCCCGTTGTCCGTTTTGCAATCCGGCGCTCCTATGTTCCCCGGCGTTCCCCTTTTGCCTCCTGTTGTGTGCGGGTGTTAAACGTTCTCGGAATGGACCGAGTCTTGCCAAGCGGCCTTGGTATAGCACCGGTAGACCGCCTGTCAAGTTTCGTGTCATTCGGAGGTCGTTTGGTACTCCAACGGTTAACTGGGTAACCGTAAAGCCCTCTCTCTTTGCAGCCCAACACCCCTTCCAAGTGGCCCAAAACCCATCTAAATCCCCTCCATGCTCTCGGTCGTTCGATCACGATCGCGTGGCCGAAACCGCTCCTCATTTGGACACTCCTAGCTCCCTCTACCTATAAATATGTGCATCTCCCCCGAAAATCCCGGTCTAACCCTAGTCCTCCTCCTCCCTCCGCCGACGGACACGTCCGGCCGCAGCCGGACACGTCCGCCCCGCTCCCCCGTCCAATCCGAACCCGCCACGTGGCGATCCCCGCCACCGCCTCCGTCTCCGCCGCCAGAGGCTGGCGCCAGCCCAGATCCGGCCCAGGGCCAGCGCCACGCCCGCCGCCGCCCGACCTGCCCAGCTCCGCCGCCGTTCGCCAGCGCCACGCCCGAAATCGCCTCGCCGCCGATCTCCAGCCCGCCGCCCGCGCGCCTCCACCGCACCGGCCTGGTCGCCGCCGCCGTCCGCGTCCCCGGCGCCCTCCACTGCCCTGCTGGCCAACCCCGCCGCCGCTGGTTCCGCCCGCCCAGCGCTGGCCGCCTCCTCGCCCGGCCCGGCCTCCGCGCCGCCCGCGCCCGGCCTCGCCTCCGCCTCCACCGCGCCGCCTTTGCCGGGATCCGGCCGGATCCGGTCCGATCCGGCCCGGAGAACCCCGTCCCCTTCTTTCCCGAGCTCCTCCGGCGATTTCTCCGGCGAGCCGCCGTGCCTCGATTCCCGTGCAAGGTTGACCCCCCCCCCCCCGATATTTCTCCAAGTCCCGAAGTATTTTGACATTATCATGCCATGTTCGTCATGCCGTATTTCTGCATCCGTAGCTCCGTTTCGTGCGTGTAATATGTCAAATTGTTCGCCTCGACGAGTACATCATTTCATCTCATTGCATCATTTTCATTTGAGCTCATCTTGATGCCCGAAATGCTGTTGGAAGAGGGCTATGTGATGTTAGTTTCAGATTCTTATCAGTACATGCACTTTTGTCATTTTTGCCATGATTGATGTGTGCATCCTATGAACTTGAGTCCTACATGAGTTTTGTAATATGCCATGCCATCTATACAGGGGTGTATACCATGTAATTTTGTGATCTCTGTGGTGACTAGCACAAGCATGCAAACTAGGCTTCATGATGTTGCTGATTTCAGCCCCTGTTCTGCTGATATTTTTATGCCATGTAAACTTGATGCTACAGAGAGATCCATGCTTATTTTGAGATACTTCATTAAGGATGTTTTGAACATATGGTTATTCTCTATCCATCCATTCCCTTGTTGGCAATTATGGAGTGCCCTAGCTTGACCCAATCGAGCTCTACTTTTGCTATAAAATGTTCCTGGAAGATTGTTTACAGGTTATGCAGTTGTGCCAAGGTTGTTGTAGTTGATCCAAGCATGCTATGTTGTTATTCTTGCCATGTCTAGATTCTATGCCATGTCTAGTTGCTGGGTATATGCTTAGTTTGTCATGCAATGCCTCGTAGTGAGTGCATCGAGCTCGTTAACATACCTACTTGTTATCTGTTTATGCCATGCTCCAGTTTTTCACTAAGTCTGATTCTGTTTATGTTTTTGCTATATTCACATGCTTGCAATTGTATTTTCTGATCCCTTCTGGCTCATGGTCAGTAAGGGACATTTTTTCTATGAGATTAGTAGATTCATTCCATGCCTTCGTTTGCCATGATAAGTTCCTGTAGCATATTGTTTGATAGCTTTAAACATTGCAACCTGATGTTATTTCTGCCATGTCCTGTAAATTATGTTAAGTCTGTGAACCTGTTATTATTTGCAATCTTGCCATGTCATTTTGAGCATGTTCTAGTGATTTCTGGAGATAGCTCAGTGTTCATGTTTTGTCATGCTTTACCTGTACATCATGTTCATGCCTTTTGTGTTCATATTGTGGTACTGTAGCATGCTGTTTTGATGCTTGCAATATGCCTAGTTGCTGTTTTGGACAGCTTGTCCTTTAAACTTGTATTGTGTGTATGTGTTGAACCGTTGCTCCGTTTTGAGTGTGCTCTATATGAAACTTGCTTAGAATTGCATGTAGCTTCATATTATCATGTTGCATCCTTGTTTTGAGGTGTTTGCTTGATGTTTGTATGCATTTTGCATCAATGCCATGTCTAACTTGTTTTGCTCATATCTTCTAGGCCGTAGCTCCGAATTAAATGAACTTTATATGTAACTTGACTAGAATTTCGTGTAGATCATCGTGATGCATCTTAACTTGCTGTTTAACAACTTGAACATAATGTTTATTCAGATCTGGACCTATTTCGAAATTTGCATATGAGGACTTACCGGAATTGTTATATGTTGCTTCCGGCCTCATTTAAACTTGTCTTGTTGTGTTGCTCTTGTATGCATCATCCTTTGCCATGAGTAGCTTCATGTAGTCTTGTCATGCATCATGCTTGTTTGCGCATCATGCCTTGTTCATGTGTGGTGTGTTTACTATGTTGTGTGCTTCTTCTTGTTAGTTCATGTTTCGTTGCGATCGTGAGGATTCGTTCGTCTACGCTCGGTTCGGCTTCATCCGTTCGTCTTCTTCATGGACTCGTTCTTCTTCCTTGCGGGACTTCAGGCAAGATGACCGTCACCTTGGATCTCATTACTATCATTGCTATGCTAGTTGCTTCGTTCTTTCGCTATGCTGCGCTACCTATTTTTTGCTCTTCAAGCCTCCCAATTTGCCATGTCAGCCTCTAACCTTTTTCACCCTTCCTAGCAAACCGTTGTTTGGCTATGTTACCGCTTTGCTCAGCCCTCTTATAGCGTTGCTAGTTGCAGGTGAAGTTGAAGATTTCCCCATGGTGGACAGGATTTTTGTTGGGATATCACAATATCTCTTATATTATTAATGCATCTATATACTTGGTAAAGGGTGGAAGGCTCAGCCTTATGCCACGGTGTTTTGTTCCACTTGCCGCCCTAGTTTCCGTCATATCGGTATTATGTTCCCGGATTTTGCGTCCCTAACGCGGTCGGGTGATTTATGGGACCCCTTGACAGTTCGCTTTGAATAAGACTCCTCCAAGAAGGCCCAACACTGTTTTTCCATTTGCCTCACCACCACCTATTTCCCTTGGGAGTAATTAACCCAAGGGTCATCTTTATTCAGCCCCCGGGCCAATGCTTGTCTAAGTGTTGGTCCAAACTAGAGCCACTTGCAGCGCCACCTCGGGAAACTTGAGGGCTGGTTCTAGTTATGCGTCTCGCTCATCCGGTCGTGGCTCGAGACGAGATCTGCGGCTACTATCGGGATGTCGGCACGCCGGAGGTCTTGCTGGTCTTGTTTTATTCTGTCAAAATGTCTTGTAGCCGGATTCCGAGATCGATCGGGTCTTCTCGGGAGAAGGAATATCCTTCGTTGATCGCGAGAGCTTATCATGGGCTAAGTTGGGACACCCTGCAGGTATAAACTTTCGAGAGCCGTGCCGCGGTTATGTGGCAGATGGGAATTTGTTAATATCCGTTGTAGTAAACTTGAAGCAAACTCTTCTAAAATACACCAACCGTAGCGTAACCGTGAGTGTCTCTTTTGGGGTTGATCGAGAGGAGAACACGGTTTCGGGTTATGTCGGCGTAAGTAGGAGTTCAGGATCACTTCTTGATCATTACTACTTGACGACCGTTCCGCTTGCTCTCTTCTCGCTCTTATTTGCGTATGTTAGCCACCATATATGCTTAGTCGCTGCTGCAACCTCACCACTTTACCCCTTCCTTTCCCATTAAGCTTTGTTAGTCTTGATACCCATGGTAATGGGATTCTTTGAGTCCTCGTGGCTCACAGATTACTACACCACCTGTTGCGGTACAGGTTTGCGATGATCATGACGTTAGGCGATGTTTGCTTGTTTCGAGTTCTTCTTCTTCTTCTTCTTGATCGGGGATAGGTTCCGTGTCGGCAGCCAGGCTAGCAGGTGGTGGATGTCGTTTGAGCTTCTGTTTATGTTTCATCCGTAGTCGGATGTTGATCTTGTATATGTTGTTGATGTATTCATGTGACCTTGTATGTATTGTATGTATCCCCATCTATTATGTAATGTTGATGTAATGATATCCACCTTGCAAAAGCGTCTTCAAGATGCGCTTCTATCCTTGGTGGGACCTTCGAGTTCCTTTAGGATAGGGTCGCATCTTGGGCGTGACAGAACAGTGAGCGATGACGTTGCCTCTGGATGAAGAGGACCCCGTGGTGTGGTGGAGGGCTGGATGAACAGTAGACGGTGGAGGGCTGCCCGTGGAGGGGTGGATGAACAGGACCCCGTGGTGTGGAGGGCTGGATGAATAGTAGACGGTGGAGGGGTGCCCGTGGAGGGGTGGTTGAATAGGACCCGTGGTGTGGAGGGCTGGATGAACATTAGACGGTGGAGGGGTGCCGTGGAGGGGTGGTTGAATAGGACCCCGTGGTGTGGAGGGCTGGATGAACAGTAGACGGTGGAGGGGTGGTTGAACAGTAGCGCGCGGTGGAGGCTGGATGAACAGGAGCCAGTGGAGGCTGGATGAACAGGAGCCCGTGGTGGTTGGATGAACAGGAGCCCGTGGAGGCTGGAGGAGGTCGGCGGTGGAGATGAACAGTATCCCGTGGAGTCCCGTTTTGTGGTAGCCACACCCCTCCCGATGAACAGGACCCCCGTTTCGACCGTAGCGCTCCAACACAAGTCTGTTTCGTCCGTTTTGCGGTACGCCACACCCCTCCCGATCAACAGGACCCCCGTTTCGACCGTAGGAGGTCCGTTTCGTCCATTTTGCGGTATGCAGACCCCTCCCGATGAACAGGATCCCGTTTCGAACGTGGCCGGTCGAACACAAGGCCGTTTCCTCCGTTCTACGGTACGCCAGGCCTCGTTTCCATCGCCGTTTCCTCCGTTCTGCGGTACGCCAGGCCTCGTTTCCATCGCCTGTTCCGTCCAAGCCCTCCCGATGAACACGGCCACGCATTCTGTTCCGACCCAGCTGGTTGGCTCCCACGCATTCCATTGCCTCCCAATGAACACGACGCATTCTGTTGCCTCCCCATGAACACGAGCATTCCGTTGCCTCCCCATGAACACGACGCATTTCGTTGCCTCCCCATGAACACGACGACTACGTTGTTTCTCCGTTCCGACCCAGCCATGTACACGAGCCATGGCCGTACATATGCGCGAGTAGGCGTTGAGACCCCGCCGTATGTACACATACGTGGCGTCAGATTTTCTTTCTTGCACCACCGCTGCTGTGACGTGCGTGTACATGCTACGCGGCGCCTCTACTACGACACATACGGCGCCTCTACTACGACACGCGCGCGCCTCTACATCCACCAGTATATATGTACGTACACGTTCGCGACCAGAATGACAATGCTACGTACGCTTCGACCAGGTGGGTCCCGACTGTCAGGAACTTCCTTCCGTGCGAAGATGTAGCTGGTGGGTCCCAGCAGTCAGGGGGGCGAATCATTTTATTTTTTTCCCGGACGCACTTACTTGCGTGCGAAGGTGTAGCTGGTGGGTCCCATCAGTCAGGGGGGAAACGTTTTTTCGCAAAATACGGTGGCCCGTCTGGTGGGTCCCCGCTGTCAGGTGGAGGAATAATTATTTTGCGCGTAATAAGGAGGCACTTCCTTGCTGCGGCCGTGGACCCAGCTGTCAGCGTCTCCACGCACAGTACTCTTCCGATGGAAGTCAGTCGTTGACCACATTGACCGCGCCGCGCCAAGAGCACCACGGCGGTGGACGACGGCGAGGCCTAGGAAGGGGATGACACAGAGGCAGGGAAGACTCAGCAGTTGTTTCCCACGCGGAGGGGAGTATGACTGTACGAGGGTTTACTGGTTCGTCTGTCGTCACTGGAGAATAACAGCAGGTGTGGGTGAGTAGAGGGATGGCTATTCCAGCGATGGGTGTACGGTCGGGCGGTGAGGCCTACGCGGCAGCACAGCCGGCCGCGGGGAGGAGGGAGCAGGCAGTCCCGCCGGTGCTTGTTTGAGCGGCTGGAGCAGGAAGAGCAGAGATTGAAGAAGACGATGGCGTTGGATGGACATCCAACGATCGGTGCTTAAAGGCCAACCTTTTTTAGGAAAGCCTCAAATCTATGGAAAACAGCATACAACCCATCTGCCATTATTTCTAATAATTTACCGCCCATTTGCTAATTCTTTAGGTTTTTTTGGAGCCCATATTCTTTTTGTTAGCATTAAGGCCCATATTATGGCCACCGTTAAAAAATTATACTAAATTTAACATATTTTGGTGCGGTCCGAACTGTTTTTAATCCCGAAATTTCGACTCACATTCAAACTGATTTAAAAAATAAATGTATATCAATATAAAATCCAACAAATTCTCCATGCATAAAAATTAATGTAATTTAAAATCTTGAACTGAAAAAAAGATATTTGAAACAGATTGCCGGTTTGATGTGTTTCAAAAATGTACAGCCCATTTCTCATTACTGATGGGCCATTTTCTCGGCCAGCTGAATGAAAGCTCTCCTCGTCTTGAAAGATTTGCAGCCCAACAGGCCTGACAAAGCGACTCACTTGGCAAATCACAAAAAAAACTGGGTTGTGGCTGTGGACCCAGCTGTCAGCCTCTCCACGTACAGTACTCTTCCGATGGATGTCGTTCCTTGACCACGTTGACCACGCTGCACGGAGAGCACCACGGCGGTGGACGACGGCAAGGCCTAGGAAGGGGACGACGCGGCAGTGGAAGCCCGCGCGGAGAGGACTACGAGGGTTCACTGGTTCGGCTGCGGTGTGAGTCTGTCGTCGCCGCAGGGCCTGGCCAGCGGTGGGAATAGTAGGGGCGGTCAGGCCTCTGCGGCAGCACAGCCGGCCACGGGAGGCAGGAGCATGAGGCACGACCGGCGCTGCTTTGGGCGGCTGGAGCAAGAAGACCACAGGTTGAAGAAGCACTACGGCCGTTGGATGGACATCGTACGGTCACTGGAGCTAGAATCGTTCATATTAACTAAGTTGACAAAGCCCTTCGTCCCCGTCAACTTAGTAGGCCCACAAGTCAGCCTCTCACCAAGGTGGGTCCCAGCTAGCCGGGGGAGTATTCATTTTTTGTGCGTAATAAGGAGGCACTTCCGGTGGGTCCGAATGATGATGGGGGAACGTTTTTCCATGAATACGGTGGCCCGTCCGGTGGGTCCCAGCAGTCAGGGGGGAAAGATTTTTTTCGCAAAATACTGGTGGCCCGTCCGGTGGATCCCCGCTGTCAGGTGGAGGAATAATTATTTTTCGCATAATAAGGAGGCACTTCCTTGCGGCTGCCGTGGACCCAGCTGTCAGCCTCTCCATGTACAGTACTCTTCCAATGGAAGTCGATCATTGACCACATTGACCATGCCGCGCCGAGAGCACCATGGCGGTGGACGACGGCGAGGCCTAGGAAGGGGACGATGCGGAGCCGTGCAAGACGCGGCAGTGGATGCCCACGCGGAGAGGAGTACGTTCAGCTCTGGTTCGGCTCATGTGTGAGGCTGTCGTCGCCGCAGAATAACAGGGGGTGTGGGTGAGTGGAGGGATGGCCTGGCCAGTGGTGGGAATAGTATGGGTGCGATGAGGCCTCGGCGGTAGTACAGCCGGCCACGGGAGGCAGTAGCAGGCGACACGACCGGCGCTGCTTTGGGCGGCTGGAGCAAGAAGACCAGAGGTTGAAGAAGCACTATGGCCGTTGGATGGACATCATACGGTCACTGGAGTATTGACTAAGTTGACAAAGCTCTCTGTCCCCGTCAACTTAGTAGGCTCACAAGTCAGCCCAACAATATGGTGGGTCCCAGATAGCAGGGGGTATTCATTTTTTTGGGCGTAAGAAGGAGGCACTTCCTTGCGTGCGAAGATATAGCTGGTGGGTCCGACTGTCGGTGGGGGCCATTTTTCGCGAAATCTGACGCCCTTCTGTGGGTCCTAGCTGTCAGGTGGAGGAATCATTATTTTGCGTGTAATAAGGAGGCATTTCCTTGCGTGCGGCCATGGACCCAGCTGTCAGCCTCTCCACGTACAGCCCACTTCCGATGGATGTCGTTCATTGACCACGTTGACCAGGCCGCGCCGAGAGCACCAGGGCGCTGGACGACGGCGAGGCCTAGGAAGGGAACGACACGGAGCCAGGGAATACTCGGCAGTTGTTTCCCACGCGGAGGAGTACGAGGGTTTACTGGTTTGTCTGCCGTCGCCGGAGAATAACAACATGTGTGGGTGAGTAGAGGGATGGCTAGGCCAGCGATGGGAGTATGGTGAGGCCGTGAGGCCTGCACGGCAGCATAGCCGGCCGCGGGAGGAGGGAGCAGGCAATCCCGCTGGCGCTTGTTTGAGCGGCTTGAGCATGAAGAGCAGAGATTGAAGAAGCACGACAGCCGTTGGATGGACATCCAACAGTCACTTCTCTCGTGTGTTGAGTAAGTTGACAGGGCGTTGCGTGTGCGTCAACCTTTTTTTATGAAAGCATACACGTCAACCTGTAGTAGACGCACAAGTCAGCCTCAAATCTGTGGAAAACAACATACAACCCATCTGCCATTATTTCTAATAATGTACAACCCATTTGCTAATTCTTAAGAATTTTTTTGGAGCCCATCTTCTTTTTGTTAGCATCACACCCCATATTGTGGCCACGGTTAAAAAGTATACAGAATTTTGCATATTTCGGTGCGGTCAATTGTTTTTAATCCAGAAATATCGATTCACATTCAAACTATTTTGAAAAATAATTTATATAAATATAGAATCCAAATAATTGTCCACGCATAAAAATCAATGGAATTTAAGATCTTGTAATGAAAAAAATTGAAACTAATTCCCGGTTTGATGTGTTTTAAAAATGTACATCCCATTTCTGGGCAAACCGAATGAAACTCTACTCGTCTTGAAAGATTTGCAGCCCAGAAGGGCCGATTAAGCAAGTAGGCCTTGTTTGGGTATTTCTTAAAAAAAATAGAACTGGGCTAGTCATTTTCAGCAAGAAAAAAACACAACTGGGCTCATGATGTGGTAAACATAAATAAAACCCTGGCTAGACGGGCCACAGCCCCCGCACAGCCCCGTTGTTACCCTGATCCGTCGTTAAAACTAGTATAAATGACAACTGCTTGTTCCTCAAAAAAACTGCGCGACTTGATGGGTCCCTGGTGTGAGCCGCTCGTAGTGTAATTCTCTCGTTTATTGACTACGTTGACAATGGCGTGAGCCCCAGATGTCAAACCATTAGGAGGAACCATATTTTTGGGCTTGTACTGTAGAGGCACTTGCTTGCGCATCGCCATGACGCTGGTGGGTCCTCATCGTCATCCTCTCCACGATCATCTCCTTGTTCCTCTCGGTTGTTGACGACGTTGACAATGCAAGAGGGCGGCGCACCGCGCACGGCGAGCGAACCAAGGCCGCAAGGTGGAGGACGATGGCGAGGCCTCGGACGGAACGAACAGGAGCCGTTGAAGATGTGCCGGTCCAGTCGCAGGCGGAGGGAGTACGAGGGTTGACCGGTTCGGGCGCGGGTGCGTATTGGGGCTGACGTCGCCGGAGAATAACAGGACGTGTGGGGGAATAGAGGGAGGGACTGGCCAACGTTGGAGGGTACGTACGATAGGGCGGCGGAGGCGCAGCCAGCCATGGGAGGCGGGAGCAGGCGGAGCCGGCGGGGTGGTTTGGTTTGGGCGGCTGGAGGAAGAAGAAGACAAGAGATAGAAGATACACGACAGATGTTGGATGTCAATCCAACGGCTGATAGGCAGAATCGTTTGTTGACTGGCTAGTAAGTCGACACCACCTTGGATAGGCTATTTCCTCGCGGGTCCCAAATGTCAGAATCCAAATCTGTCACGGTCATGCAGCCTTTCCTATGAAAATTTACAGCCTATTTGATGTGCTAGTTCGAAATAAGTTTGTGGGTGCTGGTGGGGGCTAATCACTTGGCTTCTGTAATGCACAGTGAGCTCAAGCAGTCAGCGAGAGTGATGTTATTTCCCTTAGTTTGGATTTGTTATAATATTTCACTCTAAATTAAACGAATGGCAAGCCATTTGACTTGTTTCAAAGAAAATATGACAGTCATAGCCGAGTTGAAAAGGGCAGGAACATCTAACTCCAGCTTACAAACTGTACAAAAGCACGAGGGTTAATTGTTCATCAGGTTTACAAAAAAAACCAGATTGAATAGGGCAACAACATCTAACTCCAGCACTGTTTTCGGCAGTCATAGTCAAATGAATCGGTCAGGTCCATAGAATCAACATCCTAGGTCGTAAAATTTACTGGATTATGACCACAATATGTTGTAAATAGAAGCCCGGCACATTCAGAAGCTCTTTTGCCCACCTGAAACCCTTTTTTTGCTCTTCGACATACCCATCCGTCAAAACCATCCTGCTGATAAACTTAAGCCTGATGGACAATAGTAACCTCGCATTCAGTAGGAAGAATGTGACAAATCTTGTGTTTGCACGGTTGGCTTCATATCGTTCTAGCATTATTGTCTTCAATCGAATCTCATGAGAAGTGAGAAAATCCCGATGCTTACGAATCCACCGATTGGTTATAACTTTCTTACCCCGTCCTGTTGCCTAAATAGATATGAAGATTGAAAACAGTTAAGGTCTAAAAGAAGAGTGTCGAAAGAGCAATAGTTGAACGGTTAATTCTAGTACACTATATGCGGGCTTCCAATGTGCGTGAAATTATCACCTTTATATACAACTTCTCCAGACATGGAAAGCATTGCAGCAAGCCAATAATCTTGTTCAGATCAAAACTATTCATTTGGATATATAAGATCTTGACAGAATCCAACACCATTGATAGGCCATCCATGGAGAAACTCTTCATTGAGCATAGAACATCATATTAGTACAAAACATGTACTCCAAGATGATATATAAATTATGCGCAGAAATTTAAAATGCAGCTTATGGTTACAAGTGTAGATGATAATATAAAGTACCTGAAGAACTGTGGAGCCAAACACCATATTGAAATGAGCACAGAGATCATGTATTACATCCAAGGTCTCCAGTTTAGGTGCAGAGAGGACGGTTATTTGCAACGGTGAATAACTAGAATCAAGGATCAACCTTTGAAGTGAAGGGGCATCTTGGATGATGAGCCGCCTTCCGTCAAAAGAAATTCCAATTCTTACAAGGTTAGGCGACTTTATTTGGAGACAACCGATTCTAACTGTGAAAACAAGCACCAAGCACTCCAGCGTAGGGCAACTGGAGTGGATGATGTTGTGCAATGAGGCCTCCGATATACTGATAACCCACAAGTATAGGGGATCGCAACAGTTTTCGAGAAGTAAGAGTATCGAACCCAACGAGGAGCTAAAGGTAGAACAAATATTCCCTAAAGTTCTATCGACCACCGATACAACTCTACGTACGCTTGACGTTCGCTTTACCGGAAACAAGTATAAAACTAGAAGTACTTTGTAGGAGTTTTTGGGTAAGCAAGCAAGAAAGTAAAGAGCACGAAAATAAAACTAGGGGCTGCTAAGATAAAGACACAACTAAAGTAAATATAGCGAGTGTGGAAAAATGATGGTAGGTGTGGCAAAATTGTCCCTTAAGCAATTGACTACTTTACTAGACCGATAGCAAGTTTTATGTGGGAGAGGCCACTGCTAGCATGTCACCCCTTACTTGGAATTCTATGCACTTATGAACTATTAGCAAGCATCCGCAACTACTAACGTTCATTAAGGTAAAACCCAACCATAGCATTAAGATATATTGGTACCCCTTCAATCCCGTATGCATCAATTTCAATGCTAGGTTGAAGCTTCTGTCACTCTTGCCCTCCAATACATAGTCCTATCAACATACAACTAACCCTAAGGTGTGATCCACGCGCGCGTTCATATGATGGGCACCAAAGGACAGCAACATAACCACAAGCAAATTAAATCAATCATAGCAATTCATCAACCACCGATAGGACAAAGAAAATCTACTCAGACATCATAGGATGGAAACACATCATTGGATAATAATATGAAGCATAAAGCACCATGTTCAAGTAGAGGGTACAGCGGGTTGCGGGAGAGTGGACCGCTGAATATAGAAGGGGGAAGGTGATGGAGATGTTGGTGAAGATGACGGCGGTGTTGGTGAAGATCGCGGTGATGATGATGGCCCCCAGCAGCGTTCCGGCGCCACCGGAAGCAAGGGGGAGAGAGGCCCCCTTCTTCTTTCTTCTTCTTCTTCCTTGACCTCCTCCCTAGATGGGAGAAGGGTTTCCCCCTGGTCCTTGGCTCCCATGGCTTGGGAGGGCGAGAGCCCTCCGAGATTGGATCTATCTCTCTGCTTCGCGCTCGCTTCTAGCTCTGTTTCACCGCTTTGTATATATGGAGATACGAATCTGATTGGCCTGAAACCTTCGCCGTGATTTTTTCAGAATATTAGCTTTCTTGCGCAAAAGAAGAGTTTCAACCGCCTTTAAGGTGGGCTCAAGAGGGTAGGGCGCGCCCTAGGGCGCGCGCCTACCTCGTGCCCACCTCGGACAACGGTTTATGTTGATTTTCCATCCAGATTTTCCATATTTTCCAAAAATAAGCTTCATTCGCTTTTATCCCGCTTGTACTCCGCTTGATATGGATATTCTGCAAACCAAAACATGCAAATGCATGTGAACCGCACGGCAATCGGATCAATATGTTAGTCCCAAAATAATATAAAAAGTTGCCAAAAGTATATGAAAGTTGAATAATATTGGCATGGAACAATCAAAATTATAGATACGACGGAGATGTATCAGATCCCCAAGCTTAATTCCTACTGCCCTCGACTAGGTAAATGATAATAAAGATAATTTTGATGTGGAATGCTACCTAGCATAATCTTGATCATATGTCTAATCATGGCATGAATATTAAGACACGAGTGATTCAAAGCAATAGTCTATCCTTTGACATAAAACAATAATACTTCAAGCATACCAACCAAGCAATTATGTCTTATTGAAATAACATAGCCAAAGAAAGCTTATCCCTACAAAATCATATAGTCTGGCTATGCTCCATCTTCACCACACAAAATATTTACATCATGCACAACCCCAATGACAAGCCAAGCAATTGTTTCACACTTTTGACATTCTCAAACCTTTTCAACTTTCACACAATACATGAGCGTGAGCCATGGACATAGCACTATAGGTGGAACAGAATATGATGATGGGGGTTATGTGGAGAAGACAAAAAAAGAGAAAGTCTCACATAAACTAGGCATATCAACGGGCTATGGAGATGCCCATTAATAGATATCAATGTGAGGAGTAGGGATTGCCATGCAACGGATGCACTAAGAGCTGTAAGTGTATGAAAGCTCAAACTGAAACTAAGTGGGTGTATATCCAACTTGCTTGCTCATGAAGACCTAGGGCATTTGAGGAAGCCCATCGTTGGAATATACAAGCCAAGTTCTATAATGAAAATTCCCACTAGTATATGAAAGTGACAACATAGGAGACAATCTATATGAAGAACATGGTGCTACTTTGAAGCACAAGATATGAAACTCACTACATGAAGAACATGGTGCTAGTTTGAAGCACAAGAGTGGAAAAAAGAGATAGTAACATTGCCCCTTCTTATTTATTTTCTTTTTTTATTTTTTTTGCGGGCTTCTTTGGCCCCATTTTTTTATTTAGGCTTCTTTGGCCTCTCTTTTTTGATGGGGCAATGCTCTAATAATGATGATTTTCGGTGTCAAAACGGCGGATCTCCGGTAGGGGGTCTCGATCTGTGCGTCAAGGCTGATGGTAACAGGAAGCAAGGGACACAGATGTTTACCCAGGTTCGGGCCCTCTCGATGGAGGTAAAACCCTACTTCTTGATTGATTAATATTGATTATATGGGTAGTACAAGAGTAGGTCTACCACGAGATCGTAGAGACTAAACCCTAAGAGCTAGCCTATGATAGTATGATTGTAATTGTGATCGGCCTACTAAGGACCAACCTCTCCGGTTTATATAGGCACCGGAGAGGGCTAGGGTTTACATGGAGTCGGTTACAAGGAAGGAAATATAATATCCCAATCGCCAAGCTTGCCTTCCACGCCAAGGAAAGTCCCATCCGGACATGGGCCGAAGTATTGAGTCTTGTACCTCCATGCTTCAGTAGTCCGGACGTTGTATACAGTTCGGCTGTCCGGATACCCCCTAATCAGGACTCCCTCAGTAGCCCCCTAACCAGGCTTCAATGACGACGAGTCCGGCGCGCAGTATTGTCTTCGGCATTGCAAGGCGGGTTCCTTCTCTGAATACTCCAAAGTACATGTCACGACGAATAGTGTCCGACCTCCAATCAATGTTGTGCTCCTCGGCTTCGGTGCCTCAGTAATGACCATCTCCACGCGTCGGGCGAATGCGAGGAGTCGAGGCACTTTTGCATTTGCCACCCTCGATCCTTCGGGTTAACCGTCTATTTGAAGGGACGGGATTCTCAGATCCAAACCTCACTCTCCTCCCGAGCCAAGATTCAACAGAGCGCCCGCCGAAAAGCCATTCCAACATGGACGACCGTCGCAGCTCTTCTGCTTGCCCTTCTCATTCCAAGTCGGGGGATTGGGGAGAGTGCTCAGTTCCTCATAGCCGTTTGATAAAGTTACAAACCCAAGGGTTTCTCCCACCGGCGTTCATGGTCTCCGTCCGGGCTGGAATAGCCACTTATGACGGAGGGGAACAAGCAGAGGGATCTCCTGACCCATCTCTAGAGGAGCGTTGTCGGTGTCAAAACCGGCGGATCTCGGGAAGGGGGTCCCGAACTGTGCGTCTAGGCGGATGGTAACAGGAGACAGGGGACACGATGTTTTACCCAGGTTCGGGCCCTCTTGATGGAGGTAAAACCCTACGTCCTGCTTGATTGATATCGATATTGTGGATGTTTACAAGAGTGGATCTACCACGAGATCAAGGAGGCTAAACCCTAGAAGCTAGCCTATGGTATGATTGTAAGGGTTGTTGTTGTCGTAGTCCTACGGACTAGAGCCATCCGGTTTATATAGACACCGGAGAGGGCTAGGGTTACATAGAGTCGGTTACAATGGTAGGAGATCTACATATCCAGACGCCAAGCTTGCCTTCCACGCCAAGGAAAGTCCCATCCGGACACGGGCTAAGTCTTCAATCTTGTATCTTCATAGTCTTTGAGTCCGATTGATGATGATAGTTCGCCGATGATAGTCCGCCGATGATGGTAGTCCGCCGTCCGACACCCCTAATCCGGGACTCCTCAAGAGTCCCCTAACCAGGCTTCAATGACGATAAGTCCAGCATGCGTAGTCTTGGCGTTGCAAGGCGGGTTCTCCTTCAAGTTCTACGACCGCCGTAACAGTGTCCAGCTTCCTCATCAATGTTGCGCGTCTTGGCTTCCACGCCCAATAATGGCTTTCTTCCACGCGTCGCGCCGAACGTGAAAAGCCAGGTGTCTTTTATGTTTTACCCCTAGTTGTGCGAATAATCTGCCTATAAGGGAGGCAAGAATGCAGATCCAAATCACCATCTTCCTCTCGCAAAAACTCATCGGAGCGCCGACCAAGAATCCATTCCATCATGGACCGTCAACGCGCTCCTCTTCTCGCGCTCCGCCCTTTGCCAGAGATTGGAGGAGATGCTCGTTCAACAACGAGCTGGTGAAGCTCCAAGTGGGGGATATCTCCTCCGCCTTCATGGTTTCGGTTCGAGCCGGGCTGGCCACCTAAAAGGTGGGAAGCAAGCGGAGGTTACCCCAAATCCCAACAAAGGGGAGCGGGTATGCTTCGTCCCCTATCCGATAAGGGGCTCGGATTTCTGACATCCATTCCTCTCTCTGGGTCCCGGAGTTCTACGGACTCCATCTTCATCACCTCACGCCCGCCTCAATCCTGCATATTGCGGGTTATGTAGCTCTTTTGAGCTTTTCCGGGCGCCGAGCCCCACTTCGCTGTGGAAGAGGTTGTTCTGCCTTGTACCCCGCTCTCACGAGGGGTCCATATATCAAGTGGGCGGCGCCAAATATGGCGATTGCCGGACCGGATATCCATCCGAACCCCTAAGAAGGCGCTCAAGACTGGCCTTCGAATGGTTTTATATGGAAGACGCTCGCTGCCGGACCTGTTCGGATCGGCCTCCGGAGTTCAGCAATGCTCCTCTCAAGAAACGCCTTAGTTGGCGCCCGCGAGCCCCTGCCCGAGGAAGACAAGAGCGCCCATTATTTGATGGGCCAATAAGGTTCTTGGCACATGCCGGGTTGACCATGATTGAGTCATGGAAACATGCATTATGCGGGGTGCAGCCACTACAATACAGGGCCACCCCATGTGGGATTTCAACGGGAGGACGATGCCACCCGCCATGGCGCAAAGGTCGGATTCGGCCAAGATCCGTGACGATCCTGTCCGGCCTGTATAAGGGGGAGAAGGAGGATTTCCTTCGGACGAACCCGTTAAATGGGTTCTCCATGAATAATCCCCGGCCTTGGGTAAGCGAACACTCTGCGTGTCCGACCCGTGCCTTTTGAAACTTAAGTTTCTTATATTGTGTTCTTCTTTCGACGCAGGAACTGCGCCGGACCGTGGAGGGCATGCTAAGTCCGGCTCCGCAGCCCGAGGATCCAGAGATCCCGGATCCGCCTCCAAGAGGATCCGGACATAAAGGTGGAGCTAATCGACGGGGTGTTCCACCAGCTCAGCATGGACAATGCTTTAGTCGCCATCACGGCCGACTATCCCGGACTATATCCGGCTTCCCAGGTGATTGCGGCCGAAGCCCTGACACCGTCATTCCTTCCTTGCTTATTTCTGACCGCCGTATATGATGGCGCTATGAAGGAGGCGCCCCTAGGGCGAGAAGCCGAGCCCGCGGTGGCTGACCAACAAGGTCCGCCGACCAGAGGCGGAAGAGGAGCGCGCGCGGATCAAACGTCGCCGCAAAGGTGTAGCTCACAATTCATTATTTAGAGCAACGTTCCTAGGAAGCGCTTGAGTGCTCATGACTTTTATAGGGAAAAAGCGTCCGCCGAATGCGGGCGTGGAGGTTGTCAATCCAACCTCTACCCGCCAGCTCCCGCACCTGGTCGAGGGGGAGGCGAGCGCAAGGCGCGAAGTCGGACGTCCTCCGACGGAGGATGCCGACTGATCGTCCGCCACCAAGTCTCGAGGTGGAGAGTGCCTCTGAATCACAAAGCGCCACGGACAGTATTTCGTGACGCGTGCTTCTCCCCGAGGCGTTGAATGCCTTTAACACGGGGGACGCGCACCTTCGTGCTGCTCAAGATGGTTTTATCAGGGCCACGGAGCAGTATGTAAAAGACATACGGGTAAGAGAATTTAATAGTTATATATGCCAGTAGCCCCCGAGACTTAAAGTAGTTATATTAACTGATTTAAGGATCATATGAAACATAGGATCTTACCGAGAAGAATACCCAACTGTCTCAGGAGCTGCAAGAGTGCAAGGCCCAACTTGAGGCTGCACTCTCTGGCGCAGGAGGAAACGCAAGGACCTCTCCTGGTAACGCATTATTTTAGAAAGATAAGCAGCGTTTGGCCTTTGCGCAAGCCTGAAAGAAAAAATGACGTTGCAGGTGATGCCGGACAAGATCCGGACAGGCAAGAACTTCTGCGCCAACTAAAGGCCGGCGAGAGGGTGCTGCATAAGGTGCAGCATGAAAGGAACAAGCTCCAGGATGCCCATGCCCAGCTTGGAGAAGAGCTGAAAGGCGCTCAGCCGAGCTGTCAGTTCGTTAAGGAGAATCAGCGGCTTTGTCGCGCATATATAATAGTGCTTGAGCGAACTCCTTTGAAAAGAAGAGTTCGCGAGGAAGTCAATTTGATGTAATATGTCCGCAGGTATGCTCACAGTGTCGCCTCGCTGGAGGAGATGCCCATATCAACGGGTGATCAACTTCCGAATTGTTGCAACCGATCGAACGAGTTCGGCAGCAATGAGCAGCGCCATCCAGGCGTTATGGCCGGCCTTATCCTTACCCGAGGGTCTTGGGGAGCTTGCGGAGAAGCTGCAGGGAGTGCGGCAGCGCTTCCATTTATGGAAGATTTCGGCCTGCCGCCAAGGTGCCAGGGAGGCCTGGGCCATGGTAAAGACGTGGTACAAGAAGGCGGATCCCAACCACATGGCCGAAGTCGGACCTATGGGGCCCGATGGGAAGGAGATCCCTGTGAGTTTAGTATATGGCCAAGTGGAGTTGGCCGCTAAATTTTCCCAACAGGACTGTAAATTGGACAACCTGTTAGACGGGATTGAGGAAGAATACAATCCGTCGATTTGACAATGTATTATAAAATGACATACGAAATGCCTTCTAGCCGGATTGTAGATCGTTTGTCTTTGCCGACCTTTTCGCTTCGACCTCGGGACCCTAGAGTCCGGAGTGTATCCGAATACCTTCTCGGTTATGAAACAACCGGGTATGCATGGAAACCAGCGAGGGGTCATCGTGCTTTATCGCATAAGTGCCCAACTAGTTATGTTATATTACATGGGTAGTAAGAAACATCTTCCAGGAGAATAGTTCCGTTAAGGGTTCCTTTTCTCTCGGGGTGGTATGCCCTAAAGTGCATGTCCGGATCTGTAAAAATCAGAAAACATCCGGGGCAGATAAATAAGTGGATAAAAATCATCTTTAGGTCACCAATCAATATTCCCTTAAGAACGCTAGCTTTCGGCTTCACCCACCGAGGTACACATCCGCTGACCCGCAGTAATAATCGCAGAGGTGCTCCTTTACCTCCTAGCCGAACAATCGGGAACGAGGGGTAAGCACAGAGCCGTGCAACCCAGCTTGGCCAAAACTTAAGTCATATCGATGCATATAATGGTGAATAAAAGGTAAATGTGGAGGCTTGACATGTGCCGGGCATGAAGCCCGATAATTAAGCTTCCGTAAAGAAGCCCCTGTGTATAATGAGTGCGGATAGCACATCAATTGCGCGCGAACGCTATGCAAGTAGGCCCTTTAAGGCTTGGATGAATAGGGTTGAGAAGAAAAGATAAACAAAAGGCAGCTGAAGTAAAAAAAATTGGACGGGGAAAGGTACGAACTCTTAGTCCGCGCTAGGCATAGAATCGCCGGAGGCGGGCTGCGCTCCATGGGTTCGCTCGAGTCTCGTTATCCGATGCATTTCAGAGACGGTACGCCCGCCGGTCAGGACTTGATCGATGATGAAGGGGCCTTCCCATTTGGGCTTGAGCTTGTCCTTTTTCTTGTCCGCAGCGAGAACCAGTTCGCCAACGCTGTAAGTCTTGGCCCGCACTTCTCTGCTTTGATATCTTCGAGCCTGCTGCTGATAGAATGCGGAACGAGCCTTGGCGACGCCGCGCTCTTCCTCCAATGTGTCCAAGCTGTCCCGCCGATCCAACTCGGCTTTCTTTCTTCGTATATGCGCACTCGAGGTGAGTCATGAATGATGTCGCAGGCAAAACTGCTTCGCGCCGATACCATAAAAATGGTGTGAATCCGTAGTACGGTTAGGCGTTGTCCGTAGCCCCAGTGAGTACGGAGTCGAAGCCTCTACCCAAAGGCGTGTCGATTTCATAAGGGACCGCACTAGTCCGGGTTTGATGCCGCCATTATTAGACCATTTGCTCGCTCCACTTGACCGCTGGTTTGAGGATGATAGACTTGCGTAATCGAGCTTGATGCCCTTATTTTTGCACCATGATTTAACCTCATCGGCGATGAAGTTCGTGTCGTTATCGGTGATGATGCTGTGGGGACACCATAACCGTACTACCCCGGATATAAAGTCTATCACTGGTCCGGACTCGCCGCTTTAACCGGCTTGGCCTCTATCCATTTGGTGAATTTATCCACCATGACCAATAGGTACCTTTGCTTGTGGGTTCCCCTTTAAGTGGTCCAACCATGTCAAGCCCCTGCATCGCGAACGCCGTGTAATGGGTATAGTTTTGAGAGCGGTGGGTGGTATATGGCTCGATTAGCAAAGAGTCGACAACCGACGATCTTTGACTAAGTCCCGAGATCTGCTCGGGCCGCCGGCCAAGAAAATCCTGACGGAATGCCTTTCCTACAAGGGCCCGAGCTGCGGCGTGGTGTCCGCCTAGTCCGCATGAATTTCAGCCAGAGGTTTCGCCTTCCTCTTCGGAGATACACCTTTGAAGGACTCCGTTGTACTTTTCTTATAAAGTTCTCCTCATAGACCTTGTAGGCTTTAGATCACGGACAATGCAGCGGGCCTCATTTTGGTCTTCGGAAGCTCTTGCCTAAGAAAGTAGGCGAGGAATGGTTCTGTCCACGGGCAATTACTGCCATTATGTCGTGGGCGGAAGGTGTTATATCATCGGCTGAATCACCGGTTGGTGCGGCTTGTTCCGTTTGTTAGTTCCGACTCCTCTTCCCATAGTACGGATGGCTTGAAGAGCCATTCCGTGAAGATGTTAGAGGACAGCGTCGCTGCTTTTGCGCCAATGCGTACAAGACGTTGGCTGCTTGGTTATTATCCCTGCCACGGATGGAATTCAAGTCCTTCGAACCGGCTGACATTTTGAGGACAGCGCTATGATATGATGCCATTTTCGGATCTTTGGCGCCAAAGTCTCCGCTTATTTGGGATATTGCGAGGTTTGAATCCTCGCGCACCTCTAGGCGTTGAATGCCCATGGAGATTGCCATCCGGAGACCATGTAAAAGGGCCTCAGATTCGCCGCGTTGTTGGAGTCCGTACATTATCTCGGCACGATTGATCTGTATCCCGGTCGGGACGCCAATACGACGCCAGCCCCCAATCCGCTAACATTTTAGAGCCGTCAAGTGCATAATCCAATTGAGTATGCGCCGATTCTTTAGGGAGTTCGCCGTCCATTCAGCGACAAAGTCAGCCAAAACTTGTGACTTTATAGCTCGCCGAGGTTTGTAAGATATATCAAATGGTAAGAGCTCAATGGCCCATTTTGCAGTCCCTGCCCGTCGCGTCATGTTGTTTATAATGTCGTTAATGGTACTTCAGAGGCCATCGTTATCGAACACTCTTGAAAGTAGTGTCGAGCTTCCGGACGCCATGAACACCGTGATATGCTATCTTCCGATAGTGCGGGTAACGGACTTGCGTGGGGCTAACACAAAGGATACGTAGTATACTGGTTTTGAAGAGGGAATTTATGCCCTTCTTTTCTCGCTCGACGACGAGTACGCGCTTACAACTTGATGCGTAGCTGCGATGTATAACAACATTGGTTCGCCCAGGTTGGGCGCAGCCAGACCGGATTTGTTGCCAATATGGCCTTTATTTCTTCGAGTCCGGCAGTGGCAGCATCCGTCCACTCGAAGTGGTCGGTGCGCCTAAGGAGGCGATAGAGAGGTAATGCCTTTTCTCCTAGACAGGAGATAAAGCGGCTTAGAGCCGCTACGCATCCGGTCAATTTTTGTATTTGCTTGAGGTCTTTTGGGATATCTAGCTGTGACAGAGCTCGGATCTTGGCTGGGTTTGCTTCAATTCCTCTACCGGATACGATGAAGCCCAGCAGCTTTCCAGCTGGTACGCCGAAAACACATTTTTCCGGATTCAGCTTGATGTCATATGCTCTGAGGTTGCGAATGTGAGCCTCAAGTCGTCTACCAGAGTTTCGACGTGTTTAGTTTTGACGACCACGCCGCTCACGTATGCCTCTACTGTTTTGCCGATCCGGTAGCCGACATGTCCGAATCATGCGCCGATATGTTGCGCCGCGTTTTAAGTCCGAAGGGCATCGTGTTGAAGCAGAATGGTCCATATGGAGTAGTGAATGCCGCTGCGGCTTGATCCGCTTCGCAATCTTGATTTGATGATAGCCGAGTATGCGCCCGTGAAGCACAATGAATCGTGTTCGCAGTGGCATCGGCGATTTGGTCGATGCAGGGAGGGGAAGGGATCCTTTGGGCAGGCTTTATTTAGGTCTTTGAAATCGACACATAGGCGCCGGATTTGTCCTTCTTGGTACCATTACCAGGTTTGCTAGCCAATCCGGTGCTTGCTCGATGAATCCGGCTTCCAATAGTTTGGCTAGCTCTTCTCCCATTGCCTGTCTTTTGGGTTCGAAAATCGTCAAGAGCCTGTTTGATCGGCTTGAATCCTTTTAGGATGTTTAGGCTGTGTTCTACCAATCTGCGTGGGATTCCGGCATATCCGAGGGGTGCCAGCAAAATGTCCCAATTTTCCGAAGGAATTTCGCAGGCGGCGCCTACATCGGGTTCAATTGTGCCCGATGGAGGCCGCTTTTGTCGGGTCCGCTGGGTGGACCTGGAATTTTACTATTTCATCTGTTGGTTTAAAGGAGGTGGACTTGGATCTCTTATCGAGTATCACATCGTCTCGGCAGTACTTTATCCTGTCCATAACCTGGAGGAATCTGGCCCAGTAGTGATGTACCGTCTCAGCGGGCTCTTGCCGAATTAGAGATAGATCGCATATGTCTGGGCGGGCGGGTGGAATTAAGTCCGAACCCTACCCATCTCAAGGCTCAAGGCCGAGAAGTTTCAATTTGAAGCTTGGATTGCTGGACGTTGTCCAACGAGTCCGGGTCCGATGCCCGACTTTAAGTTCAGTGCTTGATCGAAGTCCGCCCCTCCGCGGGAATCCGCATGGAGGGTTCGGGAGCCCGGACATGACTAGTTTTCAATATAGGAGAAGCGCCGCCAAGATTGTTCCTCTACCATCGCAACGTGGTGGGTGACCTGGGAGATTTAATCTCTCTCGATCGGTTTTAAGCCCAATCTATTTGTAGTCAGAGCGACTCCCTGGCGGCGATGCGATCCAAGAGCTCGTTTACGGGACGAGAGCTCTATTGATCCAGCCGCCAAATAATTCTGAGCTGACGTGAAAATTGCTTTTGACGACTTGAGAGGTCATTGTCGAAGCGGTGGCCGGACAAGCGGTCATAAGAAAACCACCTAGCCGAATAGTTTGGCCGGCGGCTAAGGCCTTTGATGTAAAATACCGCCCTTGAAGACGGAGGAGGCATCCTTCCTATCGGCGACGGCACGCAGGAACTATCAATGAAAGCACCAATGTCGGTATCAAACCGCGGATCTCGGTAGGGGGTCCCGAATGTGCGCCTAGGCGGATGGTAACAGGAGACAGGGACACGATGTTTTACCTGTGTTGGGCCCTCTTGATGGAGGTAAAACCCACGCCCCGCTTGATTGATATCGATATTGTGGATGTTTACAAGAGTGGATCTACCACGAGATCAAGGAGGCTAAACCCTAGAAGCTAGCCTATGGTATGATTGTAAGGGTTGTTGTTGTCGAGTCCCACGGACTAGAGCCATCCGGTTTATATAGACACCGGAGAGGGCTAGGGTTACATAGAGTCGGTTACAATGGTAGGAGATCTACATATCCAGACGCCAAGCTTGCCTTCCACACCAAGGAAAGTCCCATCCGGACACGGGCTAAGTCTTCAATCTTGTATCTTCATAGTCTTGGAGTCCGTTGATGATGATAGTTCGCCGATGATAGTCCGCCGATGATGGTAGTCCGCCGTCTCGACACCCCTAACTGGGACTCCCTCAAGCGCCGTATGCCTCATCCCGATCTGTTGAGGGGCGCCGGATTACCTATCCACCTGCTCCTTCCGGGGCCCCGGAGTTCTACGGCCTCCCGCCACACGATCTCACCTCGCTCTATTCTGCACATACGGGTATGTTGCCCTTTGCGAAGCTGTTTTAGGCTGCGAACCACACTTCGGATTATGGAGGAAGTTGTTCTCGCCGCCCCCGCACCTGTGGGGAGTCCCTATGTCAAGTGGGCGGGCCAAGTATGGCGATTGCCGAGACCGGATACTTGTCCGCACTCGAGAAGGCACCAAAACTGGCCTTCAGAGTGGTTCTATATAGACGATGTTCCCTTCCGGATCCAGTCCGGACAGGTCTCCCCAAGTTCAGCAACGCCCGGCCGAGGGCACGCCTAAGCTGGAGCCCCCGGGGCCCCCAAGAAGAGGACACAAGGGAAATATTCCTCCTGATGAATAGGATAAAGTTACTAGCCAAATACGGACTGACGATAGTTGAGGTTATGGCGATATGTATAAGGCGAGGCGTGCAACCGCTCCAATATCGGGGGAAGCCCGTGTGGCATTTCAATGGGGAAGACGACGCCACCCGCTGCGGCCGTAAGGGTCCAGACTCCGCTGCCGCTTTAGCGAGGATATTGTCTGATTTGCACAAAGGAGAAGAGGAGGAATTCCTTCGCATCAAAACGCGGGACAGATTCTCCATGTACAACCCCCCAGCATGGGTAAGTTGCCATTCTTTTTCCCTGCTTCATTTACTCTAGCATTCTTCTGCTAAGATTCCTTGCGTCAACGCTTCTGAGTAGGAACTGAGGAGGGCCGTAGAAGGAATCTTCAGCCCCTCTACGCAACCAGAGGACCCTGGAAGGGCCCTAGATCCGGGACTTAAAGTGGATCCGGATATCACTGTGGAGCTTGTCAATGGGGTATTCCATCAGGCGAGCTGGGATGGCATCCTAGTGTCCATTACGACCGACTACCCTGGACTGCTCCCTGCTTCGTGTGTAAGCTGAACCAGAAAACCCTATCCTTCGAAGAGGACTCCCCCAGGTGTTATAATTTACCTTTTCGGCGTCGTTCTATTTGCAGAAACGACGGCCGGAGCGAGGGGCCGAGCCCCTAGGGACTCGTCAACCACGGGCGTCCAGATTGGTCAGGCTCAAGAGGAAGGCGATGAGGGTTGACACACCGCTACAGAGGTAAAGCAATAACCCGTCCTATAATTGTAGAATTTAAAATGTGACAGTGCCCTTTGTGTCTGGCAGAAGAGGAATAACCGACTATATCCGCGACCTTATTAATCACGCCCACCAGCCGAAGTTCCAAACCGCTTTGCTTGGGGGGGCGGGCGACACGGGCCAGCACCGCATAACTCTCCAACAAAGAGTGCGGATATGCTCTCAGCCACAAATTCCGAAGTAGAGAGCGCCATGAATCACAGGCACCGACGGGCCGTACTTCGGAACAACATCTTTTCCGAAGAGGCATTTAATTCCTTCAATTCGGGAGACACATACATCCGAGCTGCTCAAGGCGGGCTTGCCCGAGCGACGGACCAGTATACGAAAGATATACGGGTAAGAAAATTTGATAAGCATGTGTAGCAGTAGCCCCTGAGACTTGAAACGGTTGAAACAACTGTTTTAAGGATCAATTTATGCATAGGTCCTTGTAGAGAAGAACGAGCAATTGTCTCGGGAGCTGGAGGGATGCAAGGCCGAACTGAGGGCCGCAGTTGCCAAATTAGAGGAACCCCAAAAGCCCTCGTCTGGTAACAATTGTCACAATTGCACGAAGATGCACCAGTTAGTAAATGGTTGATGTGACAAGTCTAATGTAAAATTTGCGCGATAATCCCGGGTGAACTGAGGGCATAAGAGAGGACGACGATCTCAAAAATTAGCCGGAGGTCTGGCGAGCGATTCTTACGCGAAAGTTAGGGTGAGAAGAACAATCTTTGAGATGCCAAAGTTCAGCTGGACGGAGTTAAAGATCTCCGCGCCAGGTGGCGGACTCGTGAAGGAGAACAAGAGGCTTCGACGCTGCATTTACGGAAAGTGCCAAGACGAACTATTGTATAGTTCGGTGATGAAGTATATTGAAAGAATTTTGCTTGCAGGAATGTTAACGGGTCGCCCGAGGAGGAGATGCCCTCATCTACAAATGATTTACTGCAAGAACTTTTGCAACCGCACGAGCGAGCTCGGCAAGTGATGCAGGTGTTGCTCGAGCTTTGTGGCCATCAAGCTTCATCGCCGAATGGCATGGAGGAACTTGCGGACCTGCTTCGAGGAGCCCGCGGCGCTCCGCCTATGGAAGATATCAGCATGCCGGCAAGGAGCAAGAGAAGCTCGGGCAATGGTGAAGACGCTACACCAAGCTGGACCCAACCATATGGTCAAGTCGGATCGGCGGGGCCCGATGGGCAAAAATTCCCGTAAGTCTGGTGTATGACCAGGTAGCGTTAGCCGCTAAGTACTATCAACAGGATTGTAAGCTAGATAGCCTGTTGGACGGTATAGAAGAGGAATGTAATTAGTCCAAGTGACTGTGTAATTTAATGGGCTTAAGTAGCCCCTAGCCGATTAAAATCATTTGTCATGGCGACCTTTTTTCAGCCCCGGACCCTATTGTCCGGTGTGTCTCAATACCCACTCGTTATACAAAACCGGGTATGCGTGGAAACAAGGCGAGGGGTCATAAGTGCTTGAAATGCATAAGTACCCAACTAGTTATGTTATATTACATGGATAGTAAGAAACATCTTCCAGAGAGAATAGTTCCGTTAGGGGTTCCTTTCCTCGGTACGCATGCGACGATGCACATGTCCGGACCGCGAACGATGGCGCAGGATACAAGACTTCGGGATTTATGTTAAATAAATGAACACATCTTTTGTTCACCGAATCAATATTCTCTTAAGGAAGCTAGCTTTCGCTTCACCCCACCGAGGTACACATCCAAATTGAACCGCAAGAATAATCGCAGAGGTGCTCCCCTTATGCCCCGCCAATTAACGGAACGAGGGCATAAACACAAGATCCAGCAACCCAGCTTGGCAACATCTTAAGTCATATCGATGCATATCATGGTGAAGAAAAGGCACATATGGAAAAAGAATGCATATGTGATGGGCAGAAAGCCATGTGAGTAATCATTTTAGCTTACGTATAGGAAGCCCCCAGGTATTGCTTACACACATAGTGCGGCCGGAGTGTTCCGGAAATCTGCACTGTATTAAATACTTTGTGTGAAGAGAGAAAAAGGTCGAGAAAGGAAAAAAGGATGGACCGTAATTAAAAAGGAGGGGTTAGGAGACGAACACTGTGTTCGGCGCTAGGCATAGAATGTCCGTAGTCTGGCCACGTTCCATGGGTTCGGCTCGAGTCTGTTGCCGGATGTATTACGTAAGCGGTACGCTCCTCCAGTGAGAACTTTTTCAATGAAAAAGGGACCCTCCCACTTGGGTTTGAGTTTGTCCTTCTTCTTCTCCGGTAGGCGTAGAACGAGATCGCCAATATTGTAAGTTTTGGCCCGCACTTCTCTGCTTTGGTATCGTCGAGCCTATTGCTGATAGAATGCGGAACGGGCCTTCGCGACATCGCGCTCCTCCTCCAGGGCATCCAAATTATCGTGCCGATCTAACTTGGCTTCCTTCTCTTCGTACATGCGTACGCGTGGCGAATCATGTATTATGTCGCAAGGTAATACTGCTTCCGCGCCGTACATCATAAAAATGGTGTATATCCGGTGGTGCGATTTGGCGTGGTCCGTAGCCCCCAGAGTACGGAGTCGAGCTCCTCCACCCAGTACGTATCCGATTGTCAAGGATCGCACTAGTCTGGGTTTGATGCCGCTCATGATGAGACCATTTGCCCGCTCTACCTGGCCGTTTGTTTGGGGATGGTAGACGGAACCATAATCGAGCTTGATGCCCATTTTTGCGCACCAAGTTTTCACTTCGTCGGCTATGAAATTCGAGCCATTATCAGTGATGATGCCGTGGGGGACACCGTATCAGTGTACGACCCCGGATATGAAGTCTATTACTGGTCCGGATTCAGCCGTTTTGACTGGTTTAACTTCTATCCATTTGGTGAATTTGTCTACCATGACCAATAAGTATTTTTTTTCTTATGGCTTCCCCCTTTAAGACGTCCGACCATATCTAGCCCCCAGACCGCAAAGGGCCAAGTTATGGGGATTGTTGTAGAGCGGTAGGGGGCATATGACTCTGATTGGCAAAGACCTGGCAACCGACGCAATGTTGGACAAGGTCTTGTGCGTCTTCTCGGGTCGTCGGACAATAGAAACCTGTACGGAAGGCCTTGCTGACTAATGCCCGAGCCGCGGCGTGGTGCCCGCCCAGGCCGGCATGGATTTCAGCCAAGAGCTGCCGCCCTTCCTCTTCGGAGATGCATCTTTGAAGTACTTCGGTAGCGCTTTTCTTGTAGAGTTCCCCTTCGTAGACTTTATAAGCTTTAGAACGCCGGACAATGCAGCGTGCTTCATTTTGGTCTTCGGGGAGCTCCTGCCTATTTAGGTAGACTAAGAAGGGATGGGTCCACGGGGTGATTACAGCCATGATCTCGTGGGCCGAGGACGTTATTTCGGGGTTAGAACCTCCGACTATGTCTGATGCTTCGGAATCTGGGGGTGAATTCAGATCCATGCTAATATTGCCGGACTCCCCTTCCCATACTACGGATGGCTTGAACAGCCGTTCCAGGAATATATTAGGTGGGACGGGGTCGCGTTTAGCGCCGATGCGAGCAAGGACATCCGCCGCTTGATTGTTTTCTCGAGCCGCATGGTGGAATTCGAGCCCCTCGAACCGAGCTGACATTTTGAGGACGACATTACGGTAGGACGCCATTTTTGGGTCCTTGGCATCAAAATCTCCGTTTATCTGTGACATTGCGAGGTTTGAGTCCCCCCGCACTTCTAGGCGTTGAATGCCCATAGAGACCGCCATCCGAAGACCGTGCAATGAGCCTCGATTCGCTGCATTGTTGGAGTCTATGTATAATATTTGAGGACGATCGACCGTGTCTCCGTGGGAGACGCCAGACTACACCTGCTCCCAATCCGCCAGCATTTTAGAAACGTCAAGTGCATGATCCAGTTTGAGTATGCGCCGCACTTTTAGGGAGTTCGCTTCATCCATTCGACGACGAAGTCAGCCAACACTTGCACTTGATGGCCCGCCGTGGTTTGTACGTTATGTCAAACGGGAGGAGCTCAATGGCCCATTTGGCAATCCGGCCCGTAGCATCGCGGTTATTTATTATGTCATTGAGTGGTACTTCAGAGGCCACTATAATCAAACACTCTTGAAAGTAGTGTCGTAGCTTCCGGGATGCCATGAACACCGCGTATGCTATTTTTTGATAGTGTGGGTATCGGGATTTGCATGGGGTTAGGACTGTGGACACGTAGTAGACCGGCTTTTGGAGCGGGTATTTGTACCCGTCAGCCTCTCGTTCAACGACGAGCACTGCGCTTACGACATGATGCGTTGCAGCTATGTACAACAACATAGGTTCGTCGATATTCGACGCTGTTAGTACTGGATTACTGGCCAATAAGGTCTTTATTTCATCCAGTCCGGCCATAGCTGCATCCGTCCATACAAAGTGTTCGGTGCACCGAAGAAGGCGGTAAAGCGGTAGTGCCTTTTCTCCTAATCTGGAGATAAAGCGGCTGAGAGCAGCCATGCATCCGGCTAGTTTTTGGATGTGCTTGAGGTCTGTTGGTATGGCCAATTGTGACAGATCTCGGATCTTTGCCAGATTCGCTTCAATTCCTCTGTTGGAAACGATGAAGCCGAGTAGCTTCCCCGAGGGGACGCCAAAAACACACTTTTCCGGATTCAGCTTGATGTCTTATGTCCGGAGATTGTCGAATGCAAGCCTCAAGTCATCTATTAGGGTTTCGACGTGTCTTGTTTTTATGACCACGTCGTCCACGTATGCCTCCACTGTTTTGTCGATTTGCTTTTCCAGGCATGTTTGAATCATGCGTTGGTAGGTTGCACCGGCATTCTTGAGCCCGAAAGGCATAGTGTTGAAGCAGAAAGGGCCATATGGTGTTATGAAAGCTGTTGCAGCTTGGTCAAACTCTGCCATCTTTATTTGATGGTATCTAGAGTATGCGTCGAGGAAACACAGCGAGTCGTGTCCCGCTGTGGCATCGATGTTTTGATCGATGCGAGGGAGGGGAAAGGGATCCTTCGGGCAAGCCTTGTTGAGGTCTTTGAAGTCGACGCATAGGCGCCAGGATTTGTCCTTCTTTGGTACCATCACCAAATTTGTCAGCCACTCCGGATGTTTGATATCTCTGATGAATCCGACCTCGAGTAACTTGGCTAACTCTTCCCCCATTGCATGTCGTTTGGGCTCTGAGAATCGCCTTAGGGTCTGTTTGACTGGTTTATATCCTTTTAGAATATTGAGGTTGTGTTCGCGGTCTCAAGGGATGCCCGGCATGTCCGATGGGTGCCAGGAGAAAATGTCCCAATTCTTGCGAAGAAATCTCGCAAATCTTGGCGCCAATCATGGCTCACCGTGTCCCGATGGAAGCTGTCTTCGTGGGGTCCATTGGATGGACCAGGAATTTGACTATCTCATCTGCAGGTTTAAATGAGGTGGACTTGGGTCGCTTGTCTAGTATCACATCGTCCCTTTCCATGGTGGCCCGCAGTGTTGCTAATTCTTCGGCTGCTAGGGCCTCGGATAATGCCTCCAGGGCTAGTGCTGCGGTTTTATTTTCGGCACGGAGTGCAATGTCCGGATCACTGGCTAGAGTGATGATTCCATTGGGCCCGGGCATTTTAAGCTTCATGTACCTGTAATTGGTTATAGCTTGAAAGCTTGCAAATGCTTCCCGACCTAAAAGGGCGTGGTATCCGCTGCTGAAAGGGGCCACTTGGAATGTGATTTCTTCGGACCTATAATTCTCCAGGGTGCCGAATACCACGTCAAGTGTGATTTTTCCCACACACCGTGCTTCCCGACTAGGGTTAATTCCCCTGAAGGTTGTGCCGCTTTGTTCAATGCGGCCTTTGTCAATTTCCATCTTGTTGAGTGTCTCCTCATAGATCAGATTTAATCCGCTTCCACCGTCCATGAGCACTTTGGAGAGCCGAAGTCCGTCCACGGTTGGGCTAAGAACCAGAGCGGCTGGCGCCCGGACAGTCCGGGATCGAGGTTCGCCACCTGGCGTTAAAAGTTATAGTAGTGTCGCCCAAGGGTTTATTTTGCCACTGGTAAATTTCAGCAGAGCTTGACGAGCTCGCTTGCGCCTATTGTTCGAGGCAAAAGTCTCAAGACCGTTAGTACCGTATTGTGTTATTTGGCAGGATGTTGTTCCGCTTTATGGCCCATAAGAAGATCCTCGCCACTTTTTGCCACCTGCCGGAGTATCCAACATGCCTTAAGGCTATGAGTAGGTGGTGTATCCGGAGTACTGTGGAGCTTACATGGCCCGTCGAGCCATCCTTCCAATACGGATCTCCGCCCTGGAGTGGGCTTTGGTTTCTCGGGGGTTGGGTCGGACGACTTACGAGAGTTCGTCCGTTTAGTTCGGACGAAGGTTTTGGTGACAGCAGTACTATCCCAAAATTTTGCTTGGGTCTTCCAAGCGCTCTCCATCGCACAGTACTTCTGCACTATGGTTGCCATGTCCGCGAAGAGTATTATGTCGCGGCGGCTTATAGCATTGAGGAGTCCTTAGTCAGTGCAGTTTTTGCAGAAAAGCGAGACCATGTTCTCTTCGCGGCAGTCCCTAACCTTGTTAAGCGCAAGGAGGAATCTGGCCCAGTAGCGATGTACGGTTTCCTAGGGCTCTTGCCTGATGCGGGAGAGATAGTTTAGGTCCAGTTTAGAGTTCGGATTTTGATCCGATCTAACGCCCAAGGGCGCGGGTGGTCCCGAGCTAAACAGCTCAGAATCCGGAGTGCCCAATTTCTTCGGGCCAATGCCCGATTTTAAGTACGGGACCTAGGTTAGGTTTTCCTTTGAACATGTCTTTGGCTCAAGGAGTTCGGTGATCCGAACACAACTTGTCCTCAGAGTTGAGGGGCGATCCGCGTGTGGTTCCTCCACTATCGCTATCTCATGGGTGGCCGGCGGAGACCTGATGTCCCTTTGGTCGGGTTTAAGCCCAATCCGGTCGTAGTCTGTAGCGACTCCCAGAGCGGCGATGCGATCCAAGAGTTCGTTAAGGGAGGAGAGCTCCATTGGATCCATCTGTTCGGCAAGTTCCGAACTGACGTGAAGGTTATGATCGATGACCCGAGAAGTCATCGTTGGCGCCACCACCGATGGGGCGGCCATGATAAAGCCACCGAGCCGGAGCGTCTGGCCTACAGCCAGAGCCCCCTCCGAGGTAATGTCATCCTTGACAATGAGACGAGCCATCGAGCCTAACGGCGATGACACAGAGGAACTCTCAATGAAAGCACCAATGTCGGTGTCAAAACCGGCGGATCACGGGTAGGGGGTCCCGATCTGTGCGTCAAGGCTGATGGTAACAGGAAGCAAGGGACCCAGGTTCGGGCCCTCTCGATGGAGGTAAAACCCTACTTCCTGCTTGATTAATATTGATGATATGAGTAGTACAAGAGTAGATCTACCACGAGATCGTAGAGGCTAAACCCTTAGATCTAGCCTATGATGGTATGATTGTAATTGTGATCGGCCTACTAAGGACCAACCTCTCCGGTTTATATAGGCACCGGAGAGGGCTAGGGTTTACATGGAGTCGGTTACAAGGAAGGAAATATAATATCCGGATCGCCAAGCTTGCCTTCCACGCCAAGGAAAGTCCCATCCGGACACGGGCCGATGTCTTGAGTCTTGTATCTTCACGCTTCAGTAGTCCGGACGTCGTATACAGTCCGCTGTCCGGATACCCCCTAATCCAGGACTCCCTCAATGTCACACTTTTATTTACTTACAACTCAATATTACAACTCGATATCTAGAACAAAGATATGACTCCATATGAATGTCTCCGGCGGTGTACCGGGATGTGTTATGATCTAGCGTAGCAATGACATCAAAAAACGGAGAAGCCATGAAAATATCATGCTAGCTATCTTACAATCATGCAAAGCAATATGACAATGAATGCTCAAGTCATGTATATGATGATGATGGAAGTTGCATGGCAATATATCTCGGAATGATTATGGAAATGCCATGATAGGTAGGTATGGTGGCTGTTTTGAGGAAGATATAATGAGGCTTATGTGTGATAGAGCGATCATATCACGGGTTTGGATGAACCGCTAAGTTTGCACCAACTCTCGAGGTGAGAAAGGGCAATGCACTGCATCAAGAGGCTAGCAATGATGGAAGGGTGAGAGTGCGTATAATCCATGGACTCAACATTAGTCATAAAGACTCACATACTTATTGCAAAAATCTATTAGTCATCGAACAAAGTACTACGCGCATGCTCCTAGGGGGATAGATTGGTAGGAAAAGACCATCGCTCGTCCCCGACTGCCACTCATAAGGAAGGCAATCAATAAACACCTCATACTCCGACTTCGTTACATAACGGTTCACCATACGTGCATGCTACGGGACTTGCAAACCTCAACACAAGTATTTCTCAATTTCACAATTACTCAACTATCACGAATCTAATATCACCATCTTTATATCGCCAAACTATTGCAAGGAATCAAACATATCATATTCAGCGATCTACAGGTTTATGTAGGATTTTATGACTAACCATGTGAATGACCAGTTCCTGTCATCTCTCTAAATAGATAAAAGTGAAGCAAGAGAGTTTAATTCTTTCTACAAAAGATATTCCCATGCTCTAACAAATATAAGTGAAGCAAAAGAGTATTCTACAAATGGTGGTTGTCTATGTAAAGAGAAACAGGCAATCCAAACTTCAAATGATATAAGTGAAGCACATGAAGCATTCTAATAAGCCATACTCAAAAGATATAAGTGAAGTGCATAGAGCATTCTATAAATCAACCAAGGACCATCTCATACCAGCATGGTGCATAAAAGAAAAATAAAAACCTAATTGCAAAAGACGCTCCAAGACTTGCACATATCGCATGAACGAAACAAATCCGAAAACATACCGATATTTGTTGAAGAAAGAGGGGATGCCTTCCCAGCATCCCCAAGCTTAGACGCTTGAGCCTCCTTGAATATTTACTTGGGGTGCCTCGGGCATCCCCAATCTTGAGCTCTTGCCGCTCTTCCTTCTTCTCACATCGAGACCTTCTCGATCATCGAACACTTCATCCACACAAAACTTCAACAGAAAACTCGATACGATCCGTTAGTATAATAAAGCAAATCACTACTCTAAGTACTGTTTCAAACCAATTAATATATTTTTTTGCATTGTGTCTACTGTAATAGAACTTTTTCATGGCTTAATCCACTGATATAAATTGATAGTTTCATCAAAACAAGCAAACTATGCATCAAAAACAGAATCTGTCTAAAATAGAACAGTCTGTAACAATCTGAACATTCGTAATACTTATGATACTTGAAAAATTCTGCCAAAATTAGAAAAAATAAACAAGTTGTATCGCAAGACAGTGCAAAAAGAATCAGAACCATTTGACGTTCCAGTAAAAAAATTAAAATTCGTGCACTACAGACAAAGTTTCTGTCCTGCGCCGCACAAACCAACAAGCATTGTAAACATCCTAAAGGCAAACCTTGGCACATTATTTTTATAATACAATGGAATTGTACAAGGGGATAATTATTTTTATTGAAAATTTTCTGTAATCAAGATTCACAAAGTTTTCGTGAGCATGAACAAAGTTCAAGGCTAGCTCCCACATCAACAATGCTCGTCTTTCTCACTTTCGCTTTTCTTTTTTTGAAAAAGTTTTGGCTTCCCCTCTTTATTTTTGTTGTTTTTAAACTATATGAAATCACTCAACAGAAATAAACAACTCTCTAAAACTTCCGGGTTGTCTCCCTGGCAGCGCTTTCTTTAAAGCCATTAAGCTAGGCATCTAGTGCTCAAGTAGTGAATCCACCCGGATCCCAAGGTATATCAAAGCCAATTTTAATTAGCAATGATTTGTAATTTAGTAGTGAGCACAAAGCAACATATATCATGTAATCACGAAGTCTAACTCTCTTACTATGCATCGGCATGTCATAAAAGAACAATTCATGCACACATAGTAAATGCCAATGCATAGTATAAACAGTTTCTTGTAATTTTATTGTATTGGAAACATAGAGAGGTGGAGATATAGTTCCTCTCTCATAATAATTGCAAGTAGGAGCAGCAAGCACAAGCATATTATATCTATCAAAATCATCATGTGCAACGGTAAAAGGCAACCCATCAATATAATCCTTAATAAGTGCAAACTTCTCCGATATAGTATAATCGGGAGAATTCAAAAAGATAATAGGACTATCATACGTGGGTGCAATAGCAACAATTTCATGTTTAACATAAGGAACTATAGCAAGTTCATCTTCATAAGCATAATTCATATTGGCATCTTGGCCATAAGCATAGCAAGCATCATCAAAAAGGGATATTTCAAACAAATTCAATGCATCATAGCAATCATCGTAGCAATCATCATTCGGTAAGCACAAAGGGGAATTAAATAATGTATGAGTTGGAGGGTTACTGTCATTAGAAGGTGGGAACGGGTAGCTAATCCGCTCTTCCTCCTTTTGTTCTTCGCTCTCCTCATCATCTTTTTCATCCAATGAGCTCACAGTTTCATCAATTTCTTCTTCCACAGCTTCCTGCAAAATATTAGTCTCTTCTTAGACAGCGGAGAACTCCTCGATACATTGTTTAACATAGGCATTAGAAGCATAATTATCATAACAATATTCAAGTATGGCAAAATTTTCAGATTTGTAAAGAGTAGCATCATACTTTTCAATCAAAGAAGCAATTTCAAAAGCACCCTTAAAAGCAACAAATTCTTCAATTTGTTGAACATCATAGTAACTATAAACACCCTTAGCATATGAACATAAGATCCCATTATCAATAAACTCACATTGGTATGGAAGGTGTTTTTTAGAGTTTTCAGAACAACAAGTAAAATCATATTCCCAACATAAATTCCAAGCATAAGCTTGTAAACATTGAATTTGATCCCATAATAGTTTCCCTCTTTCAGATATACGGTGTCACACATAACAAGCATGCTCATCTAAAGATTTTCCCTCAACTAAGCTAGTTGGGGTTTCGGCACGAGCACAAAGGGATCGAAGATGATCCAAGTAAAAAGCTTCAGCAGTGTGATAGATTTTGAGTGGTTCTTCAACCATTGGTTCAGTAGGTACAACTAATTTTTTTGGTATTTTGCGTTTCCTACCCATAACTAAAGATAGAAAACAACTAAGAACAACAAATAAAAATTACTTAATGATAAAGCAAACAAGCACACACGAGAATATTCACCCCACGCTATTGCTCCCCGGCAACGGCACCAGAAAAAGGTCTTGATAACCCACAAGTATAGGGGATCGCAACAGTTTTAGATAAGTAAGAGTGTCGAACCCAACGAGGATCTAAAGGTAGAACAAATATTCCATAAAGTTCTATCGACCACCGATACAACTCTACGTACACTTGACGTTCGCTTTACCGGAAACAAGTATAAAACTAGAAGTACTTTGTAGGAGTTTTTGGGTAAGCAAGCAAGAAAGTAAAGAGCACGAAAATAAAACTAGGGGCTGCTAAGATAAATACACAACTAAAGTAAATATAGCGAGTGTGGAAAAGTGATGGTAGGTGTGGCGAAATTGTCCCTTAAGCAATTGACTACTTTACTAGACCGATAGCAAGTTTTATGTGGGAGAGGCCACTGCTAGCATGTCACCCCTTACTTGGAATTCTATGCACTTATGATTGGAACTATTAGCAAGCATCCGCAACTACTAACGTTCGTTAAGGTAAAACCCAACCATAGCATTAAGATATATTGTTCCCCCTTCAATCCCGTATGCATCAATTTCTATGCTAGGTTGAAGCTTTCATCGATCTTGCCTCCAATACATAGTCCTATCAACATACAACTAACCCTAAGGTGTGATGCACGCTACCATATGATGGGCACCAAAGGACAGCAACATAACCACAAGCAAATTAAATCAATCATAGAAATTCATCAACCACCGATAGGACAACGAAAATCTACTCAGACATCATAGGATGGCAACACATCATTTGATAATAATATGAATCATAAAGCACCATGTTCAAGTAGAGGGTACAGCGGGTTGCGGGAGAGTGGACCGCTGAATATAGAAGGGGGAATGTGATGGAGATGTTGGTGAAGATGACGGCGGTGTTGGTGAAGATCGCGGTGATGATGATGGCCCCCGGCAGCGTTCCGGCGCCCCCGGAAGCAAGGGGGAGAGAGGCCCCCTTCTTATTATTCTTCCTTGACCTCCTCCCAAGATGGGAGAAGGGTTTCCTCTCTGGTCCTTGGCTCCCATGGCTTGGGAGGGGCGAGAGCCCCTCCGAGATCGGATCTATCTCTCTGTTTCTGCTACATTCGCCTGTTTCACCGTTTCGTGTATATATGGAGATCCGTAACTCTGATTGGCCTGAAACCTTCGCCGTGATTTTTTTCCGAATATTAGCTTTCTTGCGGCAAAAGAAGAGCGTCAACCACCTTACGGTGGGCTCACGAGGGTAGGGGGCGCGCCCTAGGGGGGGCGCGCCCCCCTACCTCGTTCCCACCTCGGACACCGGTTTGCATTGATTTTCCTTCCAGATTTTCTATGTTTTCCAAAAATAAGCTCCGTCCATTTTTATCCCGTTTGGACTCTGTTTGATATGGATATTCTGCGAAACCAAAAACATGCAACAGACAAGAACTGGCACTGGGCACTCGATCAATATGTTAGTCCCAAAAATAATATAAAAAGTTGCCAAAAAGTATATGAAAGTTGAATAATATTGGCATGGAACAATCAAAAATTATAGATACGACGGAGACGTATCATATACGAACCCGCACAAGTGAAAGTTTCTTGAGAAATGGGAGTCGAAGGTTTAGTACCAGATTGTCTGGTAAGTAGCACTGAGCAAAGGTGGCGCTGTGGAGAGAGGACGAAAACCGCGAGATGGACATTGGTGTTGAGGGCACAAGTTCATGGGCTTTGGTATGTGGTATGTGATTTCCAGGGGAATAGTAGAACTCAAGCAGCTGTAGTTCTATGAATTCAGGGGATTCCAGCTAGGCGTCCACCGTGCAGGGCATGGTATGCTTGCTCAGGTAGCATGACGGGATGCAGAGGCTTTGAACGGAGCCCTGGTGGGAGGAGATGATGAATCTGGGGATTTCAAAATTATTGAAGAGAGATAACTGACGACAGTCGAGATTAAGGGGAATGGCGCGCCATAGAGGGCGCCACCGAATTGAGAGGACTTGGGTGTGGCGGCAATCCTTGGTGGGGAGAAGCGAGATGATCTCCCCAAGGATGGCGTCCGGTAGATCACTGATGCGGTCCACCCGAGATTCTACGGGTTCCTCGGATCCGTGGGGAGGGTCGCCGCTTCTCCCAGCTGCCGGGTGCGGGATCTACACAAAGCGCCCACAAGGGAGCCTCATCTTCTTGGCGCTTAGGGTCAGCCGACTCTATTTTCCTCGAGGCGTCGCGTCAAGGCCACGGATTTGAGCAGAGTAACGAATGATGAGCCTAGTTTTAGTGCGAGCGAAGAAGAAGGGGAGCTGGGGGTTTTCTGTAGGAGTGAGGAAGAAGGGGAGTTGGGGTTTGCTGTAGGAGTGATGTGAGGAATTTGGGGGTACGAGTGGAGCGAGCTGACGTGAGGTGGGTGGGAGCGAGGAGGAAGAAGAGCAACCAGGTTTTTTTGGGGGGTGTCTTTGGGTGTGGGTAGCGCCTCTCATTCAGTAAATATATGGGCTTTTGAATTGATTTTACTATTTACTAGTATGGATGGGCTGTTTTGTCTTGGCCCCCGAGAAACAATTACTACTAGTACAGTGGATACACTCTACAGCTACCCAAAAAAACAATTACTACTAGTACAAAGGAGACGCTCAACCGCTCGCTCCTCCTAGGTCATTGAAACGTCTCCCTCTCTGAATGCCGTTATACTTTTGTTCACCGACATGCGGGCCATGCAGCCAGGGCCCAAATGCCATCCACCAAATTAGAAGGCAGTATGCAAAGCGGAGAGTCACCCGGTCGAAGCGCCGGCGAAGAATGAGCCGTCGATCAAAAACCCCACCTCCCCGCAGTCTAAGTTTGACGGACGAAGCAACCATCATTTCACTCTTCGTTGAATCCCCTTCTCTCTCACCGTCTTCAAGAAAGGCAACACTTGCATCTGTCACTGTTCTTCTCTCCAAACGAAGGGAAGGTAAGCGGATATGTGATGTTGGTATATTTTCATTCAGAGGAAAAAAAAAGAACTTTTGCAAAGCAGTAACCGATCATCACTCTATTTTTTGTTTCATTGTCATTGCAATTGTGTTTTCCTTTCAGTGGTCTCCTAGTATTCGTCAGTTTCATGATGGACCAAGGAGAACCAGGCAAAGATCTGCCGATATTGGAGCAGACGCGGGAGGCTGATCCCCACGAGACAGAGAGCTCCAAGAAGATGGAGGCAACCACCGAGGCGACCCCAGACATCGAGATGGTCAACGCCCGCTTGAGGTTACATTTCGTGGCACCGCAGGAGCAGTTTTTCCCTTCGAGGATGTGTCCCCCGCTGAGCTGCCCAAGGTGATTTCCTTCTTTGCCGATTTCAATTGTGGTTTTTCACCTAAGTATGTGGTGATTAATAATGCAAATTTTATTAACTTCGATGCCATGTTATACATAGTGGTTTAAATAACTTGTGTTTCTTATACTGAAAAGTAATTCAGAATTTGTTTCTGTTTCAATTAGAGCCCTGATGCAGACAAGGATTATGTGGTTGTACATGTCACTCGCTATGAGGCGGACGACCTGAATATACGCACTGGGAAAACAGAGTTCTTAGGTTGTTGGATCCTGGAAGCTATTTGCGGTTATACCAATGAAGAGTTGTATTCCATCCTCACTGTTGTCAGGCGTGTTGTCCAGGGTGTACTGAAGCACAAGAAGTTCAAAGCTACTCCTTCGTTTGTGAGGAATACTGTTCTTGTCAAGCTTACGCAGGAAGATGACATGGCATGCCTCCACAAACAAGTTTATCAGTGGCAAGGCCACAAGGTTGTCTTCAAGAAGGTTCATAGGATTGAGCTGCTGCGGGACGTCCTCGATGATGTTCATGGCAAGGTCCGTCTTGTGTCCAGCCCAAATTAGATTGAGGCATGAAATAGTTGCCCCAGCTAGTGTTTAATAGTAGTTTGGATTGTGTCTAATTATCCGAACCTTGCTCATATCGACCCCTCTCGGGCTAGTACTGCTTGAATCTGTCTATGGAACTGCTGCTACTTTTGTGTGCCCGTGAATCATGTGAGAACCATCGTAATTGTTGTCAAACAGATGCGCCCTCACTAGTTTTTTCATGAATATGGCATGGTAAGACATAAGTTGTCACGATTTATCATACTGAGCAGTGTGTGTTTTGATGAAATAGAGCACTGCTCGAGAACCCGTATACCGACGATACATAAGTACTTGTAAACACTGTTGGTGCTACCCCACTTGTAAGCAGCCAGAAAAACACGGCACATTGGCTCAGCTCGCTTCAACACTAGGCTATCGACCAGCTAACAATCAACAATCTGATGTCTGACATATAAGCAACTATGTATCTTGTTATAGTGGTTCATGCAGTTAATTGAGGCCACAATGTAATAAATTCCAAACGTTCACACGCTAGTCCAGCGCTCATGTGGAACACTCACATTAAACTCGTCTTCATAAAAAAATTTGAAAAGCATAAGTAAAGCAATTTTATACATCTCAATGATTCATAGAACATAACAAACATATACTAGTTCACAGCAAAAGCAAAGTTGTGAGAAGGTTTACAAATCAGGAAAAAACAAGCAAGGCTTCTCTCTGAGCAAAGGGCCTCTCGGCAGGCTTAAATTTCCTAGAGTTCACTCTGGTTTTTTCTTGTTGCCACCATTCAGGGTTAGGTTCTCTCATTCCAGAATAACCAACTATAATTGTGGTCTCAATTTGGAATGCTGAATCGAACCATGCAAAGGTAATCGACCAGCTGAAAGTCTTGTGCATTCCACTAAATTGAAGCACCGCTTATTTGCATAAATAAGGCACCACAATGCCTCTTGTCCACGCACCTGTCAAAAACCGCCGTGCAGCCGTGCAAGCAAGTCCTTGGTCCATGGATGAACTGGTAGAAAGTGCATTCGGACTAGGATGCGTTGTTTTCGCCGTCTCCTGCGACCGCAATCGGGAAGTAAAACGTATTTAATCAGCTTCTTTTAGATTGCGTTCGTCATTCTACCTTAGTTACTACCAATGTAGGGATACCTTGAAGACGGGACGTTAGACGACGGCAACGAGGGATAGCCATCTCATTTTGCGCAGTTGTACTAAAACTGAGGTGTGTGCTTTTGATTGCGCGGATAGAAACGATACGGAGACAGACAACCCGAAACGATATGGAGACAGACATCCCTGTTTGCGCAAATAAGAAATACGGTGTCAGGACCCCGATTCCAAGTCACATCGATCTAGCCGGTAACACCTCATATCACTTCACGGCCTCACGCGCGGTATTCCCACGGGTGTCGCTTTACCATGGCCCGGGACCGTTTGCGCCTTTTGGCTCACATATATGACAGTGTCGCTAGCATCCATATGACAGAGAACCCGGCCGACATGGCTAGTCGTGAACCCAAAGTGGCACTAACCCATGGGGACAGGCATACATGAATCAACTTCGAGCATGTCGGTCAAGCAGTGTGAATCCGGGCTGTAGGCTGGGCTAACAGGACTCGGGAACCTGGGCTGTAGCAGGCTAGGCAGACTCAGATGTCACCGCGTGACATTTCCCAAGGGATGTATACAGGAACAAAGTGAATCACATGCCGGCTAGTCAAGTGTTCGGAGCAGAGTCTTTGGGCTAGCAGGACTCCGTGAACCAGTGCAGAAGGACTACTATGGCTCATGGAAGCACAAGACTACATTTCCCCATAAGAGAGGCTACCAAGGATAAACAACTAGGTTGTCCGATCCCACACATACCAAGCATTTCAATCATACACACAATATGCTCGATATGTGTAAATACAACATGGCATCCCAACATAATTCTAAGACTCAAGTATTTATTCAATAGGCTCCGAGGAGCAAGATATTACAAACATGGGTCTCATGACCCAACATTCAGAGCATACAAGACAAAGCACAAGCGGAAGCTTATCATGTCTGAGTACAGACATCTACAAATGAAAAAGGCTTAGAAGCCTGACTATCTACCAGATCCTGCCGAGGGCACAAGATCGTAGTTGAGGTATCAAGCTAAACGTCGAAGTCCACGCGGAACTACTAGTGAGACTGAAGTCTCTCTACAAAAACATAAAATAGGCAAAGGTGAGTACAAATGTACTCAGCAAGACTTACATCAGAACTAACTACATATGCATCATTATCAACAAAGGGGTGGTGGGGTTTAACTGCAGCAAGCCAGCTTTGACTCGGTGGCTATCCTGAACTACGATCGCAAGTAACTCTTTTGAGGTGGGCACACGAGTCCACATATTCACCATATCAATACACCACTATGGATCCGCTTCCGCCTCCCTACGAAAGCCATCCATAGCACTCACGCTTATCTCGCGCATTTTAAAGTATCCACTTTCACTTGTCTATGAACTGCACAGCAACCCGAAGTCCTTTACCATGACACGGCTATTCAATAGATCATATTAACCCCGTAGGGTGTACTTCTTCACACACGCCTCGCCACTTACCACCATGTACACGACGGTATCTCGAAACCTTCAAGCGGAAGCCTCGGCGAGGGAGTCGGCCACGACCTGACTAACCACACAAGTCTCTCGTCCGTGTTTATCGCCTATTCGGGTTCCATCCGCAAGGAGATCCGGTCGGGTGTCGCCACGGCCCCAAACGATGTGAGCAGGGTTCCCAAGCCCACCTCGACGGGTGGTTCTATACTTGGTACACCGTACACGGTGCATAGTTCGTCCCAAGCCCACCTATACCGGGGCCACTTGGTAGACTACTAACACTACCTACAAACACCGTAAACTAGTTGCAACTCCCGGACAGAGATCATGTTGATTAATAAGTCGAGAGGGTCCGAGCACGGAACCCAATGTGTGGTAGTAACTGCTCATGGATCACAAACACGTAACTCAGTTCCTCGAGGACGGCTGCAATGAGACAACCCACCATGTACTCCTACATGGCCTCTCACCGCTACCTTTACCAAATCGTGTTCACACACTTAGCTCTCAACAGTAGGACATGTTCACACACCTCCAATTCATCCCCGATGAATCAGACCTGACTCAACTCTAAGCAGTAGCAGGCATGACAAACAAGCATGAATGAGTAGGCACAACAGGGCTCAAACAACTCCTACTCATGCTAGTGGGTTTCATCTATTTACTGTGGCAATGACAGGTCATGCAGAGGAAAAGGGTTCAGCTACCGCAGCAAGTAACAAATATGTCGTTGTTGTCCTAATGCAATAAAAGAGAGCAGGAGCGAGAGAGTGGGATTGTATCTGAATGAACAAGGGGGTTTTGCTTGCGTGGCACTTTTGAAGATAATATAGTTCTTCATTGGTGTCATCGATCTCGTCGTCAGAACATCGTCTACTGAGAGGGGACGGTTACCGGCAAACACAGAAGGACATAATCAATGCAATGCGACAATATGATGCATGCTATGACATGGCAATATGAATGTGTTTTGGGCTGATGCAACTAGCAGCAGGTTAAATGGAGTTGGTTTGAACCCTAGATTCAAATTCAAACTCCATATGTGAGAGTTAAAATGCCATTTATAAGATTTGGCCTAAACAGCAGCCCTAAGTTGTTCTATCATGCATGAAAAAGGTACAGATGGATAGGTTGGATTTTTCTAATCATTTTTCATATATAAATTATTTCATTTGGAGTTACGGTTGATTTTATATGATTTTTAGAAGTTTTGGATATTTTCTGAAATAAATAAATCATTTTTGATTTATTTTAAATCCCAGCAAATATTTACTACGTCAACATGATGTCAGAATGACGTCATCAGGTCAACAGCGTCAGCCCAGGTCAAACCTGACGCTGGGACCCACTGGTCAGTGACTAACTAACTAATCTAAATTAATGAGTGTTAAACTACTACTAACTAAAAATGTCAGTGGAGATAATTAAACTTAGTTAAAACTAAAATAGGATTAGCTGGGGCCTGGGCCCACTTGTCAGTGTCAGCAGGGGTAATTAGTCCTAAACTAATCTAGTCAGGGGTGGGGCCCACGTGTGTTGACCCCAGGGAGGTCAAACCCCGGGTCGAACAGGTCAAACTCGCCGGCGACTCGACGCCGGCGAGGCCAGACACGGCGGCGGGCTGCGGGATTGCGTCTCCGGCGGCCAAACGAGCGGCGGAGAGGCTCTACGCGTAGCTGTCACTCTTCCGCATCCAATGGGACCGGAGTCAGTGGCTGGGGTGGCCGGAGTTGAGCGCGGCGAGGTCATCCGCGGCGGTCGGAGTTCGGGCGAGGTTGGGAATGGTGCTGTGGGGCACGGCGGGGCGAACAGCTGGGTGCTACGGCCTCCTGGAGACGCGCTGAGTGCGTTGCTATGCTCGGCTGTGAGCGGAAGAGCTCAGGAGCACGGGCCTGCCGGCCATGGCGCACGGCGGCGCGGGAGCTCGCGGGGCACTGCGCTACGACACACGGACGACGAGGGAAGAAGGGGGAAAGGGACCAGGGCTCACGGCGAGGTGAAGGGTGCAGACGGCGGGGCTGGGGACGACCCGGTTGGCGCGAATCGGCGCCGGCGATCTCGGTGGCCCGAGGTAGAAGACGACGACGTCGAGGGCGTTGTGGTGCTTCCCAGCTCACGTAGCACGGTGGAGTTGACGGGGACGGCGTGGCGGATCCATCGAGCACGTTGGATGGGTGAGGGAGGGCCGGTGGCAGTGGCGAACGGCGACGGTGGCGGCGGCTCCGTTCGGTGGCTGCGCGCAGGAGAGGCAGAGGAGGGGGAGAGAGAGCAACGAGTGAGGGAGAGGGGACAGGGGCTTCGAGGTGTCTCCGTGGCGCTCTCAGAAGAATCGGGGCGTCACGGTGGAAGCAGGAGCTGGCGCGCGCGCGGCGACCACACTCCCTGCCTACTAGCGCGGGGAGGAAGACGACAGAGGGGTTGCGGTGGTGGGCTGGGCCAGTTGGCTGGGCCGTCCAGGTGCGGTGCTGGGCCGCACAGGCAGGTGGGCTGCTCAGGTGAGGCCAGGTAAGCTCTCCCTCTCTTATGTTTTCTAATTTGTTTTTGTTTTTCTAATTATTTGCCACTGTTTTGAGCTTAGGAAAAATACCAAAGCATTTCCTAAAATCCTGAAAATATTCATGGACACTTGTTGAATTATTTCAGTGGCCCAAAAATAGTTCCAACATTATTTGAACATTTAAATTATTTATAGTATTTAAATGCCCAAAGTCAAATACAATAAGATTTAATTCAAAAATCCAGAATGGCCTAGAAATATGTGCATCATTTTTGGCAGAGGTTTTCACCTTTAACAAAAATCATGAACTTTTCTAAAGGGCATTTGGGTTCATTGAAGATATTTTTATTGAACCTAGTTGAATTCATTTGGTGTTAGAGTTTCAACAATCCCCATTTCAACTTTCAAAGAAATTTAGACATGATGCAACACAAGACTAGCTAACCCAGAGCAGACCAGAACTAGGGATGTGACAGCTCACCCCTACTAAACAAGAATCTCGTCCCGAGATTCAAGTCGTGAGGTAAGAAGTCAGAGAGGTCAAAAGCTAACACGATCTTCACGGTCCAGCTGTCCTTCTCAAGATGTTGAATCATTGCTTCATATTGATCTTGACGTCTTTGCTTTCTAGATCTTCATCCAACTCGATGACGTTAGAAAGAAACTCTATCGGAAAGGATCATTGAAACTCTCCATACCAGGTAAGGCAATTCACAACGATCGTTTGAAAGGGGTTCGGGGAAATGGCATACTCAGTTCGGAAAGGAAACTATGGTTATAGAACAACTCGGCAAACGGGAGGCACATTCCAATTGATACCGAGGATATAACCTAGTGATTGAGTGTGCTCTCAAGAACTTGAGCATTTCCATATTCATCAAGGTTTTACCAACATCCATGCCAAAGATCCTGGCAACACATCATACTACCATGATGAATAGCGATGGACGGTGCAGATGCAAAAGAAGACATCACTTTCTCAGAATTTTCCTTAGCAATGCCAAAGAAGCAAATCTGGATGATCGACCGAGAGACATTTAGCACTCCGCTTCTAATGTTCTCCTTGATGTACCAGTTTAACCCAATACCAGTCGGTATCTGGAACATCAAGTAAACGTGTGTCCTCGGGAGAACAAAGGATCCATAAGGGACAACTTCTAAATAAGTCACTCGAAATCCTCATGGAGACGATGGTCGATTTGCTCAATCAAGATACTACAATGATAGATCTTCCGCCAGGTGTGTCGGCGTAACATCAACCTTGTCGGACCTACATCATAGATCTTGAAAGGTTCCAACCATCATATCTGCCTCGAGATTCAGATCTGGTTGGTAACATGATATTCCGCACTCATCAAGTCTAGAAAGAAAATGAAAGTTTGCAACACAAACCGACGAGATGACGCTGCGAGATTCTCGAAATGAACTACGATAGCAAGCTCCAAAACATGAGCTGGTTCTCTACACACATGTGAACATGTTGTCTCGCATAAACATGATCACATGGTAGTCTTACAATAAAACACTACCGATTTCCGGTGGGGAATCATAATCGAGGATATCGAAGTCCTTGCATAAGGTATACTCTTAAGAAGGAACTTCTTCTCCTTGAACAAGTCAATCAGTGGCTTGGTGTGCTAGGGAACACATATGGATTGGAGGCGGCCAACCTATCAAACCATAGAGTACTTCGCACATGGGCATGACTAACTTGGGATGATTCCAGAGGAAACAAAACAAACATTTCTCGAACTCACGGCAGCAACTTGCATCAAATGCACGTGAATCAGAGAAAGTCACTTCTTTCATCCAACATATGCTTCATGAGCGGGACACGACGACAATGTTTACAAAGTTTCCAACACTAGCTCAATGTTCAAGATGAATCATGGAGGAGACAAAAATGCTGCTGATGGGCCCAACAGCAACTCATCGGAATTTCCATATCACTGGACTTCCATCATCATGTGAACACGGTGATAGCATTGGTCAGACCAAAATATGTAATGGTGTATGCTCGAGGGATCAACCACGAGTAAGACAACATTACGAACATCGATGGTACTGATTTGATTTGGTGATAGCCCATACTCAACTCAAAGTTTTGGTTAGGATGATAGGTCCAGCAATTGATCGCGAGGATCAATCAATGAAGACATCACCTTTCTTCAACACACATACAAGATATCCCTTAGAATGAACTAAGTCGGACAAGCTTTCATCTTCCAACTCTCCAAGTTGTTGTTTAGCTTAACCAACTAGCTCAGGGGTATCCAACACAGATTCTTGGAGAAGGGGGTGGTTACAAGGAACCAACTTGATCACGAACTCAACATAGCGGTCAGGTGACAACCTGGTGATACCTCCGAGAAGATTTTCGGAAAATCACGAACCACCGATATGTTATTAAGCTCGAGAACAGTCTTGCTTTTCAGGGCAAGACGATATGATCAAGGAGCGAGGGATTGACTCAATCCTAACTCATTGATCGGAGAGTGCACCGGAAAAAAGGACTAGGTAGCACAATCTATCTTAGAATGATGATTCAAGAACCAACACACTAAGAATGAAATTATTGTCCTTTAACTACCAAGCAACGGGGTTGCTAGAAGTATTGATTTCACACATCACGGTTCACTTGTCGGCATTCCGGTTGCAACAACACGGGAGCCAAGAAATAAATAATGAGGGCGAGAAGTATCACTGTATCAAGAGTTCATAGAATGGTGTGCAATTCCCATGATATTCTTGATATAAATATGGTAATACTGTGGTAGAAAGTAACAAGAGCTAGATTAGCATTTTGATCTGTGGAACACAACCGCTTTGACCCAATCTCGGATATGGATGAGGTAATCGGAGTTTGTTTCTCCTAGTCATTCCGAATAGAATGGCTTGATGGACCACAAGAATAATGGGCATCGATGAGCACGAGTGCACGACTACTCCCGACTATCAACCGATAGACGGGATCGAATACAACTACAATGGGAACAACTCAAGGAACACACGATTTTCTCGAGTTGTGGATGCATAGATTAGTATGTCGAGCTTAAGCTCAACATTTCTTCCGGATAACCCATGCGTAAAGGTAGAACCGGCAGAATCACAATTATGAATGGAGAACTCCTCAAGAGTACTGATTGTGGTATTTTGGTTCAAAGAACTTCGCCTTAATGGTTCATGGTATTTGGAAGAAGGAAATACCACGGACCTCGAGGACTATCGCAAAGTTACTAATATCCTAAAGGAACTAGCAAACACTATCGACATGAGGTAAGTAGGGTGAATCTCGGGTTCAGAAATCCAGGAGTAGAATACCTTCTACTAAGTGGCATCACGGGATGCTTTCGAGAATGATGGCCAGAATCATCACACTGGGAACACAAAGCATGGCTGGATTACTAGGTGATACTCTAGACACCTAGGGTCATAATAATAGCTCCAACATAAATGTCAAGGCAATAAATTACCTCAACGCACCGGTTAGTGTGCTTATTCGACCATAAAGGACATCGAATGGAAAGAAAGGATTTGCAAATGCATCGATTTATTTAGAGACCGGGATGACTCGGACAGCATAACGGCTGTAAATGCTCAGGAAAAGATTTGAGATATTCACAAGGATTTGCATAGTCACTTATCAACATCATAACAAGGTTCTGGTTCAATTGACAACACACAGAAGTAGTAGAAACTCAACTGGGGCTTAAATCCATCAATCCTATAAGTCTCTATCATAGTAACTCATCATCCTGATAGATAGATGAGAAGACCTAGTTCTTAATCCCCGTAGAGAAGGAAGAGGATGACTCAGATCATAAGGGCATAAGGTAAAGGAGTAAAAAGAGCCTTACGTTCCCTTCCACAATCAATTCCCTTATATAACTAAAGCATTTCTAGACTCGACTTCGACCGGTTTGGCTTGGTAATCCTACAGGCAGTCAGGCTTTGATACCAAAGCTGTCAGGACCCCGAGACCAAGTCACATCGATCTAGCCGGTAACACCTCATATCACTTTCCAGCCTCACGCACGGTATTCCCACGGGTGTCGCCTTACCATGGCCCGGGACCGTTTAAGCCTTTTGGCTCACGATATGACAAAGTGTCGCTAGCATCCATATGATGAGAGAACCGGACCGACATGGCTAGTCGTGAACCCAAAGCGGCACTAACCCATGGGGACAGGCATACATGAATCAACTTCGAGCATGTCGGCCAGCAGCGTGTGAATCCGGGCTGTAGCGTTGGGCTAACAGGACTCCGGGAACCCGGGCTGTAGCAGGCTAGGCAGGACTCCGGATATCACCACGTGACATTTCCCCGAAGGGACAGACACAGGAACGAAGTGAATCACATGTCGACCAGTCAAGTGTTCCGGAGCACTAGTGCTGGGCTACCAGGACTCCGGTGAACCGGGTTGTAGCAGACTACTATGGCTCATGGAAGCACAAGACTACATTTCCCCATAAGAGAGGCTACCAAGGATAAACAACTAGGTTGTCGGATCCCACACATACCAAGCATTTCAATCATACACACAATATGCTCGATATGTGTAAATACAACATGGCATCACAACATATCTCTACGACTCAAGTATTTATTCAATAGGCTCCGAGGAGCAAGATATTACAAACATGGGTCTCATGACCCAACATTCAGAGCATACAAGACAAAGCACAAGCGAAGCTTAACATGTCCGAGTACGAGACATCTACAAATGAAAAAGGCTTAGAAGCCCGACTATCTACCGATTCCGCCGAGGGCACAAAATCGTAGCTGAGGTATCAAGCTAAACGTCAAGTCCACGCTGAACTACTAGTGAGACCAAGTCTCTACAAAAACATAAAATAGGCAAACGTGAGTACAAATGTACTCAGCAAGACTTACATTAGAACTAACTACATATGCATCATTATCAACAAAGGGGTGGTGGGGTTTAAGCGCAGCAAGCCAGCTTTGACTCGGTGGCTATCCTGAACTACGATCGCAAGTAACTCTTTTGAGGTGGCACACGAGTCCACATATTCACCATATCAATACACCACTATGGATCCGCCTGCCTCCCTACGAGAAAGCCATCCATAGCACTCACGCTATCTCGCGCATTTTAAAGTATCCACTTTCACTTGTCTATGAACCGCACAGCAACCCGAAGTCCTTTACCGCGACACGGCTATTCAATAGATCATATTAACCCCGCAGGGTGTACTTCTTCACACACGCCTCGCCACTTACCACCATGTACACGACGTGTATCTCGAAACCTTCAAGCGGAAGCTTCTGGCGAGGAGTCGGCCACGACCGACTAACCACACAAGTCTCTCGTCCGGGTTTATCGCCTATTCGGTTCCATCCGCAAGGAGATCCGGTCGGGTGTCGCTCACGGCCCCAATCAATGTGAGCAAGGTTCCCAAGCCCACCTCGACGGGTGGTTCTATACTTGGTACACCGTGCCACGGTGCATAGTCTGTCCCCAAGCCCACCTGTACCGGGGGCCACTTGGTAGACTACTAACACTACCTACAAACACCAGAAACTAGTTGCAACTCCTGGACAGAGATCATGTTGATTAATAAGTCGAGAGGGCCGAGTTACGGAACCCAATGTGTGGTAGTAACTGCTCATGGATCACAAACACGTAACTCAGTTCACGAGGACGGCTGCAATGAGACAACCCACCATGTACTCCTACATGGCCTCTCACCGCTACCTTTACCAAATCGTGTTCACACACTTAGCTCTCAACAAGAGGACATGTTCACACACCTCCAATTCATCCCCGATGAATCAGACTGACTCAACTCTAAGCAGTAGCAGGCATGACAAACAAGCATGAATGAGTAGGCACAACAGGGCTCAAACAACTCCTACTCATGCTAGTGGGTTTCATCTATTTACTGTGGCAATGACAGGTCATGCAGAGGAAAAGGGTTCAGCTACCACAGCAAGTAACAAATATGTCGTTGTTGTCCTAATGCAATAAAAGAGAGCAGGAGCGAGAGAGTGGGATTGTATCGGAATGAACAAGGGGGTTTTGCTTGCCTGGCACTTTTGAAGATAATATAGTTCTTCATTGGTGTCATCAATCTCGTCGTCAGAACATCGTCTACTGAGAGGGGACGGTTACCGGCAAACACAGAAGGACACAATCAATGCAATGCGACAATATGATGCATGCTATTACATGGCAATATGAATGTGTTTTGGGCTGATGCAACTAGCAGCAGGTTAAATGGAGTTGGTTTGAACCCTAGGTTCAAATTCAAACTCCATATGTGAGAGTTAAAATGCCATTTATAAGATTTGGCCTAAACAGCAGCCCTAAGTTGTTCTATCATGCATGAAAAAGGTACAGATGGATAAATTGGATTTTTCTAATCATTTTTCATATATAAATTATTTCATTTGAAGTTACGGTTGATTTTATATGATTTTTAGAAGTTTTGGATATTTTCTGAAATAAATAATCCATTTTTGATTTATTTTAAATCCCATAAAATATTTACTGCGTCAGCATGACGTCAGAATGACGTCATCAGGTCAACAGCGTCAGCCCAGGTCAAACATGACGCTGGGACCCACTGGTTAGTGACTAACTAACTAATCTAAATTAATTAGTGTTAAACTACTACTAACTAAAAATGTCAGTGGAGATAATTTAACTTAGTTAAAACTAAAATAGGATTAGCTGGGGCCTGGGCCCACTTGTCGATGTCGCCAGGGTAATTAGTCCTAAACTAATCTAGTCGGGTGGGGCCCACGGTGTTGACCCTGTGGAGGTCAAACCCCGGTCGAACAGGTCAAACTCGCCGGCGACTCGGCCGGGCGAGGCCGTACACGGCGGCGGGCTGCGGATTGCGTCTCCGCGGCCAAACAAGCGGCGGAGAGGCTCTACGCGTAGCTGTCACTCTCCCGCATCCAATGGGACCGGAGTCAGCGGCTGGGGTGGCCGGAGTTGAGCGCGGCGAAGTCATCCGCGGCTGCCGGAGTTCGGGCGAGGTTGGGAATGGTGCTATGGGGCACGACGGGGCGAACAGCTGGGTGCTACGGCCTCCTGGAGACGTGCTGAGCGCGTTGCTATGCTCGGCTGTGAGCGGAAGAGCTCAGGAGCACGGGCCTGCGGGCCATGGCGGACGGCGGCGCGGGAGCTTGCGGGGTACTGCGCTACGACACGCGGACGACGAGGGAAGAAGGGGGAAAGGGACCAGGGCTCACGGCGAGGTGAAGGGTGCAGACGGCAGGGCTGGGGACAACCCGGTTGGCGCGAATCGGCGCCGGCGATCTCGGTGGCCCGAGGTAGAAGACGACGACGTCAAGGGCGTCGTGATGCTTCCCAGCTCATGTAGCACGGTGGAGTTGACGGGGACGGCGTGGCGGATCCCTCGAGCACGTTGGATGGGCGAGGGAGGGCCGGTGGCAGCGGCGAACGGCGACGGTGGCGGCGGCTCCGTTCGGTGGCTGCGCGCAGGAGAGGCAGAGGAGGGGGAGAGAGAGCAACGAGTGAGGGAGACGGGACAGGGGCTTCGAGGTGTCTCCGTGGCGCTCTCAGAAGAATTGGGGCGTCACGGTGGAAGCAGGAGCTGGAGCGCGCGCGGCGACCACATTCCCTGCCTACTGGCGCGGGGAGGAAGACGACAGAGGGGTTGCGGTGGTGGGCTGGGCCGGCCAGGTGTGGTCTTGGGCCAAGCACAGTGTGGGCTGCCTGTGTGGCCAGGTAAGCTCTCCTCTCTTCTGCTTTTCTAATTTGTTTTTGTTTTTCTAATTATTTGCCTCTGTTTTGAGCTTAGGAAAAATACCAAAGCATTTCCTAAAATCCTGAAAATATTCATGGACACTTGCTGAATTATTTCAGTGGCCCAAAAATAGTTCCAACACTATTTGAACATTTAAATTATTTATAGTATTTAAATGCCCAAAGTCAAATACAATAAGATTTAATTCAAAAATCCAGAATGGCCTAGAAATATGTGCATCATTTTTTATAGAGGTTTTCACCTTTAACAAAAATCATGAACTTTTCTAAAGGGCATTTGGGTTCATTGAAGATATTTTTATTGAACCTAGTTGAATTCATTTGGTGTTAGGGTTTCAACAATCCCCATTTCAACTTTCAAAGAAATTTATACATGATGCAACACAAGACTAGCTAACCCAGAGCAGACCAGAACTAGGGATGTGACATACGGTTATTTAAACAGTGACAGATATTACTACTTTCCCCCGTTTCCTCTTAGAACCAAGTCCTAGATTCATGCTACAGCTTTCCCACTTTCTTCCCTGTTTGAACCAACGCTTTTAGTCGATTGTATGAACTAGCTTTACTTCTAATAATAGTAGAAGTCTAGGTGGCTTTGGAACAGCAGACGGAAGTAGAAAAGGATCCACACGAAGGGAGCTGGGGCAGTAGAGCAAGGCAGGTTTCGAAGGAATATATACCTGAGGGTCGTCGTCATGTGGCAAAGACGGCGTCGGGAGGCCGCATCTTGGCTACAATACCGCAGGGAAGAAGAAGGGGTCGGAGGCCCTCCCGAGTCGGCGCTCTCTCGGAGAGAACGGCACGGCCGCCGATCGGGACGCGCAGGCAGCCGTTGGTCTCCTCCCTCGCCGCCGACGACAGCGTGAACGATGCACCTACACCCTTGCCCCGGTCGAGGTTGTCCGGCCAGATTTGTGACCAGCCGTGAGCTGAGAGAGAGTGTGGCCACCTATGTGTTGCTTAGATCTGGAGAGCATGAGAGAGTGAACGAGAGGAACCCTAGTAAAGCAAGCGCTAAGGCTCCTGCTTTTATATATAGTGGAGTGATTTTGTTGTACCAACTTCAAAAAACGCGCTCCTACGTGTACCCGCGAGTGGGTGTGAGAGAACTAGTGCGTGTGTGCACCGCTTTTCTTCATGAGAGTACAATAAACTATGCCCAAAGAACGTTCGCCGCAAGAGTAATAGTATAAGTGTGTGACGGTGAGCTAAAATAAAATGTGCGCGCCGCCTTTTGTTTTTAGAAGTTCGAGGGTAGGGTGTGAAGAGCACATATGTGTGTGACGCTCACCGCAGATAGACGGTGGGTGCGACGTCTGAAGTCTGCGAGAGGACTCGGAGAGTCGTGACTCGTGAGGGTGCGTGTGCATGAGAGAGAGGGGGCACGATCAACGCAATGCATGTGTCCGTAAATCATTATCCAACAAACGCTCGCCACAAGCCTTTTCCCGATTTAACGTCAGAAGAACCGTTAGATCGGCATCCGACAATGTCGGTTTTGCCATGTCATTTAACAGAACAGCCACTCCTCCTACACACAAATCTTCCACGTGAGTGTTAGCAACTGTCGATGCTCCTCCGTTCAAATGCAGTGCATATAGCTTTATTGAAAATTCAAACCTCGCAAACTTTTACCGAGTTTTCGTGTACCAAATTGCACATGTAGAATACCATGTATATATCATTTCATTCATCTTCGAGAGGTAACTATAAAGTTGGGTGAGGAGTCTACAAAGAATGACCATCGTATCACCCGCAGCAATTTCAAGCATCCTTTAGTGTCGAGGAATATCATAGGAACTCTATATGATATGATTTTTATAGGATTTTTTCCTTTAGAGCCAATTGGTTCATAGGAATAGATTCATATACTCCACATTTCAAAGGAAATAAACATGATACCATTTCTATAGCTTTAGAGCCACTTGGTTCATATGAATGGATTCCTATACTCCCTTAGTTTCAAAGGAAAATAAACATTAGCGTATATTCAATAGAAAAGTTCCTATGATATGAACCAAATTACATCTCTTTTCTAGTCCCTCCTCATAGGAATTGAGATACATGTCATATATAGATTCAATAGAAAATTTCCTAAGATGTGAACCAAATGACATCTCTTTTCCAATCCCTACTCATAGGAATTGAGATGCTCCATGTCATCTCTTTCCCTACAACTTCCATGTATATATCTTCTATTCCTAAATAGATAGTACAACCCACTAGTAGCTTTTTTCCAAAACATGCAACTATGGCACAAGAACTATATAGTGTGTCAATAACTTTGAAAGATGGTCGCTGGATGAAGCTAACCCGACAGTGTAGAGATAGGCAAATCCGAGGACTACTGGCCGTTGGATATCATCAACATTCCACCAGATCTGCCACATGTAAAATTTAGAAGACTCCATGGTTGAACTTAAGCATAATGCACAAACCTCAAAACACAAGCACTTCTCCTTCATTCTAGAATCTTCTGTATCATAATTGATTATTTTTTTCTAAATGAATTGCCATTATTCGTTTTTTACTTTATGATTTACTCCCTCCATTCCAAAATAGATGACCCAACTTTGCACTAACTTTGTACTAAAGTTAGTACAAAGTTGAGTCATCTATTTGGGAACGGAGGGAGTACAATGCACAACCCCATGAATCATAACATTTTTGTAAAACTAATTGATTTTGAATGAGATGAACTATAAGAACTAAACGAACATCTACATCATGCATATATGACTCAAAGCTTTACATGCCATAGTGTGTATTTATTCATAATTTGGTTTCAAAATCTCGTGCGTTCAATACATGTGTACCTTACTAGTTTTGAGTAGAGTAGCAAATTTCACGCGGCCCCGGGTATATCAAAATGCAGGGCCCATGCATCATTGCCTTTCGGTCGAACTTTTGTACGTACTATATCTCCACTGGTCCCCGAACCCAAAATGTTCCCTTGTTCCCGTAAAACCAGGCGGCCCACACATATTTAAGGCGTCGATTCAAACCCGTTTACTTCAACGTGGCCCCGCACGCCGTAGTACTCCTACAAACCCTACCGCCGCACTCATCATCGGTTTTCTTCAAGAGGACGAGGGAGAAGCCGATTTGTAGTGGAGGCGCTTTCAAAAAAAAGGATCTGTAGTGGAGACCCCTACCCTAGGGTGCCCTAGGTAGCTGCCGCACGCATCATTGTTTTCTCTTTTCTTTATGCTCTTACGCCCTAGAGTGAAATGATGGTTGCTTTGTCCGTCCAGCTTAATGCGGGAAAGGTGGGGCTTTGTGATTTGACCCCTCGTCACTCATTTTCTACTACTGCGGCGCTACGACCGGGGTGCCTCCAATTCCAACCGCTGCTCCGAACTGTAATTTGGTGCGTCGCACGTGGAACAAGATGGTGGATGAGCCACATGTCGGCCAAAGGGGTCCTGTTAAGTGTGTCGCCATTTCGCAGCGGATGACCTCGCTTGAGTTGTTACGCCAACACGACAGAGCAGCCTACCACTTGGTTTTGCTCCTTGGTGAATCCCGACTATATTGATCTAAAAAGATACGTGTTGAACTACCCTCTCCGTCTCGGTTTTTTTATTTTTAAGCGTCTCGGTCTATAGGACCTGCACGTAGTTCTAGGTCATCCATTTGACTAACTAAATATGAGTTACTATGTCACAAAAATTATATCATTAGATTCTTAAGTGGATGTAGTTGTATTTAAAAGTCGAGGGCGGGGATTTTCCTGTGCGGTAGGTGGGGCAGTTCTGCATAGTCGGTTCGACAGAGACGCGAGAAGACGAGGGAGTAAGCTGCTGCAAACATAGGGTTGTGTGATTTGACAGCGAGTTACTGCTGGACAGGTGGGGCCCCGTGATTTGACTTGCCATTATCATTTTAACTGCAGCGCTATGACCGGCGTGAGTCTCCCAGATTCCTGACCACCTCCATACAGGTGCCTCTCCCAATGCTCCACCATGTAGTAGAGGCTGGCTCTTGCATGAGAGCCCACTTCTCCACTTTTTCCTTGCCTATCTTTCCTCCACATATGCAAAAATGCCATGGAAAGCGCACTATTGTACTTACTTTTACTTGCTCCTATAGGTGCTTAAGCTTGCCACATAGGAATAAAGTCTGATGTGGCAAGTTAATCAAGAAGAGAGAGACTAGTTTGGTGACCCAAGGAAGAAACGGTGCTAAGCGCGTGTAACTAGGTGAAAAGACGATTTTGAGTCTATAGCTAATTAAATGAAGAAAACTTAGCAACACCATTTCATTGGAAGAGGTCACACCTTGGCAAATGCAATAAATACTAGTACTCCCTGTGTCCCATAATATAAGAACGTTTTTGGCACTACACTAGTGTCAAAAACGTTCTTATATTATGGGACAGGGGGAGTACGAAGAAAGAGATAGAGAGGAGTAAAAAAATACACCTATAGCCAACCTTGTTGTAGTATGAGTGACTAAGTGATGACTATGTATGACATGCCAACGTCAGATAGCCGAACGCACTGTGTTAAATCTCCAAGGCGCGACACCGCGGCGCCGCGACGGTCGTGGTAGGCGCGACCATGATACGGGCTCTTGGCAGCCTTGGATCTGAGATCAAACGGTCGCATGCTAAGTTGCTAAAATTTGCGAATAACCCTCCAGGATAGGATATTCACCCATAGGTCTAGAATCACGCCATGCAACCGTTCGATGTCAGATCCAAGGGCTCTCAGAAGCCCGTATCATGGGAGAATGGAAAGCCACTACCCCGCCGTCTGCACGATGGCAGTTCGCTCCTACTCGTCCACGCACGTCCTTCAATACTACGGCGGTTCGCTCCTAGTCGTCCCGTCCATTCACATTATGGCAGTTCCACTAATCCTAACCCTCCTCCCAAATCCATGGCGTCCCAAATCTCCACGATCGGCGGTGAGTACAAGGTTAGAACAATCACCGGCGATGAGTTCGACGTCATCTACACCCGTTCTTCCGTGACGGTGAAAGGATGCCTTTCTCGCTTCAGACGCATGTTCGAAAACTCAGATGATGAGTGAGTCGCTGGGCTAGATGTTGAGTACACCACAGTCCTGGGACGAGAGAAGGATCTAAAGGACGAAGAGAGGAAGAAGCCCGCCGTGATCCAGGTTTGCGTACATAACGTTTGCTTGGTCTACCACATATGCCATGCCGACGTTGAGTGCCGTGGATATTAAGAACTTCTCAAGGACAAAACAGTTAACGTTCTATGTAGACTTTAAGAACGACGAAGAAGTCTGGTCGGATCGGCCTCGTTGTACTCAACCCTTCGACCTCCGTAAGAATCGGTTGGTGCCCTCTCGTCACCTTCAACGCTGACCGGCAGGAGCCATGGTTCATCCTTCGCATCAGTAAACTGGAGAAACCTCATTACACGTTTCATCGTCATGCATGGCAGCGGAATGTACTAGATATAGACCACATCCACTATGCTGCAATGGATAGCTACCTTTGTTTCAATATCTACAAGGGTTGGATGAAGAGCAACAGACAAGTGTGCGGTTCAAGCAAAGACGTACCGGCCAAGAGGAATAGGGACAAGGACGAAGTCGAGGACGTGGACGAGGACTCCGAGTAAGGTGGCAGTGTCGTTGCTCATGGTGGTTCTAAACTTCTAATGCAGTGTCTACCAGATTAGTTGCATAGTTTAATTTCAGGTGTGCTTAGTTTAATTTGAGGGGTGTGTTGTGCTGAGCCCCCAGCAGAACTATGTTATGCTTCTACTCGTTACTTTAACTCTTCAGTATGTACATACTACTAGTATTTCTTAAATAGAATTTAGCACCCCAATTAAGCACGTACTAGCTTTTTTAATAGTACTATATGCATAATTTGGCGACGAGCGCTCTCTATATGTACCAACTTTTTTTTAATTTCAATTTTTGCTCCATGGCGCAATCCATCGAAAGTACTACTGTACAAAAGTATACATTTTTTACAAGGCTAGAGTACTGTTCATCACATATATAGCTAGTTAAATTCTCAACCTCGAACGATGTGCATGCCATGTAGTAAACCGATATGGAGGAAGTATAGTAAAAATGAGGTGATTTTACCGAGCGATTGGCGGGGGAGCATGGCTTGTCATGCGGTCCCATGTGTCATGATGTACCAAGGCGATGCGCGTGTCCCTCTTGAGGCAGAAGCAATACTAGTACGTGGTTTGAGATGATGGCAAACCGAAGTGTGAAATAATGGTTGCTTCGTCCGTCTGGGAAGGTGCGGCATTGTGATTTGACGCCTCATTGCTCATTACTACTCTTGGGCGATGCACGAGTGGGATGCGCCCCCTGCTGTTCTGCATTGTTATTTGGTGCTTGACACGTCGACCGGTTGCTATATGTCCCACATGTCGTGACAGGAAGTATGAAATTCATGAAAGGGAGCGTCGACGGAGGAGTATACTACAGAATTCATGAAAGGGAGCGACTTAGTTTTGGAAAAATATGTTTTTACGGAGTACGTACCCACTAGGGTTTATAGGGCTCATCTAAAAAACATTCGTTTTTCCGTTTGATAAGTCTCAATTCTACTATACTAGTAGTAGTACCATTACATGTTGGATTTCGAGGTGCGTTAGATCACCCGACGCAAGCAGTGTCAAGAGGAAACTAACCAATGCATGTACAAGTTCATGGAAATTTAATGGTCATTCATGCATTCATTCTAATTAATGCCTCGGAAAACATAACTTCTTGAGAAAAACTAGCGTACTAATTACTTGTGCAAACTACGAAATTAATTCGACCACTCACCATCTACCTTGGTTGGAGAGATTTTGAAATTGAACCATAAACTGGAAAGGAGGGAGTAGTAACTTTTGTCTCGATTACTATTTGTGGTCTTGTATAGATGCAAAATGTAATTTTTTATAGTGGCCTTGTATAAGTAAATGGAGGGAGTACTAACCAAAGTACGTAGTAGAGACGAGGAGTAAACGAAGGGAGTAGTAAAATTTTCTCCTCGTGCTGTGAGCCACCGCGCACGTGGGCGAGGGAGCGGGCGTAAAGGCGTATAGTAGTAGTACTACTACTACTACTCGTAAGCAAGATTCACCTCATCCTGCGAGCCACCGCGCCCGTGGGCGGGGGCGATGGTGTACTAAGCAAGCTTCTCCTCGTTCTGCGAGTTGACGGGACACATCAAAAGTACTCTAGTGTATAGAGCCTTGCCTCTAAGGTAGGCCCCACATGGTTTGCCTCTTTTTTTAATTTAACATAACGCGTCAAGTTGCAATTTGTTTGTTCACCCGTGGTAGACGATTCTCCCTCCACCAAGTGGACAACCAGTACACGTGCCAAATTACCACGTGGGCTGCCTTTTTTGTACAGAAATGAGCTCCACCGTGTACCCGCGCGGGTGTGGTTGGGAAAGAGACGGGAGTATGTGCGCCGTGCGTGCACCTCTTCTCTTCGTGCACGTCCCCCACCTACGTGGGTGTGTGAGAGAGAGATACAAACCTAGACATAATGCGCCTTCCATCCCCATGCCTCCGCCTAGTCCGACCACCAGTCACCACCACGCCCCACTCCTCCTCACCTTATCTCTCATCTTTCTCCCTCCATTTTTATATACAAGGGGCCACTATCAAAATTACAATTTGCAGATACACAAGGCCACTAACACTAATCGATGCAATATTAATGGTGTTTGCCTCGTGGTACTAGCAAAGGAGGACATTAATTACCCTTGCATGCATGCGGGAGTTTGTAAAAAATGCATCTTGATGTTCCGTGCAATGCACGGGCATCTTGCTAGTCCATGAAAACAACACATGGAAAAATTCCATGGCGAACGAGGGATTTGAATTTGTTGGGAGGGGCTGTTTGGATCTTGCCCGGGGTAGCCAAAATATTGGCGACTACTTCGCCATGGCCGGCACCAGCTCGAGTTCATCCTAACATTCCCCTCTTCCGTGGAGCCCATGCGGGGTCGACGAAGGTCCTCGCAACAAAAGGATCCGGCAAGACACCTGTTGTACGCCGCATCGCCTCCGCTGGCCTTCATGGGACCCAAGCGGTGGCGGCCTCCGTGTTCTACTTTCCTCGATGATGGCGGCGACGCGAGGCGCTGGCCACCGAATCGCCGCCACAAGACCTTCGCTCGTCGCTGCTTGCATGGCGCGACCGCCGCATGGGAGTCTCAGCCACGTAAACGGGAGACGCGGTACGAGGCGGCGGCGTGACGGCAGCAACGACGCTCGCGGCGCCGCTCCTCGCCGAGCTGGCTCGAGCGGCGAAGTTGTTGAACCGCGCTACGGCTTGGGGCGGCAATCGCTCCGTCGGGCGAGGGAGGAGGTGGATCGCTGAGCTGCATAGCTCAGATCTGGCGGGCTATCCAGTCAGCTTGGATGCGGAATAACTACTCTTCGTAAGCCATTGTAAGTGGACAAAATGGTGGAGGAGATAGGGAGCGACGGAGGTGTGCGATTCTTGGCGACGCTTGGCCTCGTTTAAATAGGAGATTAAATAGACGGCGGACGGGAGGAGCTCGCCGGCGCTATGCTTAACGCCGCCCGGTCATGAACGGACGGTGTCCGCAGTGGGTTTCTCGCTTCCACGCGGGCGGTTTCATGGAGGCGTTTGAATGCGCACGCAGGCGTGTTCAGACGGGCGTGCCGTGAGTGGCGCCCCGACTCGACCTAGGACACCGCACCGTTCTTCCACCGACGTAGGCTCTTTGGGTGCATGGCCTGCATGTCGCTGACCCAACGCAGCAGCGCATGCAGAGGAACCTGTGGTGGGCCAGGCGGTCGAAGCGGGCATTTCATAAACCGATGATTGTTCATTGAGTGTGACGTCATCTTTTCATGTAGATAAGCATACTATGTTGATAGCCCGCTCGACACGCCAGATTCATAAAGACCGCTGCAAACATCAATGTTACGCTTATCACAGATGAGATTGATTAATACCCATAACAATCCATGTCCTTAACAAAGGGTGCATGCACGTATAGGTTGAGCGTGTGTCTTGCGTCGTGTGCTGTGTGCATGCAGGCGTGCGAGTGTTGCGTGCGTGAAAGGGTACGTTTCAGTGTTGCATGCATGGGTGCGTACGTGCGTGTGTTTGTGAGTGCATGTGTACGTGTCAGTGTTGCACGCCTACGTGCGTGCATGTCTTGCGTGCGTGCATGTGTATGTGCGGGGTGAGGCTACACGCCACCGACCGACTTTTTCATCTCTGGTCATTAGATTTTCCAGCCGTTGGATACGTAAATCAAGGGCCTCCGGCTTATCGTCAAACTCCACCCTCGAGCCGCCACCACCACCGCCGAATCGCCAAGCACCCGCCGCGCCGCCCGCCCTCCCGAAACCACTCCCCACCGCGATGCGCGCCGACCGCCATCCTCTAGCCCCCGCCGCCGAGCTTTTTCTCCGGAATCCCACCCCACCGCCCAATGAACGCCTCAACCGTCGGTGATCTGCCAACCGAGGTCTCATGACTTGAATACCCACCGACCACTAATTTATTACCATTTCTGTCCTTCATATACGCGCTGACGGGTGGGCCCTATGGTAATGTGCGCTGCTGAACGTGGACCATTTGACTGGTCAATTGATCGTGTTATCAACAAATTACGGAGCTGTATGGTGAGCCAGTGACCGTATGATCACCCTAAAATGTACTCCTATTTTATTAACACAAGATGCACTCAAACTACCATTTCTTTCTTTCATATACGGGCTGTGTGTGGGCCCCATGGTTACGCGCCTCGATGGTGCAACACTAGTTGCGCCGCGTGGAACGTTTGACTGGTCAATTGATTGTGTCATCAACAAAATACGGAGTTGTACGGGTGAGCCAGTGACCGTATAATCATGATATGTATTTGTTTAACACGGTATAGACGCAAGGGCTCATATATACACGCAAGCACTCATCGCTATAAGCGCACACACGCGAACCCTACCCCTATGAGCACCTTCGAGAGAGTGGGCCATCATATGTGATCTTGAGATTTTACGAAGTCACCATAGGTGCCTCGTAGTCGAGTGGAACGTCTCCTCCCACTGAACGTACATCGCCGAAAAATACTGAAATTAACATAAGATAAATGCGAGCACCGGGACTTTAACCTTGGTCGGCTCGAGAAACCACTGTCCTCTAACCATCCAACCACATGTTGGTTAGCACGACAAAATGTATGTGGTGACCGTGATGAGCTTATTTTGAAGTCCAGTGACCATATCGTGCTTTCGCTTCAAATACAATGACCATAAGTGTCGTCAACAAAATACGGAGCACGCATCAAATGCAAAGTCCGTCAGTGTCATCAACAAAATATGGAGACGTATGTGAGCTAGATACCATTGTACTATTGTATATGCTTATTTTCTTAGTGGCTGATTGCGTGTGTGGTGTGGTGGGCACATCATTTCTAGTTGTGGTGGGTCAACATGAAGACTCATGGGTCGGTTCCATCCTGCGCCACATATAGGTTGGACCGAGACGTGTTATACGAAGACCCATGTGGAGGACTCGGTGTACAACATGAAGCTACCAGAGTCGCGGAGGACTCTATCCCCGCTGGTGATAAGCCGACTATATATGATTTGTAACCCTAGGCCCTTAGTATGTTATACAAGCTTGGGGGCTAGTTCGTCGATAGTATACACACACGCACAATGCTTGGTATTCACGTGTACTTTGTACACACCCCTATCACTAATATACAGTACCTGGAGTAGGCTCTTTCTTCAACTGCAATTGAATTCTAGCATGTGCATGTGTTTATTTCATATTATTGATCCATAGAGTGAGAGCGGTTTGAAATACAGGCAATGGATGCTTTTGAAATTCATATATAAACATTAATTAGCGCACTCCATGTTGTTAGTGTGAAGCACTTTATACATTTGTCACTTGCATGGATACATTCTAAATTGTTAGCTACGAAATAGAATACATGTCGAATTCAACATAAAGGAGGTTTCGAAGATTTGAATTCATAGGAAGTGCATTCATCTATTTGAACCTGAGATAATGGCATTTGTAAATCAGATGTAAAAGGGGGCATCAATCTTTGTTGTGAGTTTGAACATGCTATATATATTCATACGCATATCTAACTTTTTTTTGCAACGAAGGAGATTATATCTGGAACCATGCATGAACTGAGGTAAGTTGCATATTTTTTAATATATACTCGTGTACAATGTATATTCAAATGTACCACCTCCATTCCAAAATAATCGTAGCTTTAGGATTTTCAAGAGTAAAGATTTGTGAAGTTTGACAAATCCCGAAAATTCAATTCAAGAGAACCGAAAACGTTAATGCTTCTGCTCCCAAATATTGAACGAAGCGCCAAATAGGCCTCTGGTCACCCGAAACCATGAGACTAATGTTTTGGTGGTAGGAAATTACTGTCCTGACTCTGGCCCGTGTAGCCTATCAGCCCGATGTCCAAAGTCTAAACCGGGGTAGGTTTGTAACTTCACCAAGACGCCAGAGAAGCATCCATACGCCATGGGCGCCTACCCATGCGCTCGGCCGAAATCTATCCCGCCCACATGTGGGACACCTGACATGACTGTCCTACCCCCAACCCGCAATATGTCCGAAATTTTAGATGGGGGCAAAGTTTCTAACTTTCCCCAAATTTCAAACAAGCGTGTCTCAAACGGAAATATTGTTCCCCCTTAGTTCCCCGCCTCCCTCAGTTTCCCCATTCATACTCCATGGGCGAAAAACACCCTCTCCAGCAGCCGCGAAACCCCAGCCTCCTCCGTCCTCCACCCCATAGCGGCCAATCCACCACCGCCCTCCTCCATCATGCCGGATCCGGTACCCCGACGTCGTCGTCCAACGCAACCTCAACCGCAACGCCCTCAAAGACTTAGCAGCTGAAGCCGAGGCAGAGCTGCCTCCACGACGCCGACGCCGACGTGCGCTGTACCAGAACCACTCCGACCACGCCGTCCTGCGCCTCACTGCTGCGGCTCCACTGTCGCAACCGTCCACCGCACCGGAGTTGTTCCTGCTATGCCGTCGTTCGCCGCCTCGGATCTGCTTCCCCGCCGCCGACAGACGGCCACCGCACCACACTCAACAACTTGGCCATGGGTTCGTCCAAGGCTGCACCATCCTCCACAACTTCTGGTTTCCGGCGAACAACAAGAAGATTGTCGGAAAAACAGAAGGAGGACACAACACTGCTAGCAGAAAGAGGTACTCCTCTTCCCTTATTCGTGCAAATCTTACGTCTCCGCTCACACCGTATTCATCCCATGAAAGAAATTAGTTGAGCGCTTCTTACTGCATCTTCTTCGTGATACTAAATGCACAAGGTTTCCTCCTTTTACTATTTCACCTTTGCTAGAGGTGTTAGCCGCCTGGATTTCAATTCAGGTCGGTCGAACCGCAATTAAAGAAGCAACACCGCTTAGGCGCGGAGCACCTAGTCCGCCTGTTCCTCGGGAAGCGGCGCGATCGGTGTCTATCATAGGGGTGTGGGGGCGAGGAGCTGCTTGCGCCCGATCTGGAGGTCGGCGGGCTTGAATGGATGGCCGGGGCGGTGCCAAGCTCGGCGGTGCAGGAGGTCGAGGAGGGCGCAGCAGGGGAGAATCTTGGGCGGTGGTGTCGGTGCGGAGCGACACCTATGGGATCACAAGAATCCCTACTACGGTTGCTGGGGGCGCGGGTCGTGAGAAGAGCAGATCAAGCAGATAGCACACGGGTTCTTTTACCCAGGTTTGGGCATGAGGTGCATAAACCCTACTCCTGCTTTGGTGGTTAGCTTATTTGCGTTCTGAGCTAGCTATGGGCGTGAGGAGCTCCAAAGCCAAATCCCCTCTTGGTCGCCTTGGGCCTCCTTTTATAGGGAAAGGGGTTGCCACGGTGGCGTCTGGGAGGTGGACAGGTCTGATCATCGAGTTTATCCCTTGCATTACATGACAAGGCGCCATAAATGCGTCTTGCTTAGGTGTCCTTGCTTTACCGGGACGGGGGAGAGCCCAGTCTCGTCCGCCGCCGCTTCCTTTCGCGTTGACACGCGCCCTGGCCAGCGGTGCCTGTGGTGCCATGTAGGCAGGCAGGCAGCTAAGGTAGCGCCGTGGTGGGCCTCCACGAAGGTTCGCTCGCCGCCATGCAGGTGCCTGCCCAACTGGTTGGGTCGGCAGCTGCATGATGGAGGCTTTATTGGTGCGGGCCTGATAGTGGCCCCACGGGTGTCCTTGGCAGGGGCTTTGCCGCAGCCTCGGCAAGGGTCTTGCCGCAGCCCCGGCAAGGGCCTTGTCGGGGCCCCAGCAAGGGTCTTGCCGCGGCGCCCACTGTCATCCCCGGCAAGGCTTTGGCCGGGGGCCTCGTGGTCCTCCCTGGCCAGGATCCCGCCAAGGTTCGTCATCCTTGATACTATGTATCTGATCTTTGAATGTCTTCACAAAGATCTGCATGGCACCACGGGGATGTCTCCCGAATCCTTACCCCATGGGGTAGTGGACTCAAGGGTGATTCGCTCCGTAGGTGTGGGGCGAGCTGCCCCGGCAAGGGTCTTGCCGGGTTTGCTAGAACTGCCCCGCAAGGATCTTGCTGGGGGAGTCCGCTCCGTCCCCTTTGCTCTTTGCGGTCTTGGTCTTGGCGTTTGTTCTGTTCCTCTTGAGCGTTGGCCTTACCTTGGCTCACCTCCCTCGCCTCGCTCAGTGTGGCGGCGTCCGTGGCTCAGACTGCCCGTGCACAGTTATAGGGGTGCAAAAAGCATACGCCTCTTTTTGTACACCGACAGGAGCCCCCGGGCCTGGGCCACACGTAAGCGCAATCGCGTCGTTGGGCTAGACCCAAAAATGGTGCGCGGGCAGGCGGGGTAGTTTTTACCGCGGGAAGTTTCTTCGCGCCCTGCGCTTCCTATTCCTCCCACGCGTGGCTCGGCGTGGGGAGGCGCGCGTGACGTCGGCGGCGTGCATGGGGTTGAGCCCTGTGCGCATGCGTCACGTCGTAGTTAATGTGAAAGGAGGCGGCCCGTGTTTTCCCCCATAAGAAGGAATAACCGCGGGCGCGCTGCTCACTTTCACCTCTTCCCTCGTACCTTTTCCAATCTCAGAGCCGCCGTTTTCTCTCTTCCTTCCCTTCTAAGCTTTCGCCGTCGCCCGCCGCCGCTGTTTTGCCGCCCTCCTTCCTTGCTCCTCTAGACTTCTTGGCCGCCATGGCGCCCAAATCCGCCAAGGGCAAGGTGGTGCCTAAGAGCTCCGGGTCCGTGGAGCCGCCGGAGAGCGCGCTATCGGGGGATCAGACGAAGTCTGCCTTCTTCATCCCCTCGTCGATTGGTGTTCAAGATCTCCTGACCTCCTTCAAGCCCTTATGGGGAGTGAAGACAGGGGAAGAGAATTCGGGGCACCCGGCGACATGCATCATTCCTGCCGCCTACGCCGATCCTGCCCCAAACCGGTATCCCTTTTTCGTCGATTACCTTTCTTGCGGGTTATGCCCCCCTTTTTCCGATTTCTTCTGCGACATCATGCACAGCTTCAGCTTTCGCCTTTTGGATTTCACCCCGAACGCGGTGGCATGCTTGGCTCTCTTCGCGCATCTCTGCGAAGGCTTCGCCGGAGTGCAGCCCAACACGGCACTCTTTTGCCACTATTTCTCCCCTCGAATCCAGCCCGGAGGCGCCGTCTCCGGATGTATCGCCTGGATCACAAGATCCAAGGGGACGTATCCGGAAGGTGCCATGAAGGAGAAGTGGGATGAATGGCGCGGCCGGTGGTGCTGGATTGAGGACGAAGACCCGCCGGAATTCTGCAAGGTCCGTCGAACGCCGCCGGTCCGCGGCAGCAACTGGGGGGATGTCGATGCTGCCGATGGGAGGCTCACCGTCGCCACCACCAGGATCCTCCGGCTGACCCAGGCGGGGCTCACTCTGGAGATGATCGGGGCGGACTTCATTCGCCGCCGGATCGCCCCGTTGCATAACAAGGGGAGGTCAGCCTGGCTTTTCACGAACCCGGCCGACATTATGCGGCTCCACCCTGGCCTCGACCATAATTTCACGGTGATGGGGCATGCCCACTTCTGCCAGCGGCTTTTCCAGCTTGACGTGGATCGCGACGGCAAGATTGAACGAACCGGCAAGGCCGCGAGGTCTGCCGCGAAGGTCGGCAAGGCCCTCAAGGGGTCGTTCTTCAAGTTGCCAGCGGGGGTGGTCCCGTTGTGCAATAACTCACGCCAGTCCGAGATCATTGCTATGATGCCGGACTGTAACGCGCACGGCCCTGTCCCGAGCTGGCGGGAGCCGACGGAAACGGATGTGCAGCAGTTCTTCGATTCCTTGGTCGAGGTGTACGTCAATGCTGACGTCGAGCGGTGGCTTGTCATGGACACCACCCAGGCGGAGCTGGACTACATCACCACTAGGGCGAGGGAGGCACAGCTTGCCATGGAGGCCGGCAGCGCCGGGGGTGTGGAGGACAAAGCCGCGACGGCTGCAGAGGAGGAACAGTTCACTTTGTGGGCGGCGGCCACCGGGGAGGTCAGCAGCGCCGATGCTGGAGCTCCGCTTGTTGAGGACGCGGCCGACGAGTCGTCGTTGGAGGGGGAGGACGTGGCGGCGGGCTCGACGCCAATCAGGGGAAGAGGGCGAGTCCTGCGGCGGGCTGGCTCTGGCGAGCAGTCCGGCCAGCGAGGCCACGCTGACCTCGATTGACCACAGGGGGTCTGCGCCACACGAGGGCCACCTGGCGAAGGGGCTGACGAGGGGCCGAGAAGAAGAAGCGACGGCCCTTCCTCATCAGCGCCGACAAACACTGCCCTCTTCGCCTCCTCCGGCAAGCGTCGATTCGGATGATGAGGTGGAGCTCCCTTTTGATCTCGGGTCCCTCAGCCCGGAGAGGAAGTGGAAGCTGGTGGAGGAGGAGGAGACGGGACGAGTAAGTACTCCATTCCTCACTGTTGTTTCCGCTTCCCTGAATCGGGTCGCTTGTCTTGATCTATTTTTGCTTTTGCAGGGAGACGGAGACGTTGGCCCAGAGGGCGAAGAGGGCGAGGACCTTGGCGAGCAATCAGCCCCCGGCCGGGGCTTCAGAGACACCACTGGTGGTGCTGAGCAGCCCGGATAGCAGCCCCCGGCGCAGCCCCCAGCGTAAGTTCATCGCCCTTTTCCTTCTCGACATGCGGTAGGCGCTTGATGCCATGATGCTAACCTTGCCAGGTTTTGCAGGAGGGGGGCGGCAGCAGGAGGAGCCACAGAGGGCTGCTCCTAACACACCACCCCCATCGACTACACCGCCGCGGGGGGCGTCCCCGGCAAGGGCACCAGGCATAGAGCCTGTACCCATGGAGGAGGAGGAGGGGAACTTAGGCGCTGATAGTCAGTTGCATGGCGCCAAATCTTGGCGGAGAGGGGACTTCGCCTTGAGCACTGCACTGGTGAGTCGCCTGTCCTTCGTCTCTGTTTTCCCCCTATTCCCTTCTTGGTTTCATCGCCCCCATTACTGCCCAGGCCCTCCTTCAACGGACATGGAGGACATGGACACGGTTGTGGGAGACATTGCTAAGGAGGCCGCGGCGGAGGCTAGCAGGATTGCTGCCGAGGAGGCCGCCAAGGCTGCTGCCCAAGCTGCCGCTGATGAAACCGCCGAGGGTGCTGCCGAGGGCGCGTTCAGGAGGCCGCCAAGGCGCCAATGAGCTTTGCCGGCGCTAGCAGTGGTCCTGCCGGCGGGGCCGGCAAGGCCCCCGCCGAGGAAGAGGCGGCGGGTGACCAGCCTCCCTCTTCCTCAACCCCGGGCCCCGGCAATTATTTGAAGGTGGGCGATGATCTTTTCGTCCATCTCCCGGGAACGTCAAGCCGGGCGCCCGCCGAAGGGGAAACCTTGGACAGCGAAGTGCTTGCCGCCACCGGGCTCAAGGTGGTTGATGAGCCAGGCGTTGGTGGCGATGGTTCTCCAGAAGAGCAACTTTTCCGTGCCATGGGGGCCGACTTCCGGAAGCTCCAGGTGCTCTACCGTGCCCGCCTGGACAAGATCAAGGCTAAGATGGCAACGGTGGACAACGCGGAGGTGGACTTCAAGGCACGCGTTGCTGAGATGCAGACCTGGTTCCACCAAACTCGTGAGGAGCAGAGGGCCTTTCAGGAGGAGTTGTCCAAGCGCGACGTGGAGCTCACCATGAGAATGGCCGACATCGAGAAGGCTCAGGAAGAGGCGGCGAACTTGGCCGCCGCGGCCAAAGCCGCCCGGAACCAACATCAAGCCACCTTGGATTCCTAGGAAGAGGACCTCTCCGCGCGTGAAGCGAAGCTTAACACAACGCTATGCGGCAAGGACGAGGAGCTTGAGGCCCTTGTCGCGCAACGGACCCGCGAGCTAGAGCAGAGGCACAAGGAAGCACTCGATGCCCAGGCTCTGGCCCATGCCGGCAAGGTGCGAGAGCTGGAAACGGAGCGGGACGAGCTGAAGGAGCAGGTCTTCAAGCTGTCCGGCGAGAAGAACACGCTCAACCGCGCCTTGACAGAGGCGCAGGGGGCAGTCATTAGCAGGACTCGGGAGCTCTCCGACGCGCAAAACTCCATCAGAGACCTCAAGTTGAACCTGGAAGGTCTCGAGAAGATGCTGTCGGAGAGCAGGGCTCGGGAGGAGACCTTGACCAGGAGCCTCGAGGAGGAGAAGCAGCTGTGGGCAAACGAGGCCGCCTCCCACCAAGAATATGTGGTGGGCGAGAGCAAGTGGATCAGCCATCTAGAGGTCATCGCTGGCAGGGTCACCTTTCAATTGGCCACCATGGGGTTGCCAAACGTGAGGTACGCCCCCGAGCGCAGCGGGACCATCAACGCCAAGCTGACCCAGTTCTTCAAAGGCGTCCTCAGGGCCTTGGCCTATCTCCACTCCAACAGGACGGCCACGCCGGCCGATGAGGCCCGGCGACTTTGCCGGAGGGTTGTGACCAAGGTCCTCACCAAGGTGGCGCACTGGAATCCCAACCTTGACTTCGCGGCCTCGATGAAGAGCTTGTCGGATGGCGTCGACCTCACGGTGCTCAAAGAGCGCATCAAGCCCATCACCAACAGCATAGACGAAATCAAGAGGGTGGAAAGCCAGCGCCGGGATTGAGTATCCTGTTCTTCTTCGCCGCTGCAGGTTCCCGACCAAGACAAATTTTATCTTCAGTTAGGACTGCAGCTATGATGTGGTGTAATATAACTTTGGAATGCTCTTAATTTTCTTGCACGTTATTTCCCCGTTCAATTCCCCCTTTGTATGTGTGCCCCTCGTCGATCGGGTAGGCTTGCCGGCGCGAAAGCCCCTAGCGGCGTTTTGGGGATGGATCCCCAAGGCCTGCTGGGTACGCGTGCCGCCGGACGAGCCACCTTTCCGTTCCAAACGCGGCCGCCCGAATTGTCGAGCTTGACTCGAGTCAGAATCGAGGGCGTTGTCGATCGCGGAAGGTTACTCTGCCATTCTCGACGCAGCCGCTTGAGTTGTTGAGCGGACTCCAAACAGGGCAAGGGCGTTGCCGATCGTGGGAGAGCCCCCTGGCGTGCGGGTTTCTCATACAAAGGCGTGACATCTCCGGGGGGGGGGGGATAACCTCAAATAAGAAGGGTAGCACACATAAAAGGTCAGTGCAACTTAGCTTCTGTTGGCGATCGCTCGAGCGTCGACCTTCTGGCCTCCTTTCTTCTTCCAGGATCACGAAGATGGAGGAGTGCCGGGCTAATTGCTAGAGCCGATTCTCACAACTGCGCCCCCTACCCGGTGCGCCAAAGATGTCGGTGCGGAGACGACACCTATGGGATCACAAGAATCCCTACTACGGTTGCGGGGCGCGGGGTCGTGAGAAGAGCAGATCAAACAGATAGCACACGGGTTCTTTTACCTAGGTTCGGGTCGCGAGGTGCGTAAAACCCTACTCCTGCTTTGGTGGTTAGCTTATTTGCGTTCCTGAGCTAGCTATGGGGCGTGAGGAGCTCCAAAAGCGAATCCCCTCTTGGTCGCCTTGGGCCTCCTTTTATAGGGAAAGGGGTTGACAGTGGCGTCATGGGAGGTGGACAGAGGTCTGATCATACGAGTTTATCCCTCGCATTACATGACAAGGCGCCATAAATGCGTCTTGCTTAGGTGTCCTTGCTTTACCGGGGACGGGGGAGAGCCCAGTCTCGTCCGCCACCGCTTCCTTTCGCGTTGACACGCGCCCTGGCCAGCGGTGCTGTGGTGCCATGTAGGCGTGCAGGCAGCTAAGGTGGCGCCGTGGTGGGCCTCCACGAAGGTTCGCTCACCACACGCAGTGCCTGCCCAACTGGTTGGGTCGGCGGCTGCATGATGGAGGCTTGATTGGTGCGGGCACGATAGTGGCCCCACGGGTGTCCTGGCGAGGGGCTTTGCGCAGCCCGGCAAGGGTCTTGCCGCAACCCGGCAAAGGCCTTGTCGGGGCCCGGCAAGGTCTTGCCCGCGCCCATTGTCATCCCGGCAAGGCTCGGCGGGGCCTCGTTGTCCTCCACGGCGGGATCCCGCCAAGGGTCGTCATCCTTGATACTATGTATCTGATCTTTGAATGTCTTCACAAAGATCTGCATGGCACCACGGGGATGTCTCCCGAATCCTTGCCCCATGGGGTAGTGGACTCAAGGGTGATTCGCTCCGTAGGTGTGGGGCGAGCTGCCCCGGCAAGGGGCTTGCCGGGTTTGCTAGAACTGCCCCCCCCCCTCGGCAAGGATCTTGCCGGGGGAGTCCGCTCCGTCCCCTTTGCTCTTTGCGGTCTTGGTCTTGGCGTTTGTTCTGTTCCTCTTGAGCGTTGGCCTTACCTTGGCTCACCTCCCTCACCTCGCTCAGTGTGGCGGCGTCCGTGGCTCGGACTGCCCGTGCACAGTTATAGGGGTGCAAAAAGCATACCCCCTCTTTTTGTACACCGACAGGTGGTCGCTGGCATTTCGTGGAAGATCGTCAACACTGACTGGCTGGAGGTAGATGAAGGCGATCTGCCCGTTCTTTGTACATCGGACGGTGAAGAAAAAATGGACTGACTTATTTCCTTTCCGTCGACTGTTATTTTCATATTATCCTGTTGTAATTTAGTGTGCCATGCATGTTGTAGAGATATCATATGTCTCCCGTCATTTATTTCTCACCGACTTGCTATCTGCTACCTTTACACTGTACTAATTGTGCACACACTTCACCCATACTCACACTATTGTTTTTTATGCATGGGTATTTCAGACTCTGACGCAGTGTTGATGAATGCAGAAAATAAAAGACAGAAGTCGCTCAGTGTAATTGAAGATAAACACTAAGCGCCCAGCGCTCTAACGGGTGCAGTGTCGTGCAGTTGGAGACGATGAACGTAGCTCTAGAGTTGATGATCTCAATTCCACACACAACCATCCAGGTGCTTGCTTTAACTTTGTTGTCAAATGTGGTTGCATGTTGCATATGGTGTCTAGCTTGTATTGCTTCCAATTTGGTTAAATTGCATCTGCTTACTTTACACATTATACCTTTGATAATGACATGCCTTCCTGTTTTTGATACATACTACATATGTCTATTAACCATGTTCGTACATCAAACTAATGCTCTTTTGTATCCTCGTCAATCACTTATGATGAGACAGTCACCCGGGTGGGTTACTGTGAGACGCCATACTCGTTTAAAGAGTGCAGTGTCATCCTCCCCACATGATTCTCAAGAAACATCAAGGCTAAATGAAGATAGTCAACGTAGCTCTCTAGTTGATCACTGCAATTCCCCCACACCACCATCGCAGGTGCTTGCTCTTACTTGGCAGTGTGATATGTGGTTGCATGTTGCATATGGTGTCTACCTTGTAATGCTTCTAATTAGGGTAAATTGCATCTGCTTAGATAACACATTATACCTATGAATATGACATGCCTTCCTGTTTTTGGTACATACTACGTATTTCTATTAACCATGTTCTTACATCAAACTACTTTTCTTGTGTATCCCTCATCAATGCTCCTAATTTGTTAAATTGCATCTCCTTAGCTTACACATTATACATGTGAATATGACAAGTCTTCCTGTTTTTGGTACATACTACATCTGCCTATCACACCATGTTCTTACATCAAACTACGGTTCTTGTGTATCCTGCATCTATCGCTTATGATGAGACAGTCACGCGCGTTGGTTAATATGAGACGCAATACTCTTATAAAGAATGCAATTTCATCCTATCCACATGATTCTCAAGAAACAACAAGCCTAAATGAAGATATTGAACGTAGATCTGTACCTGAAGACCGCACTTCCCTACACCACCATCACAGGTGCTTGCTCTAACTTAGCAGTGTGATATGTGGTTGCATGTTGCATACGGTGTCTAGCTTGTAATGCTTCTAATTAGGGTAAATTGCATCTGCTTAGTCTCAACACTATACCTGTGAATATGACATGCCTTCCTATTTTTGGTACACACTACATCTATGTGTTAACCTTGTTCTTACATGAAACTACCTCTCTTCTGTATCCTGCATCAATCACTTACGATGAGTCACCTTATTCGTTGCATATTGCATATTATTTCTAGCCTGTTGCCATGTATTGCTTCTAATTTGGTCAAATACATTTGTTAGGGCACCCTTTTAATTTAGTAGAGTGATATTGGTTTCATCTTTCATATGGTTTCTAGCTTGCATCGATTCTAACAAGTTCAAGCACCTTGTGCTTAGTTTACACTTTATACATCATACATGTCAATATGTCACGCCATCCTGTTTTTCATACATATTCCATCATCCTATCATGCGGCTGCCTTACATGAAAGTAGTGTTCGTCAGTATCATGCATCAATGATTTATGAAGAGCAAATTTTATTCCTTTTTCTTGTGGGTTTGACTTGACAAGGCAAAATCAAGAAAGAGGAAGGAAAAGAGTAAGGAAGGCGATGATGGTGGTCCTCTCAGAAGAACATAAACGGAGCATCTGTGACGATTCTCCTTGTACTGATAGTGCATTACAAGGTCCAAGTCTCCGCTCCCCTACTCCACCATCCAAGGTGCTTGCTCTAACTTGGCAGTGTGATATCTGCTTGCATGTTGCATATGGTGTGTAGCTCGTATTGCTCCTAAGTAGTGTAAACTGCATCTGCTTAGCTTACACATGATACATGTGAATATGACACGCTTTCCTGTTTTTGGTACGTACTATATCTTATGATAAGGCACCTTTAAGTCGCCACTATGATATTGGTTGTGTCTTGCATATGATTTCTAGCATGTACTGCTTCTAATTTGTTGAAACACCATACAGTTTGGACTTGGCAGAGTGATATTGGTTGCGTCCTTCATATGGTGTCTAGCTTGCAGTGCTTCTAATTTGTTGAAATGCCTTCTGCTTAGTTACCACATCATAGGTGTGAATATGTCACACCATCCTATTTTTCATACATATTCCATCCTCGCATCATGTTTTTGCCTTTCATCCAAGTAGTGTTCGTCAGTATCATGCATGAATGAGTTCTGAAGAGCGAATTTTATTCCTTTTTCTTATTGGTTTGACTGCACAATGCAAAATCATTACAGCTGAAGGAAATTAGTCCGACAGTGGATGATGGTGGTCCTTCGGAGCAACTCAAACAGGGGGTCTCTACAGATTCTACTCCGCCATCCTCCCAACAAGATTCGCAAGACAACACAAGGCTGGACAGTTAACGTAGCTGTGTAGATGATGAGCACATCTGCCCTACTCCACCATCATAGGTGCTTGCTCTAACTTGACACTATTATATGTGGTTGCATCTTGCGTATGATGTCTAGCTTGTATTGCTTCTAACTTGAATTTCATCTGCTTACTTTACACATAATGCCTGTGAATATGACCCGTGTTCCTGTTTCTAGAACATACGTGTACATGATGAGCACATCTCCCCTACTCCACCATCACAGGTGCTTGCTCTTACTTGGAACTATTAAACGTGGTTGCGTTTTCCGTATGATGTCTAGTTTGTATTGCTTCTGATTATGTTGAATTGCATCTGCGTAGCTTACAACTTATACCTGCAACGATCACTTACCCATAAGACACATTTAACATGGGACTGTGATGTAGGTTGCATCTTGCATTGTTGTAACATCCCAAATTTTCAATTTGGAATGTTATACATTAGATCATCATGCATATCATATTTTCTTGCATTTTGTTGATCCTAGAATTTTCACGCAACTCAAGGACCCTCGGAGAGAGTTGTAGATTTCGAAATTTTCGTATTTGAGTTCTCTCAAAACTATGAAAAGAGGATCATTGGATTTATTTATTTTATCTTCAAATATTTTTCAAATATCAAAAATAAGAGAGGGAATAATATGACTTTCCCAAAATCTAGGAAAAAATGAAGATTTAATAAATAAATCAAATTTTGGATTTTTCTCGGAGTTTATTTGCCTTAGGAAAAAATGCGTGATTTCAAAAATTGCATTTTGGCCCCGTGTTAAAGTTCATTTTGTTCGACTCATTTTTAGGAGTCGGGGAAAGTTTATTTTTTAATTTTGGAGTTCGTTTAGATTTTTTTTCTCTGTATTTTTTTTTCTGCTGAAACCGATTTAAAAAACTCCTCGGCTTTGGGCCAAAGGCCCAAGCCGTAAGCCACCGGCCGGCCAGAGGCCAAGGCCATCGCCAGCCTCGCCAGCGCCGAGGAGGAGCCGCCGCTTCCTTTTCCAAATCCAAGTAGGACTTTTGTCCTACTTCCGTTTATTCCGTTTTTGTTTCTAGATCTTTTTCCTCTTTGTTTCCTAATCCTAGTCTATTTCTTGTCCCCTACCCCAAGCAAAAACCCTCCCCTCCCCAATATAAATACCCAAGCACCCCCCCTCTAACACATCAAACCCACACCTCTCCTCTCCTCTCCTCCAGCAGCAGCAGCCACCGCCGCCCCTACACGCCGCCGCCCCCCCCACCGCCCCCCCCCGCCCCCGCCGCCCGCCAAGTGCCCGCCGCCACCGCCGCCCGCGAGCCCTCGCTTCTTGAGGTACTAGCCCAGCGCGTCACCTTTTTCTTTTCCTCGGTTCGGTTTTTCAGTAAATAGTTCCGGTTTCCGTTCGGTTTTCTAGATCGGTTTTCGTTTGGTTTTCTTTTGAAACCCTAGATCGGTTTTTTTCGCGGTTTTCTTTCCGGTTTTGTTTAGCAAGCATCCGCCGGACCGTTCGTCCTAACGAACGTGATCACCGGTTTGCTTCGGTTAATGAACGTCCGTTCGTTCAATCGTTCGTCGTTTTCTTTCTCATCGGATTTATTCCGCTATTTTTCTGATAACGATTTCAGATCCGATTTTCTTTCTAGTCTATCTTCTCGCTCGTTTATCGGAATCAGGTGATTCAAGCGCCTGGAGTTTCGTCTCGAAACCGCCGTTCCGACTAATCAACTTAAACAAAGTTTTGCTACTGTAAAATTTGACTTAGTTTCAACTTGCTAGAACCGAGTTGTTTTCTTTCGTCGTTTGACTTTTGTTGCTTTATTAGATTCGATTCTTTTTGCAACCAGGGTTCTTAAGTTGAACTTTCTGGTTAGATCTTTTATTCGAGATTTACCCGTGCATTAGATGAGTACTTATTGTATGCTTGTTGTTTGTCTGCGATAGATCACCGAGTGCGCCGCTTGTTACTTGAATCTCTAGGTTTGCGGATCATCGACAAGGCAAGTAACACTTGATCATACTTTTCTACCACCCAGTTTTTATGCATTAGATCCATCCTCAAACACTTGCATGATTAGGATCTAAAAAATTTTGGGATGGGAAGTAGATTGAGGTAGTACCTATTACCTGTTTTACTTATGAAACCTTTGGGAGTTACTTCTCGTTTGCTTATTATGCCATGCTATGCTAGTAGGCGTGGATTGGGTGAGTGTATTCCATGACAGATGTGAGATTGTTAAATTAATGGTTTATTTAAGGTGGCAACTTAAACTCACATCTGGGTGGATTGAGGCACTGGTTTCCATCAGACTTGCCTGTTTTCTTCGGACCGCCACCCAGGCTCAAAGGGATCATGAGATTATTCAAACTAGTAACTTACGTGTGCAGCCACAAGCCATTATGGGCTCTGGCATAGTTGACTAAGTCGTGCGAACTCTTATAGTGGTGGACTAGCAGATGTAGGGGATGTAGGTGTAGCGGTCCACCCATCGTAAGGTGCTAAGCGCTACGAAAGACTATGTCTCGGTCATCCGTTTCTTAAACACCATGTAGTGCGAGAAACCAAGCGGAGGCGATCGAGTCTTGTGGGGAAAAGTGCGCAAACCTCTGCAGAGTGTATAAACTAATCATGATTAGCCGTGTCCCCGGTTATGGACATCTTGAGTATCTAGTACTTGAATATCATGTGAATCTCAACATGTTTCTCTAATTAATATTTTGGGTTTTTAATGAGTACTTTTAATTGGAATTGAGGATGTTGTCAACCATTCTCAATGTTTAACAACCACCATGATAGTTAAACAAATTTATTCCTTTGCAGTAGGGAAAAACTGGCTTTATGCAAAACTGTAACCGTAGAGCTTTTCCACCAGCCACATATGCATGTAGTACATGCTTATCATTCATTATTCTCTATGTGTTACATTGCCAGCATATTCCATGTGCTGACCCGTTTTCGGGCTGCAACTTTCATGTTGCAGACTTTTAGAACGACAGTAAGGTGCTTTAGGTCGTGGTTCTATACTCAGTGATGCCGCTGGAGTTGATGGACTCACTTATCTTCCAAGTCTTCCGCTGTTATCGTTATTAGATGGCCTTAAGCCATGATTATTGTAATAAGTCCTCTTCTGGACAAACGATGTAATAAGTGTGTGATTGCTACTCTGTTATAAATCCTTCAAATCTTGTGTGGTGTCAAGATTATCGATCCAGGATGACACCGAGCACGAGACTTGATCCATTCGGTCGGGTCGCTCTGAGATGATATCGAGCACACGCCGGTCGTAGGACACGACCACTAAGTTAAAGCCATAGATCACTACTCTCTTCTCATTTTCTAACTCCTCATCTTTTCTACTCTTTTAGGATGAAGGACGCGAACATCAAGTACGTCCAACCAGATGAAGGCACACCTTTTGGATTTCACTTGAAGGAAGTCACCAAGTACCTGAACATTGGACTACCAAGTTTCACGGGACTTTCAACGCCACTCTGCTCAAGAAGAATTTGGAAGATTCAAGCTCACGTTCGGGAAGGACATTCGCCCCAATCACCAAGCCTATAGATAGTGTTTTCGATTGCACCAACCTCGAGTGCAGGAAAGAGCATGGCAGCTCATATCACCATGGGACGCATTGGAGAAGTTTACCAAGAAGACCTTAAGGACACCATCTATCAGATTTGCGGACGCCGAGATGAACAATGGGAGATAGTCAGCACCAAGAAGGACATATCCATTGCAGCTTTCATCCAGGAGTTAAACCAGCACATTCGACGCCAGGAGAACCAGATGTGCAATGATATGATAGAGTTGAAGAATGCAAAGGGAAGGATCATCGAACTTGAAGGAGAACTAAAGTCTACACGTAAGGACTACATGGACGAGATCGTAGCTGTAGCAAGACACAATAACGATCTTAAGTATGAGATTGAAGAACTCAAGAAGAAATTGGCGCTCAAGAATGAAGACAAGTACGTCGGCTGTCCGAGCAACTACATCATCATCGACGACACCGATTCGGATCCAAGTGAACCCGACTTTGAAGATGAAGCTGGAGCAGACATCATGGAGTCTTCCACCGGTTCAAATTAGTAGATGACCCCCACATATTAGTAGTATTACCTCCATGTAAACATTATAGTACAAGCACCTTTGCGATAGTTAGATCATTGTAAGCCCTTTGTTTGAATTGAATGAAGTGATTTTGTGTGCTTTTGCTCATATACATTTGGGTAGTGTTTTCTCCTTAGACCTCACTCTATTCTTAATTTCTCATCTTTTCTAAACCCATCAGATGCCTCCGAGACGCGACCCCGGGTTTGTTTTCCCGCCAGAGATCACCCAGTTGATCCAGCAGCAGAACACTTTGATCCAAACATTGGTACAGAACCAAGGCAACAACAACAACAACAACCCACCACGACCACCACCTGCGGATCACTTGACTCGTTTCCTTAGGCTGAATCCGCCGGTGTATTCTAGTAGCACCGAGCCGATTGTAGCAGATGATTGGCTCCGTAAGATAGGGAGGGAGCTGACCACTGCAGGATGTACAGATGGAGAGAAGGTGAAGTTTGCTGCACACCAGCTTGAAGGACCCGCAGCAGCATGGTGGGAGAATTTTACAGCCACTTACCACTGTGAGACACCATCACATGGGATCGTTTCAGCAAGCTTTCCAGACTGCCCATGTCTCGGCAGGAGCTATGGCCATGAAGAAGCGTGAGTTTCGCAATTTACACCAAGGAGGAAGGACTGTTGGCCAATATGTGGATGATTTTAGTAAGTTAGCACGTTATGCCCCAGATGACGTTGCTACAGATGCAGCTAAGCAGGAGAAGTTTCTGGAAGGACTGAATGATGAGTTAAGCATGTAGTTGATTGTAGCAAGTTTCAACAACTACCAGGAGTTGGTAGACCGTGCCCACATGATTGAAGGAAAGAAGCAGCAAATTGAGAACCGCAAGAGGAAGTATGGGCAGGGGAAGTATAACTCGAGCCAATGAAGCCCGTTATACCCCTAAACAGGAGTTCAGTTTCAGCATACCCATGGAGGAGGTAGTTCGCACAACCATAATGGCCACAAAAATGGTAACGGGAATGGAGGAAGCAACGGCCAGAACCGGACCACACCATCAACCCCAACCAAGAAAGACCTGAGCCATGTCACCTGTTACAAGTGTTCCAAGACCGGGCATTATGCAAATGAATGTCCCGAAGGCCAAGGAGGAAATGGAAGCGCTGGAAAGAAGCCAAACCCTTTCAATAGAGGACAAGTGAACCACATTGATGTGGAGGAGGTTGAAGATCAGCCCGATGCAGTAATCGGTAAGTTTTGGTTAAGTCTTTTACTGCACTAGTTCTTTTCGATACCGTGCAACGCATTCATACATATCAAGGGATTTGTAGAAAAGTATAGCCTGCCTACTCAGATTCTTAAAACCCTATGCTAGTAAGCTCACCAGAGCGGAGTATATGGCCGCACAAGGATGTTTTCAAGTGCCATTAAGTATAGGAAGGCATGTGTTCCCGACGGATTTGATCATTTTGGAATCCCAAGGATTGGATGTGATTCTTGGTATGGATTGGCTATCGATGTATGGGGGAAACATCGATTGCGCAAGTAAGACGATTTTGCTCACGACACCAGAGGGAAGAAGGATTAGGTATGTATCGCGACATGGACCAAATAGGAATCAAGTAAATTCCTTATCAGGAGTGGTGCAGGAAGAGGTGCCAGTGGTGAAGGATTACCCTGATGTATTTCCTGAGGAATTGCCAGGAATGCCACCGGATAGAGACATTGAGTTTTGATTGAGCTGTTGCGTGAACAGGCCCGATATCGGCGACCATACGTGATGCCCGCACAGGATTTGGCGGAAATCAAGAAGCAGATTAAGGAGCTATTGGATAAAGGTTTTATAAGTAACAATCAAGAACAAGTACCCACTACCTATGATAAATGATCTGTTTGATCGTTTGCAAGGAGCTAAAGTGTTTTCCAAGATCGATTTGCGATCAGGGTACCATCAGTTGAAGATTTGGGAGCAGGACATACCTAAGACAGTATTTACCACGAGATATGGACTGTATGAATATACCGTTATGTCATTTGGACTAACTAACGCGCCAGCCTATTTCATGAACCTGATGAACAAAGTGTTTATGGAGTTTTTGGATAAGTTCGTCGTGGTGTTCATAGATGATATTTTGGTTTTCTCGAAGAATGAAGAAGAACATAAGGAACATTTGCGATTGGTTTTGGAGAAACTAAGGGAACATCAGTTATATAGTTCAGCAAATGTGAGTTTTGGCTAAAGGAAGTTGGATTTCTTGGACATGTTATATCCGGAGAAGGGATAGCAGTTGACCCCACAAAGTTGAGACCGTAACCAAATGGGAAGCACCAACGACAGTTGGAGAGATCCGGAGTTTCCTTGGACTCGCAGGATACTACCGAAGATTCATTGAGAATTTCTCAAGGATTGCAAAACCTATGACGGAATTGCTGAAAAAGGATACCAAGTTCATATGGACTGAGGATTGTGAGGCAAGTTTTCAGGAGTTGAAGAAAAGATTGGTTACCTCACCAGTGTTAATTTTGCCAGATCAGACCAAGGATTATGAGGTGTATTGCGACGCTTCACGTCGAGGACTTGGAGCAGTGCTTATGCAGGAAGGAAGAGTTGTTTCGTATGCTTCACGACTGCTTAAGCCTCATGAGTTGAATTATGCCACCCATGATTTGGAGTTAGCAGCCGTTGTGCATGCATTGAAGACATGGAGACATTTTCTCATTGGAAATCATTGTGAGGTGTACACGGATCACAAGAGTTTGAAGTACATCTTCACACAGAAGGAATTAAATCTCAGACAGAGGAGATGGTTGGAGCTTATTAAGGATTATGATATGAGATTGCATTATCACCCCGGGAAAGCTAACGTTGTAGCAGACGCATTGAGCCGTAAGAGCCACGTCAATACATTAATGATGGGAGAGATACCCAAGGAGTTAGCCGAGGACCTTCGAGAACTATGTTTGGAAATAGTCCCGAGAGGCTATGTAGCAACATTGGAGATTCAGTCTACGTTAATGAACAAAATCAGAGAAGCTCAAAGGCAGACAAGGAAATTGCCTCTATAAAGGAGAAAATGAGCGAAGGAAAAGCAAAGGGATTTCGTGAGGATGAGCACGATCCCTTATGGTTTGAGGACCGTGTTTACGTGCCAAATGACCCGGAGATTAGGAAGTTGATTTTGCAAGAAGCACATGATTCGCCCTACTCGATTCACCCAGGAAATACCAAGATGTATTTATATTTGAAGGAAACGTTCTGGTGGACCGAAATGAAGAAGGATATCGCGGAGTATGTAGCAATTTGCGACGTATGTCAGAGAGTGAAGGCAGAACATCAGAAGCCAGCAGGATTGTTGCAGCCATTGCCAATACCCGAATGGAAGTGGGATAAACTAGGCATGGATTTCATCACGGGTTTGCCAAAGACTCGTTCAGGCTATGATTCGATTTGGGTTATAGTCGACCGCTTGACGAAGGTAGCGCATTTCATTCCAGTCAAGACTACCTATAGCAGCTCTAAGTTGGCAAAGATATACATGACCAAAATTGTGTGTTTACACGGAGTTCCAAGGAGTATCGTATCAGATAGAGGAACCCAATTTACCTCAAAGTTTTGGAATCAGTTGCACGAAACATTGGGAACCAGGCTGGAATTCAGTACTGCTTTCCACCCACAGACCGATGGACTGACCGAGAGAGTCAATCAGATTTTGGAGGATATCTTCGAGAGCTTGTGCACTAGATTATGGATCTAGTTGGGATGATAACTTGCCGTATGCAGAGTTTTCTTATAACAACAGTTACCAAACCAGCTTGAAGATGGCACCTTCGAGGCTCAGACGGAAGGAGGTGTAGGACACCGTTATCATGGGACGAAGTTGGAGACCGTCGCTTGTTTGGACCAGATTTGATTAAGGAGTGCGAATGAAGGTTAAGTTGATTCGCGATAGGCTCAAGGTAGCCCAGTCCGCACGAGAAAAGCTATGCGGATTCAAAACGCAAGGCGACGGAATATGAAGTTGGAGACAGAGTTTATCTTAGAGTATCCCCACTTCGAGGAGTTAAGCGATTTGGAGTTAAAGGAAAATTAGCACCACGTTTCGTTGGACCGTATAGGATCTTGCAACGCATGGGAGAAGTTGCTTATAAGCTGGAATTACTAGAAGGACTGTCAGGAGTTCATGACGTGTTCCATGTTTCTCAGCTGAAGAAATGTCACACCGAGATGGCGGAAGTACCGCTAAAAGATACAGTGCCACTTGAAGCAATTCAGTTGAAGGATGATTTAACATATGAGGAGAAACCAGCCAGGATTCTCGAATATGCCAGCAGAGTTACTCGCAGCAAGGTTATCAAGTTTTGCAAGGTCCAGTGGAGCCACCACACTGAGGATGAAGCCACCTGGGAAAGAGAAGAAGAATTGCTCACGGATCACCCTCACCTATTTTCTAGCCAACCCGAATCTCGAGGGCGAGATTCATCTTAAGGGGGGTAGGTTTGTAACATCCCAAATTTTCAATTTGGAATGTTATACATTAGATCATCATGCATATCATATTTTCTTGCATTTTGTTGATCCTAGAATTTTCACACAACTCAAGGACCCTCGGAGAGAGTTGTAGATTTCGAAATTTTTGTATTTGAGTTCTCTTAAAACTATGAAAAGAGGATCATTGGATTTATTTATTTTATCTTCAAATATTTTTCAAATATCAAAAATAAGAGAGGGAATAATATGACTTTCCCAAAATCTAGGAAAAAATGAAGATTTAATAAATAAATCAAATTTTGGATTTTTCTCGGAGTTTATTTGCCTTAGGAAAAAATGCGTGATTTCAAAAATTGCATTTTTGGCCCCGTGTTAAAGTTCATTTTGTTCGACTCGTTTTTAGGAGTTGGGGAAAGTTTATTTTTTTAATTTTGGAGTTCGTTTAGATTTTTTTTCTTTGTATTTTTTTTTTTTTCTTGTGAAACCGATTTAAAAAAAACCTCGCGCCTTGCCGCTAAGCCACCGCCGCCAGGAGGCCAAGGCCATCGCCATGCAGGCCAGCGCGTGAGGGAACCCGCTTCCTTTTCCAAATCCTAGTAGGACTTTTGTCCTACTTCCGTTTATTCCGTGTTTGTTTCTAGATCTTTTCCTCTTTGTTTCCTAATCCTAGTCTATTTCTTGTCCCTACCCCAAGCAAAACCTCCCTCCCCAATATAAATACCCAAGCACCCCCCTCTAACACATCAAACCAACACCTCTCTCTCTCTCCTCCAGCAGCAGCAGCCGCCGCCCTACACCGCCGCCGCCCACTGGCGCCCCCCCCCGCCCCCCTAGCGCCGCCCTTGAAACCGCGCTGCCCGCCGAGCCCTCGCTTCTTGAGGTACTAGCCCAGCCCCGCGTCACCTTTCTTTTCCTCGGTTCAGTTTTTCAGAATCGTTCCGTTTTCGTTTGGTTTTCTAGATCGGTTTTCGTTTGGTTTTCTTTCCAAACCCTAGATCGGTTTTTCTCGCGGTTTTCTTTCGGTTTTGTTTAACAAGAATTCGCCGGACCGTTCGTCCTAACGAACGTGATTACCGGTTTGCTTCGGTTAATGAACGTCCGTTCGTTCAACCGTTCGTCGTTTTCTTTCTCATCGGATTTATTCCGCTATTTTTCTGATAGCGATTTCAGATCCGATTTTCTTTCTAGTCTATCTTCTCGCTCGTTTATCGGAATCAGGTGATTCAAGCGCCTGGAGTTTCGTCTCGAAACCGCCGTTCCGACTAATCAACTTAAACAAAGTTTTGCTACTGTAAAATTTGACTTAGTTTCAACTTGCTAGAACCGAGTTGTTTTCTTTCGTCGTTTGACTTTCGTTGCTTTATTAGATTCGATTATTTTTGCAACCAGGGTTCTTAAGTTGAACTTTCTGGTTAGATCTTTTATTCGAGATTTACCCGTGCATTAGATGAGTACTTATTGTATGCTTGTTGTTTGTCTGCGATAGATCACCCGGAGTGCGCCGCTTGTTACTTCGAATCTCTAGGTTTCGCGGATCATCAGCAAGGCAAGTAACACTTGATCATACTTTTTCTACCACCTAGTTTTTATGCATTAGATCCATCCTCAAACACTTGCATGATTAGGATCTAAAAAAATTTTGGGATGGGAAGTAGATTGAGGTAGTACCTATTACCTGTTTTACTTATGAAACCTTTGGGAGTTACTTCTACGTTTGCTTATTATGCCATGCTATGCTAGTAGACGTGGATTGGGTGAGTGTATTCCATGACAGATGTGAGATTGTTAAATTAATGGTTTATTTAAGGTGGCAACTTAAACACACATCTGGGTGGATTGAGGCACCTGGTTTCCATCAGGACTTGCATGTTTTTCTTCGGACCGCCACCCAGGCTCAAAGGGATCATGAGATTATTGAAACTAGTAACTTACGTGTGCAGCCACAAGCCATTATGGGCTCTGGCATAGTTGACTAAGTCGTGCGAACTCTTATAGTGGTGGACTAGCAGATGTAGGGGATGTAGGTGTACCGGTCCACCCATCGTAAGGTGCTAGCGCTACGAAGACTATGTCTCGGTCATCCGTTTCTTAAACACCATGTAGTGCGAGAAACCAAGCGGAGGCGATCGAGTCTTGTGGGGAAAAGTCATAAACCTCTGCAGAGTATATAAACTAATCATGATTAGCCATGTCCCGGTTATGGACATCTTGAGTATCTAGTACTTGAATATCATGTGAATCTCAACATGTTACTCTAATTAATATTTTGGGTTTTTAATGAGTACTTTTAATTGGGATTGAGGATCTGTCAACCATTCTCAATGTTTAACAACCACCATGATAGTTAAACAAATTTATTCCTTTGCGATGAGGAAAAACGGCTTTATGCAAAGCTGTAAATCAGAGAGCTTTTCCACCAGCCACATATGCATGTAGTACGGGCTTATCATTCATTATTCTCTATGTGTTACATTGCGGCATATTCCATGTGCTGACCCGTTTCTGGCTGCAACTTTCATGTTGCGAGACTTTTGAACGACAGTAAGGTGCTTTAGGTCGTGGTTCTATACTCGATGATGCTGCTGGAGTTGATGGACTCACTTATCTTCCAAGTCTTCCGCTGTTATCGTTATTAGATGGCCTTAAGCCATGATTATTGTAGTAAGTCCTCTTCGGACAAGCGATGTAATAAGTGTGTGATTACTACTCTGTTATAAATCCTTGAAATCTTGTGTGGTGTCATTCTCGATCCAGGATGACATCGAACTGAGACACTTGATCCATTCGGTCGGTCGCTACAATTGTCTTGTAGCTTGTATCGCTTCTAATTTCTTGAAATGGCACTTCTGACGAGACACTTTTTACCCGATAGAGTGATATTGGTTGCATGTTCATATGGTGCCTAGCTTTCATTTCTTCTAATTTTGTTGAAATGCCTTCCGCCTTCTGTTTTTTCATACATATTCCATCCTCCTATAAATGCGTGTGAATATGAAATGCTGTCTTTTTTGTATATATTCCATCCTCCTATCCTGCGCTTGCCTTACATCAAAGTAGTGTTAAATACATATCATGCATCAACCAGTTATGCAGAGCTAATTTATTCATCTTCTTGTGGTTTTGACTTCATAAGGCAATATCAGAAAATAGGAAGGAAAAGAGTAAGTTAGGGGATGTTGGTGGTCCTCCGCACCAACGCAAACAGAGACTCTCTAGATTTGCCACTGCTACTGCTAATGAAGTTGAAGTCCCAAGTCTACATGATGAGTTCATCTCCCGTACTCCACCATCACAGGTGCTTGCTCTAAGTTCACAATGTGATAATTGGTTTCATGTTGCATATGTTGTCTAGCCTGTATTTCTTCTATTTTGACTAAATTGTACCTGCTGAGTTTATACGTTATACATGTGCATATGACATGGATTTCTGTGTCTAGAATACACTGCATCTATCTATCATACCATGTTCTTACATCAAAGTACTGCTGTTGTGTATCCCGCATCAGTCACTCATGATTCGACGCTTTTAACATGGCAGTTTGATAGTGGTTGCATCTTGAATTGATTTCTACTTTGTACTGCTTCTAATTTTTCGAATAGCCACTTATGACAAGACACTTTTAACTTGGCAGAGTAATATTGGTTGCATCTTTCATATGGTGTCTAGCTTGCATTACTTCTATTTTCTTGAAAATCCTTCTGCTTAGTTTGCACATCGTAGCTGTGAATATGTCATGTCGTCTGTTTTTCTTACATATTCCATCCTCATACGGTTGTCTTACATCAAAGTATTGCTTATCGTATCATGCATCAATGAGTTACGAAGAGTGATTTTATTCTTTTGTGTTGTGGGTACAGCTTGACATGGCAAAGTCAAAAAGAGCAAGGAAAATAATATAGTAGGGAGTCTTTGTTACTCGTCGGGTGAAAGCGGATCAGGTTCTCGCCGTCGAGATTCTGCTGGTACTTATAGTGCGAGAGAAGGTCCAAGTCCACCGGCTAAATATACAAACACAGTATCACTGCTCCACCAGCTGCAGCATCCGCTTCAACTGTACAAACATCTCAACCAGTTACTCATTCGTTTGCTCTGGGCGGCGGTTCCCAAGCTGCCTTCACACCTAACACTACTTCCGAAGCACTGCGACACAACAGACTTGGCAAGATCAGATGAACCTCATGAGCATCAATACCAAGACGGTACCTGACCGAGTCAAGTTGCAGTTGCATGCTCCTTTATATGTACTCTCACAGTTTGATGTACACTAACACTTTCCATATTCGTTGTTGAACTAGCACCACGGCGCAAGTGGAAACAGACATCGGGGATAATGCTTGACAGATTAACAAAATCTAAAGGAGGAAGAATGGAGATCCATTTTGAGGCAGGTTTAAAAAGGCCACGTGATGCTACAGAGTCAACCAAGTTAGTATCAGAGGCAGCCGTTGCCGTAGGTGTCATGCACGTATCCTCCCAACGAGGATCCAGTACAGGAATGAGAAAGACAATACCCAGTTTAACACCTTCCTTGACCATTTATCCGTAAATAATGTTATTCATCGCAATTAGTAATATTGTCTTGCTCTGTCCCATACTTTCTAGCTTCCTCCTAATAAGACTCACATTCTTTTTTCAACAGATGAGGTTCAAGTTGGATCCGAAAGATGATGCAACTAGACAAGCATGCACTCATGTTTTTTAGTCTGCTCTGCGATAGTATCGGTACCACCTTAGAAAATCTCACTTTGAAGGCAAGGCTAACAATGAAATCGCCCAAACATCTCCAGTGGAATATATTACAGATGAAGATTTGGACAGCCCTCGTTAAACACCGGTGCGATCCAAAGTATCGTAGGCTATATGTATTTGATCAGACCACATATTGAACTTGTATTTATGTATGTGCCTTACAAGTGTATCTTCTTCTAGGCTAAGTGTTTGAAGAACAAAACCACCGTTCTAAAGTGAAATTCCAATAGACAACAGGATCTCGTAGCTATATTGCACACTGCGAGGCTCTTGTAAATAGCTGCTACTTCCTTCTTTTTTTTGTGCCATATTATCGTATCTATATTGACTTGTTCCAAATACAGAGGAAATCCCGTGCGGATCAAAAAGAACCTGAACCGAATGCAGTGCAAATCTTCAAGGATTGCCACACCAGCAAGATGAAGGGCATGAGCACACCAGTTCAAGCCGATGTTGTAAGTACTTACTCCTCCTGCCTTGAACTGATTGGTATTGTGATGTGTTCATTTAACTACTTGGTTTGCAGCCAATGTCAGTTACTCTGTTCACTTTTAATCACAGTTGTCTTAACGTATCATTTCACCTTACATGGTTTAAAAGAAATGAAGGATATTCTTTTGGTCTTGATCTGTAATCTAGTTGTTATGTTCACGTGCGCACACAATGATAAAATAGCCTGTTTGTTTTATATCTGTTTGCCCATGATATGAATGATGTCATACTATGTTCATCCTACTTTAAACCATGTCTCTTTATCCTTAGATGTCAACGAATGTGAGGAAATAGACAATACAAAGAGGCATGCTACATGGACATATGTTCGAAAGTGATTCTATTATGTAGTTGGCACTACAATACATGCTAATGTATTACAAGAGTTCACCAAAATAAGTTATGTATAAACGTTTAACCTACTTTGTTTGTTTTTGTCTCATTAGTAACTTATACGGTACACTAATCTACAAGTTCAAACTTTCGAGAAGCTATGGAACAAATGATTGAACAGCCACAACCAAGCTGAAGGTGACGAGGCTACTACGGGCACAATGTCACCTCTTGCTGCGATCGTCAAGTATCTCTCCACTAACGGTGCAAAAGCACCTTCTGCGTAATTCTTGGTTGGTTGTCAAGGTAACCTCGTCCAAATCGCCCTCTTGAACAAAATATTCCTGCTAGGCAGTGATATATCGTGATCCAGACACAAGTCCAATCCCAAATGGGCGTTGTTTGAGAAACAAGAATAGTGGTTGAGAAATGTCGTCAAGATATGAATGGTTTTGAAACCGGACTATCGGACATTAACCCGTTGTTCAAGAGCAATGGCGGAAAAAAGGTGGAGATCGTGCTGCTCCATCAGATTCTACAGCCTGAAACATTAGCACTCAGGTCAAATGATCTATGCTTCTATACATCGGATGGTGCTTTTATCTGGAAGGACTGTAAACTTTATGCCAACAGGGCTTTTGTTGTATGGTTGGAATTTATTTTGTTGTGATACAACATTTATGATGCTGCCTAAGGCTGCAGTAATTACGACGCTATTTTTGTATAGTGTAGGTTTATCTTAGTAATGTATTCGGCCGAAAGCTTCAGAGGAGCCCAACATGCCAACATTCGTCGGGCCCATTCCAATTGGGCTAAAAGCGATTCTGGGCGAAATTGGCATGTAGCCCACTAAAATATCTGGGCCTAAATCAGCATAAGCTTTCATATTTTTCTCGTAGGCATGTGCCCATAGTGGGCCTTTAATGTGCCTAAACATAATTTGGGCCCTCAGTAAAAATAGGCCGTTTACAGGTGTAAATATCTCGAGCCCATAAAAAACATGGGCCTTTAATAGACCAAAAGTGAGATTGGGCTCTGGTTGTGCCAAATAACCCACTGGACTTAGCAGGCCGACATGGTGGCCCATTTACGATGCGGATCTTTGACAGGCCGAAATTCGGACAGGCTGTAAATGCGCCGACCTAATACACGGGCCTTTAACAGGCCGAAACTTCGGTCGGGCTAGATTATCGTCATTTCTATATGGGCCGTTAATGGGCCCGATATGACGTTGGGCCACATATGGCCCATGGTTTACATCCGGCGTTAACAGGCCGAAAATGACAACAGGCCGAAACTGGCCCAAAGCTATAGTGGGCCTCTAACAGGCCGAATGTCAGACATGGCCGAATATGACCCAAATCCTTCACGGCCGTTTATGGGCTGAAAGTTTTGATGGCCTGTAAATGGGCTCAAGTGAAGCCGGACCTTTAACAGGCCGGAAATACACCAGGCTGTAATTCGGCCCAATTACTTAGCGGATTGTTAACGGGCCAGAAGTGACCATGGGCCGCGTTGATGACAAGTTTAGGACAGGCTGTTGACGGGCCGATTTGACAGAGAATGTTGGGCCTTTAGCTGGGCCGGCCCATTATGGTCTACAAAATCGTGTGGGCCTTTAGCTGGGCCGGACAATTATGGTCTGCTAAATTTTGTGGGCCTTTAGCTGGGCCGGCCCATTATGGTCTGCCAAATCTTATGGGCCTTCGGTTGGGCCGGCCCATTTAAACTTGTGGGCCACTTTTGGGCCGGTCCACATGTCAAAATATCATAGGCCCATCTCGACCGTTGTATGAGTGACACCTGTGCCAACGCGGAGCTGCCGCGTGGATCCGTCAGCTAATGAGAATTTAACATGTGGAAAATAGGCACTAGTCGTGGCTGTTAACGGGTTATCGGATCCAAAATCTGACCCGATAGCTTAACGACGTTCCATCACGGTGGATGCCACGTGTCGGTCACCCTTGACGAAAGCACTTCTGTGACGCGTGATTTATCGTCATGGAAGTGGACACTTCCGTGATGATAATTTTGGCAATGTCATGGAACACTTCTAAGACAAACTGGTATGACTATCTTGATTACATCATAAATTTGTCATGGATGTACATGCATGATGTAAAACGCGACCCTCTTGTGACAAACACGTATCATCACGGAAGTGTATTTTTTTGTAGTGTTATAACGAGGAATATCACCTTCATCAAATCTATAGAGAGAATTTACCTTTACTACCTGTGTCGGGTTATCAAGACCATGTATTTCTTCAACAGGCGGCAAATTAAGACCATTTATTTCTTCAATAGGAGGTAAATTCTTAACATCATCAGCTTTAATACCCTTTTCTTTCATAGATTTCTTTGCCTCTTGCATATCTTCATGACTGAGAAATAGAATACCCCTCTTCTTTGGAGTTGGCTTAGGAGTTGGCTCAGGAAGTGTCCAATTATTTTCATTAGTCAAAATATTATTCAATAGCAATTCAGCTTGATCAACAGTTCTTTCCCTGAAAACACAACCAGCACAACTATCCAGGTGGTTTCAGGAAGCATCGGTTAGTCCAGTATAAAAGATATCAAGTATTTCATTTTTCTTGAGAGGATGATCAGGCAAAGCATTAAGTAATTGGAGAAGCCTCCCCCATGCTTGTGGGAGACTCTCTTCTTCAATTTGCACAAAATTATATATTTCCCTTAAAGCAGATTTTTTCTTATGAGCGGGGAAATATTTAGCAGAGAACTAATAAATCATATCCTGGGGACTACGCACACAACCAGGATCAAGAGAATTAAACCATGCTTTAGCATCACCCTTTAATGAGAACGGAAATAATTTAAGGATATAGTAGTAGCGAGTTTTCTCATCATTAGTGAATAGGGTGGCTATATCATTTAATTTAGTAAGATGTGCCACAACAATTTCAGTTTCATAGCCATAAAAAGGATCATATTCAACCAAAGTAATTATCTTAGGATCAACAGAGAAATCATAATCCTTATCAGTAACACAAATAGGTGAAGTAGCAAAAGAAGGGTCATATTTCATTATAGCATTCAAAGATTTTTGTTTTAGCTTAGCTAATAATTTCTTAAGATCATATCTATCAATTGCAAGCAAGAAAGTCTCTAGCAGTTTCTTCATCCATAACATAACCCTCAGGCACGACAGGCAATTCATATCTAGGGGGAGAATCTTCATCATCACTTTCATCAATATTATCAGTTTCAATAATTTCATTCTCTCTAGCCCTAGCAAGTTTTTCATCAATAAATTCACCTAGTGGCACAGTAGTATCAAGCATAGAAGTAGTTTCATCACAAGTATCATGCATAGCAGAAGTGGCATCATCAATAACATGCGACATATTAGAATTAATAGTAGAAGCAGGTTTAGGTGTCACAAGCTTACTCAAAACAGAAGGTGAATCAAGTGCAAAGCTAGATGGCAGTTCCTTACCTCCCCTCGTAGTTGAGGGAAAAATCTTAGTTCTTTCGTCTTTCAAGTTCCTCATAGTTACCAGCAGATATAAATCCCAAGTGACTCAAAGAATAGAGCTATGCTCCCCAGCAATGGCGCCAGAAAATAGTCATGATAACCCACAAGTATAGGAGATCGCAACAGTTTTCGAGGGTAGAGTATTCAACCCAAATTTATTGACTCGACACAAGGGGAGCCAAAGAATATTCTCAAGTATTAGCAGTTGACTTGTCAATTCAACCACACCTGGATAACTTAATATCTGTAGCAAAGTATTTAGTAGAAAAGTAGTATGGAAGTAACGGTAGCGGTAGCAATAGTAACAGTAGTAGTTTTGTAGTACTTGTAACAGCGGCAACGGTAAAGTAACTAAGCAGAGAACAATATGTGAAAAGCTCGTAGGCATTGGATCGGTGATGGAGAATTATGCCGGATGCGATTCCTCATGAAATAGTTATAACATAGGGTGACACAGAACTAGCTCCAATTCATCAATGTAATGTAGGCACGTATTCCGAATATAGTCATACGTGCTTATGGAAAAGAACTTGCATGACATCTTTTGTCCTACCCTCCCGTGGCAGCGGGGTCCTATTGGAAACTAAGGGATATTAAGGCCTACTTTTAATAGAGTACCGGACCAAAGCATTAACACTTAGTGAATACATGAACTCCTCAAACTACGGTCATCACCGGGAGTGGTCCCAATTATTGTCACTTCAGGGTTGCCGGATCATAACACATAGTAGGTGACTATAGACTTGCAAGATAGGATCAAGAACTCACATGTATTCATGAAAACATAATAGGTTCAGATCTGAAATCATGGCACTCAGGCCCTAGTGACAAGCATTAAGCATAGCAAAGTCATAGCAACAACAATCTCAGAACATAGTGAATACTAGGGATCAAACCCTAACAAAACTAACTCGATTACATGGTAAATCTCATCCAACCCATCACCGTCCAGCAAGCCTACGATGGAATTACTCACGCACGGCGGTGAGCATCATGAAATTGGTGATGGAGGAAGGTTGATGATGATGATGGCGATGGATTCCCCTCTCCGGGGCCCCAAACGGACTCCAGATCAGCCCTCCTGAGAGAGATTAGGGCTTGGCGGTGGCTCCGTATCGTAAAACGCGATGAATCCTTCTCTCTGATTTTTTTCTCCCCGAACGTGAATATATAGAGTTGGAGTTGAGGTCGGTGGATCTCTAGGGGGCCTGAGGGAGTCCTGGATTAGGGGGTATCCGGACAGCCGAACTATATCCTTTGGCCAGACTGTTGGACTATGAAGATACAAGATTGAAGACTTTGTCCCGTGTCCGAATGGGACTCTCCTTGGCGAGGAAGGCAAGCTTGGCAATACGGATATGTAGATCTCCTCCCTTGTAACCGACTGTGTGTAACCCTAGCCCCCTCCGGTGTCTATATAAACCGGAGGGTTTAGTCCGAAGGACAACAACAATCATACCATAGGCTAGCTTCTAGGGTTTAGCCTCTACGATCTCGTGGTAGATCAACTCTTGTAATACTCATATCATCAAGATCAATCAAGCAGGAAGTAGGGTATTACCTCCATCGAGAGGGCTCGAACCTGGGTAAACATCGTGTCCCCCGCCTCCTGTTACCATCCGCCTTAGACGCACAGTTCGGGACCCCCTACCCGAGATCCGCCGGTTTTGACACCGACATTGGTGCTTTCATTGAGAGTTCCACTGTGTCGTCACCGTAAGGCTTGATGGCTTAACGATGCGGTCCAGGGTGAGGTCTTCCTCCCCGGACAGATCTTTGTATTCGACGGCTTCGCACTGCGGGCCAACTCGCTTGGCCATCTGGAGCAGATCGAGAGCTACGCCCCTGGCCACCAGGTCAGGTTCGAAAACTTGAACTACACCGCCGACATCCGTGGAGACTTGATCTTCGACGGATTCGAACCCATGTCAGGTGCACCGCACAATCACGACAAGCATGATTTTGCTCTGCCATCGGACAGTGCTCGGGAGATCACACCTGCGACCACTCCTGCCCTCGATCCGGAGCAAATTGCGCCATCCGAGGACGGGTGGATAGACCCCGCCTTGGAGGCTGCACTCTCAATGGTGATAGAGCCGAATACTGACTTTACCCCTCGCAAGAGCCATGCTGCCGAACCATTGGATTCGTCCCCGGCCACAGGCTCCGAACCGCCTGCGTCCGTGCCTATTGAATCCGATTGGGCACCAATCATGGAGTTTACCTCCGTGGATATCTTTCAGCACTCGCCTTTCGGCGACATGCTAAATTCATTAAAGTCTCTCCTTGTCAGGAGAACCTTGGTCGAACTATGTCCGGCTAGGATGGGATGCGGATGACGAAGAAATTCGTTCCCCACCCACCACCCACTTAGTAGCTATTGTCGACGATTTACCCGACATGCTCGACTTCGACTCTGAAGACATCGACGGCATGGACGATGATACAGGAGACGAACTGGAACCACCGCCCATAGGGCGCTGGACCGCCACTTCATCACACGACATATACATGGTGGATACACACAAAGAAAATGATGACGAGGAACGGGAGGATGCAGTGAAGGATAGCTCCCTCGAGAAGCAACCAAAGCGTCGGCGTAAGCGCCGCTCCAAATCCCGCATTAGCAAAAACAGCGATAACAGCAGTGAACCAGCAAATGGCAAACGTAGTACGGATCCGCTGTCCGGACACGGCGACACCGAGGATATAGCTCATAAACCTCCCTCCGAAGAGGAAAACAGTCCGGACGAAGAGGCACACATCATCCCGTAAAGGCACTTGGAACAAGAGAACCTCCGCAGAAGGCTTATTGCCACTGTGAGGAGTCTGAAGAAGCAAAAGCAAAGGCTTAAAGCCGCGCAGAATACGCTCAGCAGTAGATGGAACAAAGTGCTCGACAACGAAGAAAAGTATGGTGGTAGTTACCACACGAAGAGCTATCCAAAGCGCAAGTTGTTGCTTGAATTTGATGACGAGGCCTTAGAGCCCACACAGCCGAAGAATAAAATGGCCGACCGGCCGGATCAACCACCTTGTGGCGGCGATAGAGCGGCTAACAAGGCCGCACATAAGTTTGCACACGCCTCACATGAAGACTCGCATCAGAAGACCGGCGCAACCAGATCCATCTACGGATCAAGGAAACGCGCTCCAGCGCACAACCAAAACCGAACACTACAACCGTTAGAACGCCTCGACACAACAAAATACAGGGGCGTCGCACACCCCCTATGCTTCATCGATGAGGTGCTGGACCACGAATTTCCAGAAGGATTCAAACCAGTGAACATAGAGGCGCATTTACGGAACCATAGACCACAGAGTGCGGATTGAGGACTTTATCCTCCATATTCATATGGCTCGCGGAGACGATCTCCACGCCATCAAGTACTTGCCCCTCAAGCTGAAAGGACCACCTTGGCACTGGCTGAAAAGCCTCCCTGAAAACTCAATTGGAAGTTGGGAGGAGCTTGAGGATGCTTTTCGGGCTAATTTTCAAGGAACTTATGTCCGACCTCTGGATTCAGACGATTTAAGTCATATAGTTCAACAGCCCGGAGAGTCAGCCCAAAAGCTTTGGAACAGATTTCTCACTAAGAAGAACCAAATCGTCGACTGCCCGGACACCGAAGCCTTAGCAGCTTTCAAACACAACGACTGAGATGAATGGCTCGCTAGACACCTCGGCCAAGAAAAACCGAGAACAATGGCAGCCCTGACAAGCCTCGTGACCCGCTTTTGCACGGACGAAGATAGCTGGCTAGCTCGTAGGAGCACCAGCGACCCAGGCACATCCGAAGTCAGGGATGGCAATGGAAAACCATGACGCAATAAAAACAAGCGCCGAAATAAAGAAGACAGCCCAGATAACACGGCAGTAAACGCCGGATTCAGGGGCTCACGACCAGGTCGGCGGAAAAAGCCTTTCAAAGGCAACAGAGATGGACCGTCCAGCCTAAACAAGAAACTAGACAAACTATGGCAGATTCATGGCACCCCCGATAAACCTACAAATCACACCCACAGAGAATGTTGGGTCTTCAAGCAGGCCGGTAAGCTAAATGCCAAACACAAGGGGAGGGAGACACTAAGTGAAGACAAGGACGAGCCTCGCCAACAAAGCACTGGGGGATAGAAAATTCCCACCACGGGTCAAAACAGTGAACATGATCCATGTGACGAAGATGAGAAGCAAACATGCACTCCGAGACACACGAGCTGTAGTGCCCGTCACCAGTAAGCCCAACCCCTGGTTGGCCCACCCGATCACTTTTGATCGCATGGATCACCTGACAAACATCTGGCACGAAGGATTGGCTGCCTTGATGTTAGACCCAATAATAAACAGATACCATCTCACACGAGTCCTTATGGACGGCGGCAGTAGTCTAAATCTGATATATCAGGACAAAGTCCGCAAAATGGGGATAGACCCGACAAAGATCAGCCACAGTAATACTACCTTCAAGGGAAGGTAGTATTACTAGGCCCAGAGGCCCGCTCCACGGGCTCTCTAATACTAGAGGTCGTATTCGGTTCACCCGACAACTACCGAAGTGAAAAGTTAAACTTCGACATCGCTCCATTCCGAAGTGGCTATCAAGCACTACTCGAACGAACAGCTTTCGCTCGTTTCAACACTATACCGCATTATGCTTCTCTTAAGCTTAAGATGCCTGGTCCGCGTGGCACCATCACAGTTAATGGAAATATTGAGCATTCCTTATGCGCAGAAGAACGTGCGGCTGCTTTAGCAGCCGAACACTAGCCGGCCTCACCAATCAGAACAAATGACCGGTCGTTAGGACCACGGACACGGTTAGACGAGTTCGGCGCATCATTAGACATACTTGAGATTGGTTTGATGGTTATACCCTTATAGACGGTACCAAGGGCTTCCCGCGTGTAAACAGTGCTAGTTCGGCTCAACTTTACTTATCTTGAATTTTAAATGGTTATTTAGAATAACCAATTTTTTGCACGACAACTTTCAACTAAGTTCCTCTCTTTTACAGATGACAATCGTGCTACACCCGTCCAGGATATGGCACAACTGAGACATAGGCGCAGACGTGCAGCAGGGACCCGCTCAAAGGTTTCTTTTTAGATTAAGACCCTGCGTAAACCTTTTTTACTGTCTCTTGTTGTTCACATCCTTTGGATTCTCAGTACAACCTAGAAGGATGCTGACGTTATCATTTGGCCACGTCAGAATATTAAACGTACCTGGACACTCGGGGTTCATTATCAAGGGCATTGTTCAGCCCGGCATATGTTATAAAGACCGAATACCTTAGGGAGTGTTCGCCGTCGCGAGTTTGGCCTTATATGCATCAGCTCCGAATCATGTCTTTGGTCAAATGTTGGGTTTGCCCGGCTCCTGTGTTTTGCTACCTTATGTTCCGCTCTATCGGCTAAGGTGGCACCAGGAGAACTCTTGTGATTGTGCCTGGTTCATCCGGACGAGCACCTCGAAGAGAGAAAGCCGAAAACTGACTGTCATGATAAAGCGCGAGATTGGTCAACCACTCGATGACTTAGCGGAATCTTCGGGATTCCTCCGCATTAACAAAGGGCCATTTCTCGTCCAGGCATGTACGCGCGCCATATTCGGACGAGCGCGGAGCCACTAGGGGCTATATAGTAGCCCCACCGTCAAACTCCTATGGCTAAGTGAAAGTGTTAAAGCAATATAGTCTGATTGCCTAGATCGCTGCGGTATCACCTCCTTAACGGACCAAGATGTTGGATAAAGTGTGAACACGCGTCTTCTGCGAACACCCCCGCATTATATGCGTGGGGGCTGAAGCCGACGACTGCAAACTTTTAGGTTATATACATATATACACAAACGGTCGCACAAGAGGCATCATAGTACTTTCAGGAAAAAAGTATAAATGCAGCCTTTATAATTTAATAAACATTGTTTTTACACGGGGAATACATGTCATTAGAACATAATATTCTTCGAGCACTGAGACTCTATTGAACGAGCGCCTTCAAGGATTTCTTCAAAGTAGTGCTCGGCAGATACTCGGCCCCCGGCCGAACTCTGGGTTGCAATTGCGGTGGCCTCCATCTCTGCCCAGTATGTTTTGACACGGGCAAGTGGCATCCGCGCACCCTCTATGCACGCCGACCTCTTCATAGCGTCGATGCGCGGCACAGCACCAAGGAACTGTTGCACCAAATTAAAATAACTGTTCGGCCTTGGCCCTTCCGGCTACAGATGATCCACAACAGACCTCATGGCAAGCCCGGACAACCTATGGAGCTCGGCCCATTCGGCCATCCGCTCATTCAATGGAAGCGGACGCGCTGGAACATTAAATTGTGACCAGAACAGCTTTTCCACTTCACGATCTTTTTTATCTTTGAAGTATTCGGCCGCATCAGTTGCACTTGCTGCCAAATCCAGATATGCGTCTGCAGAACTCCACAGCCGATCAAGAGGAGCGTACTTAGGATCTCTGAACTTCATCCGCAGCATAAAAGGCTTCCCAGCCGCGATATCCCTGGCTTGACGTAGCTCCTCCTTCATCGCTCTAATTGTAGAGCGGGCCTCCTTCGCCGCCACCGTGGCCTTCTCCAGGTCCGTCATCTTCGCTCGATTTTTATTTTCGAGAAGCTCGTAACGGCCGGCTGCATCCTTCAATTCCATAGCCATCTTGGCTATTTCATCCTTGCTTTGGCAATGCACAGCCTGTTCGGCTCTCAGCTCTTCGACTACCTTTAGAGCGGCCGCATCACTTTTCCTCTCTTGTTCCTTGGCTTGGGCAAGTTCCGCCCGAAGGGTCTCCACGGCGGCAGCCCCATCTACAGTCACAACATATTAAAGATACTAGCATCATGCTCCTCTTACTATGTGTTGATCACAGGAGAAATCACATACCCTGTGCCTCGTCAAGCCGTTCGTTCACAAGCATGATGTCGGCATCCGCCGCATCAAGTTGCCGCTTTAGCTCGGCCAACTCACCAGTCCGGCTAGCCACCGGACCTTCCGCCACCTGCATATGAAGGCGGACTGATTATTACCTGGGACTATGATCCTCTGTTTGTCGCCGTTCTCGACAGCAACCAGAGTCTCAGGGGCTACTATCTGCACAGGGCACACCTAATGTGTGCGGTACTGACAAAAACATACACTATTTCACGTACCTCAAAGCCTTTCAGTAGACTCATAAAAGCTTCGTGCAAACCGCTTTCGGCGGATGAAATCCTCTCAATCACCATACCCATTAGCGTACGATGCGCTTCTGAGATAGCCGCTTGCTCTAGCAGATCCTTCAGTGCGTCCGATCGCACACCAAACGGTGTCGGACTCTTTCGGTTGCTCTCTTCAGGAGCCGAATAATGAGGACTTCGGGTGGCCGAAGGATTACCCTCTGGCCTTGCCGGATCAGGAGAAACCCTCCGTGACGACACTTCAGGGTCGCCCGCCTCATGAGGTGGGGTGGCATGGGGAGGTGTTTCGCTCTCCATCATCTCCGGAAGAAGATCCCCCGAAGACGAACTCTGTCGAGAAGGCCTACGATCCGAACTACAAGTTAAATGCTTCGGTTATTGTCCTCAGAAGTAAAGCAGGATGTTTTTACTATTAAGTACCTTCTTACTTACAGCTTGGTGGAGGGTTGGTCCCTGATACGTCTCCGACGTATCTATATTTTTTTATTGCTCCATGCTACATTATCTATTGTTTTAGACTATATTGGGCTTTATTTTCCACTTTTATATTACTTTTGGGACTAAGATATTAACCGGAGGCCCAGTCCAGAATTGCTGTTTTTTGCCTATTTCAGTGTTTTGAAGAAACGGAATATCAACCGGAGTCCAAACGGAATGAAATCTTCAGGAACGTGATTTTCTCATCGGATAAGACCCAGGAGACTTGGACCCTCCGTCAAGAAAGCTCCGAGGCGGCCACGAGGGTGGAGGGCGCGCCCCCTACCTCGTGGGCCCCTCGAGGCTCCACCGACGTACTTCTTCCTCCTATATATACCTACGTACCCCCGTCAGATCAGATACGGAGCCAAAAACCTAATTCCACTGCCGCAATTTTCTGTATCCACAAGATCCCGTCTTGGGGCCTGTTCCGGAGCTCCGCCGGAAGGGGATTCCATCACAGAGGGCTTCTACATCAACATCATAGCCTCTCTGATGAAGTGTGAGTAGTTTACCTCAGACCTTCGGGTCCATAGTTAGTAGCTAGATGGCTTCTTCTCTCTTTTTGGATCTCAATACAATGTTCTCCCCCTCTCTCGTGGAGATCTATTCGATGTAATCTTCTTTTTGTGGTGTGTTTGTTGAGACCGATGAATTGTGGGTTTATGATCAAGATTATCTATGAGCAATATTTGAATCTTTTCTGAATTCTTTTATGTATGATTGAGTTATCTTTACAAGTCTCTTGAATTATCCGCTTGGTTTGGCCAACTAGATTGGTAGTTCTTGCAATGGGAGAAGTGTTTAGCTTTGGGTTCAATCTTGCGGTGTCCTTTCCCAAAGGATGAGGGGTAGCAAGGCACGATTGTATTGTTGCCATCGAGGATAACAAGATGGGGTATTTATCATATTGCATGAATTTATTCCTCTACATCATGTCATCTTGCTTAAGGCGTTACTCTGTTTTCATTAACTTAATACTCTAGAGGCATGCTGGATATTGGTCGATGAGTGGAGTAATAGTAGTAGATGTAGGCAGGAGTCGGTCTACTTGTCTCGGGCGTGATGCCTATATACATGATCATACCTAGATACTCTCATAACTATGCTCAATTCTGTCAATTGCTCAACAGTAATTTGTTCACCCGCCGTAAAATACCTATGCCCTTGAGAGAAGCCACTAGTGAAATCTATGGCCCCCGGGTCTATTTTCATCATATTAATCTTCCTACGCTTTATTATTGCTTTGCTCTTTACTTTGCCTTTTATTTTACTTTGCATCTTTATACCAAAAATACCAAAAATATTATCTATCATCTCTATCAGATCTCACTCTCGTAAGTGACCGTGAAGGGATGGACGACCCCTATTCGTGTTGGTTGCGAGGAGCTATTTGTTTTGTGTAGGTACGAGGGACTCGCGCGTGGCCTCCTACTGGATTGATACCTTGGTTCTCAAAAACTGAGGGAAATACTTACGCTACTCTGCTACATCATCCTCTCCTCTTCGGGGAAAACCAACGCAAGCTCAAGACGTAGCAAGAAGGATTTCTGGCGCCGTTGCCGGGGAGGCTTACGCAAAAGTCAAGTCAAGATTTGGACTCCCGACAACGAGCCATTTCTGGCGCTTTCGCCGGGGAGTCTACGCACAAGTCAACATACCAAGTACCCATCACGATCCCTTATCTCTCGCATTACATTATGTGTCATTTGCCTCTCGTTTTCCTCTCCCCAACTTCACCCTTGCCGTTTTATTCGCCCTTTTTCTGTTCGTCTTGGTGTCTTTCTTGGCTTGTTTACTCGCTTGGTTGAAATAGTTGAGTATTTATTCCTAAACAGAGAAGCTAATATCTATGGATCCTCATCCGCTTGCCAATCTTTTTAAGAGATCCAATTATGATGAACCAATTTCTAGTGGTTTGGATGCACTAGATTATCTTTATAAGCTTTTGCCTAAAATCCGTAAATCTGAAAATTGTGATGAAGTGCTTCACGATAGATCTTTGAATAAAAAGCATGATTGCAATGATTTTATTATAAATTCTATTGATGTAAATTATGCTAATAATATGCAAAACCCTAAGCTTGGGGATGCTAGTTTTGCTATGTCCAATAGTCATGATTGGGGAGATTCTTCTTATGATCTTGAAAATTTATTTAAGCCCCATGATGAATATAAGATTGATAATAGTGTTTGAAATAATGTTGAAAGTGGGTTTGGAAGAGTGTCAACTTTAGATCCCACATATTTGGATAACATTCAATCTTTTGAAATTTTTGATAAAAGTGGGCTTGGAGAAATCATGACTTTAGTTAATGATAATCCCACTATTTTGGAAGAGTGTCAACTTCGCATGTATGTGGATCGTGTTGAGAATATGTTATGTGATAGCTATATTGTTGAATTTTCTTATGATCCTACATGTAATTATTATGAGAGAGGAAAATATGGTTATAGAAATTTTCATGTTACTAAATTACCTCTCGTTATGTTGAAATTGCTATTGTTCCTTTCCGCTTCCTTGCATATGCTAGTTTTTGCTTGCTACGATAATTTGTTTGCCTATAATATGCCTATGCATAGGAAGTATGTTAGAATTAACTGTGTTTGGCACATGTTTTATGATGCTCTCTTTGTGCCTCAATTCTTGTCTTTCTTGTGAGCATCATTGAAATCTCAATGCCTAGCTAAAAAGGCTTTAAAGAAAAGCGCTTGTTGGGAGACAACCCAATATTTTTCCTTGCTGCTTAAGAATAAATAATCCATCTACCTTCTGTTTAGATGTGGTTTTATGTTTTAATTAGTGTTTGTTCCAAGTTAAACCTATAGGATCTTCTTGGATAATAGTTATTTGATCTTGCTGTAATTTCCAGAAACTTTCGGTCCACGAAAACATTTTTTGAAGATCACCAGAACGTGATAAAATAGTGATTCCAATTGCTTCTGATCAATAAACAAATTTCCTAGGTCGTCCTATTTTTTCTGAATTTTTGGAGTTCCAGAAGTTTGCGTTAGTTACAGATTACTACAGACTGTTCTGTTTTTGACAGATTCTGTTTTTCGTGTGTTGTCTGCTTATTTTGATGAATCTATGGCTTGTAAAATAGTTTATGATCCATAGGGAAGTTGGAATACAGTAGGTTTAACACCAATATAATATAAAGAATGAGTTCATTACAGTACCTTGAAGTGATCTTTTGTTTTCTTTCGCTAACGGAGCTCACGAGATTTCTGTTGAGTTTTGTGTTGTGAAGTTTTCAAGTTTTGGGTGAATTTTTTTGATGGATTATGGAACAAGGAGTGGCAAGAGCCTAAGTTTGGGGATGCCACAAAAAAATTCAAAGCTTGGGGATGCCCCGGAAGGCATCCCCTCTTTCGTCCACTTCCATCGGTAACTTTACTTGGAGCTATATTTTTATTCACCACATGATATGTGTTTTGCTTGGAGCGTCTTGTATTATTTGCGTCTTTGTTTGTTAGTTTACCACAATCATCCTTGATGTACACACCTTTTGAGAGAGCCTTACATGAATTGGAATTTGTTAGAATACTCTATGTGCTTCACTTATATCTTTTGAGCTTGATAGTTTTGCTCTATGTGCTTCACTTATATCTTTTGAGCTTTATAGTTTTGCTCTAGTACTTCACTTATATCTTTTAGAGCACGGTGCTGGATTTGTTTTAAAGAAACTATTGATCTCTCATGCTTCACTTAGATTATTTTGAGAGTCTTAAATAGCATGGTAATTTGCTTAATAATAATATGCTTGGTATTCAAGATTTGTAAAACTTTCTTTTGAGTGTGTTGAATACTAAGAAAAGTTTGATGCTTGATAATTGTTTTGAGATATGGAGGTGATAATATTAGAGTCATGCTAGTTGATTAGTTGTGAATTTGAGGAATACTTGTGTTAAACTTTGTGATTCCCGTAGCATGCACGTATGGTGAACCGTTATGTGATGAAGTCGGAGCATGGTTTATTTATTGATTGTCTTCCTTATGAGTGGCGGTCGGGGACAAGCGATGGTCTTTTCCTACCAATCTGTCCCCCTAGGAGCATGCGCGTAATACTTTGCTTTGATAACTTGTATATTTTTGCAATAAGTATATGAGTTCTTTATGACTAATGTTGAGTCCATGGATTATACGCACTTTTCTCACCCTTCCACCATTGCTAGCCTTTCTAATACCGCACACTTTTCACCGGTATCATACACCCACCTTAAACCTTCCTCAAAACAGCCACCATACCTACCTATCATGGCATTTCCATAGCCATTCCGAGATATATTGCCATGCAACTTTCCACCGTTCCGTTTATTATGACACGCTCCATCATTGTGTATTTCTTAGCATGATCATTTAGTTGACATCGTATTTGTGGCAAAGCCACCATTCATAATTCTTTCATACATGTCACTTATGAATCATTGCATATCCCGGTACACCGCCGGAGGCACACATATAGAGTCATATTTTGTTCTAAGTATCGAGTTGTAATTGTTGAGTTGTAGTAAATAAAAAGTGTGATGATCATCATTTTTAGAGCATTGTCCCAAGTGAGGAAAGGATGATGGAGACTATGATTCCCCAATAAGTCGGGATGAGGCTCCGGACGAAAAAAAAAGGAAAAGAGGCCATAAAAAAGGGAGAAAAAGGGCCCAACAAAAAAAATGAGAGGAAAAGAGAGAAGGGACAATGTTACTATCCCTTTACCACACTTGTGCTTCAAAGTAGCACCATGATCTTCATGATAGAGAGTCTCTCGTTTTGTCACTTTCATATACTAGTGGGAATTTTTCATTATAGAACTTGGCTTGTATATTCCAATGATGGGCTTCCTCAAATTGCCCTAGGTCTTCATGAGCAAGCGAGTTGGATGCACACCCACTTAGTTTCTTTTGTTGAGCATTCATATACTTATAGCTCTAGTGCATCCGTTGCATGGCACACTCCCTACTCACTCATATCGATATATATTGATGGGCATCTCCATAGCCCGTTGATACGCCTAGTTGATGTGAGACTATCTTCCCTCTTTTTGTGTTCTCCACAACCACCATTCTATTCCACATATAGTGCTATATCCATGGCTCACGCTCATGTATTGCGTGAAGATTGAAAAAGTTTTGAAAATGTCAAAAGTATGAAACAATTGCTTGGCTTGTCATCGGGGTTGTGCATGATTTAAATACTTTGTGTGGTGAAGATAGAGCATAGCCAGACTATATGATTTTGTAGGGATAACTTTCTTTGGCCATGTTATTTTGAGAAGACATAATTGCTTTGTTAGTATGCTTGAAGTATTATTATTTTTATGTCAATATGAACTTTTGTCTTGAATCTTTCGGATCTGAATATTCATACCACAATTAAGAAGAATTACATCTAAATTATGCCAAGTAGCACTCCGCATCAAAAATTCTTTTTTTATCATTTACTTACTCGAGGACGAGCAAGAATTAAGCTTGGGGATGCCTGATACGTCTCCAACGTATCTATAATTTTTGATTGCTCCATGCTATATTATCTATTGTTTTGGATGATATTGGGCTTTATTTTCCACTCTTATATTACTTTTGGGACTAACCTATTAACTGGAGGCCCAGCCCAGAATTTCTGTTTTTTGCTTATTTCAGTGTTTTGAAGAAACGGAATATCAAACGGAGTCCAAACGTAATGAAATCTTCGGGAACGTGATTTTCTCATCAGATAAGACCCATGAGACTTGGACCCTCCGTCAAGAAAGCTCCGAGGCGGCCACGAGGGTGGAGGGCGCCCCCCCTAGGGCGCGCCCCCTACCTCGTGGGCTCCTCGAGGCTCCACCGACATACTTCTTCCTCCTATATATACCTACGTACCCCCGTCAGATTAGATACGAAGCCAAAAACCTAATTCCGCCGCCGCAACTTTCTGTATCCACGAGATCCCATCTTGGGGCTTGTTCCGGAGCTCCGCCGGAAGGGGATTCCATCACGGAGGGCTTGTACATCAACATCATAGCCTCTCCGGTGAAGTGTGAGTAGTTTACCTCAGACCTTCGGGTCCATAGTTAGTAGCTAGATGGCTTCTTCTCTCTTTTTGGATCTCAATACAATGTTCCCCCCCTCTCTCATGGAGATCTATTCGATGTAATCTTCTTTTTGCGGTGTGTTTGTTGAGACCGATGAATTGTGGGTTTATGATCAAGATTATCTATGAGAAATATTTGAATCTTTTCTGAATTATTTTACGTATGATTGAGTTATCTTTACAAGTCTCTTCGAATTATCCGTTTGGTTTGGCCAACTAGATTGGTAGTTCTTGCAATGGAAGAAGTGTTTAGTTTTGGGTTCACTCTTGGGGTGTCCTTTCCCAGTGACAGTAGGGGCAGCAAGGCACGTATTGTATTGTTGCCATCGAGGATAACAAGATGGGGTATTTATCATATTGCATGAATTTATTCCTCTACATCATGTCATCTTGCTTAAGACGTTACTCTGTTTTCATTAACTTAATGCTCTAGATGCATGCTGGATAGCGATCGATGAGTGAAGTAATAGTAGTAGATGCAGGCAGGAGTCGGTCTACTTGTCTCGGACGTTATGCCTATATACATGATCATACCTAGATACTCTCATAACTATGCTCAATTTTGTCAATTGCTCAACAGTAATTCGTTCACCCGTCGTAAAATACCTATGCTCTTGAGAGAAGCCACTAGTGAAATCTATGGCCCCCGGGTCTATTTTCATCATATTAATCTTCCTACGCTTTATTATTGCTTTGCTCTTTACTTTGACTTTTATTTTACTTTGCATCTTTATACCAAAAATACCAAAAATATTATCTATCATCTCTATCAGATCTCACTATCGTAAGTGACCGTGAAGGGATTGACAACCCCTATTCGCGTTGGTTGCGAGGAGCTATTTGTTTTGTGTAGGTACGAGGGACTCGCGCGTGGCCTCCTACTGGATTGATACCTTGGTTCTCAAAAACTGAGGGAAATACTTACGCTACTCTTCTGCATCATCCTCTTCTCTTCGGGGAAAACCAACGCAAGCTCAAGACGTAGCAGTCCCCTTGCGGGCACTATGCGGCAAGGGTACCCCCCGGGGCAGGACCCTCTGGCAAAGATTTCTTCCCCCGTTTGGAAACCATTGTTTTCGGGTCTTCAGAGGTGGTCCTCTTCCTTCCTTGGGGAGAGGGAATTTCAGATTCTTCTCCCCGGTTATCCTCCTTCGTGGAGGCGCTAACTCCCCCGGTTTTGATGAACTGTGAGCGAGTTCCGCTTTCAGCCTCTTTATTCCCCCCTTTATCTTCCCCTGAGGACGCTTGATAAGGCGCAAGCTCCAGCATCCTGGTAAGTATAGGATCTGGTGAGACCTCACGAAGGGGGGTCGGACACCTGATCATCTTCGCCTTTGTTATCCAGTCCTGGTCAAGGAGTGACTTTTCAGAATGATGTTGTGATAAATAAAAAGACAATGTGTTCGGCTACAGGACTACTTACTTGGGTATCTGGACGATTGCAGCTCAGACCCGCGTCCTCGGTGGTGTCCGGACACCTTATTTGCTGTCCGAAGAACAATTTGTACATCTCTTCGAGCGTCATACCGAGGAAGTGCTGAATAGCTCGCGGTCCTTCCGGGTTGAACTCCCACATGCGGAGGGGTCGACGTTTGCAGGGCAGGACTCGACGAACTAACATGACTTCCATTACCGTGGCCAGACTGACATCTCTCTCGAGGAGATCTCGGATGCGGCTCTACAATGTCAGCACATCCTTTACTAGCCCCCAGTCTAGCCCCTTGTTGATCCATGACGTCAGTCGTGGCGGGGGGCCCGAGCGAAAAGCAAGGGCGGCCACCCACTTGGTACCTCGGGGAGCTGTGATATAAAACCACTCCCGTTGCCATAAGCTGGACACCTCCTGGAAGGAACCCTCTGGCCATGGGGCATCGACACTTTTGCTTATTACGACACCTCCACACTCTGCGTGTTGCCCCTCGATCATCTTCGGCTCCACATTGAAATTCTTGAGCCACAGGCCGAAGTGAGGGGTAACACGGAGGAAGGCCTCACATACGACGATGAATGACGAAATATGAAGGACTGAATCCGGGGCCAGTCATGGAAATCCAGCCCGTAATAGTACATGAGCCCCCTGACAAAAGGATCTAGAGTGAGGCCTAGCCCTCGGAGAAAGTGAGAGATGAATACAACGCTCTCGCCAGGTTCGGGAGTGGGAATGACCTGCCCTTGAGCAGGCAGCCTGTGCTAGATCTCGCCGGTCAGAAACCCGGCCTCTCTTAGCTTCTTGACATCTTCCTCTGTGACAGAGGAAGACATCCACCGACCTTGAAGGTTGGATCCGGACATGGTTGAAGGTCCGAAGCGCGTGACTAAGCCTCGGGTGTTGAAACTCAGGGCGGGGGGGGGGGGAGGATTCGATTGAGTTCGAGAGGAAAAAAGGACAAGCCTTGGTCTCTTTATAAAGAGGGCGAATACCAAGCGTCCTCCTCGTAACCGTTTGGGACTTGCCTACAATCAAGGAGTCATACCAACGGGCACGATTGGGTTACCCACGTCCGTGTTGATGAGAATTCCGTAATAAGGGGGACACGATCTCTGCTTCGACAAGACGTGCCAAGGAAACCGCCTCGCGATATGCGCCGAGGCTGGTTGAGAAAACGGTTCGAATAATGACCGGGCCGTAGTGTGATGTCATGCTACCGAGTGTGTCAGCAGATTAGATTTGTGCAAGTATTATTCTCTCTACGGTGGTACGTGGAATTTGTTTTGCAGAGCCGGACACTATCCTTGTGTTCAAAATCTTCTATGGAGTATTCGGAGGAGGAACCCGCCTTGCAATGTCAAGACAAATCATGCTACGGACTCATCGTCATTGAAGCCAGGTTCAGGGGCTACTGAGGGAGTCCTGGATTAGGGGGTATCCGGACAGCCAGACTATATCCTTTGGCCGGACTGTTTGACTATGAAGATACAAGATTGAAAACTTCATCCCGTGTCCGGATGGGACTCTCCTTGGCGTGGAAGGCAAGCTTGGCAATACGGATATGTAGATCTCCTCCTTGTAACCGACTGTAACCCTAGCCCCTCCGTGTCTATATAAACCGGAGGGTTTAGTCCAAGGACAACAACAATCATACCATAGGCTAGCTTCTAGGGTTTAGCCTCACGATCTCGGTAGATCAACTCTTGTAATACTCATATCATCAAGATCAATCAAGCAGAAGTAGGGTATTACCTCCATCGAGAGGGCCCAACACGGGTAAACATCGTGTCCCCGCCTCCTGTTACCATCCGCCTTAGACGCACAGTTCGGGACCCCTACCCGAGATCCGCCAGTTTTGACACCGACACGGCCCACGAGGCAGGGGGCACGCCCAGGGGGTAGGCGCGCCCCCACCCTCGTGGACATGGTGTGGGCCCCTGGCCTTGATTCTTTCGCCAGTATTTTTTATTAATTCTAAAAATATTCTCCGTGAAGTTTCAGTCATCCCGAGAACTTTTATTTCTGCACAAAAATAACACCACGGCAATTATGCTGAAAACAGTGTCATTCCGGGTTAGTTCCATTCAAATCATGCAAGTTAGAGTCCAAAACAAGGGCAAAAGTATCTGGAAAAGTAGATACGATGGAGACGTATCAATATGTTTCTTGTTTATGGAGGTGACAAAGAGCTCGTCGTAAACGGTTACGTCGATGCAAGCTTTGACACTGATCCGAATGACTCTAAGTCACAAACCGGATACGTGTTTATATTGAATGGTGGAGCTATAAGTTGGCGCAGTTCCAAGCAGAGCCTCGTGGCGGGATCTACGTGTGAAGCAGTGTACATAGATGCTTCGGAAGCAGCAAATGAAGGAGTCTGGATGAAGGAGTTCATATCCGATCTAGGTGTCATACCTAGTGCATCGGGTCCAATGAAAATCTTTTGTGACAATACTGGTGCAACTGCCTTGGCAAAGGGATCTAGATTTCACAAATGAACCAAGCACATCAAGAGACGCTTCAATTCCATCCGCGATCAAGTCAAGGAGGGAGACATAGAGATTTGCAAGATACATACGGATATGAATGTTGCAGACCCGTTGACTAAGCCTCTCTCACGAAAAAAACCTGATCAGCACCAGGACTCCATGGGTGTTAGAATAATTACTGTGTAATCTAGATTATTTACTCTAGTGCAAGTGAGAGACTGAAGGAAATATGCCCTAGAGGCAATAATAAAGTTGTTATTTATATTTCCTTATATCATGATAAATGTTTATTATTCATGCTAGAATTGTATGAACCGGAAACTTAGTACATGTGTGAGTAGATAGACAAACAGAGTGTCCCTAGTATGCCTCTACTAGACTAGCTCGTTAATCAAAGATGGTTAAGTTTCCTAGCCATAGATATGTATTGTCATTTGATGAACGGGATCACATCATTAGAGAATGATGTGATGGAAAAAACCCATCCGTTAGCTTAGCACTATGATCATTTAGTTTATTGCTATTGCTTTCTTCATGACTTATACATGTCCCTATGACTATGAGATTATGCAACTCCCGAATACCGGAGGAACACTTAGTGTGCTATCAAACGTCACAACATAACTCGGTGATTATAAATATGATCTACAGGTGTCATCGATGGTGTTTGTTGAGTTGGCATAGATCGAGATTAGGATTTGTCAGTCCGATTGTCGGAGAGGTATCTCTGGGCCCTCTCAGTAATGCACATCACTATAAGCCTTGCAAGAAATGTGACTAACGAGTCAGTTATGAGATGATACATTACAAAACGAGTAAAGAGACTTGCCGGTAACGAGATTGAACTAGGTATGGTGATATCGATGATCGAATCTCGAGCAAGTAACATACCAATGACAAAGGGAACAACGTATGTTCGTATGCGGTTTGTCCGATAAAGATCTTCATAGAATATGTAGGTGCCAATATGAGCATCCAGGTTCCTCTATTGGTTATTGACCGGAGATGTGGCTCGGTCATGTCTACATAGTTCTCGAACCCGTAGGGTCCGCACGCTTAACATTCGATGATGATTTGAATTATGAGTTATGTGATTTGATGTGCCGAAGGTTGTTCGGAGTCCCGGATGAGACCACGGGCATGACAAGGAGTCTCGAAATGGTCGAGACATAAAGATTAATATATTGGACCATGTTATTCGGACACTGGAAGTGTTACGTGTAGTTTCGGATAAAATCGGAGTGCAGGAGGGGTTACCGGAACCCCCCGGGGAAGTAATGCGCCTTAGTGGGCTTTAGGGGAGAGAGAGGGCAGCAGCCAGGAGGTGGCGCCCCCTCCAAGGGGAGTTTGAATAGAACTAGGGGAGGGGGTGCGGCCCCTCTTTCCCTCTCCCTCTCCCTCTCCTTCCTTCTTCTCCTACTTGGACTAGGAAAGGAGGGGGCGATTCCTACTTGGAGTAGGATTCCCCCCCTTGGGCGCGCCCCTTAGGGCCGGCCGGCCTCCTCCTCCCCTCCTTTATATACGGGGGAGGGGGGCACCCCATAGACACACAAGTTGATATTAAGCCGTGTGCGGCGCCCCCCTCTACAGTTTTCCACGTCAGTCATATTATCGTAGTGCTTAGGCGAAGCCCAGCGTCGGTAACTTCATCATCACCTTCACCACGCCGTCGTGCTGAGGAAACTCTCCCTCGGCCTCAACTGGATCAAGAGTTCGAGGGACGTCACCGAGCTGAACGTGTGTAGATCACGGAGGTGCCGTGCGTTCGGTACTTGGATCGGTTGGATCACGAAGACGCTCGACTACATCAACCGCGTTACTAAACGCTTCCACTTTCGGTCTACGAGGGTACGTGGACACACTGTCCCCGCTCGTTGCTATGCTTCTCCTAGATAGAGCTTGCATGATCGTAGGAAAATTTTGAAATACTACGTTCCCCAACATGAACTTGTGTGTGTGTGTGAACCTTGTTGGATGTTTACCTTGGGATGTTTGCTTTACCTATAAAGCGGGACGAAAGCCTTTTTAGGTAAGCCTCTCCCCCTTCTTCCTTCTTCATCCTTTCCCGCGGCGAACGATGACTTCTCGTCATTAGATGATATCCATGAGCTAACTAGGACCTAGGATAGATGCTTCGCAAAAGTAATTTGATACAATCTCACCCCGAGCGACGCAAGTGTGTGAAAAATAGTCGAGAAAGTAGGGGAAATTCTTCCTCCATGAGAAACGACTTTGCGTTTAATGGGTTCTTCCGTCCATCCTTCTCCTAGTGGCGCGATAGTGTGGTCCAAAATGCAAGCATTCATTGGAATCACGATGGTGACTGGGTGCACCTTTCCTCGTGACTGGGTATGATAGAAGGAGCACCGCCGCGACTGGAGACGATGGAAAGACAAAAAATAAAGGGAAAAAGATCGTCGAAATCCTATCACAATCTCGTCAGAATTTGGTGGTGGAGGTCAACGGTGCTGCGGGGTGTCATTGGTGGCATGTGATGGTTGGCAGAAGCAAGGAGGCTGGCACTAGAGTGGATGCAGCCGAGCGGTGGGCAAGAATAGAGGCGAAAAATTTATACTCATCACGACTGATAAGGGGTAAATATAAAGGGGAGAGCGGCCGATACTTTTACTCCTCCGAAGGGGATAGGGATCGACTAGATGGGGTTTAACCCCTCAAAACCGATTTTTTTATTCCTCTAACGACTTTTAAAGGATCGACTAGAGATGTCTAAAGCCCAACTAGTAAGGTATATATACAGATGCAATCAGTGGGGGAGGCAGGATTCCCTAAAATCTCATGTTGAGGGGGCCAGTGGAGGAAGATTAGACTAATTTTCACTGTTCATGGCCATAATACAAGCAAAATCATGCCCATGAGGAGGGCCCTGGCCATCCCTGTCTCCGCCACTGCATGCAATGCATGTAGGAGCTTAGATAACCAAGGTATAAATGAATATCAGCATATCATTTAGGAAAGGTAAATATGTAAGTTTGGAGTCACATGTGCATGACATAGATGTTGATATTTACGTAGTTCATCCCACTAAAATTCAAATTATAGCCACAAAATATGACTCATGTGAAATATATATATGTCCAACACAATTGTCTTTAGGTATCTCATGTTGCACTTTTGAGTAGCTACTATTGCATTTTCGAAGACAAATGAAATTTATAAAGGTGCTGTAAAAAAATAAAGTGAATGGCAATTCTTTTAGAAGCAAAAAAACACGGGGAAACTAAAATATGAAAGAGTCTAGAATAAATGAGAAGTGCATGTGATGTTGCAAATCATTAGTAAAAAAAGGAGCACTAATTCATTTAGCAAGAAACGTAGAATATTAAAGTATGAAAGATTATGGAACAAAGAAAGAGGAAATGGTTTTGTTTTCATATTTGTACATTCTGATTAAGCTCAACCATGTAATTTTCTGGATAGTACATGAGTGAAGATGATATCCAATAACCAACAGTGTTTGTATTTGTCATCTCCTTAGTGTTAAATGGCTTCATTCAATGTCCAATTTTTAAATGGTATAGAAAAAATGAAGGTTTTACTACTTTCTAATCCATTTCTTGGTTCAAATTTCCAATCAGTTAATAATTAAATTTTGTTAGAGCGAATTAGGGATTAACTAAATCTCAGCCAAGTCACTGGTAGTTAGATAATGGAGTGGCCCATCTAGGCGAGGCTTGGGCGTTTTTTGTTTGCTCATGAAGCGCAGAGATGAGAGGCCTTTTGTTGTTGGGGAGCGCTACATGTTGGTCGACTGATAATCTGAAAAGAGCGAACCCCTTCGCCGCCGTTGGATGGAGCCCTGAACAGCCGTCCGAGATCCCCGAACAGTCGTCCGATATCTCCAGGCGAGGAGCGGCCTTTGCAACAAAGCGCGTGTTGCGCTTGAAGCTTTGCAACACATGACTTACTGCGGTCCCCGCCAAATCATTTTTCTTTTTTGGCTTTGAAACAAGGCTTTTGTTTCAGAAACATAAACGACGACATTGCAATTCATGCAGTCCACTCGCCTCCCGCATTGCAATATTGACCATATTTTTAGGAACATCATCGACGCTGCAATCCATCAAGCAGATCCCTGCCCCATGCATTGCAACATTGGTTATGTTCCGGAAACATCATCGACGTTGCAATCCACCTATCCCAATTGCCACATCTACTGATTGGGTGGTCGTCGTGCTCGTAGCAGTCGTCCATGGGAGGTGGAGAGAGAGAGAGAGAGCGAGCGAGAGAGATGGGGATAAGGTTGATACTCGCATGAGGGAGAGGATACTGTTGTTATTTTTTTGGAGGATGAAGATCAACCCACATTTGACGACCATGTGCTCAGCGGACGCATTGACAAAATCAGCTGGGGGATTTAAAGTGTTTCCATTTCTTGTTTTGAGGCTCTTTTCATGTAAGCCGCCGAGTTTGCTTTAGGCTCTTGTATTTTACGAGAAATGCTTTGGCATAGCTCTTTTTCTTTACAGAGAATAGGAGACCTCCTATAGGAAGCATTAAGCGACAAGTTGTGCACACAAGAGTGCCTGATTGGGCCGGGCAATTGGCGCGGGTAACAACTCGGCCACTGTACACTACAAAAAAAATACACTTCCGTGATGGTACGTGTTTGTCATAGTAGGCCACGTTTTCTGTCATGCATGTACATCCATGACGATTTTATGACAGAATCAAGATAGTCATACATGTGCTGTCGTAGAAGTGTTTCATGACATTACCAAAATTATCATCACGCAAGTGTCCACTTCCATGACGATAAATCACGCGTCATAGAAGTGTTTTCGTCAAGGGTGACCGACACGTGGCATCCACCGTAACTGGTCGCCGTTAAGCTATCAGGTCCGAATTCGGATCCAATAACCCGTTAACAGTCCGGACAGATGGGGATTTTCCACGTGTAAAATTCTCATTGGCCAGAGAAACACGTGGCACATAATGAACAGTGTATCACTTTATAGTATTAACGACCCATTATTCCGTCGGCCGTTTCCAGCCCGTGTTAACTTTTGGCCTTCTATGGGCCCATTTATTCTTGGGCTCATTTCTAGAACTCGGTTAGTTATGGTCTGTTACTGGCCTGTTCCGTTTGTGGGCCAAATTCAGCCAGTGGTTACATTGGGCCCGTTTGTGGCCCGTTAACCCATTGGGCTGTTTTCATAGCGTTATCAAATACGACCTATTAACGGCCCATTATGGTCCACGAATAGTACGGCCCATGTTTGGCGAAATGATTATATGCCCCGTAGAAGGCCCATGGATCCTACGGCCCGTAGAAGACCAATGGACCGTACGACCCATAGAAGGCCCATGGATCATAAGGCCCGTAGAAAGTCCATGGGTCCTACGGCCCGTAGAAGGCCCATGGATCCTATGGACCGTAGAAGGCCCATGGATCCTACGGCCCGTAGAAGGCCCATGGATCCTACAGCCCGCGGGAGGCCCATGGTTACAACAGCCCGTGTGTTGCCATGATTGTTGTGGCCTAGTTACCGAAAATAGGTTATTGTGGCCACTAGAAAAACGCGGAAAAAGAACTGCAGTGACTACAAGCAAACAAGTAACAAGACAATAAGGAAATAAATAAGCAAGCAACTAACGCGAGCCTATTACATCTATTACACATATTACATCCACTGGGCATCAAAGTTTGCCACCAGCGCAAATATAGGGAACAAAGCAGCATATTACATACATTGGCCGTCAAAATTGGCCACAAGTGCAAATAAACGTGGCAGTAAAACAAGAGCATAACTGAAACAACTTCAGAAGAGCTCAAGAAACGTTATTCTGGGTATCCACCATGCTGGCAATAAGCTTAGCAAGCTTATTAGCTTTGTCCTGTTTGGCGCTAAAATCCTCCAACGCTTGTTGTTGCACCAGAAAGTATGCATCTGAATGCTCCAGGGACTTCCACAGTCCTTCCGCTTCTTGTCGCATCACAGCTGATCGATGTCTTTCATCTTGTAGTTGAGACTCAAGAAACTGAACTGATTCAGACAGTGAGTTTGAATAGCTTGTGCAAGAGGTAGTGGCCAGTAACTCGAACACTAAACCAAGACAGGACTTTGGGGTTGTCTCACTGAGGGAGTCCCGGATTAGGGGGTGTCCGAATAGCCGGACTAACATCATCAGCCGAACTATCATTGGCCGGACTATCATCATCGACCGGACTCCAAGATTATGAAGATACAAGATTGAAGACTTCTCCCCGTGTCCGGATGGGACTTTCCTTGGCGTGGAAGGCAAGCTTGGCGATACGGATATGTAGATCTCCTACCATTGTAACTGACTCTATGTAACCCTAGCCCTCTCCGGTGTCTATATAAACCGGATGGCTCTAGTCCGTAGGACACAACATCAACAACCCTTACAATCATACCATAGGCTAGCTTCTAGGGTTTAGCCTCCTTGATCTCGTGGTAGATCCACTCTTGTAAACATCCACAATATCAATATCAATCAAGCAGACGTAGGGTTTTACCTCCATCAAGAGGGCCCGAACCGGGTAAAACATCGTGTCCCTTGTCTCCTGTTACCATCCGCCTAGACGCACAGCTCGGGACCCCTACCGAGATCCGCCGGTTTTGACACCGACATTGGTGCTTTCATTGAGAGTTCCTCTGTGTCGTCACCGATAGGCGTGATGGCCTCTTCAATTGATAACGACGCAGTCCTGGGTGAGACTTTTCTCCCCGGACAGATCTTCGTATTCGGCGGCTTCGCATCGCGGGCCAACTCACTTGGCCATCCGAGCAGATCGAAGCTACGCCCCAGTGCCGCCAGTCAGGTTTGAAGTTTAAACTTCACGGACGATGTCCGCGGAGACTTGATCTTCGATGGATCTGAGCCACACCGAAGCGTGTTGCGCTGTCATGATGGGCATGACCTAACTCGCCACGGACAGCACCTTGAGGTCGACACGAAGTCCTCTCCGACCCACAGTCCGGAGCCGATCGCCGGATCGAGGACGGATGGCTGGACACCGCCGAGCTGTAACTTCTACGGCGATGGAGCCGAACACTTACCTTGTCCCGCATAAAGCTCTTATGACTCGAGGTGCCGGACTCTCGCCGCCTCCGAACCTCCTGCGCCCTGCCGGCCTAATCCGATTACGCCGATCATGGAATTCACCGCTGCGGACATCTTTCAGCTTTTCGCCTTCGGCGATATCATAAATTCATCAAGCATCTCTCGCTATCCGAGAACCCTGGCCGAACCACGCCAGGATGGTTGGGACGCGACGACGAAGAAATTCAGACTCGCCCACCACCCACTTCAGAGCCACCGCCGACGATTTAACCGACGATTTCGACTACGACCAAGACATCGACGGTATGGACGACGATGCCGAGACTACTAAGAACCAAGGCCTACAGGACACCGGAAGACCACCTCGCCATACAACATATACATGGTGGACACCCCAAAGGGAAGCGATAACGAGGAACAACGGACGCGGCAGAGGATAATCTCGCCGATAAACAGCCAAAACGGCGACGAGACGCCGCCCTAAGTCCCGCCGATCAAAGCAGCCTTCCTAACGACTCCAGCGATAGAGCAGGGCAAACCAGCGAGACGACTTAAGAGGACGAGCCGGATAATCAACCCCTTCACGGAGCAATCAACAGTCCGACACAACACCGAGCATAAGAACATACACAAAAGACTCATCGCCACTGCAAGAAGTTCAAGAAGGAGAAACGGAAGCTCAAAACAGCGTAAGACAAGCTCGTAATGAAGTGGAGCAAAGTATTCAAGACTGCAGACAAATATGGCAATGCCCATCAAACAAAGAGCTACCCAAGCGCAAGTTGCTGCCAGAATTTGACGAGGAAGCCATAGAGCCCTCACAATCAAAAATAAAGAGGCCGCTGGCCGGATAGACGCCGATGATGTGCCAAAGCGACAAGCGGGCCGCACAAGCCGACTTATAATCCGGGAAAACGGACGGCCCAACTAGGTCCATCTACGGGTCAAAAAGAGGGCCCCTGTGAAGTAACACAACGCGACAAGTGTTCAAGACAGCGCACACACAATATAGGGCGCCGCACACCTGCTATGTTTTATCGATGAGGTGCTGGATCATGAATTTCCAGCAGGTTCAAACCCATAAACATAGAGGCATACGACGCACAATGCACCCGGAGTCCGGATAGAAGATTACATACTACACATACACATGGCTAGAGGAGATGATCTCCACGCCATAAAATACCTACCCTCAAGCTCAAAGGGCCAGCTCGGCATTGGCTCAAAAGCCTCCCATAAAACATTGGAAGTTGGGAAGAGCTTGAGGACGCGCTTAGAGCATATTTTCAAGGAACTTATGTCCGCCTCCGATGCGCATTTATCTGAGTCATATAACCCAACAGCCCGGAGAGTCAGCGCAAGAATTCGAACAGGTTCCTTACCGTAAAGAACCAAATAGTCGATCGTCCGGACGCGAAGCCTTAGCAGCTTTTAAATACAACGCTCGAGACGAATGGCTCGCCAGACACCTCGCCAAGAGAAGCTAAGAACAATGGCCGCCCTAACAAGCCTCATGACGCGCTTTTGTGCAGGAGAAGACAGTTATTAGCAAGACGCAGCACCAGCGATTCGAGTACATCCGAGATCGAGATGGAACGGAAAGTCACGGCGCAGGAAAGATCAAGGCCGAATAAAGATAAAAGCCCAAAGGCACGGCGGTCAACGCCGGATTCAAAAGCTCGCGTCAACAATAAAACACGGCCTCTTAAGGACAACAGAGACGAGCTATCAAATTTAAACAAAATTTTAGATCGGATATGTCAAATCCACAAGACTTCGAAGGCCCGCAAACCATACCAATCGAAATTGTTGTTTTAAACAGTCCGCAGACTCAACGCCGGACACAAGGGGCTCGCGCGCCAAGCAAGGACGATGATGAACCCCACCAGCAGAGCACGGAGGTCAAAAGACTTTCCCACAAGAAGTCAAAACAAGAAACTCGCTTCACGTGATAGTACGGAAACCAACACGGCACTCGCTAAAGACAAGTGTCACACGGTCCACCCCAAGAGAACACCGAGATTGGACGCCAAAACCAATCACTTTCGACCATCCGGATTCGCCCGTATATCCGAACGCAGGATAGACTGCCCCGATATCGGATCCCATAATAGACGGACTGCAATTAACGCAGGTTTTAATGGACGGCGGCAAGTGACTTGAACTCGCTATATCCGGACACAATCCGCAAGTTGGGATAGACCTTACTACACCGCATAGCCGCACTTCCTTCAAAGGAGTGGCGCCAGCCCTTACGCCAGTGCACAGTTTCATTATTACTAGAAGTTGTGTTAGGGTCACCGACAACTTCGACGACGAAAAGCTAACCTTTCATGTCGCCCCATGTAAAAGTAGCTATCAGCATCATCGACGGAAGCTTTCGTCCGCTTCAATGCAATACCACATTACGCGTCTCTTACGCTTCAAATGCCCGGTCCACGTGGCATCATTTCATTAAAAGGTCGTTTGAGACCCCGGACACGGTTGGACGAGTCCGGAATAAATAAGCTAGGGGCCACCTAGCCGCACACCCTCTTCACAAGGGTTTGTACATATAAGCCATAATGAGCTAGCATAGGCTCGGCTTTATTAATCTATATCTCAATTTTTTATGCACTTTCTCGCACGATTTCTTTTCCAACCAAGTTCCTCTCTTTTTACAGATGAACAGCGTGCACACCCGTCCAGGATACGGCACAACGGAGACACAAAGCAGACGCAAGAGGGACCGCTGTAAGGACTCTTTTCGACTAAGACCCTACGTAAACCTTTCTTACTGTCTCTTGTTGCTATAATCCCTGGTTTATCATTATAACCAGAGTGGAGATCGGCGTTTTGGCATCGGCTGCGCCTGTAAGAACCTGCCCGCACTCGACACAAGGGGCTTAGGGCTTTGTTTTGCCGCTATTATAAAGACCGAACACCTTCGGAGTGTTCGGCGCCTCGAGTTAGGCCTTATATGCATCAGCTCCAATCATGTCTTTGGTCAAATGTTGGGTTTGCCCGCCCCGTGTTTTGCTGCCTTACGCTCAGATCATCGGCTAACGCGCTCCAGGAGAACTATCGCGATTGTGCCCCTGGTTCGCCGGGCGAGCACCTCAAGAGAGAAAGCCAAAACTGACCGTCATGATACAGCGAGAGACCTGGTCAACCACTCGATCGACCATGGAATGTTTAGGATTCCTCCGCTTTGACGAAGGGCCGCTTCCGGCCAGCACATACGCTACTCAATTCGAGAGCGCGGTGCCCCTGTGGGCTATGTCGAGCCCCACCCTCGAACTCCATGGCTAAGTGAAAGTGATAAAGCATTATAGTCCGTTGCCTCGCTTGCTACGCTACCACCTCCTTTACAAGACCGAGATGTCGGATTAAGTGAAAACGCGCTATTTTTATGAACACCCCGCACCTTGTGCGTGGGGGCGGAAGTCGACGATCGCCATCTTTCAGGTTATACACACGATACATGAACGGCCGATAGGAGATATTCTATTACTTGAACGCACAAGTATAAAAGGCGCTACATCATAAATATCGTTTTATTATCATATAAACGCTCATTCAACGTAACATTTTTGAGCATCGCGACTCTATTACACGAGCACCACGCAGACTTCGCCAAAAAAAGGTTTCGGCGGGTAACCGTTATCATCCGAACCCGGGTCGCAACAGCGTGGCATCCATCTCTATCCAATGTGTCTTCACACGGCGAGCGCCATCCGCGCACCCTCTATGCAGGCCGACCGCTTCATCGCTTTGATATGCGGCACCGCCCAAGAAATTGCTGCAATAAGCCAAAGTAACTCTTCGGCTGGGTCCTATCCGGCCGGATGTGGGACACTATATCCGTCATAGAAAGCCCGAACAACCTATTTAGCTCAGCCCACTCGGCCAAACGGTCGGTCAGCGGAAGTGAATGCCCCGGACTATGGAATTGAGACCAAAATAGCTCTTCCGCCTTGTGATCCTTCCGCTTCGAATGCACAACCAAGATCCGCCGCACTCGCCGCTAAGTCCATATAAGGGTCCTCTCGACCCCACAGCTTGGCCCACCTGAGCATATTTGGGATCCAGAACCTTCGGCGCAGCGTAAAAGGCTTGCCACCACAATATCTCCGCCCGGGCGCAGTTTTTCCTTTACAACCCGCATTGCAGAGCGGGCATCCTTGGCTTCGGCGGTGGCCTTCCGCAGGTCTTCTTGCCTTCGCTTAGGCGCCCTTCCCAAGAGCCTCATTGCGGTCGGTAGCATCTTTAAACTTCACGGCCATTTCGCTATCTCTTCCCTGCTCCGCAGTGTGCGACCTTTCGCCGCTAACTCTTCGCCTACCGAGGTCGCCAGATTATTCTTCCGCCTGCTCCTTGGCTTGAGCAAGTTCGCCCGAAGGCTCTCCACAAGCAGCGCACTATCTGCATTTCACGACATGTTGTAAGGAGATGGCTTCGCCCCTTACCAAGTGACCGCGCATAACACTTACCTTGCGACTCATCAAGTCGCTCGCTGACCAGCGTGATGTCCGTGATCCGCAACATCGAGTTGCCGCTTAGTTCAGCAACCCATCAGTCCGCTGGCCCTCGGACGACCCGCCACCGCATCGCACGACGGGAATTTAAACTCTGCGATTTTGATCTCGCACGTTGTCGATTTCGACAACCAACCGAGTCTCAGGGCTACTATCTATACAGGCGATTCTATACGCAAAACTGTTAAAAGGTGTGTCATTTTACGTATTTCAAACCCCGCCAAAAACTCCCGACGGCATCAGGTAACCCGCCTTGGCGGACGAAACCCTTTCAATCACCATGCTCATCAATGCACGGTGATCTTCTCGAGATAGACGCCTTCTCAAGCAGATCCTTTAGCAGACACCGCTTGGCGCCGAACTATCCGGCTTTGCCAAACCCGGGGCTCCTCCGTGGCGACACTTCAGGCTCGTCCGCCCTATCCGACGCGCGCCGGACGGAGGCGCTCGCTCTCTATCATCTCCGGACGAAGGTCCCTCAAGACGAGCTCATTTGCGAAGGACGGAGATCCGAACTACAAGGTAAAAACTTTAGTTATCCTCGTAAGCACAAACAGGAATGTCCCTTATTATAAAACTCCTTTCTTTATACTTACGGCTCGTTGGAGGGCTGACTTTAAGGGAGATTGTGCGGCCGGGCCTCCCGGACGCAGGACCTCCGGGCGAAGATTTCTTCCCCGCTTAGGGCTTTGCCCCGGTCCTTGGAGGCAGTCCTCTTCTCCCTAGGAGGGAGGGATTATCGATCCCCTCTTTCAAGAGCCTCCTTAGGCGAGGCAAGAGCTTTCCGCTTTCCCCTTCGCCTTCCTCTCAAGGCGCAACCTCCAAGATCCGGACCAACACGGATCCGCGCGGTCTCGGGAGGGGGCCGACACCAGATCAATTTTGCTTCCGCTATCCACTCCCGTGAAGAAGGAAGTTGGTCATAAAGCTTAATCATCGAAAGGCAAACAAACGGTATGTCCGGACTCGAACTACTTACTTGAGTATCCGGGCGATTGCAGCTTAGGCCAGCATCCTCGGTCAATTCCAGACGCACCTCTTGCGATCCGAAGAATAATTTGTACATCTCCAGGGGTGTCATACCCATGAAGTGTTGAAGAATCCGTGGGCCCTCCGGATTGAACTCCCATAGCCGGAGAGGGCGGCGTTTGCAGGGCAGGAGACGCCTAATCAGCATAACCTGCATCACCACCACCATATCGACCTCCCTCGCTTGGAGATCTCGAACTGCCCTACAAAGAGGGGCACGCCCTTTGACGGCCCCAGCTGAGCTCCTTGGTTGACCCACGACATCAACCGTCGTGGAGGTCCCGGCGGAATAGGGCGGCGGCTTTTGTCCGCGCCCCTCGAACGGTAATATAGAACCACTCTTGCTGCCACGGGCCGAGCTCCTCTTGAAGGAGCCAGCGGGCCACGGGCATCGCCCTCTTACTTATGGTCGCTTCAAGACTCGCTGACGCCCCGATCATCTTCGGCGCCACATTGAAGGTCTTCACCACAGGTCGAAGTGAGGGGTGACGCGGAGGAAGGCTTCACTGATTTACAATAAACGCGAAATATGGAGGATGGACTCGAGCCAAATCGTGGAATTCCAACCCATAGTAAAACATGAGCCCTCTCACAAAAGGATCCATCGGGAAGCCTAAACCCCAATGGAGGTGGGATACGAATGACATACTCGCCGGGCTCGGTGGGGATAGCTCGCCCTTCGGCAGCAACCCAGCGTAAATCTCATAAGCTGTGTACTTGGCCTCCGCAACCTTAGCACGCCCTCCTCCGTGACGGAGGAGGGCATCCACCGCCCTCGAGGTCGGAACCGACATCGCTGAAAGTCCAAGCGCCAACTGGAGCTCTAGGTGCTGGAACTTGGAGCGGGAGAGGATTCGATGGAGGATTGAAGAAAAGAAACGAGCCTTGGTCCCATTATAAAGAGGGAGAATACCAAGATCCGTCTCCGTGACCGTTGGGACTCGCCTTCGATAGAGGGGGCGTGGCGAACGGGCGCGGTTGGTTTACCCACGTCCGTATTAATGAGAATCCCGGATTAAGGGGAAACACGATCTCGCTCGACAAGACGTGTTAAGGAAACCGCTTCGCTAAATGCGCCGAGGTGGTAGAGTAAAAACGATTTAAATAATGGCTTGGTAGTGGCGTGACGTCATGCCACGTAAAACGCCGCAGATTGAACTTGTGTATATATTATTCTCTCTACGGTGGAATGTGGAATTTATTTTGCAGAGCCGGACACTATCCTGGTGTTCACAATCTTCTATCATTCGGAGGAGGAACCCGCCTTGCAATGCCAAGCAATATACGCCCCGGACTTATCGTCATTGAAGCCTGGTTCAGGGGCTACTGAGGGAGTCCCGGATTAGGGGGTGTCCGGATAGCCGGACTACCATCATCAGCCGAACTATCATTGGTCGGACTATCATCATCGACCGGACTCCAAGATTATGAAGATACAAGATTGAAGACTTCTCCCCGTGTCCGGGTGGGACTTGGCATGGAAGGCAAGCTTGGCGATACGGATATGTAGATCTCCTACCATTGTAACCGACTCTATGTAACCCTAGCCCTCTCCGGTGTCTATATAAACCGGATGGCTCTAGTCCGTAGGACACAACATCAACAACCCTTACAATCATACCATAGGCTAGCTTCTAGGGTTTAGCCTCCTTGATCTCGTGGTAGATCCACTCTTGTAAACATCCACAATATCAATATCAATCAAGCAGGACGTAGGGTTTTACCTCCATCAAGAGGGCCCGAACCTGGGTAAAACATCGTGTCCCTTGTCTCCTGTTACCATCCGTCTAGACGCACAGTTCGGGACCCCCTACCCGAGATCCGCCGGTTTTGACACCGACACTCACTGTCTTCAAGATAGTCTTCCTTAGCTGTTTTATCAGCTTTGTTGGAGACCAACAAGGATATCTCACTATCCTGAACCTTATCTGCATTACTTCCTTTACCATTGCTTAATAAGGAACTCTTCCCCAATATTCTATCAGCATTCTAAAAGAAGAAACAAGCAGACACATAACAGGTTTAGCATGTACTAGTATATGAAACTTATTTTGGTGAACCAGTTCATTAGTAAGGTGGACATGATTAAACTACCAAATCTTCTATTGCCAAGTACTAGTACATAATAAAAGCATCAAACAAACATATATCTATGTCCTATGGTCACTGCATTGTCTTGCCAAATCAAAATAGAGACACGGTTCAAATCATATCAGTTCAAGACAAAGCAGCAATGAAAGAATACAAAGAGTGGGAAACTACACGGCACAACAATATTTCAGATGGGTACCACGGGTCTACATGTACAACAACACTATTGGCTCTGTTGTGATGCTAGTAATGTGCATGATATGAGAAGTCAACTGTATACACAATTTAAATTGAAATCAACAGAGCTATTGATAAGAGCAAACTTGTTAAAGAAACATGCGTGAACATACCTGTTGCGCCATTGGATTTTCGACTGGATCCTTCAATTTAAAAATAAGTTTGTATGAGTAAATACAATGATACAAGAGCAAAGCAGTATGCACGATAGCAATGGAATCTTAAATTAGAATAGTTGTTCTTCAGGTTTAAGCGCTTGTTCTACATGAACAGACTATAGTAAGACACAAGAATACGGTACTTAAAAAAATGATCTCATAGACCTTACCACATTCTTGGTTCGGGACCAGTACAGAACAAGGTGTTCCAAGTCATCGTCCAGTAAATGTGTCTCATGAGAACGTAAGGGAATTTGATCAGTTTCTTTGCCAGTGAAGTACGTTTTCTTCGGGTAATTCAGATACTGCCACCAAGCATTCTTGAAGATAGAGCACAGGTTACCTCATCCTGAGTTTCCAAATCGGTCCTTCTCCATAGAGAAAAATGGGAAAAGTTGTTGTATTATAACCATCATGGAGGTAGAATGTATGGGACAGAGCAAAGTAATTGTCATGAATAACATTACTTACACATAACTCCTGGACAAACACCTGCAACTGGCATTTTCCTTCATCTTCAGTATAATATTTCCAAGATGGGAAGGTACGCACATAGGATTTAACATCAAAAGCGGTAGATGCTAAACTATGACTGGCTAGTTGTGCTTCCTCCACAGGAATAGGCTTACTAACTGGTGGAGTTGGGGTTCGTCGTGGTAGTACTGGCCCTTTGGGCAATGGAGCTGCCTTACTAACTGCTCTTGTTTGGAAGCTCTGTGGTGGAGATGGTGTTGTGTCAACGGAACTGGGTTACTATCTGCTGGGGTTGGGGTTAGATTGGGTGAAGCTGGTTCTCTGACCATCGCAGTAGGGGTACAATCTGCGAGAGTCTGGTTATGTGTGGTAGGGCTGGTTCTCGTGCATGTACAACCGAGGTGCTATCTCCACCAAGAGGTAGCACTGTTTTATTTGAAGACCATGTTTTTACTCCGCTAGATACTGGCATCACCCGCACCAATTCAAATGGCTGATAAACAGGAAACATAGTTGAATGTACAGACATTGTATGAGAGACAGATGCAATAGATAGTGTGGAAAAAAGAGGGCATGAAATTGTTGACATGTATATTGTTTAACTAAAACGGATAGCATGACATAATTTCACATATATGATGTCTATCTAAACTAGATAGCATAGCATAACATAATTCAAAGATATGATGAATAACTAAACAGTATTGCATGACATAATTCACATACATGTTATCTAAGTAATCAGGATCGCATGATTTAATTCACATATGTGATTTATATGCTAAACAGAGGGCATTCGATATGATGTCTGAACTAAGAACATGGTGTTGAATATTGTGTATATGATGTCTAAACTATGCAATGCAAGACACCATATGCATGATATGAGCAGTATAACCATGCCAAGTTAGAGCATACACCTCGGTGGGGGAATAGGACTGGTCATCTGTCTCTGAATCCATCTCTGAAGAGCTATCAGGACCCAACAAGAGATCTGCTTTGACGGGTAGCACTGTCTGCTCTGAAGGCCTTGTTTTCACTCCAGATTTTACCATCTCCCACCCAAATGGCTGATTCATGGGAAGAGTAGTTTAATTTACAAACATTGTCGACAAATGGAAATGTAATGAAGAAAAGGATGGGCAAGATATCATTCAAATATATGATGCCTGGTTAAACAGGATGGCATTGCACATTTCACATGTATTATGGCTGGCTAAAAGACATGAGACTGCATAATTCCCATATATGATATAGAAACTAAACATGTGGCATTACATAACATGTCTAAACTAAGCATATGGCAGTCAAAAGTAGGCAGTGCAAGGCAACATATGCATCATATGACTAACATCATCATGCCAAGGTAGAGAAAACACCTTGGGGGTAAATAGGAGTGGTCACCGCGTCAGAATCCACCTCGTAACAGATATCTTCCTCTGGATTACAATCTGGAGAGAGGGGGGAGGGTTTTCCATTGAACCCATCATGGAGCGATGTCTGCATGACATTGTATTGCCGCGCAAAACTCTTCTCTTTTTCTCTACATGTTCAACATGGTTGTGTACAATATCTGGCATGCATACGAAAAGAATATGGTGAGATTATGTAAGGAGAGCATGCAGAAATCTAGAGTGATGGTAACAACCAGTGGATGGATCCAAAAATAATGATAGCAGGTTGATGATTGCTTTAATTTAATAAAAGACAGATGATGATTGCTTTACTATTTGTTTCCCACCCAAGATGAACAACATAGGCATACCCTAGGTGAACCAGATATTAGACAGAGATACTATTCATTGCTGCCTCGATATGTGCCACACAACTAATTTAGAACTCAAGTTTGAACATTAATTTGGACCTGACTTCGAGTCTAAGAGGTGAACATGACGATAAAGTAGCAGGTAATTTTAAGCAATGCATAACATAAGCAGAAACAAAAGAGTGCGGCCTCTCTTGTGGACCCGTGTACACTCAGGTTCATCTGTTGAGTCGATGATGGTGATGCCGTTGTGGTGGGTGCCGGCGGCAGGGAAGGAGATCTGAGGCGGCGAAATATGGCCAGGAGTCGTGATGTCTGGTTTGGTGGATGCTTCTGTCGATGGAGCAGCTCAGGTGAGGTGGACGACATCGCGGTAGGAGCAGGACAAACCACACAAAGTTTCCTTCGACACCTACCTGTAACTGAAGTAATTCTGTAAGGGCTCATTTGGCTTGCATGATTCTAAAAACGCAGGGATAGGAAAAATACCGGAATAGAGATAGGAATGCACATGGTAAACAGAGCATTTGTAAACACATGATTTCTATCAACTTGGGTGTTTGGTTCACAGGAATTTGAAGAGCAGAGGAATGCAAAGAAACATGGCCAAAATAAAGTGAAACCATGCAAAAGCGTGTACAGTTAGAATGTTATTCTGCCACTAATGCACTTGGTCTTGTTTTCATGCATAGGATTTTGAAAAGTAGGTCCAGGTGGATGTTTTGCTCCATTCCTTTCAACAAAATGGATGAATAATTGAATAGTAGAGTGTCATAGGAAAATTTCCTATTGCTATGTTTTTCCGTTGCCCTAATGGATCGGCATGAATGTAGAGTAATAAGTGATGCAACAGGTGTACAACCTCTTTGTCGTAGCCGTGTCGACCTCAGCATCATTGGTTGGTTGCTGAAGAAGTTGAGGCGGAGGTGCCTGACGGAGGTGTGGAGGAAGATCTGAGGAATCAGAGACGGCGCCTGTGGCAATCGCCTGTTGTGATGGATCGTTCTGTCATTGGAGCAGCTCCGGTGAGCCATAAGACGTCAAGGCTGAAGCAGCACAAGACAAACATCGTTAATCTCAAGTAGGATTCTAGTAGCATCTGTAATAGATGATGTAAAATAGATGTAAATTTTACATCACCAAAAACCACCTCACTACAACAGATGAGGCAAAAACTGTTGACTCTAAACTTAACTGTCGAAACTGAAATTTCATGTGGAATCTGAACGTTACTGTCGAAACTGAACGCAATGGTAGCAGAGAGGCACTTGACATGTAGTTTAGGGAGGGCCTGGAGTTCATATTCAACCTGCACCCCCCTGAGCCGCCAACCACCACCAGCCTCGCCGCCCCAATAAAACTCCCCACCGCCGGTCCGCCGCCCTGAAACAACTCCCCACTGCCGGTCCGCCGCAGCCCCAGCTAGCCCTCTAGCCCCCCCCCCAGCCGAGCTTTTTCTCCGGCGATCCCACGCCACCGCCCCACCACCGCGCCCCAACACGGTGACCACCGCCCCACCCTGAACCCTAAGATAGATAGTGGGTACCTCTTGGCGAGCCCCCTCCCGCAAGGGTGGTTCTTCCTTAACTCCGCGAGCCCCCCCACCCTCAAAATCGGCTGAACCAAAAGTCGATTCAGTGGATTGAAGTATAGATAAATCAGAGCAGAGCAGCAGCACGAGCGAGGGGGGAGCATCAACAGGAGCGCGAGCGAGAGCCGGAGCAGCAGCAGCAGCGCGAGCGAACGAGAGCCAGAGCAGCAGCAGCAGATCCAGCTGGTATGGACGCCGCCGCCAAAGGGGCCTCGCACTGGGGGAGAGCCGCCGTGGAGATGTCGCCCGCGGTGCCGCCTTAGAGGTAGCCGCTCCATGGGGGTGCGGGATGGAGCACCGTTGGCGCAGGGAGGTCGAGTTATGGAGAAGGTGCGATGCGATGAGTGTACAACCCATTTGGTGGCGCCGATTAGGCCTCGGCTTCATCCGAGGAGTCGGTGAGGATGATGCGGTTCCGGTGGATTGGGTTAAGGCGGTGCTGTGGGGATGGAGCAGCCGTGATAGACGAGGCGATCGTCGGAGCAGCTCCTTGGAGGTGGAGGACGGGGTGGCTGTACCGGCGGGACGACGAGATGGACGACGGATCCTCATCCTGGGGGGTGGATGAGGGACATCGAGCTATTGCGGTGGACGACGTCGTCGGGGAAGAGGCTCCGGCTGGGCAGCGGTGAGGTGGCGGATGGAGGAGGGTGGGGTTTCACGGCTGGAGCGGAGAGGTTATGGCGGCCTGGGATTTCGAATGGTGAAAAGAAGGTGATGGGAGGGGGGGACCATGACTTAGGGACGCGCTTGTCCAAAATGTAGGGTGTGTTACAAAAGTACCACCACCGATTTGAACTAGCGGCCCTTTCGGCTCAGGGTTAGAAGGGGGATTTCACGTGTCGGGATTTGGCAGCTGGAGGGAGTTTTCGCGCACGTTGTAATTTCGGGATAGCAAGGCGCGGGTTGTGAAGGCGCCAGTTTTGGGAGCACGATATCTGAATTTTCGGGATATAACAAGGCGCGTGTTAAATTTTAGGGACAAGCCTAACGTGTAATATTGTACTTGTACGTACCAAATCAATTCACACTTCCCTCAATGAAAAAAACGAAAAAAAAATAAAACTAGTCACACCACACAAAGAGAGAGTCTTGTTCCGTTTTACTATACAAATGCTATTCAAAGCTACTCATACCAACATGTTATGTCCAATTAAATTTTTTCGTTGGCTGTATAATGCATGTAACGTACTCATACCAACATTTTAGTGCATTCCAAATGTCTATACTACCGCTGCAATTCGAACTAAATTTGAATTCGTTCTCTATTTCAATAAGAATCTACAATCATGATTGTTGCCAACTTCAACCATCATTCGTGTATTACCTTAACAACACACCACATGATTACTATAGAGATAGATATAAACTATGTGTACTGTATGAACTCGAATTTAATTTTTTGAATACACTTGATGTTGATTCCAAATAATAGTACATTTGATGTACTAACTATATATTCATAATCTAAACCATGTTCCATACGTACATCGTGTTTATCACACAAAGTATAGTGCCCCGCCCCCTACATTATGACAGGTATTTAGCCCTGAGCTACAAAAGCCACACAATGGCCCAAATTATAATCAATGTTCTACATTATGATATCTTCTTCAAGTATCCGTATCCTCTTTTTTATAATGAATTATGATCTTTGTTCGTCTTTTACACCTTCACGATCCTCTTCTCTTTGTAGGTAGCTAGCGCTAACTTTCTATCGTGCATGCACACTCCCACCCCCCTCTCTCCCTCCCTCAACGTCCCCTCCATCGCGCATGTTCGTTATTTCTCTTTAGGTCGTTCACCCGTGGTGCGTGTAGGCCCCCCGGCTCCTTCTTTCCGGCACACACCGGTCGATATACCTCTCTAGCCAAGTGTCCCTACCACAAACACATACTTCCCCTCTTCTCTTCTCACCGTCCATGCCCCCCTTTGTCCAATACGATTCCACGTAGGTGCACACACCCGCCCCTCTTTTCATCGATCTCATACTCGCACACTCCTCCCCCCTCGACATGGTAGGCCTCTCGCACCACCTCCTAGCCGCACCCCTCTCCCCCTGTCTGTCTCTCCGGGCCTTATTTGCTTCTAACACATGCATGCATGTATACGTACCGATCTCCCTACATATAGCCAGGTCGACTATAATTCGTTTTCCCCACGCACTGATAGACTTACCTCACTAGTTATGTCTCTCCCTTTCTTGGACACACGATGGTTGATCTTCCTATGTAGTTACGTATGCTTACCACATCCATATCGTCTCCCCTCATAATCCTTGCATACCCCCCGACCCGTCTCTCACACGCATGTGCATAGATAGACAGATATCCCCCGCCCTCTCTTATTGATATTGCACTCGTACCCTCCGTTCGTCTAGCAGGCCTCTCCCACCATTTGTAAGACGCCACTCCACCACCAACCCTCCGACGCTCTACCTTTGTCTTTCTCCCAACCTTATTCCTCTGCTACACATATCCATGGATGCCGGTCGATCTCCCTCAATTCATAGCCAGGTCCCTCTCCTTCCCCACACATATACTAGTCAATCGGTCTCTGCCCCCCCTCGCCCACACACACCGATAGTCAAACGTTGTAGGTAGGTATCCATGCCACAGAGAAAAACTGCACCTCTGCCCTCTCAAATTCCAGTAGGCCGGCCGCCCTGTATCTTTGATGTGGGCAAACACAAATTCGATGGCACTCTTTATCGATTGCGCAGCCACACACTTCATCCCTGTTTTCGATTCTATCGATATCTCACGTCCATGACTCCATTTCACACACATTGCATATCTTATGTAGCGACCAGACCCAAAAGGATCAAGTCTCTGTGCTCAGTGTCATCCCTGGATCAGTAATGCTGACACCACACAGTACTTCGAAGGATTTATAGCAGAGTAGCAATCACACACTTATTACATCGTTGTCCACAAGGGAACTTAATACAATAATATGGCTTAAGGCCATCTAATAATAACAGCGAAGGCTTGGAAGATAAGTGAGTCCATCAACTCCATCGGCATCACCGAGTATAGAACCACGACCTAACACCTTACTGTCGTTCGAAAAGTCTCTGAACGTGAAAGTTGCAGCCCAAAACGGGTCAAGACATGGAATATGCCGCAATGTAACACATAAAGAGCAATGAAGGAACAAGCCTATACTACATGCATATATGGCTGGTGGTAAGGCTCTACGGTTACATTTGCATAAAGCTGATTTTCCCTACATCAAAGGAATAAATTTATTTAACTATCATGGTGGTTGTTAAACATTGAGAATGGTTGACAGATCCTCAATCCCAATTAAAAGTACTCATCAAAACCCAATAACTTTTATTTAGAAGTAACATGTTGAGATTCACAAGATATTCAATTACCAGATACTCAAATTGTCCATAACCGGGACACGGCTAATCATGAGTAGTTTATACACTCGCAGAGGTTTATGACTTTTCCCCACAAGACTCGATCGCCTCCGCTTGGTTCTCGTGACTACATGGTGTTTAAGAAACGGATGACCGAGACATAGTCTTCGTAAGCGCTTAGCACCTTACATGTGGGTAGACCGTACCAACCTACATCCCCTACATCAGCTAGCCTACCCGTAAGAGTTCGCACAACTTAGTCAACTACGCCAGAGCCCATAATTGGCTTGTGGCTGCACACGGAAGTTTCCAGCTTGAATAATCTTATGATCCCTTAGAGACTGGGTGGCGGTCCGAAGAAATACAGCAAGTCTGATGGAAACCAGTGCCTCAATCCACCCAGATGTGTGTTTAGGTTGCCACCTTAGATAAACCATTAATTAACAATCTCACATCTGTCATGGATATTCACTCACCCAATCCACGCCTACTAGCATAGCATGGCATAATAGCAAACGAGAAGTAACTCCCAAGGTTTCATAAGTAAAACAGGTAATAGGTACTACCTCAATCTACTTCCCAAACCCACAATTTAATTTGATCCTAAACATGCAAGTGTTTGAGGATTTGATCTAATGCATAAAAACTGGGTATGAGAAGGGTATGATCAAAGTGTTACTTGCCTTGCTGATGATCCGCGAGACCTAGGGATTCGAAGTAACAAGCGGCGCGACCGGTGATCTAACGCAGACAAACAACAAGCATACAATAAGTACTCATCTAATGCACGGGGAAATCTCGAATAAAAGATCTAACCAGAAAGTTCAACTTAAGAACCCTGGTTGCAAAAGAATCGAATCGAATAAAGCATCGAAAGTCGGAACTCGAGAGAGAACGACTCGGTTTAGCAATCTAAAACTAGGTCAAAATTTCACAGTAGCAAAACTCTGTGAAAGTAGGTTAGTCGGAACGGCGGTTTCATAACGAAACTCCAGGCGCTTGAATCACCTGATTCCGATAAACGAGCAAGAAATAAAACAGATTCGAAAATCGGATCTGAAATCGAATCAGAAAAATAACGGATTAAATCCGATTAAAAGAAAACGATTTAACGGATTAAATAACGGACGCTCGTTAACAGAACTAATCCAACGAACACGTTTATTGAAACGAACGGTTCGTGAACGCTCGTTAAATAAGAAAACCGAAAAAATAAAACCATCTAGGGTTTTAAAAATCAATATCAAAAAACGGATCGGGTTTTTAGGGAAACCGGATGGGGCGGGCTACTCCGTGATCGCCGTGGGGCTCCGGCGGCGGGCTAGGGGTCGGCGGCGGGTCGGGAGGGGGCGGCGAGGGCGGCGGGGCTCCGGCGTCAGTGAACGGCGGCGGCGGCGGACTCGGCTTGGAGGCGCGTGAGAGAGAGGGGGGCGGTATTTAAGAGGGGAGGGGTGGCGGGGGTGGCTTGGGGAGGGGTGCCGGGGAAGGCGGGCGGAGCGGACTCGGCGGCGGCGGCGTCGCCCCGAGCGGGACTCGGGCGCGGGCGGCGTGCGCGCGAGGGAGAGGAGGGAGGCGGGGCGCTGGGCCGGGCCTGGCTGGCTGGGCCGGCTGGGCCTTGGCCCAGGGGGGGCGGTGCGATTTTTTTTTTAAATTAAAATTTAAACCAAACGAATAAAAAATACCAAATGAACTCCGATTTAAATAAAACAAATTTTCCCCGACTCCTAAAAATGAGTCGAACAAAATGAACTTTAAAAACGGCAAACATGCATATATTTTTAAAATGCTCATTTTTGCCTAAGCAAAATAAATCTTTCAAAAGCCAAATTCGATTTATTTATAAAATCTTCATTTTTCCTAAATGTTGGGAAAGTCATATTATTCGCTCTCTTAATTTTTTTATAGGAAAACTTTATGAAGATAATTAAATAAATCCAATGATCCTATTTTCAAAATTTGAGAAATCCCAAATATGAAAATAATGAAACTTCCAACTCTCTCCGAGGGTCCTTGAGTTGCGTGAAATTTTCTAGGATCGGAAAATGCGAGAAAAATATGATATGCATGATGACCTAATGTATAACATTCCAAATTGAAAATTTGGGATGTTACATCTTACGTTTTTTTGTTTGAGATATCATCCACACATTGCCTCTGTTTCACACAAAACATCTATCTCACACCCACCCATGTACGTACCTGCACCTAAAGAAGAGGTGCACGCAGGGCGCACATACTCACATCTCGTTCCCGGCCACACCCGCGCGGGTACACGGTGGAGTTCATTCTTGTACGAAAAGGCAGCCCATGTGATAATTTGACGCGTATAGCGGTTGTTTACTCGAAGGAGGGTCGGGTACCACGCCTAGACGGAACAAATTTCTACTTGACGCATTAGTATTAAATAAAATGATTGCCATGGGGAAAATGGAATAATCTGCTCCACTATATAGAATGGAGCCTGCCTGCCAGGGTTTGTCTCTCGTCACACCATATCACACAAGGCGGCGGTGGCCTCTCTCTCTCACCGTTGGTTAGTGATCCGGCCGCATCCCGTCCGCCGGCGGAAAGGGAGGATATGCATCGTTTCTCCGTTCGACGGCATTGAGGCAGCACGTCCCGATCTGCGGTGCCCGCCGTTCTCTTTGACCAAGCTCCGGCGTGGTAGGGCCTTCGCCACTTCTCGCTACCGCAGTATGGGCAGATCCCTGCCGCCGGCGCCCTCCTAGTAACATCCAGACGACCCTCAGGTACAGCTTCCTCCGGCCTTGTTCCACTGCCCATCTTCCCGCGTTGCTTCATGTGGATCTTCTTTAGTTGTTTGCTTAAAACATATCTCGGCCGGTGTACTTTCCATCCTGCAATCTCGTCCTCAAACCATTTTTGGTAAACCACCATGCCGCTATATTTCCGTTATTACATGGAATATACTTCTTTTTTGTCGGCCTATGTGTCTTCAACTCGTGTTATTGGGCAGTAATTGTTTCCTTTCTACCTCCTTTTGCAAACAGGGCTATCCATTTTCACCTCGTTGCTATTGTGACCTTTTGGTGAACTGCACAAATCACTTTTTTCTTAAGAGTGTTTTGTGCAATTCCGCCAAAATGTCACATGGGCAATGTTTTTACATTTCTGTGGGACTGCAGAAAGGGAGATTGGTTTTTCTATCCTCCTCATCCAACTCCGTGCCAAATCTTCTCCAACAAGTAGTTAGTCCTAAAGAGAGATCGTAGAGGTGATCGGCTTCTATTTGTGTGTGTTATGTTTCATCATCTAGTTCCATTATTATTGTAATCACACTGACTGGATATCTTTGCAAACAGGGATGGTCCGCTTGATTTTAGTGGAGCTGCACAAAATTATCGGATTGTGGTGTCCTCCATACACCTCTTTTTTGGCTACAGAGCTGGGTGAAACTAGCTGCCAAGCAATGAACACTGTGCCCAGGAAATGGAGCCATGCCTACAAACAACATCGATCAATTATATATTTTTCTTTATTTGTACACCTTCTCACAACTTTGTCTTCAGTTGTGATCTGAATATTGGTGTTGCTCTGCGAACCATTGAGATGCATTAGCAGCCATGGTAGTTTCATTTGTATTTGATGGAATGTTGTAACGAGATAATCTTGAGGCAAGAGGACACATCAATCCTAAGTTGAAACCTTTTTTTCATGCGGGAACCAAATTTGAAACCTTCATAGCATCACAGTACAATTTCATGAAAATTATGCGTACATATAAACAAATCCTGAAGGATTGATAGCAATGCCAGAAACAATTCAACTTCGTTTCGCCGACATGTGGGACATCCTTCATCCGGCTCCACCTGCCATGCAGCAATATTGAGTGCACAACTGCAGGGAAAGATTGATACGTCTCCGTCGTATCTACTTTTCCAAACACTTTTGCCCTTGTTTTGGACTCTAACTTGCATGATTTGAATGGAACTAACCCAGACTGACGCTGTTTTCAGCAGACTTTCCATGGTGTTATTTATGTGCAGAAACAAATGTTCTCGGAATGACCTGAAACTCCACGGAACTTATTTTTGGAAAATATAAAAAAATACTGGAAGAAGAATCCACGTCAGGGGGGCCTCCACCTGTCCACGAGGGTGGGGCGCTGCCCCCGGCGCGCCCGCCTCGTGGGCCCCCTGACGCTCCAACGACCTCAACTCCAACTCCATATATTCGTGTTTGGGGAGAAAAAAATCAGAGAGAAGGATTCATCGTGTTTTACGATATGGAGCCGCCGCCAAGCCCTAAAACCTCTCAGGAGGGCTGATCTAGAGTCTGTTCGGGGCTCCGGAGAGGGGAATCCATCGTCGTCGTCGTCATCATCAACCATCCTCCATCACCAATCTCATGATGCTCACCGCCGTGCGTGAGTAATTCCATCGTAGGCTTGCTGGACGGTGATGGGTTGGATGAGATTTATCATGTAATCAAGTTAGTTTTGTTAGGGTTTGATCCCTAGTATCCACTATGTTCTGAGATTGATGTTGCTATGACTTTGCTATGCTTAATGCTTGTCACTAGGGCCCGAGTGCCATGATTCCAGATCTGAACCTATTATGTTTTCATGAATATATGTGAGTTCTTGATCCTATCTTGCAAGTCTATAGTCACCTACTATGTGTTATGATCCGGCAACCCTGAAGTGACAATAATCGGGACCACTCCCAGTGATGACCTTAGTTTGTGGAGTTCATGTATTCACTATGTGTTAATGCTTTGGTCCGGTACTCTATTAAAAGGAGGCCTCAATATCCCTTAGTTTTCGTTAGGACCCCACTGCCACGGGTGGGTAGGACAAAAGATGGCATGCAAGTTCTTTTCCATAAGCACATATGACTATATTCGGAATACATGCCTACATTACATTGATATTGGAGCTAGTTCTGTGTCACCCTATGTTATGATTGTTACATGATGAACCTCATCCGGCATAATTCTCCATCACCGATCCAATGCCTACGAGCTTTTCATATATTGTTCTTCGCTTATTTACTTTTCCGTTGCTACTATTACAATCACTACAAAACCCAAAAATATTACTTTTGCTATCGTTACCGTTACTTCCATATTACTTTGCTACTAAATACTTTGCTGCAGAAGTTATCCAGGTGTGGTTGAATTGACAACTCAACTGCTAATACTTGAGAATATTCTTTGGCCCCCTTGTGTCGAATCATTAAATTTGGTTTGAATACTCTACCCTCGAAAACTGTTGTGATCCCCTATACTTGTGGGTTATCAAGACTATTTTCTGGCGCCGTTGCCGGGGAGCATAGCTCTATTCCTTGAGTCACTTGGGATTTATATTTGCTGGTCACTATGAAGAACTTGAAAGACGCAAAAACAAAAATTTATCCCTCAACTACGAGGGGAGGTAAGGAACTGCCATCTAGCTCTGCACTTGATTCACCTTCTATTTTAAGTAAGCTTGCGACACCTAAACCTACTTCTGCTATTCATTCTGATATGTCACATGTTATTGATGATGCCACTTCTGCTATGCATGATACTTATGATGAAACTACTTCTATGCTTGATACTACTGTGCCACTTGGTGAATTTCTTGATGAACAACTTGCTAGGGCTGGAGAGAATGAAATTATTGAAACTGATAATATCGATGATAGTGATGATGAAGACTCTCCCCCTAATAAATATGAATTACCTATTGTTCCTGAGGGTTATGTTATGGATGAAGAAGCTGCTAGAGCTATTTTAGCTTGCAATGATAGATATGATCTTAAGAAGTTATTAGCTAAAAGGAAGCAGCAATCTCTTAATGCTAGAATGAAACCTGGCCCTGCTTTTGCTACTTCACCTATCTGTGTTACTGATAAGGATTATGAATTGTCTGTTGATCCTGAGATAATTACTTTGGTTGAATCTGATCATTTCTATGGTTATGAATTTGAAACTGTTGTGGCACATCTTACTAAATTAAATGATATAGCCACCCTGTTCACTAATGATGAGAGAACTCGCTACTTTTATATCCTTAAAATATTTCCGTTCTCATTAAAGGGTGATGCTAAGATATGGTTCAACTCTCTTGATCCTGGTTGTGTGCGTAGTCCCCAGGATATGATTTATTACTTCTCCACTAAATATTTCCCTGCTCATAAGAAACAAGCTGCTTTAAGGGAAATATATAATTTTGTGCAAATTGAAGAAGAGAGTCTCCCACAAGCTTGGGGGAGGCTTCTCCAATTACTTAATGCTTTGCCTGATCATCCTCTTAAGAAAAATGAAATACTTGATATCTTTTATAATGGACTAACCGATGCTTCCAAAGATTACCGGATAGTTGTGCTGGTTCATTTTCGGGGAAAGAACACCGGATGAAGCTGAAATTTATTGAATAATATGTTGACCAATGAAAATAATTGGACACTTCTCGAGCCAACTCCCCGAGCCTATTCCTAAACCAACTCCAAGAAGAGAGGTGTTCTATTTCTCAGTCCTGAAGATATGCAAGAGGCAAAGAAATCTATGAAAGAGAAGGGTATTAAAGCTGAAGATGTTAAGAATTTACCTCCTATTGAAGAAATACATGGTCCTGATTTACCGCATGTCGAACAAACATATGATCCTAATCCATTATCTATTGAAGAAACACATGGTCTTGATAACCCGACACAGGTAGTAAAGGTAAATTCTCTCTATAGATTTGATGAAGGTGATATTCCTCATTATAAGTCTGCTAGACAGCGCTTAGATGAGTTTGACAATTTTATTGTTAAACAAGAAAACTTCAATGCTTATTTTAGTAGAGAATTAAAACACAATTCTTATATGCTTGAACACTTGAGTAATTAAATGGCTAATGCTAAAGGTGAACTTAAACTCATTAGTAAACATGCTTCTATGGTTACCACTCAAGTAGAACAAGTACTTAAAGCTCAGAATGATTTGCTCAATGAATTGAATAGTAAGAATAATGACTATGTTGTTAGAGTGGCTACTAGAACTGGTAAAATGACTCAGGAACCTTTGTATCCTGAAGGCCACCCTTGTTGGAAATATGCCCTAGAGGCAATAATAAAATGGTTATTATTATATTTCTTTGTTCATGATAATTGTCTATTATTCATGCTATAATTGTGTTATCCGGAAATCGTAATACATGTGTGAATACATAGACCACAACATGTCCCTAGTGAGCCTCTAGTTGACTAGCTCGTTGATCAACATATAGTCATGGTTTCCTGACTATGGACATTGGATGTCATTGATAACGGGATCACATCATTAGGAGAATGATGTGATGGACAAGACCCAATCCTACCTGTGTCGGGTTATCAAGACCATGTGTTTGCACAAGATCGTGTAGTTCGTTTGCTAGAGCTTTTCCAAATGTCAAGTATCATTTCCTTAGACCATGAGATTGTGCAACTCCGGATACCGTAGGAGTGCTTTGGTGTGCCAAACGTCACAACGTAATCGGGTGGCTATAAAGGTGCACTACGGGTATCTCTGAAAGTGTCTGTTGGGTTGGCACAAATCGAGACTGGGATTTGTCACTCCGTATGACGGAGAGGTATCTCTGGGCCCACTCGGTAATGCATCATCACAATGAGCTCAATGTGACCAAGTGGTTGATCACGGGATCATGCATTACGGTACGAGTAAAGTGACTTGCCGGTAACGAGATTGAACGAGGTATTGGGATACCGACGATCGAGTCTCGGGCAAGTAACGTACCGATTGACAAAGGGAATTGTATACGGGATTGATTGAATCCTCGACATCGTGGTTCATCCGATGAGATCATCGTGGAGCATGTGGGAGCCAACATGGGTATCCAGATCCCGCTATTGGTTATTGGCCGGAGAGTCGTCTCGGTCATGTCTGCGTGTCTCCCGAACCCGTAGGGTCTACACACTTAAGGTTCGGTGACGCTAGGGTTGTAGAGATATTAGTATGCAGTAACCCGAAAGTTGTTCGGAGTCCCGGATGAGATCCCGGACTTCACGAGGAGTTCCGGAATGATCCGGAGGTAAATATTTATATATAGGAAGTCAAGTTTCGGTCATCGGGAAAGTTTCGGGGGTCACCGGTATTGTACCGGGACCACCGGAAGGGTCCCGAGGGTCCACCGGGTGGGGCCACCTATCCCGGAGGGCCCCATGGGCTGAAGTGGGGAGGGGAACCAGCCCCTGGTGGGCTGGTGCTCCCCCCTTGGGCCTCCCCCTGCGCCTAGGGCAGGAAACCCTAGGGCTGGGGGCGCCCCCCTTGGCTTGGGGGGCAAGCCACCCCCTTGGCCGCCGCCCCCCCTTGGAGATCAGATCTCCTAGGGCCGGCGCCCCCCCCCAAGGGGCCTATATATAGTGGGGGGAGGGAGGGTAGCCGCACCCTAGCCCCTGGTGCCTCCCTCTCCCTCTCCAACACCTCCTCCCCTCCGTAGAGCTTGGCGAAGCCCTGCCGAGATCCCCGCTGCATCCACCACCACGCCGTCGTGCTGCTGGATCTCCATTAACCTCTCCTTCCCCCTTGCTGGATCAAGAAGGAGGAGACGTCTTCCCAACCATACGTGTGTTGAACGCGGAGCTGCCGTCCGTTCGGCGCTCGGTCATCGGTGATTTGGATCACGACGAGTACGACTCCATCAACCCCGTTCTCTTGAATGCTTCAGCTCGCGATCTACAAGGGTATGTAGATGCACTCCTTTTCCCCTCATTGCTAGATAACTCCATAGATTGATCTTGGTGATGGGTAGAATTTTTTTGATTTCTGCTACGTTCCCCAACAGTGGCATCATGAGCTAGGTCTATGCGTAGTTACTATGCACGAGTAGAACACAAAGCAATTGTGGGCGTAGATGTTGTCAATTTTCTTGCCACTACTAGTCTTATCTTGCTTCGGCGGCATCGTGGGATGAAGCGGCCCGGACCGACCTTACACGTACGCTTATGTGAGACAGGTTCCACCGACTGACATGCACTAGTTGCATAAGGTGGCTAGCGGGTGTCTGTCTCTCCCACTTTAGTTGGAGCGGATTCGGTGAAAAGGGTCCTTATGAAGGGTAAATAGAAATTGGCATATCACGTTGTGGTTTTACATAGGTAAGAACCGTTCTTGCTAGAAACCTATAACAGCCACGTAAAAACATGCAACAACAATTAGAGGACGTCTAACTTGTTTTTGCAGCAAGTGCTTTGTGATGTGATATGGCCAAAGGATGTGATGAATGATATATGTGATGTATGAGATGATCATGTTCTTGTAATAGGAATCACGACTTGCATGTCGATGAGTATGACAACCGGCAGGAGCCATAGTAGTTGTCTTTATTTTTTGTATGACCTGCGTGTCATTGAGTAACGCCATGTAAATTACTTTACTTTATTGCTAAACGCGTTAGCCATAAAAGTAGAAGTAATCATTGGCGTGACAACTTCATGAAGACACGATGATGGAGATCATGGTGTCATGCCGGTGACGAAGATGATCATGGCGCCCCAAAGATGGAGATCAAAGGAGCAATATGATATTGGCCATATCATGTCACTATTTGATTGCATGTGATGTTTATCATGTTTTGCTTCTTCTTTGCTTAGTACGACGGTAGTAAATAAGATGACCCCTTATAATAATTTCAAGAAAGTGTTCCCCCTAAGTGTGCACCGTTGCGAAGGTTCGTTGCTTCCTAGCACCACGTGATGATCGGGTGTGATAGATTCTAACGTTCGAATAGAACGGGTGTAAGCCAGATTTACACACGCAATACACTTAGGTTGACTTGACGAGCCTAGCATGTACAGACATGGCCTCGGAACACGGAAGACCGAAAGGTCGAGCATGAGTCGTATAGAAGATACGATCAACATAAAGATGTTCACCGACATTGACTAGTCTGTCTCACGTGATGATCAGACACGGCCTAGTTGACTCGGGTCATGTTTCACTTAGATGACTAGAGGGATGTCTATCTGAGTGGGAGTTCATTGAATAATTTGATTAGATGAACTTAATTATCATGAACTTAGTCTAAAATCTTTACAATATGTCTTGTAGATCAAATGGCCCATGCTAATGTTGCCCTCAACTTCAACGCTGCTCCTAGAGAAAACCAAGTGAAAGATGATGGCAGCAACTATACTGGACTGGGTCCGAACACGAGGATCATCCTCATAGCTGCCAAGAAAGATTATGTCCTAGAAGCACCCATCCCAGAGAACCAAGATGTTATGAACGCTTGGCAGTCTCGTCTTGATGATTACTCCCTCGTTCGGTGCGGCATGCTTTACAGCTTAGAACCGGGCTCCAAAAGCGTTTTGAGCAACACGGAGCATATGAGATGTTCAAGAGCTGAAAATGGTTTTCCAAGCTCATGCCCGGTCGAGATATGAAGTCTCCGACAAGTTCTTCAGTTGTAAGATGGAGGAAAATAGTTCTGTCAAGGAGCACATACTCAAAATGTCTTGGTTGCACAACCGCTTGACTCGGTGGGAGTTAATCTCCGGATGACGTGGTCATTGAGGATCCTTCGCCGCTTCCATCGAGCTACAAGAGCTTTGTGATGAACTTCAATATGCAGGGGATGGAAAAGACCATTCCTGAGGTAAAAAAGGAACATCAAGTGTTGATGGTGAATAAAACCACTAAGTTCAAGAAAGGCAAGGGTAAGAAGAACTTCAAGAAGGACGGCAAGGAGTTGCCGCGCCCAAGAAGCCGCTTGCCGGAAGAAGCCAAAGAATGGACCCAAGCACGAGATCGAGTGCTTTTATTGCAAGGGAAGTGGTCACTGGAAGCGGAACTGCCCCAAATACTTAGCGGACAAGAAGGCCGGCAACACCAAAGGTATATGTGATATACATGTAATTGATGTGTACCTTACCAGTACTCATAGTAGCTTCTGGGTATTTGATACCGGTGTCGTTGCTCATATTTGTAACTCAAAGCAGGAGCTGCGAAATAAGTGGAGACTGGCAAAGGACGAGGTGACGATGCGCGTCGGGAATGGTTCCAAGGTTGGATTGATCGCCGTCGGCACGCTGCCTCTACATTTACCTACGGGATTAGTTTTAAACCTCAATAATTGTTATTTAGTGCCAGCTTTGAGCATGAACATTGTATCAGGATCTCGTTTAATTCAAGATGGCTACTCATTTAAATCTGAGAATAATGGTTGTTCTATTTATATGAGAGATATGTTTTATGGTCATGCCCCGCTGGTGAATGGTTTATTCTTAATGAATCTCGAGCGTAACGTTACACATATTCATAGTGTGAATACCAAAAGATGTAAGGTTGATAATGATAGTCCCACATACTTGTAGCACTGCCGCCTTGGTCACATAGGTGTCAAGCGCATGAAGAAGCTCCATGCTGATGGACTTTTAGATTCTCTCGATTATGAATCATTTGACACATGCGAACCATGCCTTATGGGCAAAATGACCAAGACTCCGTTCTCCGGAACAATGGAGCGAGCAACCAACTTGTTGGAAATCATACATACCGATATGTGCGGTCCAATGAGCGTTGAGGCTCGTGGAGGATATCGTTATGTTCTCGCTCTCACTAATGACTTGAGTAGATATGGATATGTCTACTTAATGAATCACAAGTCTGAGACCTTTGAAAAGTTCAAGGAATTTCAGAGTGAGGTTGAGAATCAACGTGACAGGAAAATAAAGTTCTTACGATCAGATCGTGGGGGATAATATTTAAGTCACGAATTTGGTATGCACTTAAGGAAATGTGGAATCGTTTCACAACTCACGCCGCCTGGAACACCTCAGCGTAACGGTGTGTCTGAACGTCGTAATCGCACTCTATTGGATATGGTGCGATCCATGATGTCACTCACCGATTTACCGCTATCATTTTGGGGATACGCTCTAGAGACAGCCGCATTCACTTTAAATAGGGCTCCGTCAAAATCCGTTGAGACGACACCGTATGAATTATGGTTTGGGAAGAAACCTAAGCTGTCATTTTTAGAAGTTTGGGGATGCGATGCTTATGTCAAGAAACTTCAACCTGAAAAGCTCGAACCCAAGTCGGAAAAATGCGTCTTCATAGGATACCCTAAGGAAACCATTGGGTATACCTTCTACCTCAGATCCGAAGGCAAGATCTTTGTTGCTAAGAACGGGTCCTTTCTGGAGAAAGAGTTTCTCTCGAAAGAAGTAAGTGGGAGGAAAGTAGAGCTTGATGAAGTACTACCTCTTGAAACGGTAAGTAGCGCAGCTCAGGAAGATGTTCCTGTGGTGCCTGCACTGACTAGAGAGGAGCTTAATGATGATAATCAAGGTACTTCGGATCAAGCTCCTAATGAACTTCATAGGTCCACAAGGACACGTTCCGCACCAGAGTGGTACGACAACCCTGTCTTGGAAATCATGTTGTTAGACAACGGTGAACCTTCGAACTATGAAGAAGCGATGGCGGGCCCGGATTCCGACAAATGGCTAGAAGCAATGAAATCCGAGATAGGATCCATGTATGAAAAGAAGTATGGACTTTGACTGACTTGCCCAATGATCGGCGAGCCATAGAAAATAAATGGATCTTTAAGAAGAAGACAGACGCGGATGGTAATGTGACCATCTATAAGGCTCGACTTGTCGCTAAGGGTTATCGACAAATTCAAGGGGTTGACTACGATGAGACTTTCTCACCCGTAGCGAAGCTGAAGTCAGTCCGAATCATGTTAGCAATTGCCGCATTCTATGATTATGAGATATGGCAAATGGACGTCAAAACGGCATTCCTTAACGGTTTTCTTAAGGAAGAATTGTATATGATGCAGCCGGAAGGTTTTGTCGATCCTGAGAATGCTAACAAGGTGTGCAAGCTCCAACGCTCAATCTATGGGCTGGTGCAAGCATCTCGGAGTTGGAACATTCGATTTGATGAGATGATCAAAGCATTTGGGTTTACACTGATTTATGGAGAAGCCTGTGTTTACAAGAAAGTGAGTGGGAGCTCAGAGCATTTCTCATATTATATGTGGATGACATAATGTTGATGGGAAATGATATAGAATTCTTGGAAAGCATAAAGGCCTACTTGAACAAGTGTTTTTCAATGAAGGACCTTGGAGAAGCTGCTTATATATTAGGCATCAAGATCTATAGAGATAGATCGAGACGCCTCATTGGTCTTCCACAAAGTACATTACCTTGACAAGATATTGAAGAAGTTCAATATGGATCAGTCCAAGAAGGGTTCTTGCTCAGATTGCAAGGTGTGCGATTGAGCACGGCTCAATGCCCGACCACGGCAGAAGATAGAGAAAAGATGAGTGTCGTCCCCTATGCCTTGGCCATAGGGTCTATTATGTATGCCATGCTGTGTACCAAACCTGATGTAAACATTGCCGTAAGTTTGGTAGGAAGGTACCAAAGTAATCCCGGCATGGAACACTGGACAGCGGTCAAGAATATCCTGAAGTACCTGAAAAGGACTAAGGACATGTTTCTCGTATATGGAGGTGACGAAGAGCTCGTCGTAAAGGGTTACGTCGACGCTAGCTTAGACACATATCTGGATGACTCTAAGTCACAAACCGGATACGTGTTTATTTTGAATGGTGGGGCAGTAAGCTGGTGCAGTTGCAAGCAAAGCGTCGTGGCGGGATCTACATGTGAAGCGGAGTACATGGCAGCCTCGGAGGTAGCGCATGAAGCAATCTGGGTGAAGGAGTTCATCACCGACCTAGGAGTCATACCCAATGTGTCGGGGCCGATCACACTCTTCTGTGACAACACTGGAGCTATTGCACTAGCCAAGGAGCCCAGGTTTCACAAGAAGACCAGGCACATCAAGCGTCGCTTCAACTCCATTCGTGAAAATGTTCAAGATGGATACATAGATATTTGTAAATTACATACGGACCTGAATGTCGCAGATCCGTTGACTAAACCTCTCCCTAGAGCAAAACATGATCAACACCAGAACTCTATGGGTGATCGATTCATCACAATGTAACTAGATTAGTGACTCTAGTGCAAGTGGGAGACTGTTGGAAATATGCCCTAGAGGCAATAATAAAATGGTTATTATTATATTTCTTTGTTCATGATAATTGTCTATTATTCATGCTATAATTGTGTTATCCGGAAATCGTAATACATGTGTGAATACATAGACCACAACATGTCCCTAGTGAGCCTCTAGTTGACTAGCTTGTTGATCAACAGATAGTCATGGTTTCCTTACTATGGACATTGGATGTCATTGATAACGGGATCACATCATTAGGAGAATGATGTGATGGACAAGACCCAATCCTAAGCATAGCACAAGATCGTGTAGTTCGTTTGCTAGAGCTTTTCCAAATGTCAAGTATCATTTCCTTAGACCATGAGATTGTGCAACTCCCGGATACCGTAGGAGTGCTTTGGGTGTGCCAAACGTCACAACGAATCGGGTGGCTATAAAGGTGCACTACGGGTATCTCCGAAAGTGTCTCATTGGGTTGGTACGAATCGAGCTGGGATTTGTCACTCCGTATGACGGAGAGGTATCTTTGGGCCCACTCGGTAATGCATCATCATAATGAGCTCAATGTGACCAAGTGGTTGATCACGGGATCATGCATTACGGTACGAGTAAAGTGACTTGCCGGTAACGAGATTGAACGAGGTATTGAGATACCGACGATCGAGTCTTGGGCAAGTAACGTACCGATTGACAAAGGGAATTGTATACGGGATTGATTGAATCCTCGACATCGTGGTTCATCCGATGAGATCATCGAGGAGAATGTGGGAGCCAACATGGGTATCCAGATCCCGCTGTTGGTTATTGGTCGGAGAGTCGTCTCAGTCATGTCTGCGTGTCTCCTGAACCCATAGGGTCTACACACTTAAGGTTCGGTGACGCTAGGGTTGTAGAGATATTAGTATGCATTAACCCGAAAGTTGTTCGGAGTCCCGGATGAGATCCCGAACTTCACGAGGAGTTCCGGAATGGTCCGGAGGTAAAGATTTTTATATAGGAAGTCAAGTTTCGGCCATCGGGAAAGTTTTGGTGGTCACCGGTATTGTACCGGGACCACCGGAAGGGTCCCGGGGGTCCACCGGGTGGGGCAACCTATCCCGGAGGGCCCCATGGGCTGAAGTGGGGAGGTGAACCAGCCCCTGGTGGGCTGGTGCGCCCCCCTTGGGCCTCCCCCTACGCCTAGGGTAGGAAACCCTAGGGGTGGGGGCGCCCCCCTTGGCTTGGGGGGCAAGCCACCCCCTTGGCCGTCGCCCCCCCTTGGAGATCAGATCTCCTAGGGCGGGCCCCCCCCAGGGGGCCTATATATAGTGGGGGAGGGAGGGCAGACGCACCCTAGCCCCTGGCGCCTCCCTCTCCCTCTCCAACACCTCCTCCCCTCCGTAGAGCTTGGCGAAGCCCTGCCGAGATCCCCGCTGCATCCACCACCACGCCGTCGTGCTGCTGGATCCCCATCAGCCTCTCCTTCCCCCTTGCTGGATCAAGAAGGAGGAGACGTCTTCCCAACCGTACGTGTGTTGAACGCGGAGGTGCCATCCGTTCGGCGCTCGGTCATCGGTGATTTGGATCACGACGAGTACGACTCCATCAACCCCGTTCTCTTGAACGCTTCCGCTCGCGATCTACAAGGGTATGTAGATGAACTCCTTTTCCCCTCGTTGCTAGATAACTCCATAGATTGATCTTGGTGATGCGTAGAAATTTTTTGATTTCTGCTACGTTCCCGAACAACCGTAAGAGAATTGAACAAGATTCTCTGAGAAATAATATTGATGCACCTAGTCCTTCTAAAAAGAAGAAAAAGAAAAACGATAGGACTTTGCATGCTTCTAGTGAACCTATTCCTGAACCACCTGAGAATCCAAATGATATTTCTATTTCTGATGCTGAAACGCAATCTGGTAATGAACATGAACCTAGCGATAATGTTAATGATGATGTTCATGATGATGCTCAACCTAGCAATAATAATGATGTAGAAATTGAACCTGTTGTTGATCTTGATAACCCACAATCAAAGAATCAACGTTATGATAAAAGAGACTTTGTTGCTAGGAAACACGGTAAAGAAAGAGAACCTTGGGTTCAGAAACCCATGCCTTTTCCTCCTAAGCCATCCAAGAAAAAGGATGATGAGGATTTTGAGCGCTTTGCTGAAATGATTAGACCTATCTTTTTGCGAATGCGATTAACTGATATGCTCAAAATGAATCCTTATGCTAAGTATATGAAAGAAATTGTTACTAATAAAAGAAAGATATCGGAAGCTGATATTTCCACCATGCTTGCTAATTATACTTTTAAGGGTGGAATACCAAAGAAACTAGGAGATCCAAGAGTACCAACTATACCATGCTCCATTAAAAGAAACTATGTTAAAACTGCTTTATGTGATCTTGGAGCCGGTGTTAGTGTTATGCCTCTCTCTTTATATCGTAGACTTGATTTGAATAAGTTGACACCTACTGAAATATCTTTGCAAATGGCCGATAAATCAACTGCTATACCTGTCGGTATTTGTGAGGATGTGCCTGTTGTGGTTGCAAACGTTACTATTTTAACGGACTTTGTTATTCTTGATATTCCCGAGGACGATAGTATGTATATTATTCTTGGAAGACCCTTTTTGAATACTGCAGGGGCTGTTATTGATTGCAACAAAGGCAATGTCACTTTTCATGTTAATGGTAATGAGCATACGGTACACTTTCCGAGGAAACAACCTCAAGTCCACAGTATCAATTCTATTGGAAAAATTCCATCGATTATTATTGGAGGTTTTGAATTTCCTCTTCCTACCGTCAAAAAGAAATATGATATTATTATTATTGGGGATGTGCATATCCCCGTTGAGGTAACATAGTGTTATTCGAAATTTCTCCAGTTCCATGTTATTCGGAATGAGTTTGTTAACAATACTTGATCAACCTTGTTAGTGGATTCCTTTTGATGAGCATGAGATGGATGAAACTAGAAGGCACAACCTTCTGTACCCTCTCTATACTTTTTGTTATTTAGTTGAAATAAAGTAAAAGTAGTATTTTTTCTGTCTATTTTCTTATTTATCCATGCAATATAAAAATACCCCGAAAATAAAAGTTCTCCAAATGCCCTGAAATTAAAATATGATTTTTTCTAGAATATTTGAGAATATCTGGCACTGAGAACACAGCAGGGGGAGCAAGCACCTGGCCACGAGGGTCCAGGGCGCGCCCACCCCCCTGGGCACGCCCCCTGCCTCTTGGGCCATGGTGGCTCCCCTCCACTTATTCCTGCACCCACACACTTCTTCTTCCTCCCAAAAAAATAACCATCCAGCTCAAGCACGAGTTCTAGCTCATTTTGCTGCGATTTTCGATCTCCTTGCTCAAAGCACCTCTCAAAAAACTGCTTGGGGGGATTGTTCCTTGGTATGTGACTCCTCCATTGGTCCAATTAGTTTTTGTTCTAGTGCTCTATTCATTGCAAATTTGTGCTGCCTAGGTGACCATGTTCTTGAGCTTGCATGTCAAATTTATATGGTTCCAAGTAGTTCTAATGCTTGATATAGTCTCTAGGCACTTGTAGGAGTAGTTGCTATCCATTTTGTTGAGCTTGGTTTCACTTTTATTTGAAGTTACTAAAAATTTCAGAATTTTTCAGAAATTAATGAAGAAATTTTTGAGGGGCTCATCGAGCCGAAGCTCGAAGGAAAAGCAAAGTGAGGAAGCAAAGAAGCCCAAATATAATTTGCCTCGTACCGTGGAGGTTCGGCCGTGTGAATGGCCTTCCGATTATTTCTTGAGAGCGACCGGGATTTATGATGATTTTTATGAATTGGCTAAGAATGCAGGCCTCACCGGCTTCCTCCGCGACCAACGCGAACAGTATCTCTTACTCACCAATACTTTTGTGCAAAAATTCTACTATTATCCTAAAGAATTACCTCCTTCAGTAGAATTTCATTTATATGATGTGGTTAAGAAGATGTCACTAGATGAATTTTGCAAGGTTTGCAAAATACCTTTCGAGGGTAGTTTAGAGGAACCACATCGTAAAGATGTGGACGGGTTTATTGACACTATTACTGTAGGGGAAACTAGGAAGGTTTCCGATGCAAGAATCACTAGCATACATTTTCCTGTTTTGCGCTACTTTGCAATATTTGCTAGTCGTTGCCTAACTGGTAGCGGAAACTGTGGAAACCTTAGTGTTCCTGATATTATTATTTTGTTCCATGGTTTACTCTGTGATAACTCTGTTAGTATGGGCGGTATTATTGCTAAACGGCTAAGTCTGAACCATACAAAGGGCCCCATCTATGGAGGTATTTACGCTTCACACCTTGCTGCACACTATAACATACCTATTAGGAACTATGAAAAAGAAGAAAAATTGCTGCCCACTGCTTATTTAGATTATAAGAGTATGGTAGCGCATGACTTTATTGTTAAGAATAGGGAAGGGGCGCTTAAATACAAATTGTTCTTTGATAAACATCATACGAGACTATTACCTTGCCTGCTCCTTCCTTGTTTGATTTATCTGCAGGTCCGTATCTCGTTCCGCTGGCGGCCATTCACGCCTACCGGAACCCTACATCAGCCACAGAGCCGGAGCCGGAACCACAATTCCAACCTCCACGACAATCTAATTACCAGTGGGATCCAGAGATGATTGCCAACCAGTGGCAATCAGAGTCTTTTTCATCTCAGTACGACCCCAACTACAACTTTGGATAACCGCCAGGCCATCCGTGGCAATAAACCAACTTAGGCCAAAAGCCTAAGCTTGGGGGAGTATGTATTTCCCACCGACATTACATTCATGTTCACACATTCATTGCTAGATGGTGCTCATACTCTTTCACTGTAATGTCCATGCTATTTTATTTTCTTTTTCTTGCTTTCTTCTTGTGTGTTTGATAAATCTTAAGAAAAACCAAAAAAATTAGTAATAGCTTTTAGCTAGTTTACTTTTCATGCTGTAGTGGTAATAATTAAAAAGAAAACCCAAAAAGATTTCTCGTTCTTCTTTTGCTTGTTGGGAGCTTTCCCGTATAAATAGTTTTATTTTCTTTTCTTTTCTTTGGGGGTCGACGGGAGAAGACCATAATTAAATTGTTGAAGTGGCTCTTATATGCATTATTGTTGATTTAACCAAGAGCCCATATTGCGTTGTCTTCTCCTGTTTATTGAATGCTCGCAGATTCCAGCTTAGTCCAATGCACGTGCACTATTATTATTATTCACATCGTTCGGTCGTGCAAGTGAAAGGCAATTATGACGATATATGATGGGTTGATTGAGATGAGAGAAGCTGGTATGAAATTGACCTCTCTTGTTTTTGTAGATATGATTAGTTCATCGTTCCTGATTCAGCCTATTATGAATAAACATGTTTGCAATGACAATTAGAGATTATAGTTGCTTATGCCATGCTTAATTAGCTAGGAGCTTATAATGGTTTACCTTGTGTGTCAACATGCTATTAAAATGGTTGTGATGTGGTATGATAGGGTGGTATCCTCCTTTAAATGATTTAAGTGACTCGACTTGGCACATGTAGTTGAAACAAATCAACATAGCCTTCACGATATTTATGTTCATGATGGATTATATCCTACTCATGCTTGTACTCAATGTCTATTAATTTTAATGCATGTTCATGACTGTTGTCGCTCTCTAGTTGGTTGCTTCCCAGTCTTCTGCTAGCCTTCACTTGTACTAAGCGGGAATACTGCTTGTGCATCCAATCCCTTAAACCCCAAAGTTATTCCATATGAGTCCACCATACCTTCCTATATATGCGGTATCTACCTGCCGTTCCAAGTAAATTTGTATGTGCCAAACTCTAAACCTTCAAATGTAATTCTGTTTTGTATGCTCGAATAGCTCATGTATCAACTAGGGTTGTCCGTATCTTCCATGTTAGGCGTGTTATTCTCAAGAGGAGTGGACTCCGCTCCTCACTCACGAGAAAATGGCTGGTCACCGGGATGCCCAGTCCCATGCTTTATGCAAATCGAATCAAAATAATTGCAAACAAAACTCCCCCTGGGACTGTTGTTAGTTGGAGGCACTCGTTGTTTCGAGCAAGGCATGGATTGATGCTTGTTGGTGGAGGGGGAGTATAAACTTTACCATTCTGTTTGGGAACCGCCTATAATGTGTGTAGCATGGAAGATATCGCCATCTCTTGGTTGTTATGTTGACAATGAAAGTATGCCGCTCAAAATATTATTTATCTCTATTTCAAAATCGAGCTCTGGCACCTCTACAAATCCCTACTTCCCTCTGCGATGGGCCTATCTATTTACTTTTATGTTGAGTCATCACCCTCTTATTAAAAAGCACCAGCTGGAGAGCATAGTTGTCATTTGCATCCATTACTATTAATTTATATTGGGTATGACTATGATTGGATCTCTTTTACCATGAATTACAATGTTTAGTCAGTCCTTGATCTTTAAAGGTGCTCTGCATTTATGTTTTGCGGTCTCAGAAAGGGCTAGCGAGATACCATCTTTTTATATCATATTATGATTATTTTGAGAAAGTGTTGTCATCCGAGATTTATTATTATTGCTCGCTAGTTGATTATGCCATTGACATGAGTAAACATGAGACCTAAATGTTATTGTGAATATGGTTAGTCATAATCTTTGCTGAAAACTTGAATGCTGAATTTACATATTTACAACAACGAGAGCAAACAGAGTTTGTAAAATTTTTTCTTTATCACTTTCAGTTTATCAACTGAATTTCTTGAGGACAAGCAAAGGTTTAAGCTTGGGGGAGTTGATACGTCTCTGTCGTATCTACTTTTCCAAACACTTTTACCCTTGTTTTGGACTCTAACTTGCATGATTTGGTTGGAACTAACCCAGACTGACGCTGTTTTCAGCAAACTTTCCATGGTGTTATTTATGTGCAGAAACAAACGTTCTCGGAATGACCTGAAACTCCATGGAAGTTATTTTTGGAAAATATAAAAAATATTGGAAGAAGAATCCACGTCAAGGGGGCCTCCACCTGTCCACGAGGGTGGGAGGCGCGCCTGCCCCCCTGGGCGCGCCCCCCTGCCTCGTGGGCCCCCTAACGCTCCACCGACCTCAACTCCAACTCCATATATTCGTGTTCGGGGAGAAAAAATCAGAGAGAAGGACTCATCGTGTTTTACGATACGGAGCCGCCACCAAGCCCTAAAACCTCTCGGGAGGGCTGATCTGGAGTCTGTTCGGGGCTCCGCAGAGGGGAATCCGTCGCCGTCGCCGTCGTCATCATCAACCATCCTCCATCACGAATCTCTTGATGCTCTCTATCGTGCGTGAGTAATTCCATCGTAGGCTTGCTGGACGGTGATGGGTTGGATGAGACTTATCATGTAATCGAGTTAGTTTTTTTAGGGTTTGATCCCTAGTATCCACTATGTTCTGAGATTGATGTTGCTATAACTTTGCTATGCTTAATGCTTGTCACTAGGGCCCGAGTGCCATGATTTCAGATTTGAACCTATTATGTTTTCATGAATATATGTGAGTTCTTGATCCTATCTTGCAAGTCTATAGTCACCTACTATGTGTTATGATCCGGCAACCCCGAAGTGACAATAATTGGGACCACTCCCGGTGATGACCTTAGTTTGAGGAGTTCATGTATTCACTATGTGTTAATGCTTTGGTCCGGTACTCTATTAAAAGGAGGCCTTAATATCCCTTCGTTTCCGTTAGGACCCCGCTGCCATGGGAGGATAGGACAAAAGATGTCATGCAAGTTCTTTTCCATAAGCATGTATGACTATATTCGGAATACATGCCTACATTACATTGACGAATTGGAGATAGTTCTGTGTCACCCTATGTTATGATTGTTACATGATGAACCACATCCGGCATAATTCTCCATCACCGATCCAATGCCTACGAGCTTTTCATATATTGTTCTTCGCTTATTTACTTTTCCGTTGCTACCTGTTATAATCACTACAAAACCAAAAATATTACTTTTGCTATCGTTACCGTTACTTCCATATTACTTTGCTACTAAATACTTTGCTGCAGATACTAAGTTATCCAGGTGTGATTGAATTGACAACTCGACTGCTAATACTTGAGAATATTCTTTGGCTCCCCTTGTGTCGAATCAATAAATTTGGGTTGAATACTCTACCCTCGAAAACTGTTGCGATTCCCTATACTTGTGTGTTATCAAAGATTCACCCCGGTCGTTGTGCCACAGTAGTAATGACTAGTGAGCAGTCGAATCACAGAGCCCCACCTTCGCCATAGTAAGTTGCTCGGACGAAGCAACCATCACTTCACCTTTCCCACAATAAGTACTAGTACCTCTTTTTTTACTCTAGAAACAACCACACACGAATATTGGCTGTAGCAGCACAGCAACTGAATAAAAAACGAAACCAACCAATGAACTACTACTAATGGTGAGCGTTTGCTAGTATCATGTACTCCGTCCATGTATATAGGGCTTAGTGCGTTTTCCGAGACTAACATTGGTCCTGTTTGGATCCATGGGTTAGAGTTAGTTTGAGCTAGTTGGGGCTCAAATCGCCCTAAATTATCCAAGCATGAGGGTTAAATTGGAGCAAGTTGCACCGAACCCACCAAAAAAACTATCCCACCCAAGAGGTGCTAATTGGAGATAGTTCTCATTGGGCCCACTAGAAAATCACTTTTCTCTCTCCATCAAGTGCATTTATTGTCAATCTAACCATGTCACCCAAACACCTCTTTGGCTACAGTTAGTTTAGGGTTAGTCATGAGTTAGTCTAACCTCTAGCTAAGTTAGAGTATCCAAACAGGAACAGTATAGGACATGCAAGTTGCTCAAAGCATACAGTCAAATTCGTACGTGAAAGGATCTTTTTTTAACGGAACATGAAAGGATCTAAATTATATAAAATCTTATCAATAGTCAAAGGCATCCTTGGAGAATACATTAGGCCCTATATAAAATATTATCAATAGTCAAAATCAAGTGTTCTAAACGAGTTCAAAATGAGAAACTGGACCCACTCATGGCACAACACGCCTGTCTTGTTTGGTCCATCGGTCAAAGCGCTTCCTCTTCTTGGCATAACAATATAGTACATTGTTTGTTTAGAATGCTCTTGGCATGTCGGTAACATGTGATGAGTTAACCGACCTCAATAGATGACAAAAACGCCAGCCCGCTGCACTTTGAGAGAGACGTGGAGCGAGAAGTGATACGGGCTGCTGGATTACTAGAGCTAGGTGTCGCACGGAGGCCAAGAAAAATGGTGATAGCATGGGTTAGCCATGTAGTATGATGTAACTACACTGGGTTGCTGTGTTTCGTACTCTTCCAGTCCACTGTGGAGATGATTGGTTGATTTTATATCGCTGAATAATATAAAATATTATGAGTGCAAATGCTCCACCACGAGGTTCCTTGCTCCTTCTCGGTCGTCGGGAATCTATGCTCTTCCACTCTTTTTTATTGACATGAGCTTTTTTCATCCTTTTGCCAACACGAGGCAACTCGCAGAACGACAATAAGCTTGTTGTAGCGACCAGACCCGAATGGATCCAGTCTCTGTGCTCAGTGTCATCCTGGATCGAGAATCTTGACACCACAAGATTTGAAGGATTTATTGCAGAGTAGCAATCACACACTTATTACATCGTTGTCCACAAGGAACTTATTACAATAATATGGCTTAAGGCCATCTAATAATAACAGCGGAAGGCTTGGAAGATAAGCGAGTCCATCAACTCCAACGGCATCACCGAGTATAGAACCACGACCTAACACCTTACTGTCGTGCGAAAAGTCGCAACGTGAAAGTTGCAGCCAAAACGGGTCAACACATGGAATATCTGGCAATGTAACACATAAGAGCAATGAAGGAATAAGCCTATACTACATGCATATATGGCTGGTGGTAAGGCTCTCTGTTACATTTGCATAAAGCTGATTTTCCCTACATCAAAGGAATAGTTTTATTTAACTATCATGGTGGTTGTTAAACATTGAGAATGGTTGACAGCATCCTCAATCCCAATTAAAAGTACTCATCAAAACCCAACAATTTTTATTAGAGGTAACATGTTGAGATTCACATGATATTCAATTACCAGATACTCAAAATGTCCATAACCGGGGACACGGCTAATCATGATTAGTTTATACACTCTAGAGAGGTTTGCGCACTTTTCCCCACAAGACTCGATTGCCTCCGCTTGGTTCTCGCACTTCATGGTGTTTGAGAAACGGATGACCGAGACATATTCTTTCAGAAGCGCTAGCACCTTACATGTGGGTAGACCGTACCAACCTACATCCCCTACATCAGCTAGCCTACCCGTAAGAGTTCGTGACGACTTAGTCAACTACGCCAGAGCCCATAATTGGCTTGTGGCTGCACACGGAAGTTTCAGTTTGAATAATCTTATGATCCCTTAGAGCACAGGTGGCGGTCCGAAGAAATACTGAGCAAGTCTGATAGAAACCAGGTGCCTCAATCCACCCAGATGTGTGTTTAGGTTGCCACCTTAGATAAACCATTAATTAACAATCTCACATTTGTCATGGATATTCACTCACCCAATCCACGTCTACTAGCATAGCATGGCATAAACAAGCAAACGTAGAAGTAACTCCCAAGGTTTCATAAGTAAAACAGGTAATAGGTACTACCTCAATCTACTTCCCATCCCACAATTTAATTAGATCCTAATCATGCAAGTGTTTGAGGAATAGATCTAATGCATAAAACTGGGTATGAGAAGAGTATGATCAAAGTGTTACTTGCCTTGCTGATGATCCGCGAGACCTAGAGATTCAAAGTAACAAGCGGCGCACTCCGGGTGATCTAACGCAGACAAACAACAAGCATACAATAAGTACTCATCTAATGCACGGGGAAATCTCGAATAAAAGATCTAACCAGAAAGTTCAACTTAAGAACCCTGGTTGCAAAAGATTCGAATCAAAATAAACATCGAAAGTCGAAACTCGAGAGAGAACGACTCGGTTTTGCAATCTGAAACTAGGTCAAAATTTCACAGTAGCAAAACTCTGTGAAAGTAGGTTAGTCGGAACGGCGGTTTCGTTACGAAACTCCAGGCGCTTGAATCACCTAATTCCGATAAACGAGCGAGAAATAAAACAGATTTGAAAATCGGATCTGAAATCGAATCAGAAAAATAACGGATTAAATCCGATTAAAAGAAAACGACGAACGGTTTAAATAACGGACGTTCGTTAACAGAACGAATCCAACGAACACGTTCATTGAAACGAGCGGTTCGGTGAACGTTCGTTAAATAAGAAAACCGAAAAAAAATAAAACCAATCTAGGTTTTTTAAAAAAACCGAACATCTCTTTTTTAAAAACCGGATCGGTTTTTAAGGGAAAACCGGATCGGGCGGGCGGGCGGCTACCTCGGTGATCTCTCCGGGCGAGGTCCGGTGGGCTCGGGCGGCGGGGTGGTCCGGTGAGGTCGGGAGGGGCGGCGAGGGGCGGCGGGCTCCGGCAACGGCGAGAAACGGCGGCGGGCGGCGGCCTGGGGCGGCGGGTCGGCTTGGGGAGGCGGGCGGGTGAGGGAGAGGGGGGCAGGCGGCTATTTATGGGAGGGGGTCGGCGGGTGGCTTGGGGAGGGGCAAGGCTGGCCGGGTGAGCCGGACTCAGGCGTGAGGCGTCGTCTTGTGGGGGGCCAGGCAAGGGCGGCGGCTTGTGAGAGGAGAGGGAGGCGTATTTGGGCCGGGCCTGGCTGGCTGGGCTGGCCTGGGCCTTGGCCAGTAGCGTTTTTTTTAAATTAAACCAAAACGAATTAAAAAATATCAAATGAATTCTGATTTAAATAAAACAAATTTTCCCGACTCCTAAAAATGAGTCGAACAAAATGAACTTTAAAAGCGGCAAACATGCATATATTTTTAAAATGCTCATTTTGCCTAAGCAAAATAAATCTTCCAAAACCAAATTTGATTTATTTATAAAATCTTCATTTTCCTAATTGTTGGGAAAGTCATATTATTCCCTCTCTTAATTTTCATAGGAAAAACTTTATGAAGATAATTTAAATAAATCCAAATGATCCTACTTTCAAATTTTGAGAAAACCCAAATATGAAAATAATGAAACTTCCAACTCTCTCCGAGGGTCCTTGAGTTGCGTGAAATTTCTAGGATCGGAAAAATGCGAGAAAAATATGATATGCATGATGACCTAATGTATAACACTCCAAATTGAAAATTTGGGATGTTACAAACCTACCCCTTAAGATGAATCTAGCCCTCGAGATTCGGGTTAACTAGAAAATAGGTGAGGTGGTCCTTAAGCAAAACTTCCTCTCTTTCCTGGTGGCTTCATCCTCGGTGTGGTGGCTCCTTGAACTTTGCAAAACTTGATAACCTTGCTGCGGGTAACTCTGCTGGCATAATCGAGAATCTTAACGGTTTTTCCTCATATGTCAAGTCATCCTTCAACTGAATGGCTTCGGTGGCACTTGTGTCTCTTAACGGTACCTCTGCTATCTCGGGTGACATTTCTTCAATCGAGAAACATGGAATACATCATGAACTCTGACAGTCCTTCGGCAATTCCAATTTATCATAACTTCTCCCATGCGTTGCAAAATCTTATATGGTCCAGCGAAGCGGGTGCTAACTTTCCTTTCACTCCAAAGCGCTTAACTCCTCGAAGCGGGGATACTCGAGATATACTCTGTCTCCAACTTCATACTCAATCGCTGCGCTTTGAATCGGCATAGCTCTTTTATGCAGGTGGGCTACCTTGAGCACATCTCGAATCAACTTAACTTTCATTCGGACTCCTTAATTAAATCTGGTCCAAACAATGGCGATCTCGGTTTAGTCCCATGACAACGGTGTCCTGCACCTTCTTCCATCTGAGCCTCGAAGGTGCCATCTTTAAGCTGGTTTGGTAGCTGTTGTTGTAGGAAAATTCTGCATCGACAAATTATCATCCCAACTAGATCCATAATCTAGTGCACAAGCTCTCAAACATGTCCTCCAAAATCTGATTGACTCTCTCGGTCTGTCCATCGGTGCGTGGGTGGAAAGCTGTCTTTGAATTCAATCGGGTTCCCAATGTTTCGTGCAACTGGTTCCAAAATTTCAAAGTAAACTGGGTTCCTCTATCCGATACGATGCTCCTCGGAACTCCGTGTAAACACACAATTCTGGTCATATATATCTTTGCCAACTTAGCACTGCTATAGGTAGTCTTGACTGGAATGAAATGAGCTACCTTGGTCAAACGATCGACTATGACCCAAATCGAGTCATATCCTGAACGGGTCTTTGGCAAACCTGTGATGAAATCCATGCCTAGTTTATCCCACTTCCATTCGGGTATCGGCAACGGTTGTAACAATCCTGCTGGCTTCTGATGCTCTGCCTTTACTTTCTGACATACGTCACAAACTGCTACATACTCCGCAATATCCTTCTTCATTCCGGTCCACGTAAAATATTCTTCAAATCCAAATACATCTTGGTATTTCTGGGTGAATCGAATAGGGTGAATCATGGGCTTCTTGCAAAATCAACTTCCGATCTACGGGTCATTGGGCACATAAACACGGTCTTCAAACCATAGGGTATCGTGTTCATCCTCACGAAATCCTTTAGCTTTTCCTTTGCTCATTTTCTCCTTTATAGAGGTAACTTCCTTATCTGCCTTTTGGGCTTCTCGATTTTGTCCATTAGTGTCATTGAATCTCCAATGCTGCTACATAGCCTCTGGAACTATTTCCAAACATAGCTCTCGAAGGTCCTTGGCTAACTCATTGGGTATTCCTCCCATCATTAGGGTATGGGCGTGGCTCTTACGGCTCAATCGTCGCTCTCGACATTAGCCTTTCCGGGTGATAATGCAATCTCATATCATAATCCTTGATTAGCTCTAACCATCTCCTTTGTCGAGATTCAATTCATTCGTGTGAAGATGTACTTCAAACTCTTGTGATCCGTATATACTTCACAATGATTTCCAATGAGAAAATGTCTCCACGTCTTCAAGGCATGCACGGCTGCTAACTCCAAATCATGAGTGGCATAATTCAACTCATGAGGCTTAAGTTGTCGTGAAGCATACTGAAACAACTCTTCCTTCCTGCATAAGCACGGCTCCAAGTCCTCGGCGTGAAGCGCCGCAATACACCTCATAATCCTTAGTCGATCGGCAATACCAAACTGGTGAGGTAACCAATCTTTTCTTCAACTCTTGAAAACTTGCCTCACAGTCCTCAGTCCATATGAATTTGTTTTCCTTCTTCAACAATTCTGTCATAGGCTTTGCAATTCTTGAGAAATTCTCAATGAATCTTCGGTAGTATCCTGCGAGTCCAAGGAAACTCCGAATCTCTCCAACTGTCGTTGGTGCTTCCCATTTGGTTACGGTCTCAACTTTTGTGGGGTCAACTGCTATCCCTTCTCCGGATATAACATGTCCGAGAAATCCAACTTCCTTTAGCCAAAACTCACATTTGCTGAACTTGGCATACAACTGGTGTTCCCTCAGTTTCTCCAAAACCAATCGCAAATGTTCCTTGTGTTCCTCTTCATTCTTCGAGAAAATTAAAATGTCATCAATGAACACCACGATGAACTTATCCAAAACTCCATAAACACTTTGTTCATCAGGTTCATGAAATAGGCTGGTGCGTTAGTCAGTCCAAATGACATAACGGTATACTCATCTGATCCATATCTCGTGGTAAACGCTGTCTTGGGTATATCTTGCTCCCGAATCTTCAAGCGATGGTACCACGATCGCAAGTCGATCTTAGAAAACACTTTGGCTCCTTTCAAGCGATCAAACAGATCATTTATCATAGGTAGTGGGTACTTGTTCTTGATTGTTACTTCATTCAATCCACGGTAATCAACCACCATTCTCAACGATCCATCCTTCTTCTCCACTAACAATACGGGTGATCCCCAAGGTGATGAACTTGGGCGAATAAAACCTTTATCCAATAGTTCCTTAATCTGTTTCTTGATTTCCGCCAAATCCTTTGCGGGCATCCCTGACGGTCGCCGATATCGGGCCTGTTCACGCAACAGCTCGATCAAAAACTCAATGTCTCTATCGGTGGCATTCACAGCAATTCTTAGGAAATACATCAGGATAATCCTTCACCATGGTACTTCTTCTGTACCACTCTCGATAAGCAATTTACTTGTGCTCTCCTCGGCTCGTGCCGTGATACATACTTAATCCTTCTTCCTTACGGTGTGGTGAGCAAAATTGACCTTGTGGTACAATCTATGTTTCCTCCATACTTTGATAACCAATCCATTCCTAATATCACATCCAATCCTTGGGATTCCGAACTATTAGGTGCGAGGGAAAACATAGTGTCCAATCCTTAGTGGCGGTCGATCACACCATTTACTAGCCATGTACTCTGCTCGGGTGAGGTTACTAGCATGGGTGACCTAAGGGCTTGGGTCGGTAACTTGTACTTATCCACAAATCCCTTGATATGTATGAATGCGATGCACCAAGATCGAAAAGAACAACTGCGATAAATGACTTAACCAAAAACTTACCGATTCATGCATCGGGCTGATCTTCAACCTCCTCCACATCAATGTGGTTCACATCCCCTGTTGAAAGGGTTTGGCTTCTTTCGAGCTTCCATTGCCATTTCCATTCGCCTTACGGGCGACAGTCATTTGCATAGTGCCCGATCTTGCGGCACTTAAAGCAAGTAATGTGACTCAGTCTACCTTGGATGGTGTTGACGGGTTGGTGCGGTTCTGTCCATTGCTTCCTCCATTCCGTTCCCATTCTTGGTGCCATTATGGTTATCGAATTACCTCCTCCATGGGTATCTGAAACTGAATTCCTGATTTAGGGGCATAGCGAGGCTTCGCTGGGATCGAGTTATACTTCCCTTGTCCATACTTCCGCTTGCAGTTCTCAATTTTGCTGCTTTCCTTCAATCATGAGAGCTCGGTCTACTAACTCCTGGTAGTTGTTGAAACTTGCTACCATCAACGGCATCTGAACTCATCATTCAGTCCTTCTAGAAACTTCTCTGTTTAGCTGCATCCGTAGTAACGTCATCCAGGGCATAACGTGCTAATTTGCTAAAATCATCCACGTCGCCAACAGATCCTTCCTCCTTGGCGTAAGTTGCGAAACTCACGCTTCTTCATGGCCATGGCTCCTGCTGAAACATGGGCGGTCTGAAAGCTTGTCAAACTGGTCCCATGTGGCGGTGTCTCACGGGTAAGTGGCTGTGAAAATTCTCCCACCATCTCTGCTGCGGGTCCTTCAAGCTGGTGTCTGCAAACTTCACTCTTTCACCATCTGTGCATCCTGCGATGGTCAGCTCCCTTCCTATCTTGGAGCCGGTCATACGCCACAATCGGCTCGGTGCTCTATGGAATACACCGCGGGTTCAGTCTAAGGAAGCGAGTCGGATGATCCGCGGTGGTGGTGGTGGCGGTGGGTTGTTGTTGTTGTTGTTCGCACCAATGTTTGAATCAGGGTATACGCTGCTGGATCAATTGGGTGATCTCTGGCGGGAAAACAAATCCGGGTCGCGTCTCGGAGGCATCGATGGGTTTAGAAAAGAGAGAAATGTAGAATAGAATGAGGTCTAAGGAATCACTACCCAAATGCACATGAGCAAAACACACAAAATCACTTCATTCAATCAAACAAGGGCTTACAACGATCTAACTATCGCAAAAGTGCGTGTACTATAATGTTTACATGGAGGAAATACTACTAATATGTGGGGACTTCTATTAATTTGAACCGGTGGAAGACTCCATGATGTCCGCTCCGACCGTCTTCAAAGTCGGGTTCACTTGGATCCGAATCGGTGTCGTCGATGTTAATGTAGTCGCTTGGGTATTCGACATCTGGTCTTCATTCCTGGCGCCAACTTCTTCTTGAGTTCTTCGATCTCGTACTTAAGATCGTTATTGTGTCTTGCCGAGCTACGATCTCTTCCATGTAGTCCTTGCGTGTAGTCTTTAGTTCTCCTTCGGTTCGATGATCCTTCCTTTGTCTTACGCAACTCCAACATGGCATTGCACATTTGGTTCTCTGGCGTCGAATGTGCTGGTTTAACTCTGGATGAAAGCTGCAATGGATCTATCCTTCTTGGTGTTGACGACGTCCCGCTTGTCATCTCGGCGTCCATAAATCTGGTAGATGGTATCCTTGAGGTCTTCTTGATAAACTTCCCCAATCGTCCCATGGTGATGTGAGCTGCCATGCTCTTTCCGGACTCAAGTTGGTGCAATGAAAACACTATCTATAGGCTTGGTGATTGGGGCGAATGTTCTTCTGGAGCGTGAGCATGAATCTTCAGCGCTCCTCTTGAGCAGAGTGGCGTTGAAAGTTCGGTGAAGCTTGGTAGTCAATGTTCGGTACTTAGTAACTTCCTTCAAGTGAAATCCAAAAGGTGTGCCTTCATCCGGTTGGGTGTACTTGATCTTCGCGTCCGTCATCCTAAAGAGAGTAGAAAAGATGAGGAGTTAGAAAATGGGAAGAGAGTAGTGATCTATGGCTTTAACTTAGTGGTCGTGTCCTCTGATCGGCGTGTGCTCGATACCATTCTCTGTGAGCGACCAGACCGAATGGATCTAGTCTCGTGCTCGGTGTCATCCTCGGATCGAATGCTGACACACACAGATTACTGAAGGATTTATTGCAGAGTAGCAATCACACACTTATTACATCGTTGTCCACAAGGGAACTTATTACAATAATATGGCTTAAGGCCATCTAATAATAACATGGAAGGCTTGGAAGATAAGCGAGTCCATCAACTCCAACGGCATCCGAGTATAGAACCACGACCTAACACCTTACTGTCGTAAATCGAAAAGTGCATAGCGTGAAAGTTGCAGCCAAAACGGTTGACACATGGAATATCTTGGCAATGTAACACATAAGAGCAATGAAGGAATAAGCCTATACTACATGCATATATGGCTGGTGGTAAGGCTCTCTGTTACATTTGCATAAAGCTGATTTTCCCTACATCAAAGGAATAGTTTTATTTAACTATCATGGTGGTTGTTAAACATTGAGAATGGTTGACAAAGATCCTCAATCCCAATTAAAAGTACTCATCAAAACCCAACAATTTTTATTAGAGGTAACATGTTGAGATTCACATGATATTCAATTACGGATACTCAAAATGTCCATAACCGGGACACGGCTAATCATGATTAGTTTATACACTCTGCAGAGGTTTATGACTTTTCCCCACAAGACTCGATCGCCTCCGCTTGGTTCTCGCACTTCATGGTGTTTGAGAAAGCGGATGACCGAGACATAGTCTTTCGTAAGCGCTAGCACCTTACATGTGGGTAGACTGTACCAACCTACATCCCCTACATCAGCTAGCCTACCCGTAAGAGTTCATGACGACTTAGTCAACTACGCTTGAGCCCATAATTGGCTTGTGGCTGCACACGGAAGTTTCAGTTTGAATAATCTTATGATCCCTTAGAGCACAGGTGGCGGTCCGAAGAAATCTGAGCAAGTCTGATAGAAACCAGTGCCTCAATCCACCCAGATGTGTGTTTAGGTTGCCACCTTAGATAAACCATTAATTAACAATCTCACATCTGTCATGGATATTCACTCACCCAATCCACGTCTACTAGCATAGCATGGCATAAACAAGCAAGCGAGAAGTAACTCCCAAGGTTTCATAAGTAAAACAGGTAATAGGTACTACCTCAATCTACTTCCCATCCCACAATTTAATTAGATCCTAATCATGCAAGTGTTTGAGGAATAGATCTAATGCATAAAAACTGGGTATGAGAAGAGTATGATCAAAGTGTTACTTGCCTTGCTGATGATCCGCGAGACCTAGAGATTTGAAGTAACAAGCGGCGCACTCCGGGTGATCTAACGCAGACAAACAACAAGCATACAATAAGTACTCATCTAATGCACGGGAAATCTCGAATAAAAGATCTAACCAGAAAGTTCAACTTAAGAACCCTGGTTGCAAAAGATTGAATCAAAATAAACATCGAAAGTCGAAACTCGAGAGAGAACGACTCGGTTTTGCAATCTGAAACTAGGTCAAAATTTCACAGTAGCAAAACTCTATGAAAGTAGGTTAGTCGGAACGGCGGTTTCGTTACGAAACTCCAGGCGCTTGAATCACGATTCCGATAAGCGGCGAGAAATAAAATAGATTTGAAAATCGGATCTCAAATCGAATCGAAAAATAACGGATTAAATCCGATTAAAAGAAAACGACGACGGTTTAAATAACGGACGTTAGTTAACAGAACTAATCCAACGAACACGTTCATTGAAACGAGCGGTTCGGTGAGCGTTCGTTAAATAAGAAAACCGAAAAGAAATAAAACCAATCTAGGGTTTTTAAAAACGAACATCTCTTTTTAAAAAAAACCGGATCGGTTTTAGGGAAAACCGGATCGGGCGGGCGGGGCGGCTACCTCGGTGATCTCTCTCGGCGAGGTCCGTGAGGCTCGGCGGCGGGGTGGTCCGCGGGTCGGGAGGGGCGGCGAGGGGCGGCGGGCTCGCAACGGCGAGAACGGCGGCGGCGGCGGGCTCCTGCGGCAAGCGGGTCGGCTTGGGGAGGCGGGCAAGGTGTGGTGAGGAGAGGGGGGGGGGCGGCTATTTATGGGAGGGGGTCGGGGTGGCTTGGGAGGGGGGGGCGCGGGTCGAGCCGGACTCGGGCGGCGGGGCGTCGTCGGGCGGCGGGGGGCACATGGGCGGCGGCGGCTTGTGAGGAGAGGGAGGCGCTGGGCCGGGCCGGCTGCTGGGCTGGGCTGGGCCTTGGCCAGGGGCGCTTTTTTTAAATTAAACCAAAACGAATTAAAAAATATCAAATGAATTCTGATTTAAATAAAACAAATTTTCCCGACTCCTAAAATGAGTCGAACAAAATGAACTTTTAAAACGGCAAACATGCATATATTTTAAAATGCTCATTTTGCCTAAGCAAAATAAATCTTCCAAAACCAAATTTGATTTATTTATAAAATCTTCATTTTCCTAATTGTTGGGAAAGTCATATTATTCCCTCTCTTAATTTTCATAGGAAAAACTTTATGAAGATAATTTAAATAAATCCAAATGATCCTATTTTCAAATTTTGAGAAAACCCAAATATGAAAATAATGAAACTTCCAACTCTCTCCGAGGGTCCTTGAGTTGCGTGAAATTTCTAGGATCGGAAAAATGCGAGAAAAATATGATATGCATGATGACCTAATGTATAACATTCCAAATTGAAAATTTGGGATGTTACACTTGTTTACTATGCCTTCTCCATCGCCAATGCGTGCGTGATGGCTCGCAGCATGAGGAGTAACTTTTGCTGCGGTGGACGTGCAGCATTCATAGTGGGAGTAACATGCTCCTAGGTACTAACATAGTGCATTCCAAGACAAGTTTGCTTATGTGGCATGTATTTAATGAGGAGAGATGTGTTTAGAGTAACATAATATGTAGTGTGGGGCACAAGCGAGTAATCCATTGTAGAAACTAGGGTGGTGCCGGATTAATTCCGCATGTAAATAAGCTTGTAACCGTGGATTTGGGGCTCTTTCCCCTCTCTTTTTTAATGAATGATACGCACACTCGTGCATATTCGAGAGAAAAAAATATGTTACTGTAACATAGTGCTTTCCAAGAGAGGATCAATGAGTCTACAAGGTAATAAATGAAGCCAACTAGTATGACACTACTACTATGTTACTTTGCATTATGGAGGTAGTAACTTAGACTAGTTTCATATGCATGACACTAGTCTAAGTTACTCTGCACTATGACTAGCCTAAGAGCATGGTTAATAGTATAGCCAGCTGATGGCTATAAGGAACTGCCATGTCATGTATAGCCATCATTTATAGTCACTCATATAGTAGTGTGGGCTATAAGGTTGCCTATAACATCACTTAGTACTTTTTTCAACCTTCTCTCTTTCTCTTTCTTCACATTTATTCTATTTGTCTAGGAATCCACATATAGCTAGGCTCTTGCATGAGAGCCCACTCCCCATAATTTTCCTCGTCATCATCTGAGTCCTAGAGGATCTCACCCACATCATCATTAGGCATGCAGCCGCCTTGATAGACAACGTGCGCAGAAAGAGTAGAGGCGACTGGGGACGCACCACATCGTGGGCACTCCGTACGTGCTCGTGTGCGTGCAGCGTGCGTGCTTTTCCATCGGTGCTAGCTCTAAGGCCGAGGTTGCGGTCGTCTTCGTCTCCAACTAGTCATTTACCAACGACGGCAAAGAGGTGCTGCAAGAGATTTGTAGGCGCCGTTGTGTGCGATCTTCGCCGTAGCACGACGAACTGGACGTCACCGCAGATGGCGCACGCCTCCATGCAGCCGAGTGTGTGCGCATGCATGTGTTATTCACGTGCATTCTGCGGCCAAGTGTGTGTGCATGTATGTGTTGTGTACGTGCCTTGTGTGCTCCATGCTGTGCGCGTATGTGAATGAGTTGGATCGGCATGAGTTAGTGCGTTGGCCTGTGTACATGCATGGCTGCATGCGTCATGTACATGCGTGGCTTCTTGCGTGGTTATCAATATAAACTATAAAACATCTTCAACTTAGCATCCTGATGTAGCGTCTCTACTCCCTCCGTCCGGTGAAGAGTGTATGTTTGGGTTTAAAATTTGTCCACAAAATAGTGTACTTCTATCTTTCCAATGTACTTTAAAGTATTTTCTCTCATCACACGGTAATCAAGACCAATAGCATTCTATACATAGTCTTCTTAATTTTTACATTCACTTAGCTCATTGGGGGTTGGGTAATTAAATAGGAGAGAGATAGTGGCTTTTGCATCTTCCCAATGCGTTGTTTACTTCACTCTATAATTTGTCCTAAAATTTCTAGATGTACACTTTACACCGGACGGAGGGAGTAGTGGTTAGCGAAGAGTTCATGTTCTTTTATTTGTTTATAGGTGGGCAGGCGGCAAAAATAGGGGAAAACGCGTAAGGTTCCTTGCAGACGCTCCACCGCGAGGTTCCTTGCTCCTTCTCAGTCTTCGGGAATCTAAGTTCTTCAACTCTCTTTTTTACGTGAGTTTTCTTAATCCTTTTGCCAACACGCGAGACATCTAGCATCAAGGTGCGCGTGTCATGCAAGAAAATGGAGATAATTAGATAAACAGTGCATAAGTGAGTCATGCACTTCGATGGCACCTACTACGCAATATTTTTTCTCCTCGATGGCACGTGAATAGTGCATGTACTCAACGTCGGAGCACAGGATGGGGGGTAGCCATGACATGGTCAACCCTTTTTTGGAGAGAGTGCGTACTAAATAACTATGATGTGTCCCGTCAACTCGCAGAACGACGAGAAGCCTACTTACTACGCCTTCTCCCTCGCCAACACGTGTGCGGTGGCTCGCAGCATGAGTAGAAACTTTTGCTTACAAGCGGCGGACGTGATGCAGTTCATTTGGCGTCAGATTGCCAGAAGTACTATTGTAGTACCATCATTGTTTTTCGACTTCCGGAAGAGGCAAAGAGGCAAGCTCAAGGTCACCTACTAACTTAGGCTAGGCATAGTGGGAGTAACATAAGTAGGGTACCTCCTTTTGTATTCTAGAAACAACCACGCGCGAATATTGGACGGTAGCAAGACAAAGAATGAATCAAAAAATCGAAACCAACCAATGAACTACTACTACTGGCGAGCGGTTGCTAGTATCATGTACTCTGTCTGTCCATGTATATAGGGCTTAATGCGTTTTTCGAGACTAACTTTGGCCCTGTTTGGATCCATGGGTTAGAGTTAGTTTGAGCTAGTTGGGGCTCAAATAGCCCTAAAGTATCCAAACATGAGGGTTAATGTAACATCCCAAAATTCTAAATTTTGGAATGTTATAAACAAATAGATAGATTTGATTGATTGTTTGATTGATTGACTGAAAGTGAGTGAATTGAAACTTTTGAAAGTTAAATGAGAGGAATAAAGGACTTTCCCTAACTTTCATTTTTGCTTTTATGATCTTCGAATTCAAATTCTTTTCATCACAAAACCACGGAGAGAAGATGACATGACTTCTTCCATTTATTTAAATGACAAGGGTGTTGAAAATATTTGAATTTCATTTGGAAAATATTTTCCAATTCTGAAACTTTATGCAACTCAATGATTTTCACGAGCGAAGATAAAATGACTTCTTCAAAACATATGAAATATGAGTTGGGAGTTTCAAAGAAATAAATTCAAAGTTCTTCTGAATTTATTTTCAGTTTGGAGTTATTTGAATTTTATTCAAATTATTTTCTCCAAAAATAAAATACATGGAAAATAGGGTAACATGATACCCTACAACAGAAAATTGAGAGGAATAAATTTGAATTCATTTTGGTATTTTTAAAATAATTTTTATAGGATTTTACTAGAGCTGAAGCACTGTTTGTTTTATTTGAATTTGTGTATATTTTATTTGAAGCTAAAATAATGTCCATGTTGTAGAAAATCTTTTTCTGCTAATTTTGGTATATTATATGCCTATATAAAAGTTTTAGTTATTTTGTTTTTTTTATTTTAAGTTCTGTGAAAATTTTGTTTAAAAAAAAAAGCTGCAGCGCCTTGGGCCAAAGGCCCAAGCCGCCTAGGAGTCACCGGCCGGCCGAAGGCCACAAGGCCAACGCACCACGCACCTAGGGGAGCCAGGAGCCCCAAGTTTCCTATTCTTTTACGATTCCTAGTAGAATTTGACCCCGTTTTTTTTTCCTAGGATTCCTAATCCTAATCTATTTCTTGTCCACTACCCCAAGCAAAACCCCTCCCCTTTCCAATATAAATACCCAAGCACCCCCCCTCCAACACATCAAATCAACTCTCCTCTCCTCTCCTCCGCAGCAGCAGCAGCAGCAGTGCCGCCGCCGCCATAGCCGCGCCGCCGCCGCCCTCGCCGCCGCCCTCACCAGCGCCGCCGCCGCCACTTGCCGCCGTCGCCGCCCTCGCCGCCGCCTCTCACAGCGCCGCCGCCGCCCTCACCAGCGCCGCCGCCGCCACTTGCCGCCGCCGCCGCCCTACGCCGCCACCGCCGGAGCCCCTCGCCTCTTCGAGGTACTAGCCCCGCGCCGCGTCACGTTTTCTAGATCGGTTTTCTAGATCGGTTTTCTAGATCGGTTTCCGTTCCGTTTTCTAGATCGGTTTTTCGTTTCGGTTTCCTTTCCGAAACCCTAGATCGATTTTTCGCGGTTTTCTTTCCGGTTTTGTTTAGCGGCGTTCGCTCGATAGATTTTTCTTTTTATTTTTAATTTCCGTCATGGACCTATCCGTAGTGTCCCTAATCTTCAAACGGCTATAACTTTTTACTCATAAGTCGGAATCCAACAAAACGAACGCCCACTTCTTCGTTATGATCTCCTCTATCCAGTAATACAACTCAAACATGTTTTTGAAAGTTTTAGAATTTGAATTCAAACAGATTTGTATTTGAACTTCGTTTGATCATAACTTGAGTTTTATAACTCCGATTTAGTTGATTCTTTTTGCAAATCGAAGCTCTTGACCTAAACTTTCTGATAAGGCCAAATACACATGGTTTTGGTACTGTTAGAAATTGTTTTATGCTGCAAGAGTTATTATATTTGGTTTTGACGTTTTCCGAATTGTTTCTTCGATCCTTCCGATCTTTTGAGTGATTGCTTATGTGTGGTTACTATTGCTTGATTACGATAGATTGACGGAGTGTGACGAGTAGATCTATCAAGAGTTTTGAGTCTGAATCATCTTCATCAACTTTGCAGGCAAGTAACACTTGATCATACCTTTTCTACTACCCAGTTTTATGCATTAGATCTATTCCTCAAACACTTGCATGGTTAGGATCTAATTAAATTGTGGGATGGGAAGTAGATTGAGGTAGTACCTATTACCTGTTTTACTTATGAACCTTTGGGAGTTACTTCTATGTTTGCTTATTACGCCATGCTATGCTCAGTAGAGCGTGGATTGGGTTTAAGTGAATATCCATGACAGATGTGAGATTGATAATTAATGGTTTATCTAAGGTGGCAACTTAAACACACATCTGGTGGATTGAGGCACTGGCTATTCCAGGACTTGCTGTCAAGGCACACAGGTAGACAGGATTTGCCTGTATTTCTTCGGACCGCCACCCAGGCCCAAAGGGATCATGAGATTATTCAAACTAGAAACTTCCGTGTGCAGCCACAAGCCATTATGGGCTCTGGCATAGTTGACTAAGTTGTGCGAACTCTTACGGGCAGACTAGCAGATGTAGGGGATGTAGGTTGGTACGGTCTACCCACATGTAAGGTGCTAGCGCTTCTGAAAGACTATCTCTCGGTCATCCGTCTCTCAAACACCATGTAGTCACGAGAACCAAGCGGAGGCGATCGAGTCTTGTGGGGAAAAGTCGCAAACCTCTGCAGAGTGTACAAACTAATCATGGTTAGCCGTGTCCCGGTTATGGACAATTTTGAGTATCTAGTACTGGATATCCTGTTGATCTCATCCGTTACTTAATATAATTTGTTTGGGTTTAATGAGTACTTTTAATTGGGATTGAGAATGCTGTCAACCATTCTCAATGTTTAACAACCACCATGATAGTTAAATAAATTTATTCCTTTGCAGTAGGGAAAAATTGGCTTTTTGCAAAAACTGTAACCATAGAGCTTTCCACCAGCCATATATGCATGTAGTATAGCTTATTCTTTCATTACTCTCTATGTGTTACATTGCCAGCATATTCCATGTGCTGACCCGTTTTCGGGCTGCAACTTTTCATGTTGCGAGCGTTTGAACGACAGTAAGTGATACGTTAGGGTTACGATTTCCTATACTCAACTTTGCGTTGGTGTTGATGGGAATCCACAACCTTGTTGCTTCCGCTATATATTTGGATCGAGGTAATAGTATTTACGTTACTTTATACATGTGATTTACCTCTGTTATAAATCCTTGAGTCTTGTGTGTGTCAAACATACCGATCCAGGGATGACACAAAAGCACAGAGACTTGATCCATTCGGGTCGGGTCGCTACAGAGATGGTATCAGAGCACATGTTGACTGTAGGACGTGACCCTAGAAACTAACAAGCCCATAGGAAAGATTTTTCTCTACAACTTCATTTTCAAAAAGATCTTTTACCTCTCTTCTCTTCTGAGCTTATTCAAATATTCCTTTTTAGTGAGACCATACCCCTTTTCCCTTTTGACCACTCGAAGATTTGACTGATGAGACCACTCCAAGGAGACAAGATATCGGACAACTAAGACCATTTGGAATGAAGATGATTTTACCGTGTAAACGGAAACTACAACGGTGAAGACTCCGAAGACTAGGAGATTTGAAGGCTCCAAATAAATTCCGGATTTGTATGACCTAGGAAGGTTACGCTTATGGAACTTGGCAGACTATGGAAGTTATCAATAACCGAGATCAAGGTGTATCGTAGAAAGACTGGAACATGGAGCATTAGAATTCAAAGCTTTGTCAGGAAAACCCTAAGGCAGGAGATATCAACTATGGAATGATAGCTCATGAAAATGACAAGAGCAGAAACACGCTATCCATGATGTTATCGCCCGCCTATGCTATTGTCACCGTGCGGAGTTAAGCATGCAGATGCATGGAAGGATTGGATGGTAGAAATCTAATGGAGCATCTATCTGCAAACGTTGGAGTTTTAACCTTAGCTGGTGTATCACCAGGATCTGGAGTATTACATGAAGAAGTTTAAGGTGGATCTGCAGGAAGCAGTATTTGATAAGGAAGCAGTTCGTGAAGAACTCGGGACCCGAAGCTGAAAGTAGACAAGATGAAGGAGCAAAACATCGAGATACCGGAGATTTGTGATGGCGATCGAAGGACAGAGGATCATGGATCATGTCAAGGATGTTGAAACCGGCGGTTGGAGCGTAACTCGAGAAATATTGAAGGGCGTCGCGAGAGACTTGGCGGCCAACAGAGATGATCTGGCAAAAGAACTTGAGAAGGACAAGCATGATCAGAAGGAGCCATCAGAGACATGAACAAGATTGGAAGAGTTTGATGACTTTGAAGTTTTATTGACCGTTAGAAGACCAAACCCCTGTTACATACCTACGTTAGATACGACGATTGTGAGCTGTCATTTGTTTGATGTTTTCCGACAACCACAATAAAATATGTCTTTTCAAAACCATTGTTTGTATTGTGTGCATTCCTCTCGATCTCTCTTATCCCACCCCAAACCCATGGACCCATTAGAGGATGGATGGAGATGAGCTTGTAATTTCCGGACCAATGAGTCAATTGGAGACAGACCGATGGATTCAGAACATGGAGGATCATATGAAGAATAACCCTACAGCCAGAAAGGATATGACCCAGCATGCTCTTCAGTGCTTTGAAAGAGGTGCTGCTAATTGGTGGAGGATGTACCAAACCATCAATGGATTGCAAAGAGTAACCACTTGGGAAGACTTTAAGTTGACTTTGCTAAAGTCTCGGTTTGTGACCCAGAAGTTGAAGCCTTATGGAAATGATATGGAGAAAGTGCATGCAAGCTTTGTGGAGAAATAGGACACAACCATAAAGAAAATAAGGACGAATACCCTCATAATCGGAGGATTATCAAAGGAGTTAGCCGAGGATTTTCAGGGAACTTTGGTTGGAGATTGTTCCCAAAGGTTTTGTTGCAGCAATGGAAGTTCAGTCTACATTGTTGAGAAAGATCCGTGAAGCTCAGAAGGATGACAAAGATATTGTTGAGGTAAAACAGAGGATGAGCAAAGGAAAGGCCAAAAGTTTTCGTAAGGATGAGCACGACACCTTATGGTTTGAGGACAGTGTACATATACCCAATAATGCAAAGATCAGGAAGTTAATACTTCAGGAGGCTCATGACTCACCATACTTGATTATACGAAACACCAAGATGTATTTGGATTTGAAGGAGTGTTTCTGGTGGACTGGTATGAAGAAGGATATTGCGGAGTATGTAGTCGTAAGTGATGTATGCCAGAGAAAGTAAAAGCAGAGCATCAGAAGCCAGCAGGATTACTACAGCCTATGCCGATACCCGAATGGAAGTGGGATAAGCTTGGCATGATTTCATTTCCGGATTTCCCAGAACCCGAACGGGATATGATTCTATCTGGGTAGTAGTTTATTCGCTTGTTCAAAGTGGCTCGCTTTATCCCAGAGAAAACCACCTATACAAGTGCAAAGTTGGCCAATATATATTGACAAGGATCGATATATGTCGCATGGAGTTCCGAGGACCATCGAGAGAGGAACACAGTTTACCTCAAAGTTTTGGAATCACTGCACTGGACTTTGGGTACTAGGCTAGAGTTCAAGACAGCCTTTCATCCGCATACGATGGATAAATCAAGAGAGTCAATCAGATTTTGGAGGACATATTGAGGCGTGTGCGCTAGATTATGGAATCTAGTAGTGATGATAATCTACCCTACGGGAGTTCTCATACAACAATGACTACCAAGTCAGTTTGAAGATGGCCCTTTGAAGCTTTGTATGGGAGAAGGAGCCAGACACCGTTGATGTGGGATGAAGTTGGAGACCGTCAGTTGTTTGGACCAAATGTGATCAAGGAGTGAGAAAGAGAATGTTAAGTTGCTTCGAGATAGACTGAAGGTAGCTCAGTCCAGGCAGAAGAGTTGTGCAGACTCAATAACGCAAGAAGGTAGTCGATAAAACCGGAAACAGAGAATATCTTCGTGTGCCCCCTCTGTGAAGAGTTAATCGATTTGGAGTTAAGGGAAAGTTAGCCCCGAGATTTGTAGGACCATACTGAGTTGGAACGTATGGGAGAAGTTACCAACAAGTTGGAGTCACCCGAAGGACTGTCAGGAGTTCATGATGTGTTTCACGTTTTCCAGTTGAAGAAGTGCCATGCAGAGATGGCCAATATTCCCCTGTAAGGACGCTCGACCCTGGAAAGGATAATGATGTTCCACGAAGTGGAGTATGGACTTCATAAGTATAAGTTTTTTTATCTTGGTATGTGGGACATCCCACGAGGATGAAGAGATGAATTACTATTCGATATAAAGGAGGTATGATGTTGGAAGTATGGATCAATGGAAATTCCATGAAGAGTCTGAGTAATCATGTCCCCGTTTGGTGCAAATATAAGGAAAAGAGACAGTACATTTGGATGGATTTTAAGTATGCCAGGAAGTTGGATGTCGGGATAATGATCGATTGCCCGGATGATGAGTTCAAGATTTGCAAGTGATGAGATGGGCCATAACCCATAGGCCCTGGGACCTGCCAAGAAGCAAGCACACTCTTGTGAAGGAGAAACCCTGGAAGAGTTATGATTTTATCAACCGGCGATTCTATAGGAGTTTACGCATAAAACACGAGAGTTGTTAAGGAACGATAGATGTTTGTTTGGCCTGCAGAATCAATGGATTTTCCGAACTTGGTTCGTCGACAAGAGAAATTCTGCAATGCTTGTGAGGATGACCGAGTGTTAGAATGCGAGATTCGCTAAACCATGTACAAGGTAATGATTTGGGTGCGGGATGGATTGATCACCATACCGACTTACTCTTATTATTCGCTTTGCTATATGAGATGGTAAATCTGAGTGACTTACCCATAGTAGAGAGACGACGATATTAAACCTTGTTTAAACCTTAGAACGGTATAGGTATTTCTTTTCCCCTTGTACACGGCAGCTGTTGCCAACCGTAGGTCATACGGCGAGGTTCAACCCAGACCCGTTTTCTGCAGGAGAAAACCCTAAATCGTTGACCACCATGAGATACCGATATTTGTTTAGAATTGGCGCCAGACCCGTCAGCTAAGAAGACCCAATTTCGGGATAACCTTACCAAGAGGAAAGGACAAAGGAATTGAGGAAAAGGTTATGCCACTACCGGAAGAGCCCAGAGAAGGAATTATCCTTAATATCTGAGAAGACCGACACTGTCAGCAATAAGGATGGAGTATCTGAGTTTTGATGGAACCGTAACAATGCTTCTAAGGGTGGTAGCACCGGAGACCCCGGAGACGATCGATGGATTTTGAGAAGACCGCCAAACCCTAACCTATTTCTTGCTAACCTATCCGAATCTCGAGGACGAGATTCCTTTTAAGGGTGGTAGTTTGTAACATCCCAAAATTCTAAATTTTGGAATGTTATAAACAAATAGATAGATTTGATTGATTGTTTGATTGATTGACTGAAAGTGAGTGAATTCGAAACTTTTTGAAAGTTAAATGAGAGGGAATAAAAGGACTTTCCCTAACTTTCATTTTTGCTTTTATGATCTTGGGGAATTCAAATTCTTTTCATCACAAAACCCTGGAGAGAAGATGACATGACTTCTTCCATTTATTTAAATGACAAGGGGTGTTGAAAATATTTGAATTTCATTTGGAAAATATTTTCCAATTCTGAAACTTTATGCAACTCAATGATTTTCACGAGCGAAGATAAAATGACTTCTTCAAAACATATGAAATATGAGTTGGGAGTTTCAAAGAAATAAATTCAAAGTTCTTCTGAATTTATTTTCAATTTGGAGTTATTCTGAATTTTATTCAAAGAAATAACTATGATGTGTCCCGTCAACTCGCAAAACGACGAGAAGCTTGCTTACTACGCCTTCTCCCTCGCCAACACGTGTGCGGTGGCTCGCAGCATGAGTAGAAACTTTTGCTTACAAGCGGCGGACGTGATGCAGTTCATTTGGCGTCAGATTGCCAGAAGTACTACTGTAGTACCATCATTGTTTTTCGACTTCCGGAAGAGGCAAAGAGGCAAGCTCAAGGTCACCTACTAACTTAGGCTAGGCATAGTGGGAGTAACATAAGTAGGGGTACCTCCTTTTTGTATTCTAGAAACAACCACACGCGAATATTGGACGGTAGCAGCACAGCAACTGAATCAAAAAAATCGAAACCAACCAATGAACTACTACTACTGGCGAGCGGTTGCTAGTATCATGTACTCTGTCTGTCCATGTATATAGGGCTTAATGCGTTTTTCGAGACTAACTTTGGCCCTGTTTGGATCCATGGGTTAGAGTTAGTTTGAGCTAGTTGGGGCTCAAATAGCCCTAAAGTATCCAAACATGAGGGTTAATGTAACATCCCAAAATTCTAAATTTTGGAATGTTATAAACAAATAGATAGATTTGATTGATTGTTTGATTGATTGACTGAAAGTGAGTGAATTCGAAACTTTTTGAAAGTTAAATGAGAGGGAATAAAAGGACTTTCCCTAACTTTCATTTTTGCTTTTATGATCTTCGGGAATTCAAATTCTTTTCATCACAAAACCCTGGAGAGAAGATGACATGACTTCTTCCATTTATTTAAATGACAAGGGGTGTTGAAAATATTTGAATTTCATTTGGAAAATATTTTCCAATTCTGAAACTTTATGCAACTCAATGATTTTCACGAGCGAAGATAAAATGACTTCTTCAAAACATATGAAATATGAGTTGGGAGTTTCAAAGAAATAAATTCAAAGTTCTTCTGAATTTATTTTCAATTTGGAGTTATTTGAATTTTATTCAAATTATTTTTCTCCAAAAATAAAATACATGGAAAATAGGGTAACATGATACCCTACAACAGAAAATTGGAGAGGAATAAATTTGAATTCATTTTGGTATTTTTAAAATAATTTTTATAGGATTTTATTAGAGCTGAAGCACTGTTTGTTTTATTTGAATTTGTGTATATTTTATTTGAAGCTAAAATAATGTCCATGTTGTAGAAAATCTTTTTCTGCAAATTTTGGTATATTATATGCCTATATAAAAGTTTTAGTTATTTTGTTTTTTTTTATTTTAAGTTCTGTGAAAATTTTGTTTAAAAAAAAAAGCTGCAGCGCCTTGGGCCAAAGGCCCAAGCCGCCTAGGAGTCACCGGCCGGCCGAAGGCCACAAGGCCAACGCACCACGCACCTAGGGGAGCCAGGAGCCCCAAGTTTCCTATTATTTTACGATTCCTAGTAGAATTTGACCCCATTTTGTTATTCCGTTTTTTTTCCTAGGATTCCTAATCCTAATCTATTTCTTGTCCCCTACCCCAAGCAAAACCCCTCCCCTTTCCAATATAAATACCCAAGCACCCCCTCCAACACATCAAATCAACTCTCCTCTCCTCTCCTCCAGCAGCAGCAGCAGAGAAGTGCGCCCCGCCATAGCTTGCCGCCGCCGCCCTCGCCGCCGCCCCTCACCAGCGCCGCCGCCGCCACTTGCCCGCCGCCGCCCTCGCCGCCGCCTCTCACCAGCGCCGCCGCCGCCCCTCACCAGCCCGCCGCCGCCACGCCGCCGCCGCGCCTACGCCGCCACCATGAGCCCTCGCCTCTTGAGGTACTAGCCCAGCGCGCGTCACGTTTTCTAGATCGGTTTTCTAGATCGGTTTCGCCGTTTTCTAGATCGGTTTTTCGTTTGGTTTCCTTTCCGAAACCCTAGATCGGTTTTCTCGCCGGTTTTTCTTTCCGGTTTTGTTTAGCGAGCGTTCGCTCGATAGATTTTTCTTTTTATTTTTAATTTCCGTCATGGACCTATCCGTAGTGTCCCTAATCTTCAAACGGCTATAACTTTTTACTCGTAAGTCGGAATCCAACGAAACCAACGCCCACTTCTTCGTTATGATCTCCTCTATCCAGTAATACAACTCAAACATGTTTTTGAAAGTTTTAAAATTTGAATTCAAACAGATTTGTATTTGAACTTCGTTTGATCATAACTTGAGTTTTATAACTCCGATTTAGTTGATTCTTTTTGCAAATCAAAGCTCTTGACCTAAACTTTCTGATAAGGCCAAATACACATAGTTTTGGTACTGTTAGAAATTGTTTTATGCTGCAAGAGTTATTATATTTGGTTTTGACGTTTTCCGAATTGTTTCTTCGATCCTTCCGATCTTTTGAGTGATTGCTTATGTGTGGTTACTATTGCTTGATTACGATAGATTGACCGGAGTGTGACGAGTAGATCTATCAAGAGTTTTGAGTGCGAATCATCTTCATCAACTTTGCAGGCAAGTAACACTTGATCATACCTTTTCTACTACCCAGTTTTATGCATTAGATCTATTCCTCAAACACTTGCATGGTTAGGATCTAATTAAATTGTGGGATGGGAAGTAGATTGAGGTAGTACCTATTACCTGTTTTACTTATGAACCTTTGGGAGTTACTTCTATGTTTTCTTATTACGCCATGCTATGCTCGTAGACGTGGATTGGGTTTAAGTGAATATCCATGACAGATGTGAGATTGATAATTAATGGTTTATCTAAGGTGGCAACTTAAACACACATCTGGGTGGATTGAGGCACTGGCTATTCCAGGACTTGCTGTCAAGGCACCAGGTAGACAAGATTTGCTGTATTTCTTGGACCGCCACCCAGGCCCAAAGGGATCATGAGATTATTCAAACTAGAAACTTCCGTGTGCAGCCACAAGCCATTATGGGCTCTGGCATAGTTGACTAAGTTGTGCGAACTTTTACGGGCAGACTAGAAGATGTAGGGGATGTAGGTTGGTACGGTCTACCCACATGTAAGGTGCTAGCGCTTCTGGAAGACTATGTCTCGGTCATCCGTCTCTCAAACACCATGTAGTCACGAGAACCAAGCGGAGGCGATCGAGTCTTGTGGGGAAAAGTCGCAAACCTCTGCAGAGTGTACAAACTAATCATGGTTAGCCGTATCCCGGTTATGGACAATTTTGAGTATCTAGTACCTGGATATCCTGTTGATCTCATCACGTTACTTAATATAATTTGTTTGGGTTTAATGAGTACTTTTAATTGGGATTGAGAATGCTGTCAACCATTCTCAATGTTTAACAACCACCATGATAGTTAAATAAATTTATTCCTTTGCAGTAGGGAAAAATTGGCTTTTGCAAAAACTGTAACCATAGAGCTTTCCACCAGCCATATATGCATGTAGTATAGCTTATTCTTTCATTACTCTCTATGTGTTACATTGCCAGCATATTCCATGTGCTGACCCGTTTTCGGGCTGCAACTTTTCATGTTGCAGGCGTTTGAACGACAGTAAGTGATACGTTAGGGTTACGATTTCCTATACTCAACTTTGCCGTTGGTGTTGATGGGAATCCACAACCTTGTTGCTTCCGCTATATATTTGGATCGAGGTAATAGTATTTACGTTACTTTATACATGTGATTTACCTCTGTTATAAATCCTTCGAGTACTGTGTGTGTCAGCATACCGATCCAGGGATGACACAAAAGCACAGAGACTTGATCCATTCGGGTCGGGTCGCTACAGTTAAATTGGAGCAAGTTGCCCCAAAACCACCAAAAAAAACTATCCCACCCAAGAGTTGGTAACATGTGATGAGTTAACCGACCTCACTAGATGGCGAAAATGCCAGCCTGCCGCACTTTGTTCAACCTTTTGCCAACAGGCGAGACATCTAGCATCAAGGTGCATGTGTCATGCAATAAAATGGAGATAAGTAGTGTGTAAGTGAGTACTGCACTACGATGGCACCTAGTGCTATGCTACCTCTTGAGCATGCGTTGGTTTTCCCTTGAAGAGGAAAGGGTGATGCAGCAAAGTAGAGTAAGTATTTCCCTGAGTTTTTGAGAACAAAGGTATCAATCCAGTAGGAGACAACGCACAAGTCACCTAGTACCTGCACAAACAATCAAGAACCTTGCAACCAACGCGATAAAGGGGTTGTCAATCCCTTCAGGATCACTCGCAAAAGCGAGATCTAATAGAGATAGTAAAGTAAATATTTTTGGTATTTTTGGTGTATAGATTGGAAAGTAAAGATTGCAAAATAGTAAACAAGATGCAATGTAAATAAAAGAGATGCAATATAATAAGAAAAATACCCGGGGGCCATAGGTTTCACTAGTGGCTTCTCTCAAGATAGCATGTATTATGGTGGGTGCACAAATTACTGCCGAGCAATTGATAGAAAAGCGCATAATTATGAAGATATCTAAGGCAATGATCATGAATATAGGCATCACATCCGTGTCAAGTAGACCAAAATGATTCTTCATCTACTACTATTACTTCACACATATACCGCTATCTAGCATGCATCTAGAGTATTAAGTTAATAAGAACGGAGTAACGCGTTAAGCAAGATGACATGATGTAGAGGGATAAACTCAAGCAATATGATATAAACTCCATCTTTTTATCCTTGATGGCAACAATACAATACGTGCCTTGCTGCCCCTACTATCACTAGGAAAGGACACAGCAAGATTGAACCCAAAGCTAAGCACTTCTCCCATTGCAAGAAAGATCAATCTAGTAGGCCAAACTAAACCGATAATTCGAAGAGACTTGCAAAGATATCAAATCATGCATATAAGAATTCAGAGAAGAACCAAATAATATTCATAGATAATCTTGTTCATAAATCCACAATTCATCGGATCTCGACAAACACACCGCAAAAGAGTATTACATCGAATAGATCTCCAAGAACATCGAGGAGAACTTTGTATTGAGAATCAAAGAGAGAGAAGAAGCCATCTAGCTAATAACTATGGACCCGAAGGTCTGTGGTAAACTACTCACGCTTCATCGGAGAGGCTATGGTGTTGATGTAGAAGCCCTCCGTGATCGATTCCCCCTCCGGCAGATCGCCGGAAAAGGCCCCAAGATGGGATCTCACGGGTATAGAAGGTTGCGGCGGTGGAGAAGTGGTTTCGTGGCTCCCCCTGATTGGTGTTAAACCTACTGTATTCCAACTCATTCTTTATTTATATTGGTGTTAAACCTACTGTATTCCAACTTCTCTATGGTTCATACCCCCCGATACTACTCATAGATTCATCAAAATAAGCAAACAACACACGAAAAACAGAATATGTCAAAAACAGAACAGTCTGTAGCAATCTGACTTTTTCGAATGCTTCTGGAACTCCAAAAAATCTACCAAATTAGGAATACCAGGGTAATTTGTATATTAATCTTATGCAAAAATAATCAGGGAAAAAGCTCTTTTCTGTGATTTATGAAAATTATTTTCGTGAGTGCAAAGTTTCTGTCTTTTTCAGCAAGATCAAACAACTATCATCCAAGAAGATCCTAAAGGTTCTACTTGGCACAAACACTAATTAAAACACAATCATAACAGTAGCATGATGAACTATTTATTACTAAACAATAGCAAAAAGCAAAGAATAAAAATAAAATTGGGTTGCCTCCCAACAAGCGCTATCGTTTAACGCCCCTAGCTAGGCATAAAAACAAGAATAAATCTAGGTATTGTCATCTTTGGTATGCAATCCATAAGTGGATCTCATAATAGATTCATAAGGTAATTTAATTGTCTTTCTACGAAAGTGTTCCATGCTTTTTCTTAACGGAAATTGGAATCTAATATTTCCTTCTTTCATGTCAATAATTGCACCAATTGTTCTAAGGAAAGGTCTACCAAGAATAATAGGACATGTAGGATTGCAATCTATATCAAGAATAATGAAATCTACGGGCACATAATTCCTATTTGCAACAATAAAAACATCATTAATTCTTCCCATAGGTTTCTTAATGGTGGAATCCACAAGATGCAAATTTTAAGAACAATCATCAAATTCACGGAAACCTAGCACATCACATAAAGTTTTTGGAATCGTGGAAATACTAGCACCCAAATCACATAAAGCATAGCATTCATAATCTTTAATCTTAATTTTAATATTAGGTTTCCACTCATCATAAAGTTTTATAGGGATATAAACTTCTAGTTCAAGCTTTTCTTCATAGGATTGCATTAAAGCATCAACGATATGTTTAGTAAAGGCTTTATTTTGATTATAAGCATGAGGAGAATTTAACACGGATTGCAACAAGGAAATACAATCTATCAAAGAGAAATTATCATAATTAAATTCCTTGAAATCCAAAATAGTGGGTTCATTGCTATGTAAAGTTTTGACCTCTTCAATCCCACTTTTATTAATTTTTGCATCAAGATCTACAAACTCCGAATCATTGGGACACCTTTTAACTAAAGTTGACTCATCTCCAGTCCCATCTTTATCAAGATTCATATTGGAAAACAAAGATTTAATAGTAGTCACATCAATCAATTTTATATCTTCATCATTATTATCATGAAAACTAGAAGAACACGCTTTCACAAAGCAATCTTTTTAGCACGCATCCTAGCGGTTCTTTCTTTGCACTCATCAATGGAAATTCTCATGGCTTTGAGAGACTCATTGATGTCATGCTTAGGTATCTAAGTTTCAAAGACTCAACATCAAGAGAAATTCTATCCACGTTCCTAGCCAACTCATCAATCTTAAGAGATTTTACTTCAACCAAAGCATTGAAATTCTTTCGCGAACTCATAAATTCTTTAACACTAGTCTCAAAATCAGAGGCATCTTATTAAAATTTCCATAAGAGTTGTTGTAGTAATTACCATAATTATTAGAGGAATTACTAGGAAATAGCTCCTAACAACAACATCCATAGATTCATTATTATTCTCAATTAAAGTGGACAAAGGCATACCATTAGGATCAGAAGAAACACTTTTATTAGCAGACAATTTCATAAGTTCATCCATCTTTCCACTCAAAACATTAATCTCTTCAATCGCATGAACTTTTTTACTAGTGGATCTTTCGGTGTGCCATTGAGAATAATTAACCATAATATTGTCTAGGAGTTTAGTAGCTTCTCCTAAAGTGATTTCCATAAAAGTGCCTCCCGCAGCCGAATCTAAAAGTTTTCTAGAAGCAAAATTCAATCCGGCATAAAAGTTTTGTATAATCATCCACAAATTCAAACAATGTGTTGGGCAATTATGTATCACTAATTTCATCCTCTGCCAAGCTTGTGCAACATGCTCATGATCAAGTTGCTTAAAATTCATAATATAGTTCCTAAGAGAGATGTGATACGTCTCCGTCGTATCTATAATTTTTGATTGTTCCATGCCAATATTATACAACTTTCATATACTTTTCGTAACTTGTTATACTATTTTTGGGACTAGCATATTGATCCAGTGCCCAGTGCCAGTTCCTGTTTGTTGCATGTTTTTTGTTTCACAGAAAATCCATATCAAACGGAATAAAAACTGACGGAGATTTTCTTTGGAATATTTCTGATTTTCGGGAAGTGGAATCAACGGAGACGATGCCCGAGGGGGCCACGAGGCAGGGGGCGCGCCCCTGACCCTCGTGGACACCCCGTAAGGCGGTTGTTGCCCTTCTTTCGCCGCAATAAAGCTAATATCCGGATAAAAATCGTGTTCAAATTTCAATCCAATCGGAGTTACGGATCTCCGGTTATAAAAGAAACGGTGAAAGGCCAGATCTGGGAACGCAGAAACAGAGAGAGACAGAGAGACAGATCCAATCTCGGAGGGGCTCTCGCCCCTCCCATGCCATGGAGGACATGGACTAGAGGGGAAACCCTTCTCCCATATAGGGAGAAGGTCAAGGAAGAAGAAGAAGAAGGGGGGCTCTCTCTCCCTCTCTCCCGGTGGCGCCGAAACGCCGTCGGGGCCATCATCATCACCGCAATCTACACCAACACCTCCGTCATCTTCACCAACATCTCCATCACCTTCCCCCATCTATCTGCAGCGGTCCACTCTCCCACAACCCGTTGTACCCTCTACTTGAACATGGTGCTTTATGCTTCATATTATTATACAATGATGTGTTTCCATCCTATGATGTCTGAGTAGATTTTCGTTGTCCTATCGGTAATTGGTGAATTGCTATGATTGGTTTAATTTGCTTGTGATTATGTTCCTATCCTTTGGTGCCCATCATATGAGCGTGCGCATGGATCACACCATAGGGTTAGTTGTATGTTGAAAGGACTATGTATTGGAGGGCAAGAGTGACAGAAGCTTCAACCTAGCATAGAAATTGATGCATACTGGATTGAAGGGGGACCAATATATTTTAATGCTATGGTTGGGTTTTACCTTAATGAACGTTAGTAGTTGCGGATGCTTGCTAATAGTTCCCATCATAAGTGCATAGAATTCCAAGTCAGGGATGACATGCTAGCAGTTGCCTCTCCCACATAAAACTTGCTATCGGTCTAGTAAAGTAGTCAATTGCTTAGGGACAATTTCGCAACTCCTACCACCACTTCTCCACACTCGCTATACTAACTTTATTGTGTCTTTACCTAAACAGCCCCTATATTTTATTTACGCGCTCTTTATTATCTTGCAAACCTATCCAACAACACCTACAAAGTACTTCTAGTTTCATACTTGTTCTAGGTAAAGCGAACGTCAAGCGTGCGTAGAGTTGTATCGGTGGTCGATAGAACTTGAGGGAATATTTGTTCTACCTTTAGCTCCTCGTTGGGTTCGACACTCTTACTTATCGAAAGAGGCTACAATTGATCCCCTATACTTGTGGGTTATCAAGACCTTTTTCTGGCGCCGTTGCCGAGGAGTTATAGTGTGGGGTGAATATTCTCGTGTGTGCTTGTTTGCTTTATCACTAAGTAATTTTTATTTGTTGTTCTAAGTTATTATCTATCTTTAGTTTTGGATATGGAACACGAAATACCAAAAAAATAGGTTTACTTGCTACTCATGGAGACGGGGAACCTCCTAAAACCCTCGATGCTCATTATGTGAAAGATATTATCTACTACTTTGATGATCCTGAGAAAACCCCATTCAACTTTGTAATGGGAGACACTTTGGATCAACGTGAATACTTTAGGGATTATCACTTGACTCAAAAAGGGAACATATTATGGGATCAAATTTATATGTTACGTTGGTATGCTCGGGATCTATGCTTGAGACATGATTATACTTGTTGCTCTAGGATGAAGGCTCCACACCTTACCTTTTCATGCAAATTTAATGATAATGAAACCTTAGCTTCTTATGCTAATGGTATATATGATTACTATGATGTGGAACAAATAGAAGAGTTCGTTGCTTTTATGGGTGCTTATGAAATTGAATCTTTGTTTAAAGAGTTTGAAGATTTTGATGATTCAGTTTATAGACCTAAATTTTTTGCTATACTTAAATATTGCTATGAGAATTATGAATTCAATTTCGATATTGATGATTTTATTGAGAGAGTCTCCGCTATCCAAGAAGAGACCAATATTTTACAGGAGTCTATGGAAGAAGAAATTAATGACATTGTGAGCTCATTGGATGAAAAAGATGAGGAGGAGAGTGAAGAACAAAACGAGGAAGAACGGATTGACCACCCGTGCCCACCTCCTAATGAGAGTAACTCTTCAACTCATACATTGTTTAACTTCCCTTCGTGCTTACCGAAGGATGATTGTTATGATCCCGTTGATTCTTTTGAAATATCCCTTTTTGATGATGCTTGTTATGCTTGTGGCCAAGATGCCAATATGAATTATGCTTATGGAGATGAACTTGCTATAATTCCTTATGTTAAACATGAAATTGTTGCTATTGCACCCACATATGATAGTCCTATTATCTTTTTGAATTCTCCCGACTACACTATATCGGAGGAGTTTGCCCTTATTAAGGATTATATTGATGGGTTGCCTTTTACCGTTGCACATGATGATTTTGATGAACATAATATGCATGTGCTTGCTGCTCCTACTTGCAATTATTATGAGAGAGGAACTATATCTCCACCTCTCTATGTTTCCCACACGATAAAATTGCAAGAAACTGTTTATACTATGCATTGGCCTTTACTAGGTGTGCATGAATTGTTTTTTTATGACATGCCGATGCATAGGAAGAGAGTTAGACTTCGTCATTACATTATCTATGTTACTTTGTGCTCACTACTAAATTACAAATCATTATTAATTAAAATTGGCTTTGATATACCTTGGAATCCGGGTGGATTCATTACTTGAGCACTATATGCCTAGTTTAATGGCTTTAAAGAAAGCGCTGCCAGGGAGACAACCCGGAAGTTTTAGATAGTCGTCTATTTCTGTTGATTGATTTTATATAGTTTAAAACAAAAAAATAAAGAGGGGAACCTAAAACTTTTTCAAAAAGAAAAGCGAAAGTGAGAAAGACGAGCATTGTTAAAGTGGGAGCTAGCCTTGAACTTTGTTCATGCTCACAGAAACTTTGTGAATCTTGATTACAGAAAATTTTCAACAAAAATAATTATCCCCTTGTACAATTCCATTGTATAATAAAAATAATGTGCCAATGTTTGCCTTTAGGATGTTTACATTGCTTGTTGGTTTGTGCGGTGCAGAACAGAAACTTTGGCTGTAGTGCGCGATTTTACATTTTTTACTGGAACGTCAAATGGTTATGAAATATTTTGCAATGCCTTTCTATACAATTTTTTTATTTTTCCTAATTTTGGCAGAATTTTTGGAGTACCAGAAGTATGGTGAATGTTCAGATTATTACAGACTGTCCTGTTTAAGACAGATTCTGTTTTTGATGCATAGTTTGATTGTTTTGATGAAACTATCGATTCCTATTAGTGGATTACAGCATGTAAAAGTTATATTACAGTAGCTAAAATTAAAAAACAAAATATGAATTGGTTTGCAACAGTACTTAGAGTAGTGATTTGCTTTATTATACTAACGTATCTTACCGAGTTTTGTGTGGATGAAGTGTTCGAAGATCGAGGATGTCTCGATATGAGGATAAGGAGGAGAGGCAAGAGCTCAAGCTTGGGGATGCCCAAGGCACCCCAAGTAAATATTCAAGGAGACTCAAGCTTCTAAGCTTGGGGATGCCCCTGAAGGCATCCCATCTTTCTTCAACAAGTATCGGTATGTTTTTGGATTCGTTTCGTTCATGTGATATGTGCAAATTTTAGAGATCTTTTGCATTTAATTTTCACTTTTCTTTTATGCACCATGCTGGTGTGAGATAGTCCTTGTTTGATTTATAGAATGCTCATTGCACTTCACTTATATCTTTTGAGTATGGCTTTATAGAATGCTTCATGTGCTTCACTTATATCATTTGAAGTTTGGATTGCTTGTTTCTCTTCACATAGAAAACCGCCATTTGTAGAATGCTCTTTTGCTTCACTTATATTTGTTAGAGCATGGGCATATCTTTTGTAGAAAGAACTAAACTCTATTGCTTCACTTATATCTATTTAGAGAGATGACAGGAATTGGTCATTCACATGGTTAGTCATAAAATCCTATATAAAACTTGTAGATCACTGAATATGATATGTTTGATTCCTTGCAATAGTTTTGCAATATAAAGATGGTGATATTAGAGCCATGCTAGTGGGTAGTTTTGGATGTAGAAATACTTGTGTTGAAGTTAGTGATTCCCGTAGCATGCACGTATGGTGAACCGTTATGTAACGAAGTTGGAGCATGAGGTATTTATTGATTGTCTTCCTTATGAGTGGCGGTCGGGGATGAGCAATGGTCTTTTCCTACCAATCTATCCCCCTAGGAGCATGCGCATAGTACTTTGTTTCGATGACTAATAGATTTTTGCAATAAGTATGTGAGTTCTTATGACTAATGTTGAGTCCATGGATTATACGCACTCTCACCCTTCCATCATTGCTAGCCTCTTCGGTACCGTGCATTGCCATTTCTCACCTCGAGAGTTGGTACAAACTTCACTGGTGCATCCAAACCCCGTGATACGATACGCTCTATCACACATAAGCCTCATTATATCTTCCTCAAAACAGCCACCATACCTACCTATCATGGCATTTCCATAGCCATTCCGAGATATATTGCCATGCAACTTCAATCATCATCATATACATGGCTTGAGCATTTATTGTCATATTGCTTTGCATGATCGTAAGATAGCCAGCATGATGTTTTCATGGCTTGTCCGTCTTTTGATGTCATTGCTACGCTAGATCATTGCACATCCCGGTACACTGCAGGAGGCATTCATATAGAGTCATATCTTTGTTCTAGTATCGAGTTGTAATATTGAGTTGTAAGTAAATAAAAGTGTGATGATCATCATTATTAGAGCATTTCCCCCCAAAAAAAGAGGCCAAAGAAGCCTAAATAAAAAAAGGGGGCCAAAGAAGCCCGCAAAAAGAGAAAAAAAAAGGGGGCAATGTTACTATCCTTTTACCACACTTGTGCTTCATAGTAGCACCATGTTCTTAATATAGAGAGTCTCTTGAGTTATCACTTTCATATACTAGTGGGAATTTTCATTATAGAACTTGGCTTGTATATTCCGATGATGGGCTTCCTCAAATGCCCGGGGTCTTCATGAGCAAGCAAGTTGGATGCACCCCCACTTAGTTTTCAGTTTGAGCTTTCATATACTTATAGCTCTAGTGCATCCGTTGCATGGCAATCCCTACTCCTTGCATTGACAGCAATTGTTGGGCATCTCCATAGCCCGTTGATTTGCCACGTCAATGTGAGACTTTCTCCTTTTTGTCTTCTCCACACAACCCCCATTATCATATTCTATTCCACCCATAGTGCTATGTCCATGGCTCACGCTCATGTATTGCGTGAAAGTTGAAAAGGTTTGAGAACGTCAAAAGTATGAAACAATTTCTTGGCTTGTCATCAGGGTTGTGCATGATGTGAATATTTTTGTGTGGTGAAGATGGAGCATAGCCAGACTATATGATTTTGTAGGGATAACTTTCTTTGGCCATGTTATTTTGAAAAGACATGATTGCTTTATTGGTATGCTTGAATTATTATTGTCTTCATGTCAAATGATAGACTATTGCTTTGAATCACTCGTTTCTTAATATTCATGCCATGATTAGATTACATGATCAAGATTATGCTAGGTAGCATTCCACATCAAAAATTATCTTTTTATCATTTACCTACTCGAGGACGAGCAGGAATTAAGCTTGGGGATGCTGATACGTCTCCATCGTATCTATAGTTTTTGATTGTTCCATGCCAATATTATACAACTTTCATATACTTTTGGCAAATTTTTATACTATTTTTGGGACTAACATATTGATCCAGTGCCCAGTGTCAGTTCCTGTTTGTTGCATGTTTTTTGTTTCGCAGAAAATCCATATCAAACGGAGTCCAAACGAAATAAAAACTGACGGAGATTTTTTTTGGAATATATCTGATTTTCGGGAAGTGGAATCAACGCGAGACGATGCCCGAGGGGGCCACGAGGTAGGGGGCGCCCCTAACCCTCATGGACACACTGTAAGGCGGTTGTTTCCCTTCTTTCGCTGCAAGAAAGCTAATATCCGAATAAAAATCGTGTTCAAATTTCAATCCAATCGTAGTTACGGATCTCCGGTTATAAAAGAAACGGTGAAAGGCCAGATCTGGGAATGCAGAAACAGAGAGAGACAGAGAGACAGATTCAATCTCGGAGGGGCTCTCGCTCCTCCCATGCCATTGAGGCCACGGACCAGAGGGGAAACCCTTCTCCCATCTAGGGAGAAGGTCAAGGAAGAAGAAGAAGAAGGGGGGCTCTCTCCCCCTCTCTCCCGGTGGCGCCGAAACACCGTCAGGGCCATCATCATCACCGCAATCTACACCAACACCTCCGTCATCTTCACCAACATCTCCATCACCTTCCCCCATCTATCTACAGCGGTCCACTCTCCCGCAACCCGCTGTACCCTATACTTGAACATGGTGCTTTATGCTTCATATTATTATCCAATGATGTGTTGCCATCCTATGATGTCTGAGTAGATTTTCGTTGTCCTAACGGTAATTGGTGAATTGCTATGATTGGTTTAATTTGCTTGTGGTTATGTTGCTGTCCTTTTGGTGCCCATCATATGAGCGCGCGCGTGGATCACACCATAGGGTTAGTTGTATGTTGATAGGACTATGTATTGGAGGGCAAGAGTGACAGAAGCTTCAACCTAGCATAGAAATTGATGCACACGAGATTGAAGGGGGACCAATATATCTTAATGCTATGGTTGGGTTTTACCTTAATGAACGTTAGTAGTTGCGGATGCTTGCTAATAGTTCCAATCATAAGTGCATAGAATTCCAAGTCAGGGATGACATACTAGCAGTGGCCTCTCCCACATAAAACTTGCTATCGGTCTAGTAAAGTAGTCAATTGCTTAGGGACAATTTCGCAACTCCTACCACCACTTTTCCACACTCGCTATACTAACTTTATTGTGTCTTTACCTAAACAACCCCTAGATTTTATTTACGCGCTCTTTATTATCTTGCAAACCTATCCAACAACACCTACAAAGTACTTCTAGTTCCATACTTGTTCTAGGTAAAGCGAACGTCAAGCGTGCGTAGAGTTGTATCGGAGGTCGATAGAACTTGAGGGAATATTTGTTCTACCTTTAGCTCCTCGTTGGGTTCGACACTCTTACTTATCAAAAGAGGCTACAATTGATCCTCTATACTTGTGGGTTATCAAGAAGATGATCTTAGTGGGAGGAAAATACTTAGAGATAAAAGCATCTTTGCACTTATTCCATGAATCAATACTATTTTTAGGCAAAGAAGAGAACCAAGTTTTAGCACGATCTCTAAGCGAAAACAGAAATAACTTCAATTTAACAATATCATTATCCACATCTTTCTTCTTTTGCATATCACACAAATCAACAAAGTTGTTTAGACGGGTAGCGGCATCTTCACTAGGAAGGCCAGAAAATTGATCTTTCATAACAAGATTCAACAAAGCGGTATTAATTTCACAAGATTCAGCATCGGTAGTAGGAGCAATCGGAGTGCTAATAAAATCATTTTTGTTGGTATTGGAAAAGTCAAACAATTTAATATTATCTTGAGCCATCGTGACAAACAATCAATCCAACACACAAGCACACAAGAAGCAAGTGAAAAGAGACGAACGGAAGAGGGGCGAAGAAAAGGCAAAGGTTTTCGAAAATCATTTTAGAAGTTGGGGAGAGGAAAACGAGAGGCGAATGGCAAATAATGTAATGCGAGGGAGAAGATTTTATGATGGTTGCTTGGTGTGTCTTGACTTGGCGTAGATCTCCCCGACAACGGTGACAGAAATCCTTCTTGCTACCTCTTGAGCATGCGTTAGTTTTTCCTTGAAGAGAAAGGGTGATGCAGCAAAGTAGTGTAAGTATTTCCCTCAGTTTTTGAGAACCAAGGTATCAATCCAGTAGGAGACAACACACAAGTCACCTAGTACCTGCACAAGCAATCAAGAACCTTGCAACCAACGTGATAAAGGGGTTGTCAATCCCTTCACGGTCACTCGCAAAAGTGAGATCTAATAGAGATAGTAAAGTAATTTTTTTGGTATTTTGTTGTATAGATTGGAAAGTAAAGATTGCAAAATAGTAAACGAGATGTGATGTAAATAAAAGAGATGCAATATAATAAGAAAAAGACCCGGGGGCCATAGGTTTCACTAGTGTCTTCTCTCAAGATAGCATGTATTACATGGTGAACAAATTACTACCGAGCAATTGATAGAAAAGCACATAATTATGAAGATATCTAAGGCAATGATCATGAATATAGGCATCACGTCCGTGTCAAGTAGACCGAAATGATTCTGCATCTACTACTATTACTCCACACATCGACCGCTATCTAGCATGCATCTAGAGTATTAAGTTCATAAGAACGGAGTAACGCATTAAGCAAGATGACACGATGTAGAGGGATAAACTCAAGAAATATGATATAAACCCCATATTTTTATCCTCTATGGCAACAATACAATACGTGCCTTGCTGCCCCTACTGTCAGTAGGAAAGGACACCGCAAGATGAACTCAAATCTAAGAACTTCTCCCATTGCAAGAAAGATCAATCTAGTAGGCCAAACTAAACCGATAATTCGAAGAGACTTGCAAAGATATCAAATCATGCATATAAGAATTCAGAGAAGAACCAAATAATATTCATAGATAATCTTGTTCACAAATCCACAATTTATCGGATCTCGGCAAACACACCGCAAAAGAGTATTACATTGAATAGATCTCCGAGAACATCAAGGAGAACTTTGTATTGAGAATCAAAGAGAGAGAAGAAGCCATCTAGCTAATAACTATGGACCCGAAGGTCTGTGGTAAAATACTCATGCTTCATCGGAGAGGCTATGGTGTTGATGTAGAAGCCCTCTGTGATCGATTCCCCCTCCGGCAGATCGCCGGAAAAGGCCCCAAGATGGGATCTCACGGGTACAGAAGGTTGCGGCGGTGGAAAAGTTGTTTCGTGGCTCCCCTGATATTTCTAGGGTATAAGAGTATATATAGGCGAAAGAAGTACGTCGGTGGAGCTACGAGGGGCCCACGAGGGTGGGGGCGCGCCTACCCCCCGGGCGCGCCCTTCTGCCTCGTGGCTGCCTCGTGGCATTCCAGACTTCTACTCCAAGTCTTCTGGATTGCTTTCGGTCCAAGAAAGATCCTCGCGGAGGTTTCATTCCGTTTGGACTCCGATTGGTATTCCTTTTCTGCGGAACTCTAAAATAGGCAAAAAAACATAAATTGGCACTGGGCCTCCGATTAATAGGTTAGTCCCAAAATAACATAAAAGAGCATATTAAAGCCCATTAAACATCTAAAACAGATAATATAATAGCATGGAACAATCAAAAATTATAGATACGTTGGAGACGTATCATGCTACGCAATATTTTTCCTCCTTGATGGCACGTGAATAGTGCACGTACTCAATGACCGAGCACGGGATGGTAGATATGGACATGGTCGGCCCTTTTTGGAGAGAGTACTAAATACTACTACGTATTAACTTTGATGTGTCCCGTCAACTTGCAGAACAACGAGAAGCACACACTGAGACTACCCACAGTGGTAGTAACATCTACACTCTTATAAAAAACAGAGTTGGTGATGATGGTGTGCCTGCCATCCTGCAATATAGGTCGTCCGATTTATATCTGACGGATAGGAAGGAAACTATGGCAATTTTGCAAAAAGGTACCCACAGACGTCTCCACATTTGCAAATAAGGCCTTCACTCATTCATCCTTTTCTCTCACAAGATAAACTAGTCATACAAATGCATCTTGATGTTACGTGCAACGCACAGGCACCTTGCTAGTAGGTAGTAACATCACACATGTCTAGATAAAGTAGATGATGTGGCAAGCAATAAATGAAAAAAGAGGGGAAAGTAGTAACATCACACATATCAAGGCAAGATGTGTCTATAGCCTAATAAATAATGTGTTGTATGTTACCACACATATGTTACCCTTCCTCATATTGTTACTATAGAGGTAGTACTAACATAGACTAGTAACATGAGTAACATCAGCATGTTACTAGTCTATGTTACTACCCATTGTGGCTAGTCTGAGGGGGGTGTCTCCAACAGTGTTCCTTGGCTCACACCTCTTGCATCACGGTGGTCGAGCTTGGAGTCATTCATCTGGTACACTTGGCATCTCAGATCTGGACACAAGGTGACGTACACCGTCAATGTCCACGGTCAAGGGGTCAGGGCGGACGCGACCTCTCACCGCGTCCGCCATTTGAAGCGGCGCGCTGGCCCAGGGCCTCGCCCGCTGCACTCCCAACTATACCCGCCTCCTCGCCGCATTCAAAAACCTACATTTAAAACCGTGTGGAATGCGAGAAACCAACTCCGGCCACACACGTCCATTCAGGAGCAAGTCGCCGGCCAAGCTCCTCCTTCCACCATTTTGTCCACTCTTTCGGCGGCATCCGACGAGTAGGAAGAGCAGTTCTCCGGCATAAAAGCCGTCTGGGTGGCCCGCCAAGCCCGGAAGTTACGAGCGAGGCAGCTCGCTTCTCCACCTACCTCGCCTAGCCCGTCGGAGGCAGTTGCCGCACTAAGCCAGCGCGTGGTTCCGCAGCTGGCCTCTACAATACAGCTCGAGGAAGAGTGCTGACTTGCTCCACACCGGCTTGTCGGGGAGCACGGTGGCACGGGCATGGTCGCTGCCCTCGACGGTGCCGTGTTGTACATCGCCTCCAGTGTCTGCGACTGCGCCATCTGCCGTCGACGCGCTCGTAGCCGCGAAATGCGGGCAGAGAAAGAAGCTGCTGCGGATGTCGACGAGGTGATGCGGCTACGCGGATGTCGACGAGGTGACGGGCAGCACGTCCCTGCCCGCCGCCATCATCAAGGAGAAGTAGAACACGGGAGGCCGCCGCCGATTGTATCCCCTGAAGGCCACCGCCGAGGCGACGCCGGTGAATACAGTCGGTGTCTTGCATGATTCTTCTTCTGCCGGATGCTGGAGGAGGACAAAGAGATCGGGCGGCGACCATTTAGATTAGGTATTTTAATTCTACCAGGCTGGTTGTAATGGGAGTATTATAAGTAGTATCATGCATGCCAACTAGAAGTAGGCAAATTTGATGAGGTGGCGTAGAATTAAACGAAGAAAGAGAGAGTTGAGTATCATATTATGATACCATATGGAATTAAGACCTCTTCCAATGCTAATGTGCTTAGATGAGGTGCTAAGTGCATTAAATGGATTAGCAACTCAAATCTCCAATGCATACGTGCTTAGTTTGTTGTTGCTAAGCTTGCTTCATTTAATTAGCTATGGACTCAAAACTGTCTTTCCACCGTTTCTTCCTAATTAACTTGCAACATCATATTTTATGCCTACGTGGCAAGCTTAGCAGCTATACATGGTGGAGCACTGGGAGATGCCAAGGCTGGTCATATGGGGAGTAACTTATAGTACTGTAACATATTACTATGTTACTTTCAAGATCTCTCTCCTCATTAACTACATGTCACATAAGCAAAAAAAAGTTGGAGTGCGCTATGTTACTAATACGTAAGTTACTCCCACCTAAGTTACTCCCACTATGACTAGTCACTGGTCATAGTGCGCTATGTTAATTTTCTTTTTGTTGTTTCTTTCTCTCTTTTTTTTCTTTTCAAGTTTATTTTTTCCAAAAAAGTCATGTTTTTTTAAATATTCATAAATTTTAAAAAATGTTTTACGTTTTCCTTAAATGGTTGAAAACTTCAAAAAATGTTTGAGTTTCAAGTTTTATTTAAAAACTCAAAATTATTCATACTTATAAAAATTGTTGAGAACTTAAAAATGCTTCAGTTGTCAATATTTGTTTATAAATTCAAAAATAAATCGCCTTTTCAAATTTTGTTTGGTATTTAAAAATTGATCACGGAAGCAAAAAGGTAATTTTTTAGAATGTTGTACCCAATTTCTAAAAAATCAATATGTTTTCACATATTCTTAGGGATTAAGAGAAAACTTATTTTAATAAAGTGCACTTAACAAAATCAATTTCAAACTTTTAATAAATATTCAGATCTGCCGCTAACGACCGCTCATTATGTTTCGCGTTGCTCTTTCTTCAGTAACAGCCAATTGAGTTCTTAGGGCATGTACAACAGTGTCTAGTCAGCTGTCTGCAACACAGGCCACGTAGGAAATTAGATGGCGTGGGGGAGAGAGAAGAAAAAAATAGCACAGTCCGTCCGTAGAAATAACGACAGTCTATTAGGATGAAAATCGCTGATTACCGACAGTCTATTTCCCGTTGTACCGAGAGCATCGTCGATGGGATCCCATCTTCCACGGAAACCACCTCTCTCCTTTCCCGTGAAATTTGGTGATTATAGCAACAGTCAAATAGACTCCCTGATGTATAGGCTGTCCGTTACGATGTCTATACGTGACGTGGAGAAGTTTTACAGACGCCCAGCGTCGGAACAATTGTACATGCCTATATTGTGCGCTTAAAATCATTACTAGCAACCGTCCATCTTGTGGCTAGCAGTACCACTCAGTAGTGCGAGATCACTAGTTCGGTTCCTCTCGCACCCTCCTTTTTCAGCATTTTTTTACCTCGCGCTTACACAAAACAGCGCCTATATAAGTGATTTATACGTAGTGACTACTTAATACATCAAGCGAGTCCATAGAGATGCCTCGTGTTTCGCGCAGATTGAAAAAAATGGGAAGAAAACGGGCGCACCCAGGTATTGCACCCTCATCTCCAGGGGGATCAATAGCGCAGCTAACGACTCCACCCGGTTCGAGTTACTGGTTAGAAGTAGCATCGCGACCAACTAGAGGCAACCGGAGCCGGTCTTCTCCGGTTTTTCATTGTTTTTTTTTTTGTTTTCTTTTTTTTTCTTCTCCGATTTTTTTCATTCTTTTTTTTCTTCTCCAATTTGTTTCATTTTTTGTTTGTTTCTTTTTCTTCACATTACAGTCTTATATACATGATCAACATTTTTCCAAATAATTTTTCACCATTTTTCAAATACTTGGTCAAAACTTTTTAGATACTTGTTCAACATTTTATATACATGATCACCATTTTTATTCATATACTTGTTCAAATTTTTTAAATACTTGTTTAACAATTTTCAACATTATTTAAATATTTTCTCATCTTTTTATATACATGATCAATATTTTTTAAAATAATTGTTCAATTTTTTGAATAACTGTTCAATATTTTTCGAATAATTGTTCGACATATTTCAAATACCTGCTCAATATTTGTATATACATAACCAATATTTTGTCAAATATTTGTTCAACATTTCTTCAAATACCTGTTCAACAACTTTTAAATACTTGTTCAAGTTTTATATACATTATCAACATTTAGTGCAAATGTTTTTAAGAGTGTTTTTGGGAATATACTCCCTCCGTTCATAAATATAAAGCTTGTAAAGATTCCACTGTGTACTACATAAGGATCAAAATGAGTAAATCTACACTCTAAAATGCATCTACATGCATCCGTATGTGATCTACAGTGAAATCTTTACAAAAACTTATATTTAGGAACGAAGAAAGTATATATTTAGAATATTTTAAAGTATAAGAAAAGTAAAAAAACAAAAACTAAAAGGCTAAAACATGAAAATTTCAGTGCTCGTGGGCCGGCCCAGCTCGCTCGCCCTTCAGCGAGTCCGAAGCAAGACTAGCTGAAGGCCAGACATAGTCGCGCCCCGATTTATATGCTGCCGTCGGGCAGGCGCCCGTTTCTTCTCTTGCCGCAAACGGGCGCATACCCAGCGCCGCGCTGGGCTGGCCCGTTTCCTTCTTTTTCTTTCTATTTAAAAACTGCAGAAAAAACCTTATTTCCAATGTGAGGGGGCTCGAACTCGCGATCTCTCAGTTGAAACAGCAGCGCACTAACCAACAGACCACCATACCGATTGTGTCCTTTTACTTATTTACGTTCTTTTTATTTACGTAGGCCGCGAGAGCCCACCATACCAGCTTTCACTGCTTGCTTTTTTCTGGTTCGTTTTTCCTTTTTCTTTTCTCATATTTCATTTTTATTTTCTTTTTAAAATTCATGAAAGTTTTAAAATTGAATGAACTTTTATCAAATCGATGAACTTTTTTAAAAATTCGATGTAAATTTTAAAATTCCATGAACTTTTTAAGACGTGAACAATTATTGAGAATGTGAACAAAAATTTATATACGACTAGAGATTTTCAAATATATACTGAACATTTTTCGTGTACGATGAACAATTTTAACTACACAGCGAACATTTTTGTGATATACATTGAAATAATTTAAAACATTTTATACATTTTCTATATAATATGAACAAATTTTATACGTTGAACATTTTGTAATATAATCTGAACAATTTTTAACTACACATTGAACAATTTTGTGATATGCGCTGAAAACCATTTAAATACCCATTGAACATTTTTTGATGTACACTGAACAATTTAAAATTCTGAACAAAATTTGAAAACTATGAACACATTTTGTAACCATGAACAAAAAACGAAAAATACATTAATTTTTTCTAATAATTCGCAAATCTAATAAATAGCGCTGATGCATGGGTCTTAAATAGTTCGCGTTCCTTGTAGTTGCTGGTGCTCCCAGGTTGTAGTGGTTAGCAAAACGGTTCTCGCGTTGTAGCCGCAAGGCGTGAGTTCGAGTGGCTGTATCCGCTCGTTTTTTGTGTTATTTTCGCGAGACCCTTTTTCCTTCTACTGCACGCGGTGGGCCGGCCCATGGGGTGCGGAATGTGAGCGCCAGCTGCCTGAACCGGCGCTTAAGGCGCCGGTTAGGAGCTCCCCTGCCGTCGCCTGAAAGATATTTTCCCACGTGTAAATTGAGCTGGCCCAATTTTGTCTGTTTCTTTTTCAATACGGTTTCAAACGAGACGAGGCTCGCTCGCTCTGGATTCGTCGATATTTTCTTCCTTTTTTCGTTTTTTACTTTAATTCAGTTTCTTTTGTTTCTTCAACGAGTTTTCTATTTTTCTATTTTTCAACTGAATTTCTTCGTTTATTTATTTTCTTTCATTTTTCTACAGTTTTTAGTTTTCTTTTAGCTTTCCTTTGTTTTTCTTTGTTTCCTTGTCATTTTCACACCAGTTTTTGTTCACTTTCTGCATTTCTTGGTTTTCTTTTGTTACATCCTCGGTTTTAATTTTTCCCTCATTATACCTTTGTGTTCTTCTCGATTTTCTTTGGTTTTCTTTTTTATTTACCTTTCTTTGTTGGTTTTCATCTTTTTCTTTTTTCTTAAACACATGTCTAATTTTCTTTATGTGTTAGCTCACATTTTTTTACTGTGTCTTGTTCTCTTTTGTTTTCTCCTGTTTCTACAACGGTTTTATTTGGTTTTCTTTTTTCATTATTAAACTTTGTTTATTTTCTTATGTTTCTTTCTTCATTCTCTTCGCCTTTTCTTTTCTTTCACATTTTCGTTCTTTTATTCGATTCTTTCTTTCTTTTCTGCGTTTTAACTTTTTTCTTTCTTTATTTATCGGTTTTCATTGTTTTTCATTCTCTTTGCATTTGTTTCTTTGGTTTTATTTTCATTTTTTCTTTGATTTTTTTATTTTCATTCGACATTTCTCCTGTACGCCAAGAACACTTTTTTAATACATGTTTAACATTCTTTTAAATACAAGTCTAGATTTTTAAATACATTAGCAATATATTTTTATGCACATTTTAAATTTTTTAGACATTTGATTAACAATTTTAAATACTTAATTAAGATTTTCTAAATACATGGTCAACATTTTTCTGTACACATTTTAACATTTTTAAATTCTTGACTAACTTTTGTGAATACAAAATTAACATTTGTTTAATACATGATCAATATTTTTTATACACATTTAACATTTTTAAATGCTTGATTAACATTTTTGAAATACTTGTTTAACATTTTATAGATACATGATCAACTTTCCATTAATGCATTTCTTCAATTAAACACAATTTCTAGGATCATTTTTAATGTATATCAATTTCACAGTGTCCAAAGTTGCTGTTTTTAGGCTCATATTTTTAGGCTGCTCATAGTGAGAGTAACATAAAAGTATGGTTAATAATACAACCAACAATCGGCTATAAAAAAGTTGTCATGTCATTTAGAGCCAACCTGTAGCCGACTTGTACAATAGTAAGTTTTAAATATGTACGTACTACTTACTTATAGTTGCCCCACCTTACAATCTCACAAAGTGTTTTGGTTCTCATGCTATAGCCGGCTCTTATTCTACAGCCCGCTTCACTTCTCTCTCCTCTTCTCACTCCCCAACTAAGAAAAAATATAATATTTTAATCCTTATAGGCTGCTTATGTCACCTTATTGTACTTGCTCTATGTAGTAACATGCATGGCACATATACAAAAAATATGATGTGGCAATTAATTAACGAGGAGAGATGCAAATGGAGTAACATAATATGTTATCATCACATAACGGTTCTCAATATAAAATGAGTCTACAAAGTAATAAATGAAGATTTCTATCTTATCACAAAGACTAGTAACATATGCATAGTTGTAGATGAGATCCTAGTTATTACTAATGCCCTCTAATCGGAGTGGGACTCATTGCCGACAGAAGTCTCGGAGTTCTTTTCTAGTCTGTCAAACACGGGTATGCGGAATTATCGATTTTTCTAAAAAAACTTATATAAAAACTTGATTTGGTAGTCAATTTAGAATATGGTGTCATATTCTGGTCAAAAGGGGCCATTTTCTAACAAATGTTTTTTTTTCATCTTTTGAGAAATCATGAGATTTTAATGACACACACATGTATAAATATTAGGACACCGTGAAGCGTGGCTAATTTTTGACGAGTTTTATAATTTTTTTAAAATAGTTGGAGAAAAAATTAAAGGCGAATCATTACATAATAAATGGTGATTTTAATTCACAGTCGTTATTAGAATGCTAAATCAAGGTGTACACAAATTTTGAAGTCCAAAAGAGCCCAAATGGTCGATGAAATTGGCTTGTGTACATATTTGCATTCGATATTACGGGATATAATCCATTAGGTGAACAATTAGTATTCCTCTTATGTTTCTTCTTCTCAGATTGTTATCATAGGATATTGCACCAATATTAGGACCCCTCTCTATTTTTAGTATTTTTAGACAATATTTAAATATGATTTGATTTTTACTCTTAAATAACTAGAAATAATGTTAAAAGTATGTCATTAAATAAAAATGGGTTGTGTGAATATTAGCTTGTGATGTCATGGGAGATAGTCCATTTGATGAACAATTATTATTTATCTTAATGTATTCTTGTAAGATATCTATCATAATATATTATACCAATATTGCAACTCCTTATGATTTTCTTTACTAATTCTAAACCATATTTTGACATTATTTTACTTCTGGCCTTAAATTGATGGAGACAAGGTAAAAATAATATTATTACATAACAAATGGTGATTTTAATTTCACATTTTTCGTTAAAAATCTTAAAACAATCTGTAAAAAGAAATTGAAGCAGAAAAGAACTAAATGGTCATTGGAATTGGTTTGGGTAGTTAAAATTAGGAGATGGCCCACTATAGGAATCAGAAAATTTGCCATCTGTTGTGCTCTTTGACGTCAACTTTTTGTGAGGGTGACGACAAAGACCAATTTTTGCCGTTAGCTGTTGATGACAAAGAAAAGCTAACGGCAAAATTGCAAAAAGACTGACGACAAAGGTACAGGAAAGCTGACGGCAAAGACAAACTTTGCCATCAGTTTTCTCTCTAGCTAACGACAAAGTATTTGCCATATGTTTCCAAAACAATTGACGGCAAAAATCACTGTATTCATGTTTTATTTTATTTTGAAAATGCAATCAGGGTCTAAAGAATATGAAAATTGCTGTGGTATTGGTTTATGATTACTAGAAGGTATGGAATAAGTTTACTAAATTTTAACACAGTTATTTTATCACAATTTATATGGTAAACAAACAAAAAATCGTGCTTGTTTCCTATTGGCTTGGCCCTCCCTCCCATGGATCGGTGACGTGGCAGGGGCAGCCAGGCCCACCACTTACGCACTTCACCAGCCCCACCCCACGTGCCCTCCTATCCTCCTCTCTTTCTCTCCTTCCTCCTCTACCTCCCTCTCCGTTCGCTCGTCCCTTCTCCTCCTTTGTTTTAGAGCGAAGGCTCAAGTCGAGCCTGACTTTGAATTAACAAAGCCATCAATCCGCCAGGATTACAACAGCCATCAACTTCATTAGTCGAAGCAAAGAAACATCTGAAAGGGTACAGAGTGCTATGCAAGCAACTAACAGGCTTCCTGCCATCTACAAGCGAAGATGAAGATTCTAAGGTACAAATACAACTTGAAGACGATGAAGCCCTCCACCGTTTGCAAACCACCCAGTAGACACACCAGCAGGCCTTGAGGAGACACAACTAGCAGGTGAGAGTAACTCTGATAGCTCCATGGGCTTCCGCCGAGTCAGAGACGACCTCCTACATGTTAGAAAGGGACTCCCCGCCCCCTCCCCTGTCACGAGGCGCCGATCCGTCGGGCGATGTAGGCTCTCCCAAGAGCAAGGGTGTACAAACAATGCCATAGGCACCCGAAAAACCATAGCATAGCACCACCAACACGCATCGCTGAGCTCAGCAAAGGGAAACATGGGCACTGGGAGGGAACATGCATGCGAGGACAAGCAAATGCACCGTGTGACTACTGATGACAAAGCAACAATGGAGGGAAGACACGGGGGACCGAGAGGGTTGGATGCAGAGGTGTCAGATCCGGGATGGGCGCCCCTGAGGCCACTGCGCCCTACAACCACCACCTGCCGCCGCCTTGCCGCTTGTGCGTCAAGGGGGCGGACAACACCAATGACAACCGATGGCTACGGTCAATGTCGCTCCATCGCCCGAGGCCGCCGGCTCGGCTCCAAAGCCCCCTGCCCGCGACAGGACGGTCAAATCCTCATCACCACCTTCCCCGGAGGCCGCGCGACATTCTAGTGGTTGCGAGGGAGAGGAGAAGGGAAGGGTGGCCAGCGGCGGGCTAGAGTTAGCGTCGTCCGAGTCGACCTTGCGGGAGCGACGCTGGGGGCAAGCGGCCTTTTTCAGGCTCTGTCCCTTCTCCTCCTCTCTCCCCGTGCTCTCTATCTCTCTCTCCGGTTCTCCCTCTCTAATTCTCTCTCTCTCTTCCTCGCGTGCTATAGGAGACACCCGAGGCCGCCATGGACATCCGGCTTTAGCTCAAGCATCCTCCATCGTCGACTGTCATCTTGCTCCTCTGCCGCCCCTTTCTTTCTTTCTATTCTCTCTCCTTCACACTCGCTCACACAAGTGCAGCAACACCGCTACTATGGACGTCGCTGCTGCCGGTCACATGCACCTCCCTGGCCTCTGTCCTGACCAGATCTGACGACCCCAGATGTTGCCGCCATTGTCATGCTTGACCGACGTCCTCCTCGAACGGCAGCAGGGCACGACGTCCTCCTCGAACCGCAGCAGGGCACGGCCGGCTAGCGATGACGACGCGGACCTCTTAGCACATCCATGTTTGAAGAGCTCCAAGACACACTGGCGGATGGACACTTCCGGACATCCCCGTCCGCAGACACCCTTCGAGCACACATGCGGGTGTCTGGACATGACCGACGCAGGCTGTTTGACATGTACGGACAGGCTGCAAGTTTTTTTAACTGAAGAATCTTTGCCACCAGCTTCATAGTCAGCAAACGACAAAGCCTTGTCGAGGCCCGCCTGCTAACAGACGTCCGTAAACCTTACGTTGCCGTCTCCACGGAAAAAAACCTGACGTCAAAGACTTTGTCGTCAACCTGATGAAAAGCTGACGACAAATTAGCTCTTTGCCGACTTTGTTTGCCGCCAGCAGTCTTTGCCATCTGTTTTCAAGTCTTTGCAATCTGTTTGAGGCTGAGGACAAATTTCCTGATTTTTGTATTGGGAGTGAATGTTAAGAAACCTCATTGGTGATAGTCCATTTTATGAGCAACCTATTGTTTTAAATTTTGTGTATTCTTCTAAACAAATTATCACATGGTTATGTGCCTACACTAGGACTCAATGCCAACTTTTAGTTTTTTTTTAACATTTGGTAAAGTTTAAAATATTTTTTAGTAACGAGCAAAAACTCCCATTTGATTATTTCCTACAAAGCAATTGAATAGTTTATCCATTCCATGCACATGATATCTAATTACATATGTGGTATATATTTTTGTGCAAATTTTTATTCTATATTTCATACACCTATAGTTCAAAATGGAATTGATTTCAATAAGTGGGTAGAAATTCATTTAAACTAGAGTCAATTACATGTGGGGCTTGACCCCACACGCATACTCCACCACCCAACTTAAAGCACGAGAGGTGCTTCACACAGGGACTCGCAACTAGTTAGCCCACATGTCAAGGCAGAGTAGCTATATACTGATCAAGTCATCTCAAAATCTTTGTCTCCAACAGTAAACCCTCTTCTCACACCGCTCTCCGGCAGCACACCCGCATGGGGTGGTACCTGTGCATGGGAGACCCCAATGCGCCCCGGCCGCCTCTTCGTCACACTGGTGGAGGTGTCTTCTACCGGCAGGCAATGCATCACAAGACGACATTGCATCCAGTGACCCCTCGCCATCTCGCCGCACCGTGCCATCCTGCGGCACCGGCCGTAGCCGCCCCTGCGAGCGATCTGTAGGCACCTAATCTAGCAGCGACATAGTCTACTATTAACTGAGTGAGTCATCCAAGGAGGATCAGATCCGATCGTCGACGGGACCATGGCCGCCTCCTTTTGCCTTGCTATCCAAGACAAAGCTCGCCAGTGTGCCATACGAGAAGAAGCTTTCGAGAGGGGCCGCACCAAGTTTCCCTCGCCAGTTCCATCACTGCTGACAATGTCATTGCAATTTCTTGGGACTCATCCAGTGAACATGACGAGGTTTAAGTATATTTTAGTTTATATTTTCGTTCAGGGCAGATTTAGAGTAGAGTAAGTTTACGTCGTACTATGTCGTATGTTTATGGGTCACATTTAGTAGAATGCCAATATGATGAAGTGGTTTGTATCGGATGCCCTGTGACCGGCGTTAGTCTGTATTTTACTTAATTTTGCACTTCTCCACACACACAAATTGTGGCGCACGTAGAGAGGAGAGAGGGAGGCAGAAATAGGTCACATCCTTATTTTTCTTACCGACCTCCTCCATGCATTCAACCGCATGTACTTTCCCATGACCTGCTCTTTGGTTTGAATGCTATCAACCACCTCCACTTTCCCTGCTATTAAGTCACCAAAGCACACCTCCGACAATGGCTAGAGAAATGGTGCCCCAAAATTAGGTCCCTAAGGACTGATTTGGTTGCCAGGGATCCTCCTGGGATCCCCGTCCTTTCCCTGGGTCAGACCATCACGTGGAGGACTTGCCCCGGTTTTCCTGCTGTCAGATTCTGTGACATTTGGGAGGGGGTGTTCTCGTCCCAATCCACTCGAAATCTCCGGGTTGCTCTCCCACGCCTCCAGACATGAGACGAATTCTCCCCGCCATGCTGTGATCTCTCTTCGGCTATCTCCTGCAGCTCCCTACTACCGCGACCCGATCTCTTCTAAGTTCCAAGCTCCTCCGCTGACGGCCGGATTTCCACCCCTTGCTGTCAAACTATCATGGGGATAAGGGGAAGCTTTCCCGTGGTGGGAGGGGGGATCGCTTGTGCACGTGGAGATTTTGCCCTTGGGGTTTGTTGCCCTAGTTTTCTGCTCCCTTGAAACCAAATGAGGCCTAATAGGACATACTTCCCCCAGGTGGTGTCATAAATGATGCCACACCACAGTGGCCCTTTGTCGAGGACACGCTTGACATGTGGGTTTTCTCTACGAGGAGCAACCCGTGATATACAATACGTGCTAAACCGTATCTTTTTTTTTTATGCTACAATTATATTACTTTGGTATAGTTTTGGCATCAATTTTAATTATTTTTCACAACCAATCTGTTAGTTCAGTGCCCAGTGTTAGTTTCGAGGAAGCTCAAATAAATTGGAAAAAAAAACTATACAAAAAGTTTCGAGGAAGAAGAGCCACTGTGCCAAAAGCCGACTTGGAGGGCATGCATCTCATTTATTCACAAGCGGTAGTGGCACAAACCGAACACATGAAGTTCGAGTGGCAGGATTCGAATATCCTAGTTTGATAGTTTTACGGACCCAAAATTTTCAGTTCTTTTGGTAGCTCACTATTTGTTTATACGCATCATCTCGGCAGCCGTCATGATATTATTATAGGGGCGTTTTATATACGTCACATAGGCAAATTCGCTAAGAGTTGCTCTTACACATCGGTGCAAGCGAATACAAACGTGCAATACGACCCACATGCAATCTGCTCGTGTATCTGTTCTTTGAAAGCGTTGGATGTATGCATGTGTCGTGTCTTTTACTGCGCGTCCTACTGTGTTGCGATCGCTTGTCGAAGCATCGCCACAGCCCACAGGCCAGCTAGCTACGCGCGGCTACCGGCCAGAGCACATACTTAGCCTTTTTAGCTAGCTACGCGCGGCTACCGGCCGGAGTGCAAGATCTTCCTTGGTAATCGCGCTCGTTTCGATCGTACTCCCTCCCGTCCTTTTTACTCTGCACATTCGATTTGCTGAAAATCAAACTTAGCTAAGTTTGACCAAATTTATATTAAAAATTATTAACATCTATAATATCTAATAAATATAATATGAAAATATATTCCGAGATGAATCTAATGATATTGGTGTTGTTATATACTCCCTTCGTTCCAAATTACTCGTCTGAAAAATGGATGTATCTAGAACTAAAATACATCTAGATACATCCATACCTGTGACAAGTAATTCGGAACAGAGGGAGTAAATGTCAATATTTTTTTATATAAACTTGATCAAAGTTAGATGAGATTGACTTCACACAAACCTAATATGCAGAGTAAAAAAGACCGGAGGGAGTACTCAACGACTGCCCGGCCGGTACGTATAGAATCGGCAGCCAGCCGATCCATGCATGCATGCGATCGAGATACGCAAACGAAAAGCATCCGTCGAATCGGATCCACACTCAGACGCCAGGATGCATGCATGCGCGTGTTGTCACACCTCGATTCAGCGTGGCAGATGCACGTGGTCAGCTACTACTAGCTGAGCCACCTGAGACGGCCGGCGCCGGAAGCAGAGCGGCGAGCTGCCATCGGCCGTCGATTCCGCATGTGCACGCATGCATGGCGCCATGCGCGGCACGGTGCAGCGCAGCGGTGATGTGAGAGCAGAGGAATGGTATCTCTGGACAAACCGTCTCTCGGTATCGATTGATCCGCTTACATACAGTTTGTCGATCGAGAGGAGAGGCGAATGCTGGCAGGATGTTGTTGTCGCAGAGACTACATATTCCCTTCATGCAGGTGCAGGACTTTGGCAATGTATCGTGATTACGTACGTACGCCCTGACCATAGCCACCTGTTCTACGAACACAGTGGCTAGCTATACCTGGCCCCGCGTACCAGCTAAGCTAGTTACTCGATCCATCTCTTCGATCGTGTCCCAAAAGCTAGGGTTCTGGGCTTCTGGCTAGCTAGCTAGGATCGTGTACGCAAGGTTGATCGGTGTCGGTGCTGAGATCTCATATCATGCACAATGTACGCTAGCTCTAGCTTAGCTCTTGCCTCTTTAGATTGATGGAACTACGTGCCCCGCGCGTGCAAGGTTGCACGTTCAGGCCAACTCCAACACACGACTCGGGCCGCGTCAGTTTGACAGTAAATGGACACAAAGCGCGACCCAATGCGTGAGAGCAAACGGACAAACCTTCATTTTTTGTCTGGTTTCGACGCATTGTTTTCTTAAATTTGGACCACGTTTGCATCAAAACGGACACGTCCGGACGGATGCGACACGTGTCCTTGTCCTTCCCTGACCCGTCCATCAGGGACACAGACGTCCCTTTTTCTCTTCTCCTTCCCCCTCCAGCAGCCCCCATCCCTTACGCTTGTCACAGCCGCCGCCATTTTCTCGGCCACCTCGCTGTCCAGCCCGGTTGCCCCCGCCCCTAACCCTGCCATAGCCGTCCCCGCCATTTTCTCGGCCACCTTACTGTCCAGATTTGTGCGTGACCGCCGGATTTATGCACATCCGGCCGCCAGCGGCTGCGCCTTGCCATGGATTGGTAGGGTACCGGACCGCATAGCCCAGGCAACGCTTTCGCCGCATGCAGGTATTGACTCCGCCTCTAGCCGCAAAGACACGCATCTATCCCGTTGAAGATTTGCCGGCAAAGACACGCCCGACCATCGTCCGGGCTCGGTGCTGGCCCAGCGGCTCGTCGGCTCACTGTTGCCGCTCATAAAGTGCAAGGACTGCCCGCGGCAGGTTGTGCGCCGCGTTTCTACCACACCGGAAATCCTGAACGGGTGTTCTTCAAGTGCAAAATAGATAGGGTATGTGCTTCTTTGCTTCTGTTGTGCTCCCGGATTCGGCGCATTCGGTAGCTGTCTGCTTATACTCACATTTATGTGTAGGATGGATGCAAGTTTTGGTATTGGGAAGAAGAATACATCGATCTATTGATAGCACGAAATTTGATAGATGATCGTGCACTCATTGCTAGAATAGAGGCTAGAGATGAGATTAGATGCGAAGCAATGTCTACTTCTTTAGAATCGAAGAAGAAAGAAGTGTGCAAGCTCGAGAAGCCGTAGATCAACAATGAAGGCATCGAGAAGAAATTAATCCAACTTGTGGGAGCAGTTATGGAACTTGGATTTTTTTTAAATGTATAATTGTGGTTCTTGTTTTCTTTGGTCTTACTGTTCTAGCGAAGAATTGGTGAATGTACTCAAATGTATCAAAATATCGTTGATGAAATAAAAGAATTGTGGCCAAAAAAATGTATTACATATGGGTACTACTCGGCGTGGCGGACCAGATGCGTCCGCATGTTGGGCGCACAGCCAGCGCATCAATGAAAATGGTCGGACACCGCCCCATTTTCCTATCCACACGGAGAAAATCCAGACAAAACAGACGTTTGTTTAGAGTCGTGCGTTGGAGTTGGCCTCATATACTACTTTTTTTGAAAGATCCGGGGTTGCCGGCTTCATTGATTTAGGAGAAAGCAAGCGGGAAAACATCGGTGATCAAGTGACCATGGTTACAAGAGATGAGATCAGCAAGTGAAAGGAAAAGAAAAGACAGAGATTAGGGCACATCGGCAGCTATCTCGCTACATCTTCCCAAAAGGTGTCTCTAGGCATCTGCTCCTGCTAGTCGCCACAGCTCCAGCGTACCCCTGATGGTGTGCAGGACAAATTTAGTTTGCGACAGCTTGTTTCTGAAAATGCAAGCGTTTCCCTCCTTCCATATCTCCCAGGTAATCAACAGCAGCATCGACTTAAAACCCTTTTGAAAACTTGCTGGCGTCAGAGCGGTTAGCCTCTCACAGTGCCCGAGGGAGTTGTGATGCGTCTTCTCCTTCAGAGCTGCACAACCAAACCTAGAGGACACCGTCTGCCAGTCGAGGAGGAGAAGGGGCAATCCCAGAAAAGGTGCATTGAGCTCTCCAAGTTTCTGACACAGAAAGCACATAAATATCCATTTGGCCATCCTCGCCGTTGCAGCCGATCGTTGCACCATAGTCTGTCATGATGAAGCAGCCAGGCACAAAATTTCACGGTGCATGGAGCCCAGGTCTTCTAGACTGCTGCTTTAATTCCCGATGATGGAGCTCCATTGGTTTGAAGATTGTAGGCGGTGCTAGCTGAGTACGAGCTTCCCCCTCCGGCCACCCAGCTGATCTTGTCCTCTTCCAGGGAGAGGATAATGCCGACCCTCTGAATCTTCCGCCACATCTGCAAGAACTCAAGAATAATTCTTGTTGTGTTTCCATGCCGCAGATCACGTATCCATTTGTCGTCTGTCAAAGCATCCTCTACTGTCATGTTCTTTCTTCTTGTATGCTTAAACAAATTTGGAAATTCTCGGCACAGCGTCGTGGACCCGAGCCAAATGCTTGTCCAGAAACTTGCAGTTTTCCCATTTCCTAGCTGCACCGAAGTAGCACTTGCAAATAGCTCACGGTCCCCCTGGTGACATGGAGCTGGGAAGTTGATCCACGGCCGCCACGGTTGCTGCCGTGCGAGCCAGAGCCATCTCAACCTTAGCGCCGTGTTGAATCGAGGGAGATCCAGAATGCCGAGCCCCCCTTGGCCACGGGTAAGTATACTTTATCCCAGGAAAATTTGCATTTGGCGCCCGTTATGTTCTCATCCTGGGCCCAAAGGAATTGTCGGCGCGTTTTGTCCACCTCCTTGAGGATTTTCTTGGCCATGCTCATCAACCCGCCTTTCCATCCCGTGAGCCTCGAGCGGAACCGATCAATGATGAACTGAAGGTGCACTAGTCGCAGCTTTTTTGGAGAGATCGGCAGGCCTAGGTAAGTTGTCGGGAAAGCAGACAGTTGGCCACCAAAATTTTGCAGCACCGCCGATAACTGAACCCCCCCACAGTTTATCAAAATGACAGATGATTTTGCCTGGTTAAGTTTTAAGCCTGTGGACTCCCCGAAGTTGTTCAACAGAAAGAGCAGCGTGTCCACTTCATCCTTCTCTGGGTTTGCGAAAATGACCGCATCATCAGCATATAAGCTGATTCTCATGCTGATGCCGCGACCCAGCAGTGCGGTGATCGTTTCTTCAGTTGCAACAGCCTCAAGCAGATGGTACAGAGGGTCAATTACCAGGATGAAAATCAGAGGCGATAGGGGGGGGGGGCACCCTGCCTGAAACCACAACCATGGAAGATGGGCGGCCCTGGCGTTCCATTGAGCATGCATGAGGAGGAAGCCGATGATAGGAGCAATGCAATCCAGTCTCTCCATCTCGGTGGGAAGCCCATCCACTGCATGAGCTCCAGCAAATACTCCCAAGACACTGAATCGAATGCTTTTGCTATGTCCATCTTGAAAAATAGTGCTTGCTTCTTCATTTTGTGCAACATCTTGACACAACTCTGCACATATTGGTAGCTTTCATGGATGCATTTGCCTTTTTGAAACGCGGTATGCACCGGGGAGATGAGTCAACCGAGCGCCCCGACCAGTCTTATTGAGAGCACTTTTCAAATGAGCTTTGCAACTGAATGGATCGGGCTGATAGATCGATAATGACTAACTTCAGAAGCCCCGTTTTCCTTCGACAGAAGCGCGATCAGGGCAGTGTTTATTTCAGCAAATTTTTGCCCATCAAGTTGGTGGAACTTATGAAACACAGCCATGATATCATCATGAATGATGCGCCAGCACGATCTGAAGAATTGGCCTGTGAAGCCGTCTGGCCCAGGAGCTTTGTCGGTCGGGGAGGAGATGATCGCTGCCCAAACTTCAGCTGGAGAGAATGGCGAGTCCAGGCCTTGTGGGTAGACCGTGGGAATGGTCAGCCTGTCCCAGTTCAAGGTGATCTGACGGGCCTCTGGCTTGCCCAAGAACTTTGTCAAGTGGTCATGGATGATCTTCTCCTTTCCCGCATGGTCGAAGACTTTAGAGCTGCCCTCTGCGAGAGAATGGATGAAGTTTTTCCTTCTTCTTGCTTTCATTTTTGCCTCATATACTACTACTTGCATGTTTTGTATCTGCAAGTGCCAAGGGCAACTCCAACGTGGATGTAATCGCAAATGTCCAGACCGAACATTGTTTTGCCATTCAAGGGAGGTCGTAGGCATCTAGACCTCCGACACGCCCGGCTCACCTTTGTAAAATGAGAATTTTACCCTATCTCGTCACTATCCCATTATCTGTATCCACACCTTTGGTGACTGACGCCCCTGCTGTGCCACCTCGCCCGCCTCTCAGGCCTTGCCTGACCACCATTGCTTTATCCCGTCACCTTCCCGCCTATGAATGTGCCGCCGTTCCACCCCGGATCTGCTACAGGCCAGGAATCCTCTATTGGGGAACGTAGCATGCAATTTCAAAAAATTTCCTACGATCACACAAGATCTATATAGGAGATGCATACCAACGAGAGGGGGAGAGCATCTTCATACCCTTGAAAACGCAAAGCAGAAGCATTTATCAACACGGTTGATGTAGTCGTACACCTTCACGATCCGTCCCGATCAAGTACCGAACGTACAACACCTCCGCGTTCAACACACGTGCAGCTCGATGACGTCCTCGCCTTCTTGATCCAGCAAGACGGGCGAAGTAGTAGATGAGTTCCGGCAGCACGATGGCGTGGTGACGGTGTTGGTGAAGCACTACGGAAACTATGACGGAGGATAAATTAGAGGGGACGGGGTTGCCAGCACACGGCTTGGTGTTTCTTGATGTGTCTTTGGTGCTAGTCGTTCCCCTCTATTTATATGTTGAGTCCTGGGGTCGAAACTTGGAGCAAAAGCCTCCTCAAAGTCGGTTTTGCCCGAAAGGCAAGGGTCCCACTCGGACTACAGGACCAAACGCCACAATCCTTGTGGGCTTCACCCCTTAGCCGAACCATATCATCCTATATATCAATCTTTACCTCCGGACCATTACGGAGCTTCTTGTTATGTCAGTGATCTCATCTGGGACTCCGGACAACATTCAGTCACCAACATATATAACTCATACTGTACTATATCGTCAGCGAAAATTAAGCATACGGACCCTATGGGTTCGAGAACTATGTAGACATGGCCGACACACCTCTCTAGTCAATAACCAATAGCGGAACCTGGATGCCCATATTGGCTCCTACATATTCTACGAAGATGTTTATCGGTCGAACCTTATGACAACATACGTTATTCCCTTTGTCATCGGTATGTTACTTGTCCGAGATTCGATTATCGGTATCTTCATACCTAGTTCAATCTCATTACTGGCAAGTCTCTTTACTCATTCCATAATACATCATCCTACAACTAACTCATTAGTCACTTTGCTTGCAAGGCTTCTTATGATGTGCATTACCGAGAGGGCCCAGAGTTACCTCTCCGATACTCGGAGTGACAAATCCTAATCTCGATTCAGGCCAACCCAACAAGACACCTTCGGAGATACCTATAGAGCATCTTTATAATCACCCATTTACGTTGTGACGTTTGATAGCACACAAGGCATTCCTCCGGTATCCGGGAGTTGCATGATCTCATAGTCAAAGGAATATGTATTTGACATCCATGAAAGCAATAGCAATATAACTGAACGATCAACATGCTAAGCTAACGGATGGGTCTTTGTCCATCACATCATTCTCCTAATGATGTGATCCCGTTATCAAATGAAAACTCATGTCCATGGTTAGGAAACCTTAACCATCTTTGATCAACGAGCTAGACAAGTACATGCTCACTAGGGACTCAGTGTTTTGTCTATGTATTCACACATGTATTAAGGTTTCTGGTCAATACAATTCTAGCATGAATAATAAACATTTATCATGATATAAGGAAATATAAAATAACAACTTCATTATTGCCTCTAGGGCATATTTCCTTCAGTATCCCACTTGCACTAGAGTCAATAATCTAGTTCACATCGCCATGTGATTTGACACTAATAGTTCACATCGTCATGTGATTAACACCCTATAGTTCACATGGACATGTGACCAATACCCAAAGGGTTTACTAGAGTCAATAATCTAGTTCACGTCGCCATGTGATTTAACACTAATAGTTCACATCGTCATGTGATTAACACCCTATAGTTCACATGGACATGTGACCAATACCCAAAGGGTTTACTAGAGCCAATAATCTAGTTCACATCGCCATGTGATTAACACCCAACGAGTACTAAGGTGTAATCATGTTTTGCTTGTGAGAGAAGTTTAGTCAATGGGTCTGCCACATTCAGATTCGTATGTATTTTGCAAAATTCTATGTCTACAATGCTCTGCACGAAGCTACTCTAGCTAATTGCTCCCACTTTCAATATGTATACAGATTGAGACTCAGAGTCATCTGGATCAGTGTCAAAGCTTGCATCGACGTAACCCTTTACGACGAACTCTTTGTCACCTCCATAACCGAGAAACATATCCTTATTCCACTAAGGATAATTTTGACCGCTGTCCAGTGATCCACTCCTGGATCACTATTGTACCCTCTTGCCAAACTCATGGTGAGGTACACAATAGGTCTGGTACACAGCATAGCATACTTTATAGAACCTATGACTGGGGTAAAGGGAATGACTTTCATTCTCTTTCTATTTTCTGCTATGGTCGGGTTTTGAGTCTTACTCAACTTGAAAATCTTGTCAAGGTATGTACTCATTGAAAAATCTTATCAAGCGTCTTGATCTATCTCTATAGTTCTTGATGCTCAATATGTAAGCAGCTTCACCGAGGTCTTTCTTTGAAAAACTCCTTTCAAACACTCCTTTATGCTTTCCAGAAAATTCTACATCATTTCCGATCAACAATATGTCATTCACATATACTTATCAGAAAGGCTGTAGTGCTCCCACTCGCTTTCTTGTAAATACAAGCTTCACCGCAAGTCTGTATAAAACTATATGCTTTGATCAAGTCATCAAAGCATATATTCCAACTCTGAGATGCTTGCACCAGTCCATAGATGGATCGCTGGAGCTTTGCACATTTTGTAAGCACCTTTAGGATTGCAAAACCTTCTGGTTGCATAATATACAACTCTTCTTTAAGAAATCCATTAAGGAATACAGTTTTGACATCCATTTGCTAGATTTCTTAAAATGTGGTAATTGCTAACATGATTCGGATAGATTTAAGCATCGCTACGAGTGAGAAAATCTCATTGTAGTCAACACCTTGAACTTGTCGAAAACCTTTTGCGACAAGTCGAGCTTTGTAGATAGTAACACTACCATCAGCGTCCGTCTTCCTCTTGAAGATCCATTTATTTTCTATGGCTCGCCGATCATTGGGCAAGTCAATCAAAGTCCATACTTTGTTCTCATACACGGACCCCATCTCAGATTTCATGGCCTCAAGCCATTTCGCGGAATCTGGGCTCATCATCGCTTCCTCATAGTTCGTAGGTTCGTCATAGTCTAGTAACATGACTTTCAGAACAGGATTACTGTACCACTCTGGTGCAGACCGTACTCTGGTTAACCTACGAGGTTCGGTAGTAACTTGATCTGAAGTTTCATGATCATCATCATTATCTTCCTCACTGATTGGTGTAGGAATCACTGGAACTGATTTCTGTGATGTACTACTTTCCAATTCGGGAGAAGGTACAATTACCTCATCAAGTTCTACTTTCCTCCAACTCACTTCTTTCGAGAGAAACTCCTTCTCTAGAAAGGATCCATTCTTAGTAACAAAGATCTTGCATTCGGTTTTATGATAGAAGGTGTACCCAACAGTTTCTTTTGGGTATCCTATGAAGACGCACTTCTCCAATTTGGGTTCGAGCTTATTATGCTGAAGCTTTTTCACATAAGCATCACAACCCCAAACTTTAAGAAACGACAGCTTAGGTTTCTTGCTAAACCACAGTTCATACGGTGTCGTTTCAATGGATTTACATGGTGCCCTATTTAACGTGAATGCAGCTGTCTCTAATACATAACCCCAAAACAATAGTGGTAAATTGGTAGAAGAGATCATAGATCTCACCATATCCAATAAAGTACGGTTACGGCGTTCGGACACACCATTACGTTGTGGTGTTCCAGGTGGTGTGAGTTGTGAAACTATTTCACATTGTTTTAAATGAAGGCCAAACTCGTAACTCAAATATTTGCCTCCGCGATCAGATCGTAGAAACTTTATTTTCTTGTTACGACGATTCTCCACTTCACTCTGGATTTCTTTGAAATTTTTCAAATATTTCATACTTGTGTTTCATTAAGTAGATATACCCATACCTTCTCAAATCATCTGTGAAGGTTTAGAAAATAGGGACAATTGCATTTTTACCCCTAGTTGGTTCCTACCCAAAGGTTTTGCCCTTACTTTTCGAGCTTGCTCAGTTTTGCCCTTGCTTTTTCCGTCGTGGTCCCTCGAATGCCCTTTGACTGTTTGACCAAAACTTTGAAAATTCATAACTAATTCATATGAACTCAGAAAAATGAAAATAAGATATCAAAATGTTCAGATAAACATTACCTTTATGTCCATATCATTTGTATTCAGGACAAAAGCACCCTTTAAACTACCTGAGGTAATTAATATTATTAACATTATTAAAAATAAAAAGGTATAAACAATATTTTTTTCATGAATAAAAATTACATGCAAATGTACATGATGTTTTCTGAACATCCAGATATCTTATTTGCATTTTTCTGAGTTTGTATCATCTTGTTAAGAATATTCTAATGCCTTTGACCATTATTTGGAAACTTCATAACAAGTTGATACGAACTCAGAAAAATGCAAATAAGATATCAGGATGTTCAGAAAACATCAGGTACATTTGCATGTAATTTTTATTCATGAAAAATATATATTGTTTATACCTTTTTATTTTTAATAATGTTAATAACATTAATTACCCCAGGTAGTTTAAAGGGTGCTTTTGTCCTGAATGCAAATGATATGAACATAAAGGTAATGTTTATCTGAACATTTTGATATCTTATTTGCATTTTTCTGAGTTCATACGAATTAGTTAAGAATTTTCAAAGTTTTGGTCAAACGGTCAAAGGGCATTCGAGGGACCTCGACAGAAAAAGTAAGGGCAAAACCGAGCAAGCTCGAAAAGTAAGGGCAAAAACCGTCGGTAGGAACCAACTAGGGGTAAAAATGCAATTGTCCCTAGAAAATAACGATACCCGTCGCGAGCCTCAACACTCATCGGACTGCATACATCGGTATGTTTTATTTCCAGTAAGTCAGTGGCTTGCTCATTGTTCCGGAGAATGGAGTCTTAGTCATCTTGCCAATGAGGCATGGTTCGCAAGCATCAAATGATTCATAATCAAGTGATTCCAAAAGTCCATCTGCATGGAGTTTCTTCATGCGCTTTACACCAATATGACCTAAACGGCAGTGCCACAAGGATGTTGCACTATCATTATCAACTTTGCATCTTTTGGCATCAATATTATGAATATGTGTATCACTACGATCGAGATTCTATAAACCATTTATATTAAGTGTATGACCATAGAAGGTTTTATTCATGTAAACAAAATAAAAATTATTCTTTGACTTAAATGAATAACCGTATTGCAATAAACATGATCCAATCATATTCATGCTCAACGCAAACACCAAATAACATTTATTTTAGGTTCAACACTAATCCCGAAGGTAAAAGGAGTGTGCAATGGTGATCTTATCAACATTGGAGTCATTTCCAATACACATCGTCACCTTTTCCTTAACTAGTTTGTGTTTATCTTGCAACTCCTGTTTTTGAGTTACTACTCTTAGCAGCTGAACCAGTATCAAATACCGAGGGGTTGCTATAAGCACTAGCAAAGTACACATCAATAACATGTATATCATATATACTTTTGTTCACTTTTCCAACCTTCTTATCTGCCAAGTATTTGGGGCAGTTCCGCTTCTAGTGACCATTTCCTTTGCAGTAGAAGCACTCAATTTTAGGCTTGGGTCTAGCTTTGGGCTTCTTCATGGGAGTGGCAACTTGATTGACATTCTTCTTGAAGCTCCCTTTCTTTCCCTTGCCCTTTTACTTGAAACTAGTGGTCTTGTCAACCATCAACACTTGATGCTTTTCTTGATTTCTACCTTCGCTGATTTCAGCATCGTGAAGAGCTCGGGGAATCGTTTTCGTCATCCCTTGCATATTATAGTTCATCACGTAGTTCTAGTAACTTGGTAATAGTGCTAGAGAACTTTGTCAATTACTATCTTATCTGGAAGGTTAACTCCCACTTGATTCAAGCAATTGTAGTACCTAGACAATCTGAGCACATGCTCACTAGTTGAGCTATTCTCTTACATCTTGTAGGCAAAGTACTGTCAGAGGTCTCGTACCTCTTGACACGGGCATGAGTCTGAAATATTAATTTCAACACTTGGAACATCTCATATGCTCCCTGGCGTTCAAAACATTTTTGAAGTCCCGGTTCTAAGCCGTAAAGCATGGCACACTAAACTATCAAGTAGTTATCATACCAAGCTTGCCAAACGTTCATAATGTCTGCATCTGCTCCCGCAATAGGTCCGTCACCTAGCAGTGCATCAAGGACATAATTCTTCTGTGCAGCAATGAGGATAATCCTCAGATCACGGACCTAGTCCGCATCATTGCTACTATCATCTTTCAACATAGTTTTTCTCTAGGAACATATCAAAAATAAGCGGGAGCTACATCATGAGCTATTGATCTACAACATAGTTATGCAAATACTATCAGGACTAAGTTCATGATAAATTAAAGTTCAATTAATCATATTACTTAAGAACTCCCACTTAGATAGACATCCCTATAGTCATCTAAATGATCACGTGATCCATATCAACTAAACCATGTCTGATCATCACGTGAGATGGAGAAGTTTTCAATGGTGAACATCACTATGTTGATCATATCTACTATATGATTCACGCTCGACCTTTCTGTCTCGGTGTTCCGAGGCCATATCTGCATATGCTAGGCTCGTCAAGTTTAACCCGAGTATTCTGCGTGTGCAAAACTGGCTTGCACCCGTTGTATGTGAACATAGAGCTTATCACACCTGATCATCACGTGGTGCCTCAGCACGAAGAACTGTCGCAACGATGCATACTCAGGGAGAACACTTATACCTTGAAATTTAGTGAGGGATCATCTTATAATGCTACCGCCGTACAAAGGAAAATAAGATGCATAAAGGATAAACATCACATGCAATCAAAATAAGTGATATGATATGGCCATCATCATGTTGTGCCTTTGATCTCCATCTCCAAAGCACCGTCATGATCACCATCGTCACCGGCTTGACACCTTGATCTCCATTGAAGCATCATTGTCGTCTTGCCAATTATTGCTTCTACGAATATCGCCACCGCTTAGTGATAAAGTAAAGCAATTACATGGCGATTGCATTTCATACAATAAAGCGACAACCATACGGCTCCTGCCAGTTGCCGATAACTGTTACAAAACATGATTGCTACCTCTTGAGCGTGCGTTGATTTTCCTTTGAAGAGGAAAGGGTGATGCAGCAAAGTAGCGTAAGTATTTCCCTCAGTTTTTGAGAACCAAGGTATTAATCCAGTAGGAGACTACACGCGAGTCACCTAGTACCTGCACAAACAATAAAGAACCTTGCAACCATGGCGATAAAGGGGTTGTCAATCCCTTCACGGCCACTTGCAAAACTGAGATCTGATAAATATAATAAGATAAATATTTTTGGTATTTTGTTGTATAGATTGGAAAATAAATATTGCAAACTAAATAGTAAACTAGAATTGTAGATTGGAAACTTATATGATGTAAAGTAGACCCGGGGGGCATATGCTTCACTAGTGGCTTCTCTCATGATAGCAAGTATTACGTACGGTGGGTTGATAACCCACAAGTATAGGGGATCGCAACAGTTTTCGAGGGTAGAGTATTCAACCCAAATTTATTGATTCGACACAAGGGGAGCCAAAGAATATTCTCAAGTATTAGCAGCTGAGTTGTCAATTCAACCACACCTGGAAACTTAGTATCTGCAGCAAAGTGTTTAGTAGCAAAGTAATATGATAGTGGCAATAACGGTAACAAAAGTAAAGATAGCTAAAGTAATGTTTTTGGTATTTTTGCAGTGATTGTAACAGTAGCAACGGAAAAGTAAATAAGCGTAAACCAGTATATGGAAAGCTCGTAGGCACCAAATCAGTGATGGATAATTATGCCGGATGTGGTTCGTCATGTAACAGTCATAACATAGGGTGACACAGAACTAGCTCCAATTCATCAATGTAATGTAGGCATGTATTCAGAATATAGTCATACGTGCTTATGGAAAAGAACTTGCATGACATCTTTTGACCTACCCTCCCGTGGCAGCGGGGTCCTATTGGAAACTAAGGGACATTAAGGCCTCCTTTTAATAGAGAACCGGAACAAAGCATTAGCACATAGTGAATACATGAACTCCTCAAACTATGGTCATCACCGGGAGTGGTCCCGATTATTGTCACTTCGAGGTTGCCGGATCATAACACATAATAGGTGACTATAGACTTGCAAGATAGGATCAAGAACACACATATATTCATGAAACATAATAGGTTCAGATCTGAAATCATGGCACTCGGGCCCTAGTGACAAGCATTAAGCATAGAAAAGTCATAGCAACATCAATCTCAGAACATAACGGATACTAGGGATCAGACCCTAACAAAACTAACTCGATTACATGATAAATCTCATCCAACCCATCACCGTCCAGCAAGCCTATGATGGAATTACTCACGCACGGCGGTGAGCATCATGAAATTGGTGATGGAGGATGGTTGATGATGACGACGGCGACGAATCCCCCTCTCCGGAGCCCCGAACGGACTCCAGATCAGCCCTCCCGAGAGGTTTTAGGGCTTGGCGGCAGCTCCGTATCGTAAAACGTGATGAAACTTTCTCTCTGATTTTTTTCTCCTCGAACACTAATATATGGAGTTGGAGTTGGCGTCGTAGGGTCTCTAGGGGGCCCACGAGGTAGGGGGGCGCGCCCAGAGGGGGGGGGGGCCCCACCCTCATGGACAGGGTGTGGGCCCCCTGGTCTTCATCTTTGGCGAGGATTTTTTATAAGACATCCCGTGGAGTTTGAGGTCATTTTGAGAACTTTTGTTTTATGCACATAAAACAACATCATGGCAATTCTGCTGAAAACAGCGTCAGTCCGGGTTAGTTCCATTCAAATCATACAGGTTAGAGTCCAAAACAAGGGCAATAGTGTTTGGAAAAGTAGATACGACGGAGACGTATCAACTCCCCCAAGCTTAAACCCTTGCTTGTCCTCAAGCAATTCAGTTGACAAACTGAAAGAGAAAAAGAAAAAAATTTACAAACTCTGTTTGCTCTTGTTGTTGTACCTATGTCAAGCCAGCATTCAGGTTTTCAGCAAAGATTATAACTAACCACATTTGCAATAATTCTCAGGTCTCATGTTTACTCATATCAATAACATAATCAGCTAGCAAGCCATAATAATAAATCTCGGATGACAATACTTTCTCAAAACAATCATAATATGATATAACAAGATGGTATCTCGCTAGCCCTTTCTGAGACCGCAAAACATAAATGCAGAGCACCTTCAAAGATCAAGGACTGACTAGACATTGTAATTCATGGGAAAAGAGATGCAATCATAGTCATACCCGATATAAATTAACAATAATGAGTGCAAATGACAGTTGTGCTCTCCAGCTAGTGCTTTTAATAAGAGGGTGATGACTCAACAGGAAAGTAAATAGATAGGCCCTTCGCAGAGGGAAGCAGGGATTTGTAGAGGTGCCAGAGCTCGATTTTGAAATAGAGATAATTTATATTTTGAGCGGCATACTTTCATTGTCAACATAACAACTAAGAGATGACGATATCTTCCATGGTAAACAAATTATAGGCGGTTCCCAAACAGAATGGTAAAGTTTATACTCCCCCTCCTCCACAAGCATCAATCCATGGCTTGCTCGAAACAACGAGTGCCTCCAACATTCAACGGGTCCCAGGGGAGTTTTGTTTGCAATTATTTTGATTTAGTTTGCATAAAGCATGAGACTGGGCATCCCGGTGACCAACCATTTTCTCGTGAGTGAGGAGCGGAGTCCACTCCTCTTGAGAATAACCCGCCTAACATGGAAGATAAGGGCAGCCCTAGTTGATATATGAGCTATTCAAGCATACAAAACAGAATGTTTATTTGAAGGTTTAGAGTTTGGCACATACAAATTTACTTGGAACGGCAGGTAGATACCGCATATAGGAAGGTATAGTGGACTCATATGGAATAACTTTGGGGTTTAAGGGATTGGATGCACAAGCAGTATTCCGCTTAGTACAAGTGAAGGCTAGCAAAAACTGGAAGCGACCAACTAGAGAGCGACAACAGTCATGAACATGCATTAAAATTAATAAACATTGAATACAAGCATGAGTAGGATATAATCCACCATGAACATAAATATCGTGAAGGCTATGTTGATTTGTTTCAACTACATGCGTGAACATGTGCCAAGTCAAGTCACTTAAATCATTCAAAGGAGGATACCACCCTATCATACCACATCATAATCATCTCAATAGCATGTTGGCACGCAAGGTAAACCATTATAACTCATAGCTAATCAAGCATGGCACAAGCAACTATGATCTCTAATTGTTATTGCAAACATGTTTATTCATAATCAGCTGAATCAAGAACGATGAACTCATCATATTTACAAAAACAGAAGAGGTCGAGTTCATACCAGCTTTTCCCATCTCAGTCAGTCCATCATATATCATCATAATTGCCTTTCACTTGCACGACCGAACGGTGTGAATAATAATAAGAGTGCACGTGCATTGGACTAAGCTGGAATCTGCGAGCATTCAATAAACAGGAGAAGACAAGGCAATATGGGCTCTTGGTTAAATCAACAATAATGCATATAAGAGCCACTTCAACAATTTAATTATGGTCTTCCCCTACTGACCCCCAAAGAAAAAGAAAAGAAATAAAAACTATTTACACGGGAAAGCTCCCAACAAGCAAAAGAAGAACGGAAATATTTTTGGGTTTTCTTTTTATTTGTTACTACTACAGCAGGAAAAATAAACTACTACTAATTTTTTTGGTTTTTTCTTAAGGTTTATTAAACACACAAGAAGAAAGCAGGAAAAAGGAAATAAACTAGCATGGATATTACAGCGAAAGAGTATGAGCACCGACATCTAGCAATGAGTGTGTGTGAACATGAATGTAATGTCGGTGATAAATACGTACTCCCCCAAGCTTAGGCTTTTGGCCTAAGTTGGTCTATTGCCAGGGATAGCCCGGCTGTGAAGGAAATATGCCCTAGAGGCAATAATAAAGTTATTATTTATTTCCTTATATCATGATAAATGTTTATTATTCATGCTAGAATTGTATTAACCGGAAACATAATACATGTGTGAATATATAGACAAACAGTATGTCACTAGTATGCCTCTACTTGACTAGCTTGTTAATCAAAGATGGTTATGTTTCCTAACCATGAACAAGGAGTTGTTGTTTGATTAACAAGGTCACATCATTAGTTGAATGATCTGATTGACATGACCCATTCAGTTAGCTTAACACTTGATCGTTTAGTATGTTAATGCTTTCTTCATGACCCATACATGTTCCCTGTAACTATGAGATTATGCAACTCCGTTTACGGAGGAACACTTTGGTACTACCAAACGTCACAACGAATCGGGTGATTATAAAGGAGTACTACAGGTGTCTCCAAAGGTACTCGTTGGGTTGGCGTATTTGAGATTAGGTTTTGTCACTCCGATTGTCGGAGAGGTATCTCTAGGCCTTCTCGGTAATACACATCACATAAAGCCTTGCAAGCATTGCAACTAAAGAGTTAGTTGTGAGATGATGTATTACGGAACGAGTAAAGAGACTTTCCGATAACGAGATTAAACTAGGTATTGGATACCGACGATCGAATCTCGGAAAGTAACATACCGATGACAAAGGAACAACGTATGTTGTTATGCGGTTTGACCGATAAAGATCTTCGTAGAATATGTAGGAACCAATATGAACATCCAGGTTCCGCTATTGGTTATTGACCGAGAATAGTTCTAGGTCATGTCTACATAGTTCTCGAACCGTAGGGTCCATGCGCTTAAGGTTTCAATGGCGGTTATTATGAGTTTATGTATTTTGATGTACCGAAGGAGTTCGAGTCCCGGATGTGATCACGGACATGACGAGGAGTCTCGAAATGGTCGAGACATAAAGATTGATATATTGGAAGGTTATATTCGGACACGGAAAGGTTCGGAAGTTTCGGAGAAAACGGAGTGCCGAGGGGTTACGGAACCCCGGGAAGTTATGGGCCTTATTGGGCCAAGAGGGGAGAGAGGGCTGCACCAAGAGGTGGTGCCCCTCCATGGGGAGTCCGATTGGACTAGGGGGCGCAGCCCCTTTCCCTCTCCCTCTCCTCTCTTTCCTTCCCCTTCCCTCTTCCTAGTAGGACTAGGAAAGGGAGTCCTACTCCTACTAGGAGGAGGACTCCCCCCCCTTGGTGCGCCCCAAGGCTGGCCGGCCCTCCCTTGCTCCTTTATATACGGGGCAGGGGGCACCCTAGGACACACAAGTTGATCTACGGATCGTTCCTTAGCGTGTGCGGTGCCCCCTCCACCATATTCCACCTCGGTCATATTGTAGCGGTGCTTAGGCGAAGCCTGCGCGACGGTAGAACATCAAGATCGTCACCACGCCGTCGTCTTGTGGAACTCCTTCCCGACGCTTTGCTGGATCGGAGCTCGGGGATCGTCATCGAGCTGAGCGTGTGCCAAGAACTCGGAGGTGCGGAGTAACGGTACTTGGATCGGTCGGATCGTGAAGGCGTCGACTACATCAACAGCGTTAATATAACGCTTCGCTTTCGGTCTCACGAGTGCGTGGGCGGACACTCTCCCTCTCGTTGCTATGCCATCACCATGGTCTTGCGTGATCGTAGGAAAATTTTTGAAATTACTCGTTCCCCAACAGTGGCATCCGAGCCTGGTTTTATGCGTTGATGTCATATGCACGAGTAGAACACAAGTGAGTTGTGGGCGATACAAGTCATACTACCTACCAGCATGTCATACTTTGGTTCAGCGGTATTGTGAGATGAAGCGGCCCGGACCGACATTACGCCAGACGCTTACGCGAGACTGGTTTCACCGCTGTGAGCACTCGTTGCTTAAAGGTGGTGGCGGGTGTCTGTCTCTCTCACTTTAGTTGAACCGAGTGTGGCTACGCCCGGTCCTTGAGAAGGTTAAACGGAGTCTATTTGACGAAGTATCGTTGTGGTTTTGATGCGAGGTAAGAACGGTTCTTGCTCAGCCCGTAGCAGCCACGTAAAACTTGCAACAACAAAGTAGAGGACGTCTAACTTGTTTTTGCAGGGCATGTTGTGATGTGATATGGTCAAGACGTGATGCTATACTTTATTGTATGAGATGATCATGTTTTGTAACCGAGTTATCGGCAACTGGCAGGAGCCATATGGTTGTCGCTTTATTGTATGAAATGCAAACGCCATGTAATTGCTTTACTTTATCACTAAGCGGTAGCGATAGTCGTAGAAGCAATAGTTGGCGAGACGACAACGATGCTACGATGGAGATCAAGGTGTCGCTACCGGTGGCGATGGTGATCATGGCGGTGCTTGGAGATGGAGATCACAAGCACAAGATGATGATGGCCATATCATATCACTTATATTGATTGCATGTGATGTTTATCCTTTATGCATCTTATCTTGCTTTGATTGACGGTAGCATTATAAGATGATCTCTCACTAAAATTATCAAGTAGTGTTCTCCACGAGTATGCACCGTTGCCAAAGTTCGTCGTGTCGAGACACCACGTGATGATCGGTGTGATAAGCTCTCGTCCATCTACAACGGGTGCAAGCCAGTTTTGCACACGCAGAATACTCGAGTTATACTTGACGAGCCTAGCATATACAGATATGGCCTCGGAACACGGAGACCGAAAGGTCGAACGTGAATCATATAGCAGATATGATCAACATAAGATGTTCACCATTGAAAACTACTCCATCTCACGTGATGATCGGTTATGGTTTAGTTGATTTGGATCACGTGATCACTTAGATAACTAGAGAGATGTCTGTCTAAGTGGGAGTTCTTTAATAATATGATTAATTGAACTTAAATTTATCATGGACTTAGTACGATAGTATTTTGCTTGTCTATGTTTCTTGTAGATAGATGGCTCGTCTTTGTTGTTCCGTTGAATTTTAATGCGTTCCTTGAGAAAGCAAAGTTGAAAGATGATGGTAGCAATTACACGGACTGGGTCCGTAACCTGAGGATAATCCTCATTGCTGCACGAAAAGTTACGTCTGGAAGCACCGGGTGGTAGCGAACTGCTGCAGATCTTGAGCCGAAGTTGTGAGCGTCCGCAAAGCGAGCTGATGACTACTCTATAGTTCAGTGTGCCATGCTTTACGGCTTAGAACCGGGTCTTCAACGACGTTTTGAGCGTCATGGAGCATATGAGATGTTCCAGAGTTGAAGTTGATATTTCAACAGAATGCCCGGATTGAGAGATATGAAGTCTCCAATAAGTTCTATAGCTGCAAGATGGAGGAGAATAGTTACGTCGGTGAGCACATACTCAAAATGTCCGGGTATTACAATCACTTGAATCAACGGGAGTTAATCTTCCGGATGATTGTGTCATTGATGAATTCTTCAATCACGCCACCAAGCTACAAAGGCTTCGTGATGAACTATAATATGCAAGGGTTAGTAAAGACTATGCTCGAGCTCTTCGCAATGCTAAAAGCTGCGGAGGTAGAAATCAAAAGGAGCATCAAGTGTTGATGGTCAATAAGACCACTAGTTTCAAGAAGAAAGGCAAAGGGAAGAAGAAGGGAACTTCAAGAAGAACAGCAAACAAGTTCTTGATCGGGAGAAGAAACCCAAGTCGGACCTAAGCCTGAAATCGAGTGCTTCTCTGCAAGCGGTAGTCCTTTGAAGCGGAACTGCCCCAAGTATTTGGCGGATAAGAAGGATGGCAAAGTGAACAAAGGTATATGTGATATACTTGTTATTGATGTGTACCTTACTAGAGCTCGCATAGTACTGGTATTTGATACTGGTTACATTGCTAATATTTGCAACTCAAACAGAACTACGGATTAGCGAACACCGGCAAAGGACGAGGTGACGATGCGCGTGGGAAATGGTTCCAAAGTCGATGTGATCGCGATCGGCACGCTACCTCTACATCTACCTTCGGGATTAGTTTTAGACCTGAATAATTGTTATTTGGTGCCGCGTTGAGCATGAACATTATATCTGGATCTTGTTTGATGCGAGACGGTTATTCATTTAAATCAGAGAATAATGGTTGTTCTATTTATATGAATAATATCTTTTATGGTCATGCACCCTTGAAGAGTGGTCTATTTTAATGAATCTCGATAGTAGTGATACACATATTCATAATGTTGAAACCAAAAGATGCAGAGTTGATAATGATAGTGCAACTTATTTGTGGCACTTGCCGTTTAGGTCATATCGGTGTAAAGCATGAAGAAACTCCATCTTGATGGACTTTTGGAGTCACTTGATTATGAATCACTTGGCACTTGCGAACCGTGCCTCATGGGCAAGATGACTAAAACACCGTTCTCGGTACTATGGAGAGAGCAACAGATTTATTGGAAATCATACATACGGATGTATGTGGTCCAATGAATGTTGAAGCTCGTGGCGGATATCGTTATTTTCTCACCTTCACAGATGATTTGAGCAGATATGGGTATATCTACTTATTGAAACATAAGTCTGAAACATTTGAAAAGTTCAAAGAATTTCAGAGTGAAGTTGAAAATCATCGTAATAAGAAAATAAAGTTTCTACGATCTGATCGTGGAGGCGAATATTTGAGTTACGAGTTTGGTCTACATTTGAAACAAAGCGGAATAGTTTAGCAACTCACGCCACCGGAACACCACAGCGCAATGGTGTGTCGAGCGTCGTGTCGCACTTTCTTTGGATATGGTGCGATCTATGATGTCTCTTACAGATTTACCGCTATCATTTTGGGGTTATGCTCTTGAGGCGGCCGCATTCACGTTAAATAGGACACCGTCAAAATCCGTTGAGACGACGCCTTATGAACTATGGTTTAGCAAGAAACCAAAGTTGTCGCTTCGAAAGTTTGGGGTTGCGATGCTTATGTGAAGAAACTTCAACTGATAAGCTTGAACCCAAATCGGAAAAATGTGTCTTCATAGGATACCCAAAGGAGACAATTGGGTACACCTTCTATCACAGATCCGAAGGCAAAACATTCGTTGCTAAAATGGATCCTTTCTAGAGAAGGAGTTTCTCTCGAAAGAAGTGAGTGGGAGGAAAGTGGAACTTGATGAGGTAATAGTACCAGCTCCCTTATTGGAAAGTAGTTCGTCACGTAAATCAGTTTACGTAACACCTACACCAGATTAGTGAGGAAGATAATGATAAAGATCATGAAACTTCAGATCAAGTTGTCCTTGAACTTCAGTAGATCAACAGAACAAAATCCGCACTGAGTGGTACGGTAATCCTATTCGGAAGTCATGCTACTAGATCATGATGAACCTACGAACTATGAAGAAGCGATGGTGAGCCCAGATTCGCAAAATGGCTTGAAGCCATGAAATCTGAGATGAGATCCATGTATGAGAACAAAGTATGGACTTTGGTAGACTTGCCCGATGATCGGCAAGCTATTGAGAATAAATGGATTTTTAAGAAGAAGACTGATCTTGATGGTAATGTAACTGTCTACAAAGCTCGACTTGTTGCAAAAGGTTTTCGACAAGTTCAAGGGGTTGACTACGATGAGACTTTCTCACCCGAAGCGATGCTTAAGTCCGTCCGAATCATGTTAGCAATTGCCGCATTTTATGATTATGAAATTTGGCAAATGGATGTAAAAACTGCATTCTTGAATGGATTTCTAGAAGAAGAGTTGTATATGATACAACCAGAAGGTTTTGTCGATCCAAAAGGTGCTAACAAAGTGTGCAAGCTCCAACGATCAATTTATGGTGCGGTGCAAGCCTCTCGGAGTTGGAATAAGCGCTTTGATAGTGTGATCAAAGCATATGGGTTTATCTGAGACTTTTGGAGAAGCTTTGTATTTACAAGAAAGTGAGTGGGAGCTCTGTAGCATTTCTAATATTATATGTGGACGACATATTATTGATTGGAAATGATATAGAATTTCTGGATAGCATAAAAGGATACTTGAATAAAAGTTTTTCGATGAAAGACCTCGGTGAAGCTGCTTACATATTAGGCATCAAGATCTATAGAGATAGATCAAGGCGCTTGATTGGACTTTCACAAAGCACATACCTTGATAAAGTTTTGAAAAGGTTCAAAATGGATCGAGCAAAGAAAGGTTTTTACCTGTGTTACAAGGTGTAAGATTGAGTCGACTCAATGCCCGACCACAGCAGAAGATAGAGAGAAAATGAAAGATGTTCCTATGCTTCAGCCATAGGCTCTATCATGTATGCAATGCTGTGTACCAGACCGACGATGCTTAGCTGTAAGCTTGGCAGGAAGGTACCAAAGTAATCCAGAGTGGATCATGGACAGCGGTCAAGAACATCCTGAAATACGAAAAGGACTAAGGATATGTTTCTCGTATATGGAGGTGACAAAGAGCTAGTCGTAAATGGTTACGTCGATGCAAGCTTTGACACTCGATCCGGACGATTCTAAATCGCAAACCGGATCGTGTTTTTATTAAGCGGTGGAGCTGTCGGTTGGTGCAGTTCTAAACAAAGCGTCGTGGCGGGATCTACATGTGAAGCGGAGTACATAGCTGCTTCGAAGCAGCAAATGAAGGAGTCTGGATGAAAGAGTTCATTTCCGATCTAGGTGTCATACCTAGTGCATCGGGACCGATGAAGATCTTCGTGACAATCTTGGTGCAATTGCCTTGGCAAAGGAATCCAGATTTCACAAGAGGACCAAGCACATCAAGAGGCGCTTCAATTCCATTCGGGACCAAGTCCAAGTGGGAGACATAGAGATTTGCAAAATACATACGGATCTGAATGTTGCAGACCGTTGACTAAGCCTCTTCCACGAGCAAAACATGATCAGCACCAAGACTCCATGGGTGTAAGGATCATTACTTTGTAATCTAGATTATTGACTCTAGTGCAAGTGGGAGGCTGAAGGAAATATGCCCTAGAGGCAATAATAAAGTTATTATTTATTTCCTTATATCATGATAAATGTTTATTATTCATGCTAGAATTGTATTAACCGGAAACATAATACATGTGTGAATATATAGACAAACAGTATGTCACTAGTATGCCTCTACTTGACTAGCTTGTTAATCAAAGATGGTTATGTTTCCTAACCATGAACAAGGAGTTGTTGTTTGATTAACAAGGTCACATCATTAGTTGAATGATCTGATTGACATGACCCATTCAGTTAGCTTAACACTTGATCGTTTAGTATGTTAATGCTTTCTTCATGACCCATACATGTTCACGTAACTATGAGATTATGCAACTCCGTTTACGGAGGAACACTTTAGGTACTACCAAACGTCACAACGAATCGGGTGATTATAAAGGAGTACTACAGGTGTCTCCAAAGGTACTTCGTTGGGTTGGCGTATTTGAGATTAGGTTTTGTCACTCCGATTGTCGGAGAGGTATCTCTAGGCCTTCTCGGTAATACACATCACATAAAGCCTTGCAAGCATTGCAACTAAAGAGTTAGTTGTGAGATGATGTATTACGGAACGAGTAAAGAGACTTTCCGTAGCGAGATTAAACTAGGTATTGGATACCGACGATCGAATCTCGGGAAAGTAACATACCGATGACAAAGGGAACAACGTATGTTGTTATGCGGTTTGACCGATAAAGATCTTCGTAGAATATGTAGGAACCAATATGAACATCCAGGTTCCGCTATTGGTTATTGACCGAGAATAGTTCTAGGTCATGTCTACATAGTTCTCGAACCGTAGGGTCCGCACGCTTAAGGTTTCAATGACGGTTATTATGAGTTTATGTATTTTGATGTACCGAAGGAGTTCGGAGTCCCGGATGTGATCACGGACATGACGAGGAGTCTCGAAATGGTCGAGACATAAAGATTGATATATTGGAAGGTTATATTCGGACACCGGAAAGGTTCGGAAGTTTCGGAGAAAACCGGAGTGCGGAGGGGTTACGGAACCCCGGGAAGTTATGGGCCTTATTGGGCCAAGAGGGAGAGAGAGGGCTGCACCAAGAGGTGGTGCGCCCCCCTCCATGGGGAGTCCGAATTGGACTAGGAGGAGGCGCAGCCCCTTTCCCTCTCCTCTCCCTCTCTTTCCTTCCCCTTCCCTCTTCCTAGTAGGACTAGGAAAGGGAGTCCTACTCCTACTAGGAGGAGGACTCCCCCTCCTTGGTGCGCCCCAAGGCTGGCGGCCCTCCCCTTGCTCCTTTATATACACAGGCAGGGGGCACCCTAGGACACACAAGTTGATCTACGGATCGTTCCTTAGCGTGTGCGGTGCCCCCTCCACCATATTCCACCTCGGTCATATTGTAGCGGTGCTTAGGCGAAGCCTGCGACGGTAGAACATCAAGATCGTCACCACGCCGTCGTCTTGACGGAACTCCTTCCCGACGCTTTGCTGGATCGGAGCTCGGGGATCGTCATCGAGCTGAGCGTGTGCCAAGAACTCGGAGGTGCCGAATAACGGTACTTGGATCGGTCGGATCGTGAAGACGCGTCGACTACATCAACAGCGTTAATATAACGCTTCGCTTTCGGTCTCACGAGTGCGTGGACGGACACTCTCCCCTCTCGTTGCTATGCCATCACCATGGTCTTGCGTGATCGTAGGAAAATTTTTGAAATTACTACGTTCCCCAACAGGCTGATACCCGTAGGTGTAGCTGGGGTCGTACTGCGATGCATCTGCTATCGCCTCCTGAGCAGCAGCATGGCGTCGAGCTGCCTCTGCTCTCCTCTCGTACTCATCTGCCTCCTCTTTGGTAATAATATATCTTCCTCTCATCTGAAAATCAAAGAAGGCAGGAGCAGGAAGAGTAACATAGACAACATGCCGTTTGTTAAAGATTAGTCAATACTGGAGAGGTGGTTCAGTCCTCTCAACAAACTGGTGGGAAACCATAGAATCAAAATCTAAATAATTAGGGGGTAAGTCCATATCACCCTCACGAATGTCTATCTCCAGAAAATTAGCTAAGCGGGTTGCATAAATTCCTCCAAAGAAATCTCCGTTATGTCTATTATGATGCAACCTACGAGCTACAATGGCTCCCATATGATGATATTGGTCCCCTAACACAACACTCCTGAGAATGCTGAGATCAGGGGCACACATGTGACATGCTTCATCCTTAGCATTTATGCATCTGCCTATGAAGAGAGCAAAATAATGTATAGCAGGAAAGTGAATGCTCCCTATAGTGGCTAGTGTTATATCTCTAGATTCCCCCACAGTTATTCTAGCAAGAAAGTCTCTATATTCAGATTTAGGGGGATCCTTGATACTACCCCAAGATGGAAGTTTGCATGCAAAAGTGAAATCCTCTAAGTCCATGGTATAAGATTTGTCATTAGGTCAAACATGACTGAAGGAGAATTACGCGAAGATGAAAACTCAAACCTCCTCACAAATGAACTTGTGAGATCACGATACTGGGGGCATTTGTCAGCTTCAAAATCCTCAAGACCGGCATTACGCAAATATGCGTTAAACTCTTCTTTGATTCCCGCTTGATCCATAAAATTTTCCGAAGGCCATTCACATGGCCTCACAAGAGCGTCTCTTGGTGGTTCCTCGTCAGCATCACGCATTGCAACCTGGGACCTTTCTTCCTTGAAGAAACACCTTGGAACATCTTCCTAAACATATTGTTTTCTCTGAAAAATAATTCTGAAATTTTTAGTAACTTCAAACAAAAGAGAACCAACTTCAATAAAACTGATAGCAACTACTCATACAAGTGCCTAGAGCATATATCAAGCATTAGAACTACTTGGAACCATATAAATTTGACATGCAAGCTCAAGAACATGGTCACCTATGCAGCACAAATTTGCAAAGAATAAAGCACTAGAACAAAAACTAATTGGACCAATGGAGGAGTCACATACCAAGGAACAATCTTCCCAAGCAGTTTTGCGAGAGGTGCTTTGAGCAAGGAGATCAAAAATCACAGCAAAAGTGGCTGGAACTCGTGCTTGAGTTGGTTTTTCGGGTTTGTGTGAGGCAGAGGAAGAAGATGGGTGCAGGGATAAGTGGAGGAGGGCCACCGTGGGCCCACGAGGCAGGGGGGCGCGCCCAGGGGGGGTAGGGCGCGCCCTCCACCCTCGTGGCCGGGTGGCAGCTCCCCCTGTGGTAATTTTTGCACTAAAAATCCTCAAATATTCCCGAAAATATCATATTAAATTGGCATGGCATTCTGAGGACTTCTATTTTCGGGATATTTTTATATTGCACGGATAAATCAGGAAACAGTCAGAAAAATACTATTTTACTTTATTTCTACTAAAGAACAAAAAATATAAAGAGGGTACAGAAGGTTGTGCTTCTAGTTTCATCCATCTCATGCTCATCAAAAAGAATCCACTAACAAGGTTGATCAAGTCTTGTTAACATACTCATTCCGATAATCATGGAACCGGAGAAATTTCGAATAACACTATGTTACCTCAACGGGATATGGACATCCCCAATAATAAGTATATCATATTCTTCTTGACAGTAGGGAGAGGAAATTCAAAACCTCCAAATATAATTGATGGAATTTTTCCAATAGAGTCGATACTATGAACTTGAGGTTGTTTGCTCGGAAATTGTACCGTGTGCTCATTACCATTAACATGAAAAGTGATATTGCCTTTGTTGCAATCAATAACAGCCCATGCAGTATTAAGGAAAGGTCTTCCAAGAATAATAGACATACTATCATCCTCGGGAATATCAAGAATAACAAAGTCCGTTAAAATAGTAACGTTTGCAACCACAACAGGCACATCCTCACAAAAACCGACAGGTATAGCAGTTGATTTATCAGCCATTTGCAAAGATATTTCAGTAGGTGTCAACTTATTCAAGTCAAGTCTACAATATAAAGAGAGAGGCATAACACTAATACCGGCTCCAAGATCACATAAAGCAGTTTTAACGTAATTTCTTTTAATGGAGCATGGTATAGTGGGTACTACTGGATCTCCAAGTTTCTTTGGTATTCCACCCTTAAAAGTATAATTAGCAAGCATGGTGGAAATTTCAGCTTCTGGTATATTTCTTTTATTTGTAACAATATCTTTCATATACTTAGCATAAGGATTCATTTTGAGCATATCAGTCAATCGCATACGCAAAAAGATGGGTCTAATCATTTCTGCAAAGCGCTCAAAATACTCATCATCATTTTTCTTGGATGGTTTGGGAGGAAAAGGCATGGGTTTCTGAACCCATGGTTCTCTTTCTTTACCATGTTTCCTAGCAACGAAGTCTCTTTTATCATGACGTTGATTCTTTGATTGTGGGTTATCAAGATCAACAGTAGGTTCAACTTCTACATCATTATCATTACTAGGTTGAGCATCATCATGAACATCATCATTAACATTTTCACTAGGTTCATGTTCATTACCAGATTGTGTTTCAGCATCAGACATAGAGATATCATTTGGATTATCAGTTGGTTTAGCAATAGGTTCACTAGAAGTTTGCAAAGTCCTATCATTTTTCTTTTTCTTCCTTTTAGAAGAACTAGGCATATCAATATTATTTCTCTGAGAATCTTGCTCGATTCTCTTAGGGTGGCCTTTAGGATACAAAGGTTCCTGAGTCATTCTACCAGTTCTAGTAGCCACTCTAACAGCATAATCATTTTTCTTACTATTCATTTCATCAAGCACTTCTTTCTGAGCTTTAAGTACTTGTTCTAGTGGTAACCATAGAAGCATATTTGCTAAAAAGTTTAAGTTGACCTCTAATATTAGCGATATAATCACCCAAGCGTTTAATCATATTGGAATCATATTTCAACTGTCTACCGAAATAAGCATTAAAATTATCTTGTTTGACAATAAAATTATCAAACTCATTGAAGCATTGCCTAGCAGACTTATAATGAGGAATATCACCTTCATCAAATCTATAAAGAGAATTTACCTTTACTACCTGTGTCGGGTTATCGGGATCAGGAGGTTCTTCAATAGGTAATGGATCAAGATCATAAGTTTCTTCGACAGGCGGTAGATTAAGACCATGTATTTCTTCAATAGGAGGTAAATTCTTAACATCTTCAGCTTTAATACCTTTTTCTTTCATAGATTTCTTTGCCTCTTGCATATCTTTGGGACTGAGAAATAGAACACCTCTCTTCTTCGGAGTTGGTTTAGGAATAGGCTTAGCAATTGGCTCAGGAGCTGGCTCGGGAGTTGGCTCAGGAGGTGCCCAATTATTTTCATTTGTCAACATATTATTTAATAGAATTCCAGCTTCATCCGGTATTCTTTCCCTGAAAAGAGAACCAACACAACTATCTAGGTAATCTTTGGAAGCATCGGTTAGTCCATTATAAAAGATATCAAGTATTTCAGGTTTCTTAAGAGGATGATCGGGCAAAGCATTAAGTAACTTGAGAAGCCTCCCCCAAGCTTGTGGGAGTCTCTCTTCTTCAATTTGCACAAAATTATATATATCCCTCAAAGCATCTTGTTTCTTATGAGCAGGGAAATATTTAGTAGAGAAGTAATAAATCATATCCTGGGGACTACGCACACAACCAGGATCAAGAGAATTAAACCATATCTTAGCATCACCCTTTAATGAGAACGGAAATATTTTGAGTACATAAAAGTAGCGCGATCTCTCATCATTAGTAAATAGGACAGCTATATCGTTTAACTTAGTAAGATGTGCCACAACAGTTTCAGATTCATAGCCATAAAAAGGATCAGATTCAACCAAAGTAATTATATCAGGATCAATAGAGAATTCATAATCCTTATCAGGAACACAGATAGGTGAAGTAGCAAAAGCAGGGTCAGGTCTCATCCTATCTCTAACAGATTCTTTACTCCATTTAACTAGCAGCCTCTTAAGTTCATATCTATCCTGGCAGGCAAAAATAGCTGCAGAAGATTCCGCATCAAAAAGATAACCCTCAGGAATAGCAGACATATTTTCATCATCACTTTCATCATTGTATTCAGTTTCAATAACTCCTCTTTCTCTAGACCTAGAAATTTGTTCATCTAGAAATTCACCAAGGGGCACAGTAGTATCAAGCATAGAAGTAGTTTCATCATAAGTATCATGCATAGCAGAAGTGGCATCATCAATAACATGTGACATATCGGAACGAATAGCAGAAGCAGGTTTAGGTGTTGCTAGCTTACTCATAACAGAAGGTGAATCAAGTGCAGAGCTAGATGGCAGTTCCTTACCTCCCCTCATAGTTGAGGGATAAATTGTTGTCTTAGCGTCTTTCAAGTTCTTCATAGTGTCCAGCAGATATAAATCCCAAGTGACTCAAAGAATAGAGCTATGCTCCCGACAACAGTGCGGAAAAAGGTCTTGATAACCCACAAGTATAGGGATTGCAACAGTTTTCGAGGGTAGAGTATTCAACCCAAATTTATTGATTCGACACAAGGGGAGCCAAAGAATATTCTCAAGTATTAGCAGCTGAGTTGTCAATTCAACCACACCTGGAAACTTAGTATCTGCAGCAAAGTGTTTAGTAGCAAAGTAATATGATAGTGGCGATAACGGTAAAAAAAGTAAAGACAGCTAAAGTAATGTTTTTGGTATTTTTGTAGTGATTGTAATAGTAGCAACGGAAAAGTAAATAAGCGTAAACCAGTATATGGAAAGCTAGTAGGCACCGGATCAGTGATGGATAATTATGCGGATGTGGTTCATCATGTATGATCATAACATAGGGTGACAGAACTAGCTCCAATTCATCAATGTAATGTAGGCATGTATTCGAATATAGTCATACGTGCTTATGGAAAAGAACTTGCATGACATCTTTTGTTCTACCCTCCCGTGGCAGCGGGGTCCTATTGGAAACTAAGGGATATTAAGGCCTCCTTTTAATAGAGAACCAGAACAAAGCATTAGCACATAGTGAATACATGAACTCCTAAAACTGTGGTCATCACCGGGAGTGGTCCCGATTATTGTCACTTCGGGGTTGCCGGATCATAACACATAATAGGTGACTATAGACTTGCAAGATAGGATCAAGAACACACACATATTCATGAAAACATCATAGGTTCAGATCTGAAATCATGGCACTCGGGCCCTAGTGACAAGCATTAAGCATAGCAAAGTCATAGCAACATCAATCTCAGAACATAATGGATACTAGGGATAAGACCCTAACAAAAGTAACTCGATTACATGATAAATCTCATCCAACCCATCACCGTCCAGCAAGCCTACAATGGAATTACTCACGCACGGGGGTGAGCATCATGAAATTGGTGATGGAGGATGGTTGATGATGACGACGGCGACGAATCCCCCTCTCCGGAGCCCCGAACGGACTCCAGATCAGCTCTCCCGAGAGGTTTTAGGGCTTGGCGGCGGCTCCGTATCGTAAAACGCGATGAAACTTTCTCTCTGATTTTTTTCTCCCCGAAAGCCAATATATGGAGTTGGAGTTGGCGTCGGAGGGTCTCGGGGCCCACGAGGTAGGGGCGCGCCGAGGGGGCGCCCCACCCTCGTGGGACAGGTGTGGGCCCCTGGTCTTCATCTTTAGCGAGGATTTTTATTATTTTTATAAGACATCCCGTGGAGTTTCAGGTCATTCCGAGAACTTTTGTTTTCTGCACATAAAACAACATCATGGCAATTCTGCTGAAAACAACGTCAGTCCGGGTTAGTTCCATTCAAATCATACACGTTAGAGTCCAAAACAAGGGCAAAAGTGTTTGGAAAAGTAGATACGGCGGAGACGTATCATGGTTGAACAAATTACTACCGAGCATTTGATAGAAAAGTGCATAGTTATAACGATATCTAAGGCAATGATCATGAATATAGGCATCACGTCCGTGTCAAGTAGACCGAAACGATTCTGCATCTACTACTATTACTCCACACATCGACCGCTGTCCAGCATGCATCTAGAGTATTAAGTTCATAAGAACGGAGTAATGCTTTAAGCAAGATGACATGATGTAGAGGGATAAACTCAAGCAATATGATATAAACCCCATCTTTTTGTCCTCGATGGCAACAATACAATACGTGTCGGTTCCCTTTCTGTCACTGGGATAGAGCACCGCAAGATTGAACCCAAGGCTAAGCACTTCTCCCATTGCAAGAAATATCAATCTAGTAGGCCAAACTAAATCGATAATTCGAAGAGACTTGCAAAGATATCAAATCATGCATATAAGAATTCAGAGAAGAAACAAATAATACTCATAGATAATCAAGTTCATAAACCCACAATTCATCGGATCTCCGCAAACACACCGCAAAAGAGTATTACATCGAATAGATCTCCAAGAGCGTCGAGGAGAACTTTGTATTGAGAACCAATGTAGCGACCAGACCTCAAAGCAGTCGATCTACGTGCTCGATGTCATCCTCGGATCGAGAATGCTGACACCACACAGTACTCGGAGGATTTATAACAGAGTAGCAATCACACACTTATTACAATCGAATGTCTCAAGAGAGAACTTAATAAAAATAAATATGGCTTAAGGCCATCTAATACGATAACAGCGGAAGGCTTGGAAGAATAAGCGAGTCCATCAACTCCAACGGCATCACTGAGTATAGAACCACGACCTAAGCACCTTACTCGTCGTCTGAAAAGTCTGCAACATGAAACGTTGCAGCCCGAAAACTGGTCAGCACATGGAATATGCTGGCAAAGTAACACATAGAGAACAATGGAATAATAAGCCTATACTACATGCATATATGGCTGGTGGAAAAGCTCTATGGTTACAGTTTTGCGTAAAGCCAATTTTTCCCTACTACAAAGGAATAAATTTATTTAACTATCATGGTGGTTGTTAAACATTGAGAATGGTTGACAGCATTCTCAATCCCAGATAAAAGTACTCATTTAAAACCCAACAATATTAATTAGAAGTAACATGATGAGATTCACATGATATCCAAGTACTAGATACTCAAGATGTCAATAATCGGGGACACGACTAACCATGATTAGTTTATACACTCTGCAGAGGTTTGCACACTTTTCCCCACAAGACTCGATCGCCTCCGTTTGATTTCTCGCACTACATGGTGTTTGAGAGACGGATGACCGAAACATAGTCTTTCAGAAGCGCTAGCACCTTACATGTGGGTAGACCGTACCAACCTACAACCCCTAGATCAGCTAGCCTACCCGTAAGAGTTCGCACAACTTAGTCAACTACGCCAGAGCCCATAATGGCTTGTGGCTGCACACGTAAGTTTCTAGCATGAATAATCTCATGATCCCTTTAAGCACAGGTGGCGGTCCGAAGAAATCTGAGCAAGTCTGATAGAAACCAGGTGCCTCGGTCCACCCGGATGTGTGTTTAAGTTGCCACCTTAAATAAGCGATTAAATAACAATCTCACATCTGTCATGGATACACTCACCCAATCCACGTCTACTAGCATAGCATAGCATAATAAGCAAGCGAGAGGTAACTCCCAAGGGTTTGATAATAAAAACAGTAATAGGTACTACCTCAACTACTTCCCAAAACCCACAATTTAATTAGATCCTAATCATGCAAGTGTTTGAGGACAGATCTAATGCATAAAAACTGGGTATGAGAAGAGGTATGATCAAAGTGTTACTTGCCTTGCTGATGATCCGCGAAACCTAGAGACTCGAAGTAGCAGGCGGCGCACTCCGGGTATTCTATCGCAGACAAACAAACAAGCATACAATAAGTACTCATCGATGCACAGGTAAAACTCAAATAGATCTAACCAGATAGTTCAACTTAAGAACTCGGTTTGCAAAAGAATCAAATCAAAGCGAAACAACGAAAGTCAAGCGGCGGAAGAAAACAGCTTCGTTTTACTAATCTGGATCTAAGTCAAATTTTATAGTAGCAAAAACTTGTTTAAGTAGGTTATTCATAAATAGGGTTTGAGGCGAAACTCTAGGCGCTGAATAAACGATTACGATAAGCGGCGAAAAGTTATACTAAAAGCGAAAATCGGATCAGAATCGCGATCGGAAAAATCACGGATTAAATCCGAAAAAAGAAAAACGACGAGCGGGTTAACGAGCGGACGTTCGTTAACTAAACTAACTTTGACGAACGCGTTCGTTTAAAGCGAACTAACGGACGAATGTTCTTTATTTAACCGAACGAAAAAAACCGAAACTAATAAAAAAACGAAACTAAAAAACGAAAAAAACCGAAGAAAACCGCCGGTTTTTTAAAACCGCGCACGGGAACGAGGTGGCGGCGAACCTCGGCGGCGGTGACGGCGGAGTCCGGTGAGGCTCCGGCGACGGCGGCGGGCGGGCCGATCTGTCGACGGGCGGCTAGGGTTAGGGTTTTTTGCGGGTGGGCGGGCGGTGGGGGGGTGGGGCGGGGCTCGGCGGGGCGGCTGGGCACTGGGGCGCGGGTGGCGCTTATATAGTGCCCCCCCGAGCAGAGTCCCGCTCGGGCACGGCCCAAAGGCGGTTCGCTTTAAAAAAAATAATTACGCGCAGAAAAAAAAACAAAATAAATACTAAACCGACTCCAAAAATCCCGAAATAAGTTTTCCCCGGCTTCTAAAATCAAGCCGGACAAGATGAACTTTTATTTGGGGCCTAAATGCAATTTTGAAAAACGCGCATTTTTCCTAAATTCAAATAAAAAGGCGAAAAACTCCAAAATAAAATCTTATTTGATTTTATTATTAAATCTTCATTACTTATTTATTTTGGGAAAGTCATTTTATTCCCTCTCTCATATTTTGATAGTAGAAATAATTGAAGATAAAATAATTAAAATCAAATGATCCTATTTTCAAAATTTGAGAAAATTCAAATATGAAAATAACGAAACCCCCAACACTCTGCATGGGTCCTTGAGTTGTGTAGAATTTCTAGGATCAAGCAAAATGCAACAAAAAAATATGATATTCAATGATGCTCTATGTATAACATTCCAAATTGAAAATTTGGGATGTTACAAACCTACCCCCTTAAGATGAATCTCGCCCTCGAGATTCGGGTTGGCTAGAAAATAGGTGAGGGTGGTCCTTAAGCAAAACTTCCTCTCGCTCCCAGGTGGCTTCATCCTCAGTGTGGTGGCTCCACTGAACTTTGCAAAACTTAATGACCTTGTTGCGTGTGACTCGGCTGGCATACTCCAGAATCTTAACTAGTTTCTCCTCGTAGGTCAAATCGTTATTCAACTGAATCGCCTCTAGTGGCACAATATCTCTCAGTGGTATATCCGCTATCTCTGCGTGACACTTCTTCAACTGAGAAACATGGAACACATCATGAACTCCTAACAATCCTTCGGGTAGTTCCAATTTGTAGGCCACCTCTCCCATACGTTCCAAAACACGATAAGGTCCTACAAGTCGGGGCACTAACTTTCCTTTAACACCAAAATGCTTAACTCCTCGAAGTGGCGATACACGAAGATAAACTCTGTCTCCGACTTCGTATTCTCTCTCCTTGCGTTTTGAGTCTGCATAACTCTTCTGTCTTGACTGGGCTACCTTGAGCCTATCACGAATCAACTTTACTTTCCGTTCAGACTCCTTAATCAAATCCGGTCCAAACAATGGCGGTCTCCAACTTCATCCCACAACAACGGGTCCTGCACCTCCTTAGTATAAGGCTTGAAAGGGCCATCTTGACTGGTTTGGTAGCTGTTGTTGTAAGAAAACTCCGCATCTGACAAGTTGTCATCCCAACTTGATCCATAATCCAAAGCACAAGCTCTAAGCATATCTTCCAAAATCTGGTTGACTCTCGGTTTGTCCATTTGTGCGTGGATGAAAAGCGTGCTAAACTCCACTGGTTCCCAAAGTTTCGTGCAACCGCTTCCGAACTTTGAGGTAAATTGGGTTCCTCTATCGTCGATACTCCTCGGAACTCCATGCAAGCATACAATCTGGTCATCTATATCTTAGCCAATTTGGCCTGCTTTGTAGGTAGTCTTTCTTTGGAATGAAATGAGCTACCTTCGTCAAGCGATCGACTACAACCCAAATCGAGTCATAGCTCAGACGAGTCTGGGCAATCCCGTGATGAAACCCATACCTAGTTTATCCCACTTCCATTCGGGTATAGGCAATGGCTGTAACAATCCTGCTGGCTTCTCATGTTCTGCCTTCACCCTTTGACATACATCACAAACTGCTACGTATTCTGCAATATCCTTCTTCATTCCGGTCCACCAGAAAGTATTCTTCAAATCCAAATACATCTTGGTATTTCCTGGGTGAATATAATATGGTGAATCATGTGCCTCTTGTAGAATCAACTTCCCGATCTCTGGGTCATTGGGCACATAAACACGGTCTTCAAACCATAGGGTATCGTGCTCATCCTCACGAAATCCCTTATCCTTTCCTTCGCTCATTTTCTCCTTTATAGAGGCAATCTCTTTGTTAGTCTTCTGAGCTTCCTTGATCTTGTCCATCAAAGTTGACTGAATCCCCAATGCTGCTACATAGCCTCTCGGAACTATTTCCAAACATAGCTCTCGAAGATCCTCGGCTAACTCCTTTGGTATTTCTCCCGTCATTAGTGTGTTGACGTGACTCTTACGGCTCAACGCGTCTGCTACAACGTTAGCCTTTCCGGGGTGATAATGTAACCTCATATCGTAATCTTTGATGAGTTCCAACCATCTCCTCTGCCTGAGATTTAGCTCCTTCTGCGTGAAGATGTACTTTGAACTCTTGTGATCCGTATGCACCTCACAATGATTTCCAATGAGGAAATGTCTCCAAGTCTTCAATGCATGCACTACGGCTGCTAACTCCAAATCATGCGTGGCATAGATTAGCTCATGAGGCTTAAGCTGTCATGAAGCATACGAAACAACTCTTCCCTCCTGCATAAGCACTGCTCCAAGTCCTCTACGTGAAGCGTCGCAATACACCTCATAATCCTTGGTCTGATCTGGAAGAATTAATACTGGTGAGGTAACCAAACGTTTCTTCAACTCTTGAAAACTAGCTTCACACTCCTCAGTCCAAATGAACTTGGTATCCTTCTTCAACAATTCGGTCATAGGCTTCGCAATCCTCGAGAAATTTTCAATGAATCTTCGGTAGTATCCTGCGAGTCCAAGGAAACTCCGGATCTCTCCAACTGTTGTTGGCGCTTCCCAGTTTGTCACAGTGACAAATTTAGTGGGGTCTACTGCTATACCTTCTCCGGATATAACATGTCCAAGAAATCCAACTTCCTTCAACCAAAACTCACACTTGCTGAACTTGGCATATAACTAGTGTTCTCTGAGCTTCTCGAGTACCAAACGCAAGTGTTCCTTATGTTCCTCTTCATTCTTCGAGTAAACCAAAATATCATCAATGAACACCACGACGAACTTATCCAAAAACTCCATAAACACTTTGTTCATCATGTTCATAAAATAGGCAGGTCGTTAGTCGGACCAAATGACATAACGGTATACTCATACAGCCCGTGCACGGTGGTAAAAGCCGTCTTAGGTATATCACGCTCTCGAATCTTCAATCGATGGTACCCGATCGCAAATCAATCTTGGAAAACACCTTAGCTCCTTGCAATTGGTCAAACAAGTCATTGATCATCGGTAGTGGGTACTTGTTCTTAATGGTCACTTCATTCAATCCTCGATAATCAACAACCATTCTTAATGCTCCATCCTTCTTCTCCACTAGAAGTACTGGTGATCCCCAAGGCGAAGAACTTGGGCGAATAAAACCTTTATCCAGTAACTCCTTAATCTGCTTCTTAATTTCCTCCAAATCTTGGGTTGGCGTCCTATACGGTCTCTTAGATATCGGCCCAGTGCCTGGCAGTAGTTCAATCAGAAATTCAATGTCTCTCGTCCGTGGCATGCACAGCAACTCTTCCGGAAACACGTCCTGGAAATCCCTTACCACTGGTACTTCCTCCTGCACAACTCCTGTTAAGGAATTTACATGTGCTCTACTCGGCTCATGCCGTGATACATACTTGATTCTCCTCCCTTCTGGGGTGGTAAGCAAAATTGACTTACTGGCGCAATCTATGTTCCCTCCATACTTCGATAACCAATCCATGCCTAATATCACATCCAAACCTTGCGATTCCAGAACTATTAGGTCCGAGGGAAATACATAGTGTCCAATCCTTAATGGCAGTTGATCACACCATATACTAGCCATGTATTCTGCTCCGGGTGAGGTTACTAGCATGGGTGACCTAAGGGCTTGGGTTGGCAGTTTATACTTATCCACAAATCCCCTTGATATGTATGAATGCGATGCACCAGTATCAAAAAGAACAACTGCAGTACATGACTTAACCAAAAACTTACCTATTACTGCATCTGGCTGAGCTTCAACCTCCTCCATGGTAACGTGGTTCACTTGTCCTCTGTTGAAAGGATTCGGCTTCTTTCCTGAGCTTCCATTGCCATTACCATTTTGGCCTTCTGGACAATCATTTGCATAATGCCCAGTCTTGCAACACTTAAAACAGGTGATATGGCTCAGGTCTACCTTGGCTGGTGTTGACGGGTTGGTGCGGTTTTGTCCATTGCTTCCTCCATTCCCGTTTCCATCCTTGGTGCCATTATGGTTGTGCGAGCTACCTCCTCCATGGGTATGCTGAAACTGTCCTCCTGGCTTCGGGGTAAAGCGAAGTTTATGCTGAGCTCCAGAGTTTTTCTTCCCCTGTCCATAATTTCTCTTGCGATTTTCAATCTGCTGCTGCTTCCCTTCAATCATAAGCGCACGGTCTACTAACTCCTGGTAGTTATTGAAGGTGGCTACCATCAACTGCATGCTCAGCTCATCATTCAGTCCTTCTAGAAACTTCTCCTGCTTAGCTGCATCCGTAGCAACGTCATCTGGGGCATAACATGCTAACTTACTGAAATCATCCACATACTGGCCAACTGTCCGTCCTCCTTGGCGCAAGTTGCGAAACTCACGCTTCTTCATGGCCATAGCTCCTGCTGAAACTGGGCAGTACGGAAAGCTTGCTGAAACTGATCCCATGTGACAGTGTCTGCAGGGTAAGTGGCTGTAAAATTCTCCCACCATGCCGCTGCGGGTCCTTCAAGCTGATGTGCGGCAAATTTAACCCTTTCTTCATCTGTACATCCTGCAGTGGTCAACTCCCTCCCTATCTTACGGAGCCAATCATCTGCAACAATCGGCTCGGTGCTACTGGAAAACACCGGCGGATCTAGCCTTAAGAAACGGGTCAAATGGTCAACAGGTGGTGGTGGTGGTGGGTTGTTGTTGTTGTTGCCTTGGTTCTGTACCAATCTTTGAATCAAGGCATTCTGCTGCTGAATCAACTGAGTGATCTCTGGCGGGAAAACAAATCCAGGGTCGCGTCTCGGAGGCATCTGAGGGTTTAAGAAGAGACGAGAGTTAAGAATAGAATGAGGTCTAGGGAGAAAACACTACCCATATGCACATGAGTCAAAATCACACAATATCACTCCAATCAATTCAAACAAAGGCATACAATGGTCTATCTATCATTACAAGGTGCTGGAACTAAAACTGACTTAAAATGGGGGAAATTTACTACTGTTATGGTGGTCAACTAGAAAAACTGCTCCGATGAAGACTCCATGATATCTGCTCCATCTTCATCTTCGAAATCATCATCACTAGGATCGGAATCGGTGTCGTCGATGATGATGTAGTTCTCTAGACAGGTGCAATCTTCATCTTCTCCTCCGGGTGCTGAATTTCCCATGAGTTCTTCAATCTTCTCCTTAAGATCTCCGTTTTGTCCCACTAGAGCTACAATCTCCTCCATGTAGTCCTTGCGAGTGGCCTTCAGTTCTCCTTCTAGTTTGATAATCTTAGCTTTTGCTGTCTTCAACTCCATCATGTCACAAGACATCCTGGTTCTCTGGCGTCGAATGTGCTGATTTAACTCCTGGATGAAAGCTGCAATGGATCGATCCTTCTTAGTGCCAACTATCTCCCATTGTTCATCTCGGCGCCCACAAATCTGGTAGATAGTATCCTTGAGGTCTTCTTTGTAAACTTCTCCAATGCGTCCCATGGTTATGTGAGCTGCCATGCTCTTTCCCAGACTCCAGGTTGGTGCATCAAAAACAATCTCAATGGGCTCCATGATTGGTGCAAACGTCCTTCCGGGAACTTGAGCTTGAATCTTCCAGCGCTCTTCTTCGGGTAAAGTGGAATTGTAGGTCCCGGTGAAGCTTGGTATTCCTATGTTCAGGTACTTAGTGACTTCCTTCAGGTGTCGTCCAAAGGGTGTATCTTCATCCGACTGGGTGAACTTGATCCTCGCTTCCGTCATCCTAAAAGAGTAGAAAAGATGAGGAGTTAGAAATGAGAAGAGAGTAGTGATCTAGGGCTTTTAGCTTAATGGTCGTGTCCTACGATCGTGGTGTTCGATACCATCTTTGTAGCGACCTGGACCTCAAACAGTCGATCTCTCGTGCTCGGTGTCATCCCTGGATCAAGAATGCCGACACCACACAAGACTCGGAGGATTTATAACAGAGTAGCAATCACACACTTATTACAATCCAATGTCTCAAGAGAGAACTTAATAAAAATAAATATGGCTTAAGGCCATCTAATACGATAATAGCGGAAGGCTTGGAAGAATAAGCGAGTCCATCAACTCCAACGGCATCATCGAGTATAGAACCACGACCTAAGCACCTTACTAAGTAAATGAAAAGTCTCGCAACATGAAACGTTGCAGCCCGAAAACGGGTCAGCACATGGAATATGCTGGCAAAGTAACACATAGAGAACAATGGAATAATAAGCCTATACTACATGCATATATGACTGGTGGAAAAGCTCTATGGTTACAGTTTTGCGTAAAGCCAATTTTTCCCTGCTGCAAAGGAATAAATTTATTTAACTATCATGGTGGTTGTTAAACATTGAGAATGGTTGACAGCATTCTCAATCCCAAATAAAAGTACTCATTTAAAACCCAACAATATTAATTAGAAGTAACATGATGAGATTCACATGATATCCAAGTACTAGATACTCAAGATGTCCATAACCGGGGACACGGCTAACCATGATTAGTTTATACACTCTGCAGAGGTTTGCGCACTTTTCCCCACAAGACTCGCTCGCCTCCGTTTGATTTCTCGCACTACATGGTGGTTGAGAGACGGATGACCGAGACATAGTCTTTCAGAAGCGCTAGCACCTTACATGTGGGTAGACCGTACCAACCTACAACCTCTACATCAGCTAGCCTACCCGTAAGAGTTCGCACAACTTAGTCAACTACGCCAGAGCCCATAATGGCTTGTGGCTGCACACGTAAGTTTCTAGCATGAATAATCTCATGATCCCTTTAAGCCTGGGTGGCGGTCCGAAGAAATACAGGCAAGTCCTGATAGAAACCAGGTGCCTCAATCCACCCAGATGTGTGTTTAAGTTGCCACCTTAAATAAACGATTAAATAACAATCTCACATCTGTCATGGATACACTCACCCAATCCACGTCTACTAGCATAGCATAGCATAATAAGCAAACGCAGAGGTAACTCCCAAGGGTTTGATAATAAAACAGGTAATAGGTACTACCTCAACTACTTCCCAAAACCCACAATTTAATTAGATCATAATCATGCAAGTTTTTGAGGACAGATCTAATGCATAAAAACTGGGTATGAGAAGAGGTATGATCAAAGTGTTACTTGCCTTGCTGATGATCCGCGAAACCTAGAGACTCGAAGTAGCAGGCGGCGCACTCTGGGTATTCTATCGCAGACAAACAAACAAGCATACAATAAATACTCATCTAATGCACAGGTAAAACTCAAATAGATCTAACCAGATAGTTCAACTTAAGAACTCTGGTTTGCAAAAAGAATCAAATCAAACGAAGCAACGAAAGTCAAACGGCGGAAGAAAACAGCTTCGTTTTACTAATCTGGATCTAAGTCAAATTTTACAGTAGCAAAAACTTGTTTAAGTAGGTTATTCAGAAAGAGGGTTTCGAGACGAAACTCTAGGCGCTTGAATCGCTTGATTCCGATAAATGAGCGAAAAGTTATACTAAAACGAAAATCGGATCAGGAATCGCGATTAGAAAAATCGCGGATTAAATCCGAAAAAAAGAAAAACGATGAACGGGTTAACGAACGGACGTTCGTTAACTAAACTAATCTGACGAACGCGTTCGTTTAAACGAACTAACGGACAAACGTTCGTTATTTAACCGAACCGGAAAAAAACCGGACTAATAAAAAAAAGAAACTAAAAAAACAAAAAAACCCGAAGAAAAACCGCCCGGTTTTAAAAAAAACCGGTGGCATGCGGAACGAGGTGGCGGCGAACCTCGGCGGCGGCGGCGGCGGAGTCCGGCGAGGCTACAACAACGACGTCCGCGACGGCGGGCGGCGGTGGCGGCGGAGGCGGCGGCGGGATCTGGCGACGGGCGGCTAGCGTTAGGGTTTTTCGGGTGGGCGGGCGGGGGGTGTGGCTGGCGGGGGCTCGGGGGGCGGCTGGGCCTGGGGGGCGCCGGGGTGGCGCTTATATAGTGCCCCCCGAGCGGAGTCCCGCTCGGGCACGACCCAAAGGCGGTTCGCTTTTTTTTTAAATAATTATGTGCAGAAAAAAACAAAAGAAATACTAAACGGACTCCAAAAATCCCGAAATAAATTTTCCCGGGCTTCTAAAATCAAGCCGGACTAGATGAACTTTTATTTGGGGCCTAAATGCAATTTTGAAAAACGCGCATTTTTCCTAAATTCAAATAAAAAGGCGAAAAACTCCAAAATAAAATCTTATTTGATTTTATTATTAAATCTTCATTATTTCTGTATTTTGGTAAAGTCATTTTATTCCGTCTCTCATATTTTGATACTAGAAATAATCGAAGATAAAATAATTAAAATCAAATGATCCTATTTTCAAAATTTGAGAAAATTCAAATATGAAAATAACGAAACCCCCAACTCTCTCCGTGGGTCCTTGAGTTGTGTAGAATTTCTAGGATCAAGCAAAATGCAACAAAAAATATGATATGCAATGATGCTCTATGTATAACATTCCAAATTGAAAATTTGGGATGTTACAACCAAAGAGAGAGAAGAAGCCATCTAGCTAATAACTATGGACTCGAAGGTCTGTGGTAAACTAATCACACATCATCGGAGAGGCTATGGTGTTGATGTAGAAGCCCTCCGTGATCGATCCCCCTCCGGCAGATTGCCGGAAAAGGCGGCAAGATGGGATCTCACGGGTACAGAAGGTTGGGGCGGCAGAAAAGTGGTTTCGTGGCTTCCCTCGATGTTTTCAGGGTATAAGAGTATATATATAGGCAAAAGAAGTAGGTCGGTGGAGCTACGAGGGGCCCATGAGGGTGGGGGCGCGCCTACCCCCCTGGGCGCGCCCTCCTGCCTCGTGGCTGCCTCGTTGCGTCTCTGACTTCCACTCCAAGTCCCTGGATTGTGTTTGTTCCAAGAAAGATCCTCGCGAAGGTTTCGTTCCGTTTGGATTCCGTTTGATATTCCTTTTCTGCGAAACACTGAAATAGGCAAAAAAACAGCAATTTGCACTGGGCCTTCGGTTAATAGGTTAGTCCCAAAAAATAATATAAAAGAGCATATTAAAGCCCATTAAACATCCAAAACAGATAATATAATAGCATGGAACAATAAAAAAATTATAGATACGTTGGAGACGTATCAAGCATCCCCAAGCTTAATTCCTGCTTGTCCTCGAGTAGGTAAATGATAAAAAAATGATGTGGAATGCTAACTAGCATAATTTTCAATGTAATTCTCTTTATTGTGGCATGAATGTTCAGATCTAAAAGATTCAAGACAAAAGGTTAATATTGACATAAAAATAATAATACTTCAAGCATGCTAACCAAGCAATTATGTCTTCTCAAAATAACATAGCCAAAGAAAGCTCATCCCTACAAAATCATATAGTTTGGCCATGCTTCATTTTTGTCACACAAAAATGCTCTCATCATGCACAACCCCGATGATAAGCCAAGCAATTGTTTCATACTTCAGTATTCTCAAACTTTTTCAACTTTCATGCAATACATGAGCGCGAGCCATGGACATAGCACTATGGGTGGAATAGAATATGATGATGGAGGCTGTGTGGAGAAGACAAAAAAGGAGAAAGTCTCACATTGACGCAGCTAATCAATGGGCTATGGAGATGCCCATGAATGGATGTCAATGCGAGGAGTAGGGATTGCCATGCAACGGATGCACTAAAGCTATAAATGTATGAAAGCTCAACAAAGGAAACTAAGTGGGTGTGCATCCAACTTGCTTACTCACGAAGACCTAGGGCATTTGAGGAAGCCCATTGTTGGAATATACAAGCCAAGTTATATAATGAAAATTACCACTAGTATATGAAAGTGACAAAATAAGAGACTCTCTACCATGAAGATCATGGTGCTACTTTGAAGCACAAGTGTGGAAAAAGGATAGTAATATTGCCCCTTCTCTCTTTTTCTCTCATTTTTTGGGCCTTCTATTTTTTTTATTTGGCCTTTCTCTTTTTTTTGGCCTTATCTTTTTTTATTTGGCCTTTCTCTTTTTTTCCTCACATGGGACAATGCTCTAATAATGAAAATCATCACACTTTTATTTACTTACAACTCAAGAACTACAAGTCGATACTTAAAACAAAATATGACTCTATGTGAATGCCTCCAGCGGTGTACCGGGATGTGCAATGAATCAAGAGTGACATGTATGAAAGAATTATGAAGGTAGCTTTGCCACAAATACGATTTCAACTACACGATCATGCAAAGCAATATGACAATGATGGAGCGTGTCATAATAAACGAAACGGTGGAAAGTTGCATGCCAATATATCTCGGAATGGCTATGGAAATGCCATAATAGGTAGGTATGGTGGCTGTTTTGAGGAAGATATAAGGAGGCTTATGTGTGATAAAGCGTATCATATTACAGGGTTTGGATGCACCGACGAAGTTTGCACCAACTCTCGAGGTGAGAAAGGGAAATGCACGGTACCGAAAAAGCTAGCAATGATGGAAGGGTGAGAGCGCGTATAATCCATGGACTCAACATTAGTCATAAAGAACTCATATACTTATTGCAAAAATCTACAATTCATCAAAACCAAGCACTACGCGCATGCTCCTAGGGGGATAGATTGGTAGGAAAAGACCATCGCTCGTCCCCGACCGCCACTCATAAGTAAAGCAATCAAAGAACACCTCATGCTTCAAATTTGTCACACAACGTTTACCATACGTGCATGATACGGGACTTGCAAACCTCAACACAAGTATTTCTTAGTTCCACAATTACTCAACTATCACGAATCTAATATTACCATCTTTATATCTCAAAACAATTATCAAGTATCAAACTTCTCATAGTATTCAATGCACTCTATATGGAAGTTTTTATTATACCCATCTTGGATGCCTATCATATTAGGGCTAATTTCATAACCAAAGCAAATTACCATGCTGTTCTAAAAGACTCTCAAAATAATAAAGTGAAGCATGAGATATCAATAATTTCTATGAAATAAAACTACCACCGTGCTCTAAAAAGCTATAAGTGAAGCACTAGAGAAAAATTATCTAGCTCCAAAGATATAAGTGAAGCACATAGAGTATTCTAATAAATTCTGATTCATGTGTGTCTCTCCCAAAAGGCGTGTACAGAAAGGATGATTGTGGTAAACTAAAAATCAAATAATCAAATCATACAAGACGCTCCAAGCAAAACACATATCATGTGGTGAATAAAAATATAGCCTCACGTAAAGTTACCTATAGATGAAGACGAAAGAGGGGATGCCTTCTGGGGCATCCCCAAGATTAGGCATTTGGTTGTCCTTGAATTTTACCTTGGGGTGCCTTGGGAATCCCCAAGATTAGGCTCTTGCCACTCCTTATTCCAAAATCCATCAAATCTTTACCCAAAAACTTGAAACTTCACAACACAAAACTTAAACAGAAAATCTCATGAGCTCCGTTACTATAAGAAAACAAATCACCACCTTAAGGTACTGTAATGAACTAATTCTTTATTTATATTGGTGTTAAACCTAATGTATTCCAACTTATCTATGGTTCATACCCCCCGATACTAGCCATAGATTCATCAAAATAAGCAAACAACACACAAAAAACAGAATCTGTCAAAAACAGAACAGTCTGTAGCAATCTGTATCAAACGTATACTTATGTAACTCCAAAAATTCTGAAATAAATTGGTGGACGTGAGGAATTTTTCTATTAATCATCTGCAAAAAGAATCAACCTAAAATCACTCTCCAGTAAAAAATTGCAGCTAATCTCGTGAGCGCTAAAGTTTGTGGTTTTTTAACAGCAAGATCGCAAAGACTTCACACAAGTCTTCCCAAAGGTTCTACTTGGCACAAACACTAATTAAAACATTGAACCACATCTAAACAGAAGCTAGATGAATTATTTATTACTAAGCCTGAACAAAATCAAGGAACAAAAATAAAATTGGGTTGCCTCCCAACAAGCGCTATGGTTTAACGCCCTTAGCTAGGCATAAAAACAAGAATAGATCTAGGTATTGTCATATTTGGTATGCAATCCATAAGTGGCTCTCATAATAGATTCATAAGGAAATTTAATTTTCTTCCTAGGAAATTGTTCCAAGCCTTTCCTTAATGGAAATTGGAATCTAATATTTCCTTCTTTCATATCAATAATTGCACGAATCGTTCTAAGGAAAGGTCTACCAAGAATAATAGGGCATGTAGGATTGCAATCTGTATCAAGAACAATGAAATCCACGGGAACATAATTCATATTTGCAACAATAAGAACATAATTAATCCTTCCCATAGGTTTCTTAATGGTGGAATCCGCAAGATGCAAATTTAAATAACAATCATCAAAATCATGGAAACCTAGCACATCACACAAAGTTTTTGGAATCGTGGAAACACTAGCACCCAAATCACATAAAGCATAGCATTCATAATCCTTAATATTAATTTTAATAGTAGGTTCCCACTCATCATAAAGTTTTCTAGGGATAGAAACTTCTAGTTCAAGTTTTTCTTCATGGGATTGCATTAAAGCATCAACGATGTGTTTGGTAAAAGCTTTATTTTGATCATAAGCATGAGGAGAATTTAACACGGATTGCAACAAGGAAATACAATCTATCAAAGAACAATTATCATAATTAAATTCCTTGAAATCCAAAATAGTGGGTTCATTGCTATGTAAAGTTTTGACCTCTTCAATCCCACTTTTAGCAATTTTTGCATCATTATCTAAAAACTTCGAATCATTGGGACGCCTTTTAACTAAATTTGACTCATCTCCAGTCCCATCTTTATCAAGATTCATATTGGAAAACAAATATTTAATAGGAGACACATTAATCACTTTTAGATCTTCATCATTATTATCATGAAAACTAGAAGAACACGCTTTTACAAATCAATCTTTTTTAGCACGCATCCTAGCGGTTCTTTCTTTGCACTCATCAATGGAAATTATCATTGCTTTGACAGACTCAGTGATGTCATGCTTAGGTGGAATAGATCTAAGTTTCAAAGAATCAATATCAAGAGAAATTATATCCACGTTCCTAGCCAACTCATCAATCTTAGGCAATTTTTCTTCAAGCAAAGCATTGAGATTCTTTTGCGAATTCATAAATTCTTTAACACTAGTCTCAAAATCAGAGGTCATCTTATTAAAATTTCCATAAGAGTTGTTGTAGGAATTACCATAATTATTAGAGGTATCACTAGGGAACGGCCTAGAATTAAAATTTCCTCTATACGCGTTGTTACCAAAATTATTCCTACCAACAAAATTCACATCCATAGATTCATTATTATTCTCAATCAAAGTGGACAAAGGCATATCATTAGGATCAGAAGAAACACTTTTATTAGCAAACTATTTCATAATTTCATCCATCTTTCCACTCAAAAAATTGATCTCTTCAATAGCATGAACTTTTTTACTAGTGGATCTTTCGGTGTGCCATTGAGAATAATTAACCATAATATTGTCTAGGAGTTTAGTAGCTTCTCCTAAATTGATTTCCATAAAAGCGCCTCCCGCTGCCGAATCTAAAAGATTTCTAGAAGCAAAATTCAATCCAGCATAATTTTTTTGTATAATCATCAATAAATTCAAACCATGGGTAGGCCAATTATGTATCATTAATTTCATCCTCTCCCAAGCTTGTGCAACATGCTCATGATCAAGTTGCTTAAAATTCATAATATCGTTTCTAAGAGAGATGATCTTAGCGGGAGGAAAATATATAGAGATAAAAGCATCTTTGCACTTATTCCATGAATCAAAACTATTTTTAGGCAAAGAAGAGAACCAAGTTTTAGCATGATCTCTAAGCGAAAACAGAAATAGCTTCAATTTAATGATATGTCTCCAACGTATCTATAATTTTTGATTGTTCCATGCTATTATATTATCAATCTTGGATGTTTTATATGCTATTTTATATAATTTTTGGGAGTAACCTATTAACCTAGAGCCCAGTGCCAGTTTCTGTTTTTCCTTGTTTTTGAGTATAGCAGAAAAGGAAAACCAAACGGAGTCCAGTTGACCTGAAATTCGGAGATTATTTTTGGACCAGAAGAATCCCACGGAGCATCGGAGATAGGCCAGAAGAGTCCCGAGGCACCCACGAGGGTGGGGGCGCGCCCTACCCCCTGGGCGCGTCCCCCTACCTCGTGGCCGCCTCAGGGACCCCCCTGACTTGTTCCCGACGCCAACACCTCTTATATATACCCAAACTTCCAGAACATAACCTAGATTGGGAGTTCCACCACCACAAGCCTCTGTAGCCACCGAAAACCAATCTAGGCCCGTTCCGGCACCCTGCCGGAGGGGGAATCCCTCTCCGGTGGCCATCTTCATCATCCCGGCGCTCTCCATGACGAGGAGGGAGTAGTTCACCCTCGGGGATGAGGGTATGTACCAGTAGCTATGTGTTTGATCTCTCTCTCTCTCTCTCTCTCTCTCTCTCGTGTTCTTGATTTGGCACGATCTTGATGTATCGCGAGCTTTGCTATTATAGTTGGATCTTATGATGTTTCTCCCCCTCTACTCTCTTGTAATGGATTGAGTTTTCCCTTTGAAGTTATCTTATCGGATTGAGTCTTTAAGGATTTGAGAACACTTGATGTATGTCTTGCATGTGCTTATCTGTGGTGACAATGGGATATCACGTGATTCACTTGATGTATGTTTTGGTGATCAACTTGCGGGTTCAGTGACCTTGTGAACTTCTGCATAGGTATTGGCACACGTTTTCGTCTTAACTCTCCGGTAGAAACTTTGGGGCACTCTTTGAAGTACTTTGTGTTGGTTTGAATAGATGAATCTGAGATTGTGTGATGCATATCATATAATCATACCCACGGATACTCGAGGTGACATTGGAGTATCTAGGTGACATTAGGGTTTTGGTTGATTTGTGTCTTAAGGTGTTATTCTAGTACGAACTCTAGGATAGATTGAACAGAAACAATAGCTTCGTGTTATTTTACTACGGACTCTTGAATAGATCGATTAGAAAGGATAACTTTGAGGTGGTTTCGTACCCTACCATAATCTCTTCGTTTGTTCTCCGCTATTAGTGACTTTGGAGTGATTCTTTGTTGCATGTTGAGGGATAGTTATATGATCCAATTATGTTATTATTGTTGAGAGAACTTGCACTAGTGAAAGTATGAACCCTAGGCCTTGTTTCAACGCATTGCAATACCATTTGTGCTCACTTTTATCATTAGTTACCTTGTTGTTCTTATATTTTCATATTACAAAAACCTATATCTACCATCCATATTGCACTTGTATCACCATATCTTCGCCGAACTAGTGCAACTATACAATTTACCATTGTATTGGGTGTGTTGGGGACACAAGAGACTCTTTGTTGTTTGGTTGCAGGGTTGTTTGAGAGAGACAATCTTCATCCTACGCCTCCCACGGATTGATAAACCTTAGGTCATCCACTTGAAGGAAATTTGCTACTGTCCTACAAACCTCTGCACTTGGAGGCCCAACAACATCTACAAGAATAAGGTTGTGTATTAGACATCAAGCAGTTTCTGGCGCCGTTGCCGAGGAGGTTAGTGCTTGAAGGTATATCTTTAGATTTTGCAATCGAATCTTTTAGTTCCTTGTTTTATCACTAGTTTATTCTATAAAAGAAAACTACAAAAAAATGGAATTAAGGATGCCTCGTATGCTTCATCTTTTTAATGTCTTTCGTGAAAATGATGGGAAGGAAAATTGTGCTCAAGTACTAGAATAAGAATTACATAGAATTCTTGGCATAAAATATGTGAATGATGAGCATGATTGCAATGTTGTTAGTATGAATTATTTGAATACCCATGATGCTAATTATATGCAAAGCCACAAGCTTGGGGATGCTATGTTTGATGAAGATGATATGTTTAGTCCCCCAAGTTTTGATGAGCAAATTTATTATGATGATAGCATGTCTCCTATTTATGATGATTATATTGATGAAAGTGGGTTTGGAAGAGTGTCAACTTTAGGAAGTAATGATCCCACTATTTTGGAGGATGTTGAATATTATTGTGACAATTATGAAAGTGGATTTGGAGAGGTCATGACTTTATTTAGTAATGATTCCACTATCTTGGAAGAGGTTTCAATTGATTATGATGAGAACAAAGTTGCTAATTATGATGATTATTGTGATGACACTTATGCTATAAAAAGAAGTGATGATTATATTTATAAAACTTGTCATGATTATGATTACCCTTTTTCTGAACATTACTCTTTTAATATGGAAACAATTTATAGTATTCAAGTTTCTTGTGATACTCCCACTATTCCGAATGAGAAGAATTTTGCTTATGTGGAGAGTAGTAAATTTTCTATGCTTGTAGATCATGAAAAGAATGGTTTATGTGATGGTTATATTGTTGAATTCATTCATGATGCTACTGAAAATTATTATGAGGAAGGAACATATGCTTGTAGGAATTGCAACAATATCAAGTTTCCTCTCTATGTGCTTATAGTTTTGAAGTTATGCTTGTTTTGCCTTCCTATGCTAGTTGATTATTGTTCCCATAAGTTGTTTGCTCACAAAATCCCTATGCATAGGAAGTGGGTTAGGCCTAAATGTGTTAGTCATATTATTCATCATGCTCTCTTTATATTTCAATTCTTATCTTTTATGTGAGCATCATTGAAATCATCATGCCTAGCTAGGGGCGTAAAACGTTAGCGCTTATTGGGAGGCAACCCAATTTTATTTCTGTTCTTTGCCTTTTGCTCCTGTTTAGTAATAAATAATTCATATAGACTCTGGTTAGATGTGGTTTTATGTTTAAATTAGTGTTTGTTCCAAGTAGAACCTTTGGGAAGACTTGGGTGAAGTCTTTGCGATCTTGCTGTAAAAAACAGAAACTTTAGCGCTCACGAGATTAGCTGCCATTTTTTTACTGGAGAGTGATTTTAGGTTGATTCTTTCTGAAGATGATTAATATACAAATTCCTCGCGTCCACCAATTTATTTCAGAATTTTTGGAGTTCCAGAAGTATTTATTTGATACAGATTACTAGAGACTGTTCTGTTTTTGACAGATTCTGTTTTTTGTTGTGTTGTTTGCTTTTTTGATGAATCTATGAGTAGTATCGGAGGGTATGAACCATAGAGAAGTTGGAATAGTATATATTACACCCATATGAATTTAGAATGAGTTCACAACAGTACCTAAGTGGTGATTTACTTTCTTATACTAACGGAGCTTACGAGTTTTCTGTTGAGTTTTGTGTTGGGAAGTTTTCAAGTTTTGGGTGAAGATTCGATGGACTATGGAATAAGGAGTGGCAAGAACCTAAGCTTGGGGATGCCCAAGGCACCCCAAGGTAATATTCAAGGACAACCAAGAGCCTAAGCTTGGGGATGCCCCGGAAGGCATCCCCTCTTTCGTCTTCGTTCAGCGGTAACTTTACTTGGAGCTATATTTTTATTCACCACATGATATGTGTTTTGCTTGGAGCGTCATTTTATTTTATTTAGTTTTGCTTGCTGTTTGAATAATATCCCAAGATCTTAAATTCTTAAATGTTAGAGAGTCTTCACATAGTTACATAATTATTCAACTATTCATTGATCTTCACTTATATCTTTCGGAGTAGTTTGTCATTTGCTCTAGTGCTTCACTTATATCCTTTTAGAGCACGGCGGTGGTTTTATTTTGAAGAAATTGTTGAACTCTCATGCCTCACTTATATCATTTTTAGAGTCTCTAAACAGCATGGTAGTTTGCTTTGGTTATGAATTTAGTCCTAATATGATGGGCATCCAAGACGGATATAATAAAAACTTTCATATAAAGTGCATTGAATACTATGTGAAGTTTGATTCTTTATGATTGTTTTGAGATATGAAGATGGTGATATGATGCACCTAGTCCTTCTAAAAAGAAGAAAAAGAAAAATGATAGGACTTTGCATGCTTCTAGTGAACCTATTGCTGAACCACCTGAGAATCCAAATGATATTTCTATCTCTAATGCTGAAACACAATCTGGTAATAAACATGAGCCTAGTGATAATGTTAATGACGATGTTCATGATGATGCTCAACCTAGTAATGACAATGATGTAGAAATTGAACATATTATGGTGTTATCAGGGAAAGAACTGTTGATCAAGCTGAATTGCTATTGAATAATATGTTGACTAATGAAAATAATTGGACACTTCCTGAACCAACTCCTAAGCCAACTCCGAAGAAAAGGGGTATTCTATTTCTCAGTCCCGAAGATATGCAAGAGGCAAAGAAATATATGAAAGAAAAGGGAATTAAAGCTAAAGATGTTAAGAATTTACCACCTATTAAAGAAATACATGGTCTTGATAACCCGACACAGGTAGTAAAGGTAAATTCTCTCTATAGATTTGATGAAGGTGATATTCCTCAATATAAGTCTGCTAGCCAATGCTTAGATGAGTTTGATAATTTTATTGTTATACAAGAAAACTTCAATGCTTATGTTGGTAGACATTTGAAACGAAATGCTTATATGATTGAACACTTGAGTGATTATATGTCTAGAGTTAAAGGTGAACTTAAACTTGTTAGTAAACATGCTTCTATGGTTACCACTCAAGTAGAACAAGTGCTTAAAGCTCAAAATGATTTGCTCAATGAATTAAATAATAAGAAAAATGATAATGCTGTTAGAGTTGTGACTAGAGGGGGTAGAATGACTCAGGAACCCTTGTATCCTGAGGGCCAGCCTAAGAGAATTGAGCAAGATTCTCAGAGAACTAATGTTGATGCACCTAGTCCTTCTAAGAAGAAGAAAAAGAAAAACGATAGGACTTTGCATGCTTCTAGTGAACCTGTTATTGACACACCTGAGAATCCCAATGATATTTCTATTTCTGACGCTGAAACACAATATGGTAATGAACATGAACCTAGTGATAATATTAATGATGATGTTCATGATGATGCTCAACCTAGCAGTAACAATGATGTAGAAATTGAACATGATGTTGATCTTGATAACACACAATCAGAGAATCAACGTTATGATAAGAGAGACTTTGTTGCTAGGAAGCACAGTAAGGAAAGAGAACCATGGGTTCAGAAACCCATGCCTTTTCCTCCCAAACCATCCAAGAAAAAGGATGATGAGGATTTTGAGCGCTTTGCTGAAATGATTAGACCTATCTTCTTGCGTATGCATTTTACTGATATGCTTAAAATGAATCCTTATGCTAAGTACATGAAAGATATTGTCACAAATAAAAGAAAGATACGGAAGCTGAAATTTCAACCATGCTTGCTAATTATACTTTTAAAGGTGGAATACCTAAGAAACTAGGAGATCCAGGAGTACCAACTATACCATGCTCCATTAAAAGAAACTATGTTAGAACTGCTTTATGTGATCTTGGAGCCGGTGTTAGTGCTATGCCTCTCTCTTTATATCGTAGACTTGATTTGAATAAGTTAACACCTACTAAAATATCTTTGCAAATGGCCGATAAATAAACTGATATACCTGTCGGTATTTGTGAGGATGTGCCTGTTGTGGTTGCAAACGTTACAATTTTAACGGACTTTGTTATTCTTGATATTCTTGAGTACGATAGTATGTCGATTATCCTTGGTAGACCTTTTTCGAATACTGTAGGGGCTGTTATTGATTGCAACAAAGGCAATGTCACTTTTCATGTTAATGGTAACGAGCATATGGTACACTTTCCGAGGAAACAACCTCAAGTCCACAGTATCAATTCTATTGGAAAAATTCCATCAATTATTATTGGAGGTTTTGAGTTTCCTCTTCCTACTGCCAAGAAGAAATATGATATTCTTATTGTTGGGGATGTGCATATCCCCGTTGAGGTAACCTAGTGTTATTCAAAATTTCTCCAGTTCCATGTTATTCGAAATGAGTTTGTTAACAAGACTTGATCAACCTTGTTAGTGGATTCCTTTTGAGGAGCATGAGATGGATGAAGTTAGAAAGCACAACCTTCTGTACCCTCCTTTTATTTTCTGTTATTTGGATTAAATAAAGCAAAAATAGTATTTTCTGTCTGTTTTCTGAATTATCCTTACAATAAAAAATACCCTGAAAATAAAAGTTCTCCAAATGCCCTGAAATTGAATTATGATTTTTTCTAGAATATTTGAGAATATTTGGCACTGAGAACACATCAGGGGGAGCAAGCACCTGGCCATGAGGGTCCAGGGTGCGCCCACTGCCTCGTGGGCCCCTGGTGGCCCCCCTCCACTTATTCCGGCACCCACACACTCCTTCTTCCTCCCAAAAAAATCACCAACCAGCTCAAGCACGAGTTCTAGCTCATCTTGCTGCCATTTTCGATCTCCTTGCACAAAGCTCCACTCACAAAACTGCTTTGGGGGATTGTTCTTCGGTATGTGACTCCTCCAATGGTCCAATTAGTTTTTGTTCTAGTGCTTTATTTATTGCAATTTTTTGCTGCTGAGGTGACCCTGTTCTTAAGCTTGCATGTCAAATTTATATGGTCCCAAGTAGTTCTAATGCATGATATAGTCTCTAGGCACCTGTGGGAGTAGTTGCTATCAATTTTGTTGAGTTTGGTTCACTTTTATTTTAAGTTACTAAAAATTTCAGAAACTTTCAGAAATTGATGAAGAGATTTTTGAGGGGCTCTTCGAGCCGAAGCTCGAAGGACAAGCAAAGTGAGGGGGATAAGAGGCCCAAATATAATCTCCCTCGCACCACGGAGGTTCGGCCGTGTGAATGGCCTTGTGATGATTTCTTGAGGGCAGCCGGGATTCATGATGATTTTTATTATTTGGCTGAGAATGCGGGCCTCGCCGACTTCCTCCGCGACCAGCGCGAACAGTATCTCCTACTCACTAATATTTTTGTGCAAAATTTTCATTTCCATGCTAGGAGATCACCACCTTCGGTGGATTTTTATTTATATGACGAGTATAAGGAGATGTCCCTTTATGATTTTTGTGAGGTTTGCCAGTTACCCTTTACGAGCAGCATAGAGGAGCCACAGCGTCATGATGTGGAAGGGTTTATTGATATGACTGCTGTAGGGGAAACGAGGAAAGTTTCCGATGCAAGAATTACTAGCATACACTTTCCTATTCTATGTTACTTTGCAATATTTGTTAGTAGATGTTTAATTGGTCGTGGGAACTGTAGAAACCTTAGTGCCCTTGATATTTTTATTTTGTGCCATGCCTTGTTTCATGGTAACACTTTTAGTCTAGGCGCTATTGTTGCCAAGCGGTTAAACCTGAACCGTATGATGGGTCCCATCTTGGGAGGTATCTTCGCCTCGCGCCTCGCTGCACACTTTAACATACCTATTAGGCACTACAAGAAAGAAGAAAAGTTGTTGCCTCCTATTTTTCTAGTCTATAAGAGTATGGTAGCACATGATTTTGTTGTTAAGAATAAGAAAAAGATGCTTAACTATAGACTGATATTTGATAAAAAATACTTTGAGACTATTGCTTTGCCTGCTCCTTCTTTGTTCAACTTATCGTCAGGCAAATATCTTGTTCTGTCGGAGGCCATTCATGCCTACCGGAACCTCACACCAGCTCAAGGCCAGAGCCGGAGCCACAACTTGATCCTCACAGTGAGTCTGTTTATCAGTGGGATCCGGAGGAGATCGCCAACCAGTGGCACCCCGAGGATCCTTCTCAATACGACCCCAGCTACAACTTTGGATATCCACCAGGCCAGCCGTGGCCCTAGACCAACTTAGGCCAAAAGCCTAAGCTTGGGGGACTATGTATTTCTCACCGACATTACATTCATGTTCACACAATCATTCCAGTTGTCGGTGCTCATACTTTTTCATTGTAGTATCCATGCTAGTTTATTCCCTTTTTCTAGTCTTCTTCTTGTGTGTTTGAAAAACCTTAAGAAAAAAAATAGTTGTAGCCTTTAGTTAGTTTACTTTCCATGCCTGTAGTAGTAATAATTAAAAGAAAACCCAAAAATATTTCTCGTTCTTCTTTTGCTTGTTGGGAGCTTTCCCGTGTAAATAGTTTTTTTTCTTTGGGGGTCGAGAGGAGAAGACCATAATGAAAATGTTAAGTGGCTCTTATATGCATTGTTGTTGATTTAACCAAGAGCCCATATTATCTTGTCTTGTCCTTTGTGTCAGATGCTTGCAGATTCCAACTTAGTCCAATGCACGCGCACTATTATTATTATCACACCGTTCGGTCGTGCAAGTGAAATGCAATAATGAAGATATATGATGGACTGATTGAGATGAGAGAAGCTGGTATGAACTCGACCTCTCTTGTTTTTGTAAATATGATTAGTTCATCGTTCCTGATTCAGCCTATTATGAATGAAACATGTTTGCAATGACAATTAGAGATTATAGTTGCTTATGCCATGCTTAATTTGCTAGGAGTTTATAATGGTTTACCTTGCGTGCCAACATGCTAATAAAATGATTGTGATGTGGTATGGTGGGGTGGTATCCTCCTTTGAACGATTCAAGTGACTTGACTTGGCACATGTTCACACATGTAGTTGAAACAAAATCAACATAGCCTCCACGATATTTATGTTCATGGTGGATTATATCCTACTCATGCTTGCACTCAATGTATATTAATTTTAATGCATGTTCCTGACTATTGTAGCTCTCTAGTTGGTCGCTTCCTAGTCTGTTTCTAGCCTTCGCTTGTACTTAGCGGGAATACTGCTTGTGCATCCACTTCCATAAACCCCAAAGTTATTCCATATGAGTCCACCATACTTTCCTATATGCGGTATCTACTTGTCATTCCAAGTAAATTTGTATGTACCAAACTCTAAACCTTCAAATGAAATTTTGTTTGTATGCTCGAATAGCTCATGTATCAACTAGGGATGTCTGTATCTTCCATGCTAGGCGGGTTATTCTCAAGAGGAGTGGACTCCGCTCCTGACTCACGAGAAAATGGCTGGTCAGTGGGATGCCCAGTCCCATGCTCTAAGAAAATCAAATCGAAATAATTGCAAACAAAACTCCCCCAGGGCTGTTGCTAGTTGGAGGCACTCGTTGTTTCGAGCAAGCCATGGATTGATGCTTGTTGGTGGTGGGGGAGTATAAAATTTACCATTCTGCTTGGGAACCACCTATAATGTGTGTAGCATGGAAGATATCGAGATCTCTCGGTTGTTATGTTGACAATGAAAGTATGCCGCTCAAAATATTATTCATCTCTGTTTCAAAATCGAGCTCTGGCACCTCTACAAATCCCTGCTTCCCTCTGTGAAGGGCCTATCTATTTATTTTTATGTTGAGTCATCACCCTCTTATTAAAAAGCACCTGTTGGAGAGCACCACTGTCATTTGCATCCATTACTATTAATTTATATTGAGTATGACTATGACTGGATCTCTTTTACCATGAATTACAATGTTTAGTCAGTCCTTGATCTTTAGAGGTGCTCTGCATTTATGTTTGCAGTCTCAGAAAGGGCTAGTGAGATACTATCTTGTTATATCATATTATGATTGTTTTGAAAAAGTGTTGTCATCCAGATTTATTATTATTGCTCGCTAGTTGATTATGCCATTGATATGAGTAAACATGAGACCTAAATGTTATGGTGAATATGGTTAGTTCATAACCTATGCTGAAAACTTGAATGCTGGCTTTACATATTTACAACAACAAGAGCAAACAAAGTTTGTAAAAGTTTTTCTTTATCACTTTCAGTTTATCAACTGAATTGCTTGAGGACAAGCAAAGGTTTTATGCTTGGGGGAGTTGATACGTCTCCATCGTATCTACTTTTCCAAACACTTTTGCCCTTGTTTTGGACTCTAACTTGCATGATTTGAATGGAACTAACATGGACTGACGTTGTTTTCAGCACAATTGCCATGGTGTTATTTTTGTGCAAAAATAGAAGTTCCCGAAATGACCTGAAACTTCACGAAGAATATTTTTGGAATTAATAAAAAATATTGGCAAAAGAATCAAGGCCAGGGGGCCCACACCCTGTCCACGAGGGTGGGGGCGCGCCCAGGCCTTGTGGGCCCCCCGGTGCTCCACCGACCTCAACTCCAACTCCATATATTCACGTTCGGGGAGACAAAATTAGAGAGAAGGATTCATCACGTTTTACGATACGGAGCCACCGCCAAGCCCTAATCTCTCTCAGGAGGGCTGATCTGGAGTCCGTTCGGGGCTCCGGAGAGGGGAATCCGTCGCCGTCGTCATCATCAACCTTCCTCCATCACCAATTTCATAATGCTCACCGCCGTGCGTGAGTAATTCCATCGTAGGCTTGCTCGACGATGATGGGTTGGATGAGATTTACCATGTAATCGAGTTAGTTTTGTTAGGGTTTGATCCCTTGTATCCACTATGTTCTCATATTGATGTTGCTATGACTTTGCTATGCTTAATGCTTGTCACTAGGTCCCGAGTGCCATGATTTCAGATATGAACCTGTTATGTTTTCATGAATATATGCGAGTTCTTGATCCTATCTTGCAAGTCTATAGTCACCTACTATGTGTTATGATCCGGCAACCCCGAAGTGACAATAATCGGGACCACTCCCGGTGATGACCATAGTTTGAGGAGTTCATGTATTCACTAAGTGTTAATGCTTTGGTCTGATACTCTATTAAAAGGAGGCCTTAATATCCCTTAGTTTCTAATAGGATCCCGCTGCCATGGGAGGGTAGGACAAAAGATCTCATGCAAGTTCTTTTCCATAAGCACGTATGACTATATTCGGAATACATGCCTACATTACATTGATGAATTGGAGCTAGTTCTGTGTCACCCTGTGTTATAACTATTGCATGAGGAACCGCATCCGGCATAATTCTCCATCACCAATCCAATGCCTACGAGCTTTTCACATATTGTTCTTTGCTTAGTTCCTTTACCGTTGCCACTGTTACAATTACTACAAAACTATCACTATTACTTTTGCCACCGTTACCGTTACTTCCATCCAACTTTGCTACTCAATACTTTGCTACAGATATTAAGTTATCCAGGTGTGGTTGAATTGACAACTCAACTGCTAATACTTGAGAATATTCTTTGGCTCCCCTTGTGTCGAATCAATAAATTTGTGTTGAATACTCTACCCTCGAAAACTGTTGTGGTCCCCTATACTTGTGGGTTATCAATGAGTAGCGGCATCTTCACTAGGAAGGCAAGAAAATTGATCTTTCATAACAGGATTCAACAAAGCGGTATTGATTTCACAGGATTCAGCATCGGTAGTAGGAGCAATCGGAGTGCTAATAAAATCATTATTGTTGGTATTGGAAAATTCACATAATTTAGTATTATCTTGAGCCATCGTGACAAACAATCAATCCAACACACAAGCAAACAAGAAGCAAGTGAATAGAGGCGAATGAAAAAAAGGGCGAATAAAATGGCAAAGGTGAAGTGGGGGAGAGGAAAACGAGAGGCAAATGACAAATAATGTAATGCGAGGGATAAGAGTTTGTGATGGGTACTTGGTATGTCTTGACTTGGCGTAGATCTCCCCGGCAACGGCCCCAGAAATCCTTCTTGCTACCTCTTGAGCAAGCGTTGGTTTTCCCTTGAAGAGCAAAGGGTGATGCAGCAAAGTAGCGTAAGTATTTCCATCAGTTTTCGGGAACCAAGGTATCAATCCAGTAGGAGATTACACACGAGTCACCTAGTACCTGCACAAACAATAAAGAACCTTGCAACCAAAACGATAAAAGGGTTGTCAATCCCTTCACGGCCACTTGCAAAAGTGAGATCTGATAAAGATAATAAGATATATATTTTTGGTATTTTGTTGTATAGATTGGAAAATAAATATTGCAAAGTAAATAGTAAACTAGAATTATAGATTGGAACTTATATGATATAAGTAGACCCGGGGGCCATAGGTTTCACTAGTGGCTTCTCTCATGATAGCAAGTATTACGGTGGGTGGACAAATTACTGCCGAGCAATTGATATAAAAGCGCATAGTTATGATGATATCTAAGGCAATGATCATGAATATAGGCATCACATCCGTGTCAAGTAGACCGAAATGATTCTGCATCTACTACTATTACTCCACACATCGACCGCTATCCAGCATGCATCTAGAGTATTAAGTTCATAAGAATGGAGTAACGCTTTAAGCAAGATGACATGATGTAGAGGGATAAACTGAAGCAATATGATATAAACCCGATCTTTTTATCCTCGACGGCAACAATACAATACGTGTCGGTTCCCTTTCTGTCACTGGGATCGAGCACCGCAAGATTGAACCCAAAGCTAAGCACTTCTCCCATTGCAAGAAATATCAATCTAGTAGGCCAAACTAAATCGATAATTCGAAGAGACTTGCAAAGATATCAAATCATGCATATAAGAATTCGGAGAAGGACCAAATAATATTCATAGATAATCAAGTTCATAAACCCATAATTCATCGGATCTCGGCAAACACACCGCAAAAGAGTATTACATCGAATAGATCTCCAAGAGCATCATGGAGAACTTTGTATTCAGAACCAAAGAGAGAGAAGAAGCCATCTAGCTAATAACTATGGACCCAAAGGTCTGTGGTAAACTACTCACACATCATCTGAGAGGCTATGGTGTTGATGTAGAAGCCCTCCGTGATCGAATCCCCCTCTGGCAGATTGCCGGAAAAGGCCCCAAGATGGGATCTCACGGGTACAGAAGGTTGCAGCGGCGGAAAAGTGGTTTCTTGGCTCCCTGCGATGTTTTCAGGGTATAAGAGTATATGTAGGCGAAAGAAGTAGGTCGGTGGAGCTACGAGGGGCCCATGGGGGTGGGGGGCGCGCCTACCCCCCTGGGCACGCCCTCCTGCCTCATGGCCGCCTCGTTGCGTCTCTAACTTCCACTCCAAGTCTCCTGGATTGTGTTTGTTCCAAGAAAGATCCTCTCAAAGGTTTCGTTCCGCTTGGATTCCGTTTGATATTCTTTTTCTGCGTAACACTGAAATAGGCGAAAAAATGGCAATTTGCACTGGGCCTTCGGTTATAGGTTAGTCCCAAAAAATAATATAAAAGAGCATACTAAAGCCCATTAAACATCCAAAACAGATAATATAATAGCATGGAACAATAAAAAATTATAGATACGTTGGAGACGTATCAATGATCATCTCATACAACAATATATATATCATCACGTCTTGACCATATCACATCACAGCACGCCCTACAAAAACAAGTTAGACGTCCTCTACTTTGTTGTTGCAAGTTTTACGTGGCTGCTACGGGCTTCTAGCAAGAACCGTTCTTACCTACGCATCAAAACCATAACGATTTTTCGTCAAGTGTGTTTTTTTAACCTTCAACAAGGACCGGGCGTAGTCACACTCGATTCAACTATAGTTGTAGAAACAGACACCCACTAGCCACCTGTGTGCGAAGCACGGCAGTAGAACGAGTCTCATGAACGCGGTCATGTAATGTCGGTCTAGGCCGCTTCATCGAACAATACTGCTGAATCAAAGTATGACATGCTGGTAAGCAGTATGACTATTATCGCCCACAACTCTTTGTATTCTACTCGTGCATATAACATCTACGCATAGTCCTGGCTCGGAAGCCACTGTTGGGCAACATAGCATGCCATTTCAAAAAAAATCTTACGATCATGCAAGATCTATATAGGAGATGCATAGCAACGAGAGGGGGAGAGCATCTTCATACCCTTGAAGATCACAAAGAGGAAACGTTTATCAAGGCGGTTGATGTAGTCGTACACCTTCATGATCCGTCCCGATCAAGTACCAAACGTATGGCCCCTCCGCATTCAGCACACGTTCAGCTCGATGACGTCCACTCCCTTCTTGATCCAGCAAGATGGGCGAAGTAGTAGATGAGTTCCGGCAGCACGACGGTGTGGTGACGGTGTTGGTGAAGAACAATTTCCGCAGGGCTTCGCCAAGCACTACGGAAACTATGACGAAGGATAAACTAGAGGGGAAGGGGCTGCCGGCACATGGCTTGGTGTTTCTTTATGTGTCTTTGGTGCTAGCCCTGCCCCTCTCTTTTATATGTTGAGCCCTGGGGTCGAAACTTGGAGAAAAAGCCTCCTCAAAGTCGGTTTTGCCCGTAAGGCAAGAGTCCCACTCGGACTCCAGGACCAAATGCCACAATCCTTGGCGTCTGGCCCAGACGCCATGGGCCTCAGTGTCTGGCCCAAGGCCAGACGCCAGGGTCTCCAGCCTTTCGCCCCCTGGCCTCCGCAAAACTCCTTTTGCATGGACCTAAATCCTTATGGGCTTCACCCCTTGGCCGAACCATATCATCCTATATATCAATCTTTACCTCCAGACATTCCGGAGCTCCTCGTTATGTCCGTGATCTCATCCGAGACTCCGAACAACATTCGGTCACCGTCATACATAACTCATACTGTACTATATCATCAACGAACGTTAAGCGTGCAGACCCTACGGGTTCGAGAACTATGTAGACATGACCGAGACACCTCTCTAGTAAATAACCAATAACGGAACCTGGCTGCCCATATTGGGTCCTACATATTCTATGAAGATCTTTATCGGTCGAACCTTATGACAACATACGTTATTCCCTTTGTCATCGGTTACTTGCCCGAGATTCGATCGTTGGTATCTTCATACCAATTTCAATATCATTACCGGCAAGTCTCTTTACTCATTCCGTAATACATCATCCTGCAACTAACTCATTAGTCACTTTGCTTGCAAGGCTTCTTATGATGTGCATTACCGAGAGGGCCCAGAGATACCTCTCCAATACTCGGGGTGACAAATCCTAATTTTGATTCACGCCAACCCAACAAGACACCTTCGGAGATACCTGTAGAGCATCTTTATAATTATCCAGTTACGTTGTGGCGTTTGATAGCACACAAGGCATTCCTCCGGTATCCAGGAGTTGCATGATCTCATAGTCAAAGGAATATGTATTTGACATACATGAAAGCAATAACAATATAACTAAACGATCAACATGCTAAGCTAACGGATGTGTCTTTGTCCATCACATCATTCTCCTAATTATGTGATTCCGTTATCAAATGACAACTCATGTCCATGGTTAGGAAACCTTAACCATCTTTGATCAACGAGCTAGTCAAGTAGAGGCTCAGTAGGGACTCAGTGTTTTGTCTGTGTACTCACACATGTATTAAGGTTTCCGGTCAATACAATTATAGCATGAATAATAAACATTCATCATGATATAAGGAAATATAAAATAACAACTTTATTATTGCCTCTAGGGCATATTTCCTTCATCCTCGACCTGTCGACACCTTCTATCCTTGTCCACGGATATGTCTGGCATTTGGTTGGGTCTGTTTTGATGATCCGCGTGGAAGTGTCCCTAACAACATGTGATAATCTCAAAATGCAGAAATATGTGGACTCGCATTTTTTGGTTACAACAATGATAAGCTATATAGTTGGCCTTGGAGTGTAAACAACGGCAATGTTCTCAATCTCCATAGGCAATTTCTGATGTAGATTATAATATTCATTTTTTTCATAAATAGCTCACGAGCATGCTATTTCTTAATAGTTACCCCAAAGTTAGACCAAAATTCATAACATGAGAATTTTCCTTTCATACCGACCTAAGAGCATCGCTAGCCCTTCCTCAAAAACATAATCCCTAGAACTTCCCCCAAATCTTAACTCCTCAAATTTGAGGAATTAAAATTAGGCGTGTCTAGCACTTCCCCTAAATTTTAATTTCCTTGACACTATCAACATGACCATGTGCCCTATCTTGATGTGTGTGAATGCGGACGAATTAATAACAAATTATTGGTCTCCTCGGATTGTCCCCTCTGTCGGTGTCAAAACCGGTGGATCTCGGGTAGGGGGTCCCGATCTGTGCGTCAAGGCTGATGGTAACAGGAAGCAAGGGACACAGATGTTTACCCAGGTTCGGGCCCTCTCGATGGAGGTAAAACCCTACTTCCTGCTTGATTAATATTGATGATATGGGTAGTACAAGAGTAGATCTACCACGAGATCGTAAAGGCTAAACCCTAAGAGCTAGCCTATGATGGTATGATTGTAAATGTGATCGGCCTTCTAAGGACCAACCTCTCCGGTTTATATAGACACCGGAGAGGGCTAGGGTTTACATGGAGTCGGTTACAAGGAAGGAAATATAATATCCGGATCGCCAAGCTTGCCTTCCACGCCAAGGAAAGTCCCATCCGGACACGGGCCGAAGTCTTGAGTCTTGTATCTTCACGCTTCAATAGTCCGGACGTAGTACACAGTCCGGCTGTCCGGATACCCCCTAATCCAGGACTCCCTCAGTAGCCCCTGAACCAGGCTTCAATGACGATGAGTCCGGCGCGCAGTCTTGTCTTCGGCATTGCAGGGCGGGTTCCTCCTCCGAATACTCCAAGGTAATTATCGAACACTCAAACCATGTCCGGATCCACAATATGATCTTCGCATGCCACCATAGAGAGAACGAGGTTTCACAAGTGCAATCTGTTGACAAATCTTTAGACAATGTGACGTGTCATTATGGTCGAGTCGTTATTCGAACCGTCTTCCCATGGCCAGCCATAGCGCATATTGCGAGGCGTTTTCCTTGACACGTCTGGTCAAAGCAAAGATCATGCCCCCTTATCATGGGATTCTCATCAATATGGGCATGGGTAATCCAACCGCACCGCTAATCGCGGCGAGCGGGAGGCAAACGGGCTCAACCAGGCCAGTGGGGAGGCGCAAAAAGTACTTACCGACCCTATAAAGAGGCAAAGCCTCTTTCTCTTTACCCACGCCTTTCTCCTTCCGCTTGCTCATTCCCCTCTTTTCGAGCCCTGACGCCCAAGCACTCTTCCTTTGCATCAAAGAGAGGCTTTCCAAAGATGTCCAGATCCGGAGCGGGAGGCAGATGGATGGCCTCTACTGTCCGGGAGAAGGATATTAAGAAGCTCCGGGACGCCGGGTATCTGGCTCAGAAGATCAGCCACCGTCTCCCCCCGGCGGGACAGGTCGTCCCCACTCCGGAACCTCACGAGAGAGTCGTGTTCCTTCCCCATTTTGTCCGCGGGCTCGGGTTTCCCCTGCACCCATTTGTTCGCGGAATCATGTATTACTACGGGATAGATTTTCATGATCTTTCCCCCAACTCCTTCCTCAATATCTCGACATTCATCGTCGTGTGCGAGGCTTTTCTTCGGATCTCACCTCACTTCGGCTTGTGGCTGAAGATTTTTAATGTAAAGCCCAAGGTGGTGAGCGGCAAACACGCTGAGTGCGGCGGCGCCATGATGAGCAAGATGCCCAAGGCCGTTTGGCCGAAGGGCTCTTTCAACGACTCCGTCAAGGAGTGGCAGCAGCAGTGGTTCTATATCACCGAACCACGCGGCAAAAAGTGGGCGGTGGCTCCAGAGTTCATATACGAAACCCCAATGCGGCTCACGTCCTGGCCCAAGAAGGGCCCGAACTGGTGCTCGTCCGATGAGCTGTCACTGCTCCAGACGCGCCTTCAAGGTGTGGTGGATAGGGACGTCAAACTTGTGGATGTAGTCCAGGTGATGCTAGTTCGCCTGGTTCTCCCTTGTCAGCGCCGAGCTTGTACTCTAGGGAGTTCGACCCAGCCGAGCACCACACCCTTCGGGAGCTTTATGATTCCTCCCACAAGGATATCTGGAAGGTGCTCTTTAAGCCCGGCAAATCATGGCAGGGCCCCACAGAGGATCGTGGGTATCAGTCATCCCATTCTCCAAGCTCGGTAAGTCACAGTCAAGCTCTGTCTATTCATGCTTCAGTTGGCATGTCGTGAGGGAGACATCCTAATCGTGTCTCATCGTGACCTCAGGGATGGATAAAGAAACTGGAGCGGATACATTGTCCGGCTCCGTTGCCGGAGGAACCGGCCGTACATCTTCTGACAAAGATGCTGGTCCCCGCGCCTTACAAGGCGCCAAAGAAGGAGGCCTCCAAGAAGGTCAAGAAGACCCGAAGTGGCCTCCGTCACCGCAAGGCTTCGGACGCAAATTCCGAAGACTCAAGCGATGCTACTTCTTGGAAGACGAAGAGGAAGAAGCAGAGGAGGATGAGCCTCACTCTGAAGGTGGGAAGAAGCGCGTAGCTCCCTCATCCCTGGAGGCTGAATCGCCCAAAAGTAGAAGAGGTTCCCTCCCAGAGGCATCCACCACGGCTGCCGATAGCAGCCCGGAGTGGGATCCCAGGGCCCAGCTCCTGGAAAAGTCGTAAGTGTACAAAATCCCTACACGCGTACGCGTCCGGGATTGTTTTCGGGTATAGTAATTTTAACTGCTGCTATGTTTTGCACAGTCCGGCGAGGTCTCGCACCTGCCAGTCCTCATCCGAGGATTCGCTGAGCTCGGACGCCTTGGCGAGCGAGACGCCTCCAGAGGCCCCTTCCCCAAAGTCCCGGCGCGACACCGAGGTGTCGTCTCGACGGGGTTCGGACCAGGGGGCATATTACTGGAGCCGGACACACGGGAGCGATGGCCCCGGAGTGTGCCGTCAGCGGGGGCGATCTTGGGTTCGGCCCACAGCCGGACCAGGTCCGGGAGACCTCTAAGGCTCCCGGATCAGGCGAGCAGCCACTTTCAATGGTGGGCGGCCTGCCTATTCCGCCGGCAACCTCTGTTCGAGCAGAGCTGGTAGGCAGTCTATCGACAGCGTTAAAGAACGCGTCTATCATCGATGAACATCGGACCCTTATGGGTGTGGTGGTTGAAAAGATTCAGTCAACCGAGAGCGGGCTAAACGAGTCCTGCCTTGGCCTTATAAAGGCCTTTGAGGTATGTTTCCTGAGAAACCTTTGAGGAATCATCATAGTATGAGTAGTAGCCCCTGATACACTGTCCAGCAAAAGAGAGGGACCGGGCAGGGGATCAAATCCTTATTTGTCATGGGAACTTATGTTAACGACGTGTTCCTATTTGTTTGAACACAGGCGTCTGTGGAGAAGACGGCCGCTCATAATGCGGAGGTGTCCGAACTGAAGCGGAGCCTGGAACGGGCCGAGGAAGAACTTGGCCGCGTGAGGAAGCAGTTAGAAGAGAAACAAGGTATGATAAAACATTGTCTTGCATTAGGCACAAATAAGTAATTGTGCTTATTGAAAAGTATTTGTGCCCTAGGAGCGAGTGCCGAATATGAGGCACTGAAAAAGGCTGTGGATGATGCCAATGAGAAGGCTGCCGCCGAACAGGCACTTCATGAAAAACACGGGGCCAGGGTTGTCGCGGCTGAGCGGGAGCTCCATGAGGCTGTTCAGAAAAGCGAGGGCTTGGAGCAGAGTCTAATAGGGAAAGAATCCGAACTCGCCCAAGCGCTCCAAGCCGCGGAAGATGCTCGGGAAGAAGCCCGAGGTGCTGTACGGGACATTCAAGATGCCCGGAAAGTTGCGGCTGGTAAGGCCTTCTGTATTCTTAGCCATTTGTTCATGATAATGGGAATAATTCTAAGCGGCAAGCTGAACTCTTATTTTTCCAGGGGCGTTTGCGGATCTTCCTCTCAGCATATCAGACGCCGCTCAATTCTACCGATCCGAGGAAAAGAAGTCTGCGGAGAGGGATTTCTGGTCGCAGTATTTGGCACCGAACTATCCGGTGCCTTTTATCGATCAGCTGAAGCAGCTGGTCGAACTGCACCTGGCGGCCGAACTAGCCATGAAGGACTTGATTGTCCGGCTGTGGCCGGCGGAGCCAATTCCTAACAGTTACTTCGGGCTCGTGAAGCGGATTGTGGGTGCTTGTCCTCGGCTTGATGCTATTAAGCGATTGGTCTGCATAGAGGGTGCACGTATGGCATTCGCCCGTGCAAAAGTGCATTGGGGGAAGCTTGATGCGGAGAAGCTGATGACTGAGGGGCCGCCAGAGGGTAAGGAGCATTGCAAGCCCGAACTGTATTATGAAGGTGTACTGAAGGGAGCCCGCCTTGCGGCAGATAAATGTACCAAAGACATTATATTTCCCTGAGGGCATTCATGCCGCTTTTTGTAATATGGGATAGTGGCATTTTTATTATATATTGCCTGTTTTGTTTGAACATATGTTCTTCCTGTGCGGCTGTTTATTGTATGTGAACCCTGAGAGTTGGCCAGTCGTCGGCTTCTGCCCCCACATAGAAAGAATACGGGGGTGTTCAGGATATATCTGAACACTCTTTATCCCATAGTTGGGTCCTTTTGCGGAGGCGTTTCTCTCCACGAACCAGGCAATCAGACTATAAGGCTTTATTACTCTCACTTAGCCATAGGAATTCGAGTATGGTCGGAGCAGCCCCTAGTGTTCGGAAGGCCGAACTAGGGTCTCTATTGGCGCCTGATCGGAAGACCGATCCATCGCACTTTGCATTTATAATGGCGTTGTGCGGAATAAATCTTTAAGGATTTTACAACCTCTCGAACAGCTGACCAGCTCTCGCTATATCATGACAGTCGGTTTTCGGCTTTCTCTACCGAGGTGCTCGTCCGGCAGATCCGGGACACAATCACAGTAGTTCTCCCTGCGCTACCTTAGCCGATATAACGGAACGTAAGGTACCAAAACAAGGGAGCCAGGCAAAACCAACCAATGACCCAAGACATGATTCGGAGCTGATGCATATAGTGCTATAAGTTTGGGGTGTCAGACGACCGAGAAGGTGGTCGGACTTTATTGCCGTATTATGAAGCCCCTGGCCTAATCGGGCGTAACACGAAGTGTCGATGAAAAGCGACGGCCGGTAAGTGTTATTTAGGTCTATGCATTGTAGTAGAATGATATGTCTAGGCATACGAGTATGATGTATGATTATGAAAAGAGGTGTTTTTCGGCGGAACCTGTGATGGCCGGACTGGAGGGAGTTGCCAGTGGATCAAGAGTGAATCCGAACTGCCTTCATCTAGGGGGGAGGACTCCTTGCGTGTCCGGGCCGATTCCACGTCACCAATCCTGTAATGCGTTAAAGTAAGTTTGTAAGGCAAATACTCGGGGGTAGCCGAGCGTCCTCTTGTGGTTGGTCCGAGGGCTCCTGATCTGTCCCTGGTAAACCCAGCCGTTATACCGTTGGGTAGCGCGGACTCCTCAATTGGTGCCCGAATATTAGGCTGTCATATCGAAAATTTGATAGGCATGAGTGACTCGTTGCTCCGGCAGCTGTATGGTTTCCGCCCTGAGGGCGGAGTTCGGCCGTGTGATTGTATCACATGGTGTTGGCCTGAGTGATTGACCACGTGGAATCTAGTCAACGTGGTTCGTCCCGTTAACATACGGTAAATTACCGCATGGTGGGAAGGTGCCGAAGATTTATTCTTTGGCGAAGTATTGTTTGGTGATCCAAAGACAACTGCTTAGAATGATGGGCCAGAAGAATTCGGCCTTTGCCCCTAGCATCTTTTAGGAGATGTTTGTTTACGGTTTCACACCTGCGGGGATTTTATGTGTTATGGGGCCCCCGGTTTGCTATGTCCGGAGGTATTGCAATTGAGTTGCTTTGGTTAATGCCATCGGGGGCGATCGGCCGTACTCTTATGCTATGGGGGGGGGGGGGCTCTTGAACAGATGCCTCCCTTCATTTTTTCCGGCACGCGACTAGCCGCTTTGTTTTGAGGATCCGGCATTCTCTATTGGTATGCTTTGCCGTCCTTCTAGGAGTACCATGGATTTCACATGGCTGGTCGAGTGTGTGGCTCGAGCTAGATAGGTCTGAGCTGTTCTTTGTCCGCTGACCGGACTGGGAGTTGCTGGAATTAACACCAGCCTTCTTGTTTTGACGCTTATGTCAATTGCGCCGAGGCTTGAGGATGCTTTTTATTTTGTCCTTCGTATTATTTTGGACGGTAGCGGTATGTTGACGTCGCGGCGTGTGCCTTGAGTTCTCCTGCTTAGGTTGGGCCGGCCGGTTTTGTGCCCCGTGTGCCCTTTGTCCGGGCGGTCGGGTCCGTATCTTTCAGTGGCCAGGACCGTGGTCCATCTGTCCACCAGCGAGTCTTGGCTGCTATTGCTTCCTTTGCAGGCACTTTGCCGTGGCCATGAGCCGTCGCTCGAAGCGTGCTTGTTCCACTAGATCATCAGGCACGCCAAATTCGTCATTGCCGAGGCTTGCCTTGTCCTTGGAGGGGGGCGTATAGTTATCCCTCTCCAAGTATCCCACAGTGGCTAGTTCGGCCTTATGAAAGGCAAGCCGACTGGGGTTATATTCATCTTCGGCGCCATCCGGATTGTTTTCGACTTCCGGGCCGGTATTGGTGTGGCGGGGCTTGGAGTGGCGCCGGCGACGCCCATTCTTTGCTTTTTTCCCTGAGGTTTTATCCTCCGTTGCCTCATCGCCATTTGTTTCCTTCGGAGTGTCCACCGTATATATATCATAAGAAGGGGTGGTTGTCCACCGCCCAGTGAGCGGTGGTTCATGTTCTTCTCCTGCATCATCGTCCATACCGTCCATGTCTTCGGAGTCGAAGTTCATTACCTCGGTTAAGTCATCGACCATGGCAATGAAGTGGGTGGTGGGTGGGCAACAAATTCCTTCATCGCCTGCCTCCCACTCAAGCCGGACATAGTTCGTCGAAGAGCCTCCTGACAAAGAGAGATACTTTAATGAGTCCAGCATGTCGCCAAAGGGCGAGTGCTGGAAGATATCTGCAACGGTGAACTCCATTACCGGAGCCCATCCTGGCCCGACGGGCTCGGGAGCATGCGGACTGGAACCAACGTCCGGATACGAATCCGGGGGTTCGGAGTCACAGGCCACCGCAGAGGTAAGGCCCGTGTTCGGCTCCACCGCCGATGAGTGTGCGACACTGGGGCGGGTCCATCCTTCGATCCTTAGGGCAGCGCAACCTGCTCCGGATCTAGGTCCGGGGATAGTACGGCAGGTCTAAGCCATGCACGTAGTGACTGTCCGGTGCTCCTGGCATAGGCCCAAATCCATCGAAGATCAAGTCTCCACGGATTTCCGCCGTGTAGTTCAGGTTTCGAATCGACTGGTGGTGGCGGCGTGGTGTCGATCTGCTCCGGATGGCTGCGAATTGTCCGCGATGCGGCCGCCGAACACGAAGATCTGTCCGGGGAGGAAAGTCTTGCCCTGGACAGCGTCGTTGATGATGATTGGAGGAGCCATCGAGCCTGACAGCGACGACACAGAGGAACTCTCAATGAAAGCACCAATGTCTGTGTCAAAACCGGCGGATCTCGGGTAGGGGTCCCGATCATGCGTCAAGGCTGATGGTAGCAGAAAGCAAGGGACAGATGTTTACCCAGTTCGGGCCTCTCGATGGAGGTAAAACCCTACTTCTGCTTGATTAATATTGATGATATGGGTAGTACAAGAGTAGATCTACCACGAGATCGTAAAGGCTAAACCCTAAGAGCTAGCCTATGATGGTATGATTGTAATTGTGATCGGCCTTCTAAGGACCAACCTCTCCGGTTTATATAGACACGGGAGAGGGCTAGGGTTTACATGGAGTCGGTTACAAGGAAGGAAATATAATATCCGGATCGCCAAGCTTGCCTTCCACGCCAAGGAAAGTCCCATCCGGACAAGTCTTGAGTCTTGTATCTTCACGCTTCAATAGTCCGGACGTAGTACACAGTCCGGCTGTCCGGATACCCCCTAATCCAGGACTCCCTCACCCTCTCCATCTCAAAATCCTCATATTCTTCCTCCAAAGAAGATTCGTCAAAGTACATTTCCCCCATCATCTTCATCCAAACATTGTAGAGTTCAATCATCAATTTGAGTGCAAAAAATTGTAATAGGGCAAAGAAAAGAAAAACCTTTATGGCAATTTTATGAACACCTGGGCGGAGATAGGTCCGACCCGCAGCGGCCGGCGATGGTGGCTCATTGAAGATGCAAAGACAAAGAGGATAGTGCGGCCGAATCAGTTACCTCAGGAGCCTTTGTCGCTCCCCAAACCTAGCTAGGTAATCCGACTTTGTTTCAAAACAATGAAGAAAATGGAGTTCAAGGTACAACAATGACGGTAAACTAGTTGCATGCAACCTCAATGACATACCAACTAAATTCTCGTTTATGTTTGTCAGTTGCATGAACTTGTATAGAGCCTAGTCGATTGTTGCTAGGCCGAGGCATCAACAGCATGGAAAAACGATGCTAAGGTGGAGGTGCCAATGCATATGAAACCGCTCGCTAGGGTTTTAAAGGTTAAGGTTGGGTTGCCCCCGGGTAGTTAGTAGGACGGGCCTAGGATATGGTGGCAGTGATGGTCGAGTCAATGCACCACATGGAGCACTGCAGATAGGTTGAATGCAGGGAAGCAGCCTATAGTCCTCGGAATATCATACATCATTGTGGATGGCGCCAGATCCTAGAGGCACATTTTCATCACCACCATTGTTGGAATGACAATATTTGTACAATTTTATAAAGGTATTTTGATAGGATTTCCAAAAGACTTTCACCAATTCTCGTTTTTTTTCTAATGCTAGTCCTCCGAGAAAGAATATTTTTCCTAATAATATAAAAAAATAAACTCTTTTGGAAGAAAACCATTGAAGGTCCTAGTAAGTGGTGAACACTAGAGTAACTTATATTTTTGGGAGAAATTCCATCTGACACACCAACAATGACGTTTTGTACGAGCGATCCAGGTACTACCACACGGTGTTGCAACCCCCTTGGTTATATGAGCAATTTTGTGAAGAGGAGGCGGAGGAATATAGAGAGGAGTCGCCGCCACACACCATAACAGAGAGAGAATAGATCAAGGGAAGTATTCGCGAGATCCATCCCGCCTCTTCCATTCACATCCCATTCTATTCGTCGTAAGCATTACCATAGAGAGAGGAATTTCATGTTGCAATACTAGGGTTTGTAACTCTATTTGTATTTGTCTTGAGACCGAGATTGGTTTAGTCATTCACATTATTGCAGGTCCTTGTGATATTATCTAGATGATTTCCTTGTGTTCAATATTAGAGTTATTTGGTTATCTCCCTCTCATGCATGACTAATCCACATATGCATACGAGCTGTAGGGGATTTGTGAGATTCATTATGTTTCTATATTGTATGTCGTCATTTGTGATACAAGTTCTATAATTAATGAGTAAGTTGTTTATCTATGGTGAGCGTAATGTGTGTTGTCCAATTTAAGGCCCATGTAGCATGACCACAAGACCTACACAGGTAGCACATATTGTTAGCGAATCTGTGACCTCCAGGTGATAGGTGTTGGTATCTGCGAGGAGCAGAGACAATATGAGGATAACGGGGATCCACGACACTTAAACCATCAGTCCAATCTTATGACCTTAACTACATAAATGACCAAGTTATGGCAACGCCAGTACATCACAATAGGGGAGAACAATTCTGACATGGAGGAGTTCGACTACTGAAGGATGAACCGCCTACAGAACAAATAATATATGCGCTAGAATTACGATACAAGGCAACTGGTATTACCATTGCAGTGGCACACATGATGTAAACTATGATCCAAAGTTTCTCCGCGCCAAACCTCTCCATTTAGACAAGACATTGTATACTTTCAATCGTTTTACTTCATTTTTTTTACTTTTTTTACTCTTGTTGCAAACTTTATCTCCGCCACCCTTCTGGTATATTTGTTTACAAGGAACAATACTAATACTTATAGATCTTTAGAAAGTTACTTCGCACAAGACATTTGACAACTTGTGTGCAATAGGAATACCAAAATTAATACTCTCCTCCGCTTTTCATTGGAAATAAATAAATAATTTGGATACTTACATGAAGCTTCTACACAATTCTATGTGTCTAGAAGGCCATCATAGGACAACTCAATTTTTCTTGTATTTGCAATTTTTGCTTGCCTCTCATTCAAAGACAGCCTTGCATGGTATGGAGGTGTTGTGATTGTGTAACACCTTTCTTGCTCTCAGAATCCTATCATGGCCTTCATGCCTCTATCTAGACGGGCCACGCCAGATCCGGCTTATTCGCTAGGGGGTAGGAGGACTCGATGCGGTTGCGGTTTTTCTTCAAGAGTTTTTGCCTGGCCTATTCGTGTGTGGGTGGTATGTTTTATGTATAGTTTCCATCGCTTCTTTGACTAGTGGGAGTTATGCGCCCTTTGCATATGGTTTTTGCCTATTTTTCTTTAGTGACCAGTGGAGACATATATATGGCAATCAGGCCTCGGGGAGGGGAAATCAAGACAATGGTGAGGCAGCATAGCCACCAAAGATGAACAATGGAGAGGGTGCATGAAAAGTGGTGTGGGACTAAGCGGCAACGGTGCCAAAGACTGAGAAGTTATGGTTTGGTGGTGAAATAAGATGGATGTGCACCGTCGGGTGAAGACTTACCCAAAAGTCGTTGGAGCTAAAAACAAAAAACAAACAACATATTAATGGATGGCCCCACTTAATTAGCATTCATATTGTTATCATGAGTAAATTATTCAAAACTCAGCCGCGTCCATCTAGAGTTGGCATGTGAGACCTAACATTGGGCCCTATTATAGTGTTTTTTATTTGTAAAAAAGGCTCTCATTTAAAATTTGTTGCTATCACAAGTTGTTCACCCGAAACATAGTAGTTTCAATAATTAAAAATATAGTGGTTTCCCTAGAGATCTACAGCTTCACTTATGGCGGTTTTAAGTAATTTACTTTTATTACCGTTGGTTGTTAAAATCTTTGATCACCATGCATGCATTATAACACTAAGCTAATTTGGAAACATGGACTAGATTATCATCACAGAGCACGTAGGGAAAAGTTATGAAGTCTATTACCCACGCCCTGCCCAAGAAGGGGCAGTGAATTGGTTGGTCCCATCGAGGTTTATTTCTTACAAGGATACAATGTGATAACTAAAAATAGGGATCGTATCATGCATAATTGTGCCTATCTAGATGATACATCTCCAACGTATCTATAATTTATGAAGTATTCATGCCATGTTTACAATAGTTTTATATGATTTTGGGTATGATTTGATTAGAACTAACCCGGACTAACGCTGTTTTCAGCAGAACTACCGTGGTGTTGTTTTTGTGCAGAAATAAAAGTTCTCGGAATGCGCTGAAAATCAACGGAGATTTTTTCTAGAAAATATGAAAATCTTGGAACAAAAATCTACGGGAGGAGTCCCCAGGCCCCATGAGGGTGGCGCGCCACCCCCCGGGGCGCCACATGCCTCGTGGAATTCCCGTGGGGCCCCTGACTTGTTCTCGATGCCAACCTCTCCTATAAATGCCCAAAACTCCAGAAAATAACTTAGATCGAAAGTTCCGCAGCCGTAAGCCTCTATAGCCACGAGAAATCAATCTAGGCCCTCTCTGGCACCTTGCAGGAGGGGGCCATCATCACCGAAGGCCATGGAGGAGGATCCCGAAGGGGCTATCATCGCCATGAAGGCCAAGGACCAGAGGTAGAACCTCTCCCCATCCAGGGGGAGGCCATGAAGGAGGAAGCACAAGGGGGAGAACCTCTCCTCCTCTCTCTCGGTGGCGCCGGAGTACCATCGGGAGGGGAATCATCGCCGCGGTGATCGTCTTCATCAACATCACCATCATCATCACCATCCTCATCTATTTTACGCGGTCCACTCTCCCGCACCCTGTTATAATCCCTACTTGAACATGGTGCTTTATGCCACATATTATGATCCAATTATGTGTTGCCATCCTATGATGCTTTGAGTAGATATCCTTTGTCTTTGGGTTGATTGATGATCTAGATTGGTATGAGTTGTATGTTTTATTTTGGTGTTGTCCTATTGTGCCCTCCGCGTCACGCAAGCGTGAGGGATTCCCTCTATAGGGTGTTGCAATACGTTCATGATTCGCTTATAGTGGGTTGCTTGAGTGACAGAAGCATAAACCCGAGTAAGGGGGTTGTTGCGTATGGGATAAAGGGGACTTGATATGTTAATGCTATGGTTGAGTTTTACCTTAATGATCTTTAGTAGTTGTGGATGCATGCTAGAGTTCCAATCATAAGTGCGTGCATATGATCCAAGAAGAGAAAGTATGTTAGCTTATGCCTCTCCCTCATATGAAATTGCAATGACGACTACCGGTCTTGTTAACAATTGCCTAGGATAATTCCGCACACCGACCTATCATTATTCTACACTCGCTATATATAATATTTAGTAATATATTCTAACTTTATGATAACAGCACCTACTTTTATGTTTTAGCTCTCCGATATCATGCAAAGTTATCCTCTTCATACCCACAACGTAGTTTTATTTCTCGTTTCTAGTTGGAAGCAAACGTTCAGTGTACGTAGAGTCGTATCAGTGGCAGATAGGACTTGAGATAATATTGATCTTACATTTAGCTCCTTGTGGGTTTGACACTCCATACTTATCACTTCCATCATTGGGAATTGCTACGATGATTCTCTGCACTTGGGGATTATCAAGCTCTTTTCTCGCGCCGTTGCCGGGGAGCAATAGCGTGGGGTTGATATTCTCGTGTGTGCTTGTTTGCTTTCTTCACTAAGTAGATTTTGTTTTTCCTTTTTGTTTATGTTTAGTTGTGGGTGAAACATACAAAAAAATAAAGGAATGAAAATACTAAAAAAATTACTTGCCTCTTATGCCTAAAAAGTTTTTCAAAAAGAGAAGTGATTGGAAAGTTATGCATTGAAGAAGTGAGGGTCGACCTTGAGCACTTGTGTTCATGCTCATGGAAACAATGTAGAATTTTTCATGGAAGTTTCTCTGTAAATAATTATCCCCTTGTATATATATCCGTTGTATTATAAAAAATAATGTGCGAAGCTTCGGTTTTAGGATGATTAGATTGCTTGTTTACTATGTGCAGTACAAAAACAGAAACTTTGGCTATAGCGCGTGAATTTACATTTTTTACTGGAAAATCAAATGGGTATGAAAATTTTTGCACATTACTTCTGTACAATTGTTTTAAATTTTCATATTTGTTTTATAATTTTTGGAGTTACAGAAGTATACTAAATTTCCAGATTACTACAGACTGTCCTGTTTTTGACAGATTCTGTTTTCTATGTGTTGTTAGCTTATTTTGATGAATCTATGGGTAGTATCGGGGGTATGAACCATGGTGAAGTTGGAATACAGTAGATATAGTTATAATATGAAATTGTAATGAGTTTTCAACATTACATAAAGGTAGTGCTTTGCTTTATTATACTAACGGATCTCACAAAGTTTTTGTTAAAGTTTTGTGTGGATGAAGTGTTCGAAGATCGAGGAGCTATCAGTATGAGAAGAATAAAGAGAGGCAAGAGTTCAAGCTTGGGGATTCCCAAGGCACCCCAAGTAAATATTTCAAGGATACTCAAGCATCTAAGCTTGGGGATGCCCCGGTTGGCATCCCATCTTTCTTCTTCAACAATTAACGGTATACCTCGGTTTTTGTTTTATTCACATGATTTGTGTCCTTTGTGTTTTTCTTTTTCTTTAAGAACCATGCTAGTATGAGATATCCCTTCATTGATTTATAGAATACTTCATGTGCTTCACTATATCTTTTAAGTATGATCTTATAGAATTGCTCTTTGTGCTTCACTTAAATCTTTTGAGTATGGTTTTAGAGAAAATTCCTTATTTGACACTGTCTTAAAATTTGGTTCCTTATCTGACACTGGAAAAGTTTTTCTTCCCTATTTGACACTAGTCCTAAATTTATTCCCTATACAACACTTCCGTCCATTTTGAGCCTAATGACACCTGAAAAGACGATTTTGCCCCTCATGTGGTATGTGTGTGTGCGCGTGTGTGTGCTGTTGCGTGTGTGGGTGCACACGCACATGTGTGCTGCTGCTGCATGTGTGCTGTTACGTGTGTGTTTGCTACTGAGTGTGTATGTGTGCACACGCGCGTGTGTGTGTGTGCTGTTGCGTGCCTATGTGCTGCCTGCGTGTGTGCTGCTGCTGCTGCTGCGTGTGTGTGTGCGCGTGTGTATGTTTGTTGCGTGCATGTGTGTTGCTGCGTGTGTGTGTGTGTGTGTGTGTTGTTGCGTGTGTGTGCGCGTGCGTGTGTGTTGGTGCATGTCTATGTGTTGTTGCGTGTGTGCTCTTGCCCTCGCACTGATGCTGCGTGTGTGCGCTATTGCCCCACACACACGTATCACATGAGGGGCAAAAAGTCTTTTCAAGTGTCATTTAGGCTGAAAATGGACGGAAATGTCATATAGGGAATAAAATTTAGAACTTGTGTCAAATAGGGAAGAAAAAATTTCCAGTGTCAAATAAGGAAGCAGATTTTAAGATAGTGTCAAATAAGGAATTTTCTCATGGTTTTATAGAATGCTTGGTGTGCTTCACTTATATATTTTGAGCTTGGATATTGGTTAGTCTATATTAATTGTAGAATGCTCCATGAACTTCACTTATATATTTTGAGCTTGGATATTGGTTAGTCTATATTAATAGTAGAATGCTCCATGAACTTCACTTATATCTTTTGGAGTATGAATACTACTATAATCTAAAGTGGGGTTGGAAGAGTGTCAACTTTAGGAATTAGTGATCCCACTATTTTGGAGGGTGTTGAATCTTAGTGTGATATTTATGAAAGTGGATTTGGAAGAGTGTCAACTTTAGTTAGTAATGATTCCACCATTTCGGAAGAGGTTCCAATTGATTATGAGAACAAAGCTGCTATCTATGATGATTATTGTGATGACATGTATGCTATAAATAATAATGTTAACCATGAAACTTATCATCATGATTTTAATTGGATTATGCCTCACATGACCGTTATTCTGTTGAGTTTGCTCTCATTATTCCGAATGAGAAGAATTTTGCTTATATGGAGAGTAGAAAAATTTCTATGCTTGTAGATCATGAAAAGAATGCTTTATGTGATGGTTATATTGCTGAATTTATTCATGATGCTACTGAAAAGTATTATGAGGGAGAAATATATGCTTGTAGGAGTTGCAATAATATCAAGTTTCCTCTCTATTTGCTTAAAGTTTTGAAGTTATACTTGTTTTACCTTCCTATGCTAGTTGATTCTTGTTCCTATAAATTGTGTGCTCACAAAATCCCTAGTCATAGAGAAGTGTGTTAGATTTAAATGTGCTAGTCATATTTTTCATGATGCTCTCTTTATGTTTCAATTCTTATCTTCTATGTGAGCATCATGGAAATCATCATGCCTAGCTAAAAGGCATTAAAGAAAAGCGCTTGTTGGGAGACAACCCTATATTTACCCTTACTATTATTGTGTGTTCACATGATTAATATACTGTAGTAATCATGTTTTATAGCTTTTTTCAATAAAGTGCCAAGTAAGACCTTTGGGAAGACTTGGGTGAAAGTCAATGTGATCTCGCTGTAAAAAACAGAAACTCTGTGCTCACGAGATTAGCTGTCATTTTTTACAGAAGAGTGGTTTTGAGTTGATTCTTTTTGCGGAAAATTAATAGACAAATAACTCACGTCCACCAATTTATTTCATAATTTTTGGAGTAGCATAAGTATGGTTGTTGTTCAGATCATTACAGACTGTTCGGTTTCTGACAGATTCTGTCTTCAATGGATAGTTTGCTTGTTTTCTAGTTTCTATGGCTTATATTTCTCAATATAAATTGTAGAAATGATATGGTACAGTAGGCATTATGTGAGAAAAATTATGAATCTTGTCTTTCACAGTACCAAAGTGAATGATTTACTGTTTATCATACTAACCCATCTCACGAAGTTCCGTTAAGTTTTGTGTGATTGAAGTTTTCAGGTTTTGGGTGAGATATCGATACGAGGAGAATAAGGAGTGGAAATACCCAGCTTGGGGATGCCCAAGGCACCCCAAGGTAATATTCAAGGAAGACTCAAGCGCCTAAGCTTGGGGATGCCCCGGAAGGCATCCCCTCTTTCGTCCTCAAAACTTTCGGTATACCTTACTCGGAGCTATATTTTTATTCGTCACATGATATGTATTTTGCTTGGAGCGTATTTTCAATTTTACTTGCTGTTTGAATAAAATCATTGGATCGGAAATCTTGAATGAAAAAAGAATCCTCCCATGGCTAGTTAATTATTTGACTACTCAGTGTCCTTCATTTATATCTTTTTGGAGTAGTTTGTTGTTTACTCACGTGCTTCACGTATATCCTATGAGTAAATGGATGAATGAATTGAATATCATAAATCTGAATTTATATATGTTTCATATGCTTATGCCATGGGGAGTAAGTACTTCACACATAATAAGTATATGTAACATCCCAAATTTTCAATTTGGAATGTTATACATTAGGTCATCATGCATATCATATTTTCTCGCATTTTTTTTCGATCCTAGAAATTTCACGCAACTCAAGGACCCTCGGAGAGAGTTGGAAGTTTCATTATTTTCATATTTGGGATCTCTCAAATTTTGAAAATAGGATCATTGGATTATTTAAATTATCTTCATAAAGTTTTTCCTATAAAAATATCTTGAGAGGGAATAATATGACTTTCCCAAACAATTAGGAAAAATGAAGATATTATAAATAAACCAAATTTGGTTTTGGAAGATTTATTTTGCTTAGGCAAAAATGAGCATTTTAAAAATTTTATGCATGTATATCGTTTTTAAAGTTCATTTTGTTCGACTCATTTTTAGGAGTCGGGGAAAATTTGTTTTATTTAAATCCGAGATCGTTTGGTATTTTTTTATTTGTTTTGGTTTTAATCTTTAAAAAACGCGCCCTGGCCGAGGCCCAGCCGCCCACCCCGCCCCTGCCCACCTCCTCCTCTCCTCACGCGCCCGAAAGGGAGCTCTCCCGCCGCCAAGACGCCACCCCGCCGCCATGAGTCCGCCTCCCCTCGCCCCCTGGCTTGCCCCCTCCCCAAGCCGACTCCCCCCTTAAATAGCGCGCCCCCCCTCTCTCTCACCCGCCGCCCTCGCCTCCCGACATGCTGAACCCCTTGCCCGCCAAGGAGCCGCCGCCCGACGCCGGACCTCGCCTCGCCTCGCCCCCGACCAGCCGGGACCCCGAGCCCCGCCGAGCCCTCACGAGCCTCGCGGCGAGAGCCACGGAGGTAGCCGCCGCCCAGCGCCCGATCCGGTTTTCCCTAATAAACCGATCCGGTTTTTAAAAAAAATATGTTTGGTTTTTAAAAAAAACCTAGATTGGTTTTATTTTTCGGTTTTCTTATTTAACGGACGCTCACCGAACCGTTCGTTTCAAAGGAACGCGTTCGTTGGATTCGATTCGATAACGAACATTCGCTATTTAACTCGTTCGTCGTTTTTCTTTTTAATCGGAATTAATCCGTTATTTTCGATTTGATTTCAGATCTGATTTTCAAAACTGTTTTATTTCTCGCTCGCTTATCGAATCGGTGATTCAAGCTACTGGAGTTTCAGAACGAAACCGCCGTTCCGACTACCCTACTTTCACAGAGTTTTGCCACTGTGAAATTTTGACCTAATTTCAGATTGCTAAACCGAGACATTCTCTCTCGAGTTTCGACTTTCGGAGTTTATTTTTAATTCGATTCTTTTGCAACCAGGGTTCTTAAGTTGAACTTTCTGGTTAGATCTTTTATTCGAGATTTCCTGTGCATTAGATGAGTACTTATTGTATGCTTGTTGTTTGTCTGCGTTAGATCACCCGGAGGCGCAGCTTGTTACTGAATCTCTAGGACTCATGGATCATCGACAAGGCAAGTAACACTTGATCATACCTTTTCTACTACCCAGTTTTTATGCATTAGATCAAACCTCAAACACTTGCATGGTTAGGATCAAATTAAATTGTGGGTTTGGGAAGTAGATTGAGGTAGTACCTATTACTGCTTTTACTTATGAAACCTTGGGAGTTACTTCACGCTTGCTTATTATGTCATGCTATGCTAGTAGACGTGGATTGGGTGAGTGAATATCCATGACAGATGTGAGATTGTTAATTAATGGTTCATTTAAGGTGGCAACCTAAATACACATCTGGGTGGATTGAGGCACCTGGTTTCCATCAGGACTTGCTCAGTATTTCTTCGGACCGCCACCCGTGCTCTAAGGGATCATAAGATTATTCAAACCGAAACTTCCGTGTGCAGCCGCAAGCCAATTATGGGCTCTGGCGTAGTTGACTAAGTCGTGCGAACTCTTACGGGTAGGCTAGCTGATGTAGGGGATGTAGGTTGGTACGGTCTACCCACATGTAAGGTGCTAGCGCTTCTGAAAGACTATGTCTCGGTCATCCGTTTCTCAAACACCATGTAGTGCGAGAACCAAGCGAGGCGATCGAGTCTTGTGGGGAATAGTGCGCAAACCTCTGCAGAGTGTATAAACTAATCATGATTAGCCGTGTCCCCGGTTATGGACAATTTGAGTATCCGGTACTTGATTATCATGTGAATCTCAACATGTTACTTCTAAATAAAAGTTATTGGGTTTTGATGAGTACTTTTAATTGGGATTGAGGATCTTGTCAACCATTCTCAATGTTTAACAACCACCATGATAGTTAAATAAAATTATTCCTTTGATGTAGGGAAAATCAGCTTTATGCAAATGTAATCAGAGAGCCTTACCACCAGCCAAATATGCATGTAGTATAGGCTTATTCATTCATTGCTCTTATGTGTTACATTGCCAGCATATTCCATGTCTGACCCGTTTTGGCTGCAACTTTTCACGCTATGAGACTTTTCGACGACGAGTAAGGTGTTAGGTCGTGGTTCTATACTCGGTGATGCCGTTGGAGTTGATGGACTCGCTTATCTTCCAAGCCTTCCGCTGTTATTATTAGATGGCCTTAAGCCATATTATTGTATTCAGTTCCCTTGTGGACAACGATGTAATAAGTGTGTGATTGCTACTCGCTATAAATCCTTGAAATCTTGTGTGGTGTCAGCATTACTGATCCAGGGATGACACTGAGCACAGAGCGCTAGATCCATTCGGGTCTGGTCGCTACAGTATAGGTGGTAAATTTATTGAAAGTTAGCAAACACAGAATTGGTCACTTGAACAATTCATGAAAGAATATTAAAGGAAGAGAGATTTCACATATAAATACACTATCTTGGACATCTTTTGTAATTGTGAGCACTCATTAAAATATGACATGCCAAAATGTTGATGTTGGACAAGGAAGACAACTTAATGGGTTATGTTTTCCTATATCCGAAATGTTATATTGTCTTGGATCATCCAACATGTTGAGCTTGCCTTTCCCTCTCATGCTAGCCAATTTCTTTGCACCAAGTAGAAATACTACTTGTGCTTCCAAACATCCCGCAAACTATTTTTGCCATGAGAGTCCACCATACCTACCTATGGATTGAGTAAGATCCTTCAAGTAAGTTGTCATCGGTGCATGCAATAAAAATTGCTCTCTAAATATGTATGATCTATTAGTGCGAAGAAAATAAGCTTTATATGAACTTGTGATAGGGAAGAAATAAAAGCGACGGACTACATAATAAAGGTCTCTATCGCAAGCGGCAATATAAAGTGACGTTCTTTTGCATTAAGATTTTGTGCATCCAACCATAAAATCGCATGACAACCTCTGCTTCCCTCCGCGAAGGGCCTATCTTTTACTTTTATCTTCTACCCTTATACAAGAGTCATTGTGATCATCACCTTTCCTTTTTACACTTTTTCCTTTGGCAAGCACTTTGTGTTGGAGCATCCGGATATATATATATATATATCTACTTGGATGTAGGTTTTCATAAATTATTATTGTTTACATTACCCTTGAGGTAAAAGGTTGGGAGGCAAGACTAGAAGCCTCTGTCTTTCTCTGTGTCCGATTAAAACTTTGAACCCATAAATATCACGTGAGTGTTAGCAATTGTGAAAGATTAAATGATAGTTGAGTATGTGGAGTTTGCTGAACCAAAGCTCTTACATAGAACCTTCCCGAAAATAAGATGAATTGCAATTGTTTGATGACTAAGAACATGGTTTGTTAGTTTTCAAGAAAGTTTATGATCTATACTTTAACATGTGAATAGCTTGTTACTTGATCACAAGAAGTTTTATGAGTTGAGCTATTGTTATGATATATAATGATGATAGAAAAAGTGATTGAAAGTATTATTGATCAAACTTAAGCACTTGCTAGCATTCACACTTCATTAACTATTTCTTTTATCATTTACCTACTCGAGGACGAGTAGTTATTAAGCTTGGGGATGCTGATACGTCTCCAACGTATCTATAATTTATGAAGTATTCATGCCATCTTTACAATAGTTTTATTTGATTTTGGGTATGATTTGATTAGAACTAACCCGACTGACGTTGTTTTCAGCAGAACTACCGTGGTGTTGTTTTTGTGCAGAAATAAAAGTTCTCGGAATGCGCTGCAAATCAACAGAGATTTTTTCTGGAAAATATGAAAAATACTTGAACAAAAATCTACCGGAGGGGAGTTCCGTGGGCCCCACGAGGGTGGGGGCGCGCCCCTGTGCCTCGTGGACTTCCCGTGGGGCCCCCTGACTTTTTCTCGATGCCAACCTCTCCTATAAATGCCCAAACCTCTAGAAAATAACCTAGATCGGAAGTTCCGCCGCCGCAAGCCTCTGTAGCCACGAGAAATCAATCTAAGCCCTCTCTCGCACCCTGGCGGAGGGGGCCATCATCACCGGAGGCCATGGAGGAGGATCCCGGAGGGGCTATCATCGCCATGAAGGCCAAGGACCAGAGGGAGAACCTCTCCCCATCTAGGGGGAGGCCATGAAGGAGGAAGCACAAGGGGGAGAACCTCTCCTCCTCTCTCTCGGTGGCGCCGGAGTGCAATCAGGAGGGAAATCATTGCCGCGGTGATCGTCTTCATCAACATCACCATCCTCATCTATTTTACGCGGTCCACTCTCCCGCACCCCGCTGTAATCCCTACTTGAACAAGGTGCTTTATGCCACATATTATGATCCAATGATGTGTTGCCATCCTATGATGTTTTGAGTAGATATCCTTTGTCTTTGGGTTGATTGATGATCTAGATTGGTATGAGTTGTATGTTTTATTTTGTGCTGTCCTATTGTGCCCTCCGGTCGCGCAAGCGTGAAGGATTCCGCTGTAGGGTGTTGCAATACGTTCATGATTCGCTTATAGTGGGTTGCTTGAGTGACAGAAGCATAAACCCGAGTAAGGGGGTTGTTGCGTATGGGATAAAGGGGACTTGATATGTTAATGCTATGGTTGGGTTTTACCTTAGTGATCTTTAGTAGTTGCGGATGCTTGCTAGAGTTCCAATCATAAGTGCATATGATCCAAGAAGAGAAAGTATGTTAGCTTATGCCTCTCCCTCATATGAAATTGCAATGACGACTACCGGTCTTGTTAACAATTGCCTAGGATAATTCCGCACACCGATCCATCATTATTCCACACTCGCTATATATAATATTTAGTAATATATTCTAACTTTATGATAACAGCACCTAATTTTATGTTTTAGCTCTCCGATATCATGCAAAATTATCCTTTTCATACCCACAACGTAGTTTTATTTCTCACTCCTAGTTGGAAGCAAACGTTCGGTGTACGTAGAGTCGTATTAGTGGCAGATAGGACTTGAGAGAATATTGATCTTAACTTTAGCTCCTTGTGGGTTCGACACTCCATACTTATCACTTCCATCATTGGGAATTGCTACGATGATTCCCTGCACTTGGGGATTATTATTAGACAGTTTAATTACTACAATGAAGTTGGTCGGGAGACCGACACAAGCTTCAATATCACATCTTTCTATGTGCCTCACGAAAATATGCCCTACAGGCAAAAATAAAGTTGTTATTTATATTTTCTTATATCATGATAAAAATGTTTATTATTCATGGTAGAATTGCATTAACCGGAAACTTAGTACATGTGTGAATACATAGCCAAACAGAGTGTCACTAGTATGCCTCTACTTGATTAGCTCGTTAATCAAAGATGGTTAAGTTTCCTAGCCATGGACAAAGAGCTGTCCTTTGATAAACGGGGTCACATCATTAGAGAATGATGAGATTGACTTGACCCATCCGTTAGCTTAGCACTTCGATCGTTTAGTTTATTGATATTGCTTTCTTCATAACTTATACATGTTCCTATGACTATGAGATCATGCAACTCCCAAATACCATAGGAACACTTAGTGTGCTATCAAACGTCACAATGTAACTGGGTGACTATAAAGATGCTCTACAGGTGTCTATGATGGTGTTTGTTGAGTTGGCATAGATCGAGATTAGGATTTGTCACTCCGAGTATCGGAGAGGTATCTCTGGGCCCTCTCGGTAATGCACATTACTATAAACCTTGCAAGCATTGTGGATAATGAGTTAGTTGCGGGATGATGCATTACGGAACGAGTAAAGAGACTTACCGGTAACGAGATTGAACTAGGTATGATGATACCGACGATCGAATCTCGGGCAAGTAACATACCGATGACAAAGGGAACAAAGTATGTTGTTATGCGGTTTGACCGATAAAGATCTTCGTACAATATGTAGTAACCAATATGGGCACAGGTTCCGCTATTGGTTATTGACCGGAGATGAGTTTTGGTCATGTCTACATAGTTCTCGAACCCATAGGGTCCACACGCTAAACGTTCGGTGATGATCGGTATTATGAGTTTATGTGTTTTGATGTACCGATGGTTGTTCGGAGTCTGGGATATGATTACAGACATGACGAGAAGTCTCGAAATGGTCGAGACATAAAGATCGATATTTTGGATGACTATGTTTGGACATCGGAATGGTTCCGGGTGAGTTCGGGCATTTACCGGAGTACCGGGGGTTACCGGAACCCCCTGGGGAGTATCTGGGACTTATTGGGCCTTAGTGGGAGAGAGGAGGAGGCGACCTAGGAGGGGGCACGCCCCCCTCCCCCCCAAGCCCAATCCAAATTGGGAGGGGGAGGGCGCCCCCCCCCCCTTTCCTTCCTCCCTCTCTCCTCCTTCCTTCCTCTCCTACTCCAACTAGGGAAGGGGGGAATCCTACTCCCGGTGGGAGTAGGACTCTCCTAGGGCGCGCCATAGAGAGGGCCGGCCCCTCCCCTCCTCCACTCCTTTATATATGGGGGAGGGGGCACCCCATAGAAACAGAAGTTGATCTCTTAGCCCTGTGCGGTGCCGCCCTCCACCATAATCCACCTCTGTCATATCGTTGCAGTGCTTAGGTGAAGCCCTGTGCCGGTAGCTTCATCATCACCGTCATCACACCGGCATGCTGACGAAGCTCTCCCTCGACACTCAGCTGGATCAAGAGTTTGTGGGACGTCATCGAGCCGAACGTGTGCAGATCGCGGAGGTGTTGTACTTTCGGTACTAGGATCGGTCGGATAGTGAAGACGTACGACTACATCAACCGCGTTGTCATAACACTTCCGCTTATGGGCTACGAGGGTACGTGGACTACACTCTCCCCTCTTGTTGCTATGCATCACCATGATAGTTCTTGCATGTGCGTAGGAATTTTTTTGAAATTACTGTGTTCCCCAACAGTGGCATCCGAGCCAGGTCTATGCTTAGATGTTATATGCACGAGTAGAACACAAAGAGTTGTGGGCGATAATAGTCATGCTGCTTACCAGCATGTTATACTTTGATTTGGCGGTATTGTTGGATGAAGCGGCTGAGACCGACATTATGCGTATGCTTACGCGAGACTAGTTCTATCGACGTGCTTCGCACACAGGTGGCTAGTGGGTGTCAGTTTGTTCAACTTTAGTTCAATCGAGTGTGACTACGCCCGGTCCTTGTTGAAGGTTAAAACATCACACTTGACGAAAAATTGTTGTGGTTTTGATGCGTAGGTAAGAACGGTTCTTGCTAAGCCCGTAGCAGCCACGTAAAACTTGCAACAACAAAGTAGAGGACGTCGAACATTTTTTTGGAGGGCATGTTGTGATGTGATATGGTCAAGACATGATGCTAAATTTTATTGTATGAGATGATCATGTTTTGTAATAGAGTTATCGGCAACTGGCAGGAGCCATATGGTTGTCGCTTTATTGTATGAAATGCAATCGCCATTGTCGTGTCAAAACCGGCGGATCTCGGGTAGGGGGTCCCGAACTGTGCGTCTAGGCGGATGGTAACAGGAGACAAGGGACATGATGTTTTTACCCAGGTTCGGGCCCTCTCGATGGAGGTAATACCCTACTCCTGCTTGATTAATATTGATGATATGGGTAGTACAAGAGTAAATCTACCACGAGATCAGAGAGGCTAAACCCTAGAAGCTAGCCTATGGTATGATTGTTGTTCGTCCTACGGACTAAAACCCTTCGGTTTATATAGACACCGAATAGGGTTAGGGTTACACAGTCGGTTACAATGGTAGGAAATCTACATATCCGATCGCCAAGCTTGCCTTCCACGCCAAGGAAAGTCCTATCCGGACACGAGACGAAGTCTTCAATCTTGTATCTTCATAGTCCAGAGTCCGGCCAAAGATGATAGTTCGCTATCCGGACACCCCTAGTCCAGACTCCTCGGTAGCCCTGAACCAGGCTTCAATGACGACGAGTCCGCACGCATATTGTCTTCGGCATTGCAAGGCGGGTTCCTCCTCCGAATACTTCATAGAAGGTTTTGAACACAAGGATAGTGTCAGCTCGCAAAACAAGTTCCACATACCACCGTAGAGAGAATAATTTTTGCACAGATCTGCTGACGTATTCATGGCGTGACATCACACCACGGCCAGGTCTTTATTGAATCGTTTTTCTTGTCCCACCTCGGTAGCGTTTAGCGAGGCCGTTTCCTTGGCACGTCTTATCAAAGCGTAGATCGTGCCCCCTTATTCCGGGATTCTCATCAATACGGACGTGGGTAACCCAACCGCGCCATTAATTGCGGCGCTTGGGAGATAAGCGAGTTTTATGAGGCTGGTGGGGGACGCATAGCCTCGTCCGTCCATATAAGGGGATAAGGAATCACCCTTTTCACCTACGCCTTCCTCCTCCCTTGCTCATCCATTTCCGCGCACTCTGAGCTCCAGCGCCCAAGTCCGCACATCCTTCATCAACCATCTCCAGCCATGTCCGAAGCGGGAGGTAGGTGGATGGTCTCCTCCGTCACGGAGGGCCAAGTAAAAAGACTGCGGAAGGCCGGATACTTGTCCGGCGACGTCGCACATCGGCGGCCCGATGATGGGCAGCTCATCCCCACCCCTGAGCCCCATGAGCGGGTCGTATTTCTTGCCCACTTCCTCCGCGGACTGGGTTTTCCACTTCACCCATTCGTCCGGGGGCTCATGTTCTACTACGGCCTAGACTTCCACGATCTGGCCCCGAATTTCATCCTCAACATCTCGGCGTTCATCATCGTGTGCGAGGCTTTCCTCTGCATCCAGCCCCACTTCGGCTTATGGTTGAAGACCTTCAATGTCAAGCCGAAGGTTGTGGGCGGCCGCCAGGCGGAGTGCGGAGGCGCCATGGTCGGCAGGATCGCCAACGTCTTATGGCTCGATGGCTCCTTTGTGGAGACCGTGAAGGGGTGGCAATCGGGGTGGTTCTACATCACCGAGCCGCGCGACCCTAAATGGGCGGCGGCCCCCGAATTTCGGTCTGGTATTCCCACGCGGCTCACTTCTTGGAAGGAGACTGGCCTGGCGTGGGGTAATTCGGAAGAGCTGACCGGACTCCAAACCTGCATGCGGACCTTGGTGAACAAGAATCTCAGGCTCGTCAATGTGGTCCAGGTTATGCTCATCCGCCGGATCCTCCCATGCCAACAACGGGCCTTCAAATTGTGGGAGTTCGATCCGGCACATCATCCAACCCTGAAGAGGCTCTTCGACACTACGTACGAAGATGCCTGGAAGGTGCTGTTCAAGGGCGCCGAGGCTCCCTCATCCTCTACAGAAGATCGCGGATTCAGCTCGCAACGTCAAGCTACCGAGGTAAGCTATTTTGCCATTCACGGGAATCTTGCTTTTCATAGTTTGACTCTATGCGGGATCTAAACTCCTTGCCTTTGACAGATCGGCGGAGCACATCCGGCAGGTTAACTGTCCGCTCCTTTGCCGAAGACCAGTGAGGCGCCCGCTTGGCGGGCTGCTAGCTCCGGCGCCTTACGTGGTGCCGGAGAAGAAGGCCAAGAAGAAGGCCACGGGGACTCGAAGGAGTGTGCGGCGCCAGGTGTTGTCGGACTCATCGTCCGACGACTCGGAGGCGGACTCCTCCCGTGAAAGCGAGGAGGAGAAAGAAGCCTCTCCCCGGGGAGAGAAGAAAAGAAAGGCCGCCCACTGGGAGGCCGGAGGGTTCAAGAAGGGAAGAACCCTTCCTCCGGACGTCTCCACCAACGCCAACGATGGCGAGGAGGAGTGGCCCTTGAGGGCCAAGCCCCTAGCGAGATCGTAAGTGTCCGGATACCCATGGCTTTTTTTCATTGCATAGTGTTCTCTAATGCTGAACAATCATGCAGCCCGCCCAAGGACGAGCTCGCCGCTTCGTCGAGCGGGTCCCTGAATTCGTCGGAAGTGGAGAGTACTTCACTTCCGGCCGCCTCCTCACCTCACGCTGCTGACAACCCGAGGTGGGGCCCCAAGGGGGGCCTGGCCAAGAGGAGGTGGCGCAGGAGGCGCCGCAAGGCAGCCTCCCGGACTCCAGGCGCGAGGAGAGCGAGACCCCCAGGGGCTCTAAGCCCAACCCTTGTCCGGACTCCATACCGTAACCTTCAGCGGTTCCGAAGTCCGGCAAGCGGCCCCTTCGTAGGAAGGGTAAGACGCCGGTGTCCTCCATCCAACCGGAGGCGCCGGATAGCATCGAGGCGCTTAACAGCGCCATCGAGGAGGAGCACCGCCTTGTTATGAGTGTGGTGATCCAGAAAGTTCGATCCGCCAAGAGCGGGCTGATCAAGCTTCTGTGGCCTTCTAACAGGCTTTGAGGTAAGTTTTCAATATATGTAAGAAGATTACCGCACAGACAGTAGCCCCGATGCTTAGTTCGGTGTTCGGAAAGAAAAGCGGATGAGGATCTAAAAGATATCGCAGGAGTCTAACAAAATTATGTCAATATGGGAATGCAGGCTGCCTGCTGACCTCTGCCAGCCTTGACTGCGGAGGTCAATGCATTGAAGGAGAGCCTCGGCGGTCCGAGAACGAGCTCGCCCAAGCCAAGAAGCAGCTCGAGGACAAGGAAGGTAAGTAATACCTTATGGAATTTAAAAATGTGGTTGCAAAAGATAACAGGAATAACGTGGGTACCGCAGGGCCACGAGCGAGGTGGCGACCCTGAAGGAGGCAGTGTCGCGGCTGAAACAAAGCGCCGCATGAGCGCACCGAGCGAGAGAAGGGGAGGCGCAGCTGGCGGAGAATGGCAAGAGCTCCTGTGCTCGTGGTAAAACACGAGGGTTTGGAGCGTGACTCAAGACCCGAGAGTCCGAGCTTGCCTCGGCTCTTGAGAGTGCCAAAGCTGCTAAGGCCGAGGCCCAAAAAGCCCTCCATGAGATTGAGGCAATAAAGAAGATCGCGGTGGGTAAGGCATTCTTTATGCAGAGCAAGAATGTAAAAGTCAATTATCTAGTACTTACCCGAATCCGGAGCTGTCCAGGAGCATTCGCAGATCTGCCGCGGAGTGTCTCCGATGCCGCCGCTTTCTACCGAGCCGAAGAAGGGAGCTCGACGGAAAAGGTGTTTTGGTCTCAGTATGCTGAGGCCGAACACCCGGTGCCCTTGAGCGACCAACTAAAGCAATTGGTCGAGCTCCACAAGGTCGCCGAACAGGCCATGAAGGGCCTTATAGCTCGGCTGTGGCCAAATGAGGCCATGCCTGGGAGCTACTTCGGGCTAGTGCGGCGGCTGGTGGATGCCTGTCCATGGATCAAAGTCATCAAGCGCTCCGTCTGTATTGAAGGTGCCCGTAGGGCCCTTGCCCGTGCCAAGGTGCACTGGGGCAAGCTGGACGGAGAAGCTGGTGACGGACAGGCCGCCGCCGGGCAAAGAACATCGCAAGCCCGAGAAGTATTATGAGGGCGTCCTGAAGGGTGCCCGTCTTATAGCGGGTGAATGCTCCAAAGATGTAATATTTGAGTAGACTCGCATTTGTTATCCTATACGCTGAAAACTTTTTCATATGCGCTAAGCAACGCTTTTGAATTTAAAATATTACCTTCTGTGCGGCCATTTATGAAATTTGAGAGATGGCGAGTCGTTGGCTTCAGCCCCCATGCCAAGAGTGCTGGGGTGTTCGGGATAAACTTGAGCGCTCTTGTTCCCATACTTGGGTCCTTCGAGGGAGGCGCTCAACGCAACGAACCAGGCAACCGGACTATAATGCTTGAACACTCTCACTTAGCCATAGAATTCTATAATTTTAAATTTCGGTGAAGCCCCTAGTATTCGGAAGACCGAGTTCGGGGCGCTATCCACGCCTTGGCCGGACAATGCCGGTTCCTCGCTCTAAGCGGCAAAAGTCTTTAGGGACTCAAAGAAACCTCTCGAACAGCGACCGGCTCTCGCCTTATCATGACGGTCAGTTTTAGCTTTCTCCACTGAGGTGCTCAACCCAGCTCAACCGGGGCACAATCGCGGTGGTTCTCCCCAGCTACCTTAGCCGATATAACGGGGCGTAAGGTACCAAAACATGGGAGCAGGCAAACCCAACTATTGACCCAAGACATGATTGAGCCGATGCATATAATGCTATAAGTTCGGGTGCCGCACTTGTGAAAGTGTTCGGACTTGTCACACCATGTTATTGGGGTACATAAGCCCTGGTGTATTGGCCGTACCAAATTATGCAGTTGCGCAATGTCATAAATGAACATATATAATGGGAAAGAATGCAATAATAGGCAAGAGCTATATATTGGTTATTCAAAAGAAACTGCAAATAAAAGCGAGCGATACAAATTGTGCGATAAGCAAGGTGCAGGACTTTGACATGTCCCCCTTCGAGGGTAAGTTTGCGGTGTGGTATGTAAAACAGGTATCTTGCTCGTAATAGAGACCACGGACACTCGGCGCAGTTTTTCGCTTCCACAGCTATTGCATCGTGTATTGGCGCAAATGCGGACAGGGCTTCGGAGAACGGAGTCCTGAAAGTAAAAGGAAGAAAAGAAAAAAAGGAATGACACAAGCGGAGCCCCTAGTGCGGTCTAGCCGCATTCAGGCGTGCGTGGTCGTGGCCCGCCCCTATGCCCATGGTGCTTGAGCGCAATTACGTGCGCATAATCGGCCAGCGAGTTCGCGAGGGCTGGGGTTGAGGCTGCATTACTACGCTTGTTCGGAACGTGCGGCGGTCTTGCTGTAGGTTACTCCGGCGCTTGAGCGGTGTCCGATTGTTTATTGGCGGATGGAGAATTTCCTTAAGAGGCTGTTACGCGCACTTCGCGCAAGGGCGGCCGTATGCTCCTCCGTTCGGAGGGCGTTCGTGTTTCCATTGACCGTGATTACGCCTCGAGGGCCTGGCATCTTGAGTTTGAGGTGCGCGAAAGTGCGGCACCGCATTGAATTTTGTGAATGTGATTCGTCCGGCGATGCGTGATAGCCGCTGCGGAGCGGGCTATGTCGAAGATTAACTCCTCACTCCGGAAGTTATCCGGGATCCAAGACCACTTCAAGTGTAACGGAGCTGTGCTGAGGCCTCTACACTGGAATGATGCCTTTAAAGGTCGTCTTTGTGGGTTTGATCCTTGCGGGTCTATGCCCATTTTGCGCCTTGTATCCGATAAATCAGGTTCAGGCTGCTGCCGCCGTCCATCAGGACTCTGGTGAGGTGAAATCCGTCAATAATTGGGTCAAGAACCAATGCGGCGAAACCGCCGTGACGGTTGCTAGTGGGGTGGTCCCTTCGATCGAAGGTGATCGGGCAGGAAGACCATGGGTTGAACTTCGGGGCGACTGGCTCCATCGCATATACGTCCCTTAGTGCGCGCTTCCGCTCCCTTTTGGGTATGTGGGTTGCGTATATCATGTTCACCGTCCGCACTTGTGTGGGAAAGCCCTTCGTCCTCTATTGTTGGCGGCCGGGCTCTTCCTCGTCATCGCTATGCAGCCCTTGTCGTTGTTTTGGCGCTTAGATTGCTGCTTGCTTGAACACCCAACAATCCCTGTTGGTGTGGTTGGCTGGTTTTCGGGGTGCCATGTATCCGCACAAGCGATCGAGTATTCGGTCCAAGTTGGACGGGCCCTTGGTAATTCTTTTGAATGGCTTCTTCCGCTGACCGAGTTTAGAGCCTCTGAATCCGGCATTTACTGTCGTATCTTCAGCATTATCACCGTTAATGTGGCGTTTATGCTTGTTGCGACGCGACCTGCCATTGTTGTCCTTGGTATCCGAACTACCAGGGTGTTTGGCCAAGTTGTTGCTTCGAGCTAGCCAGCTGTCCTCTCCCGCGCAAAAGCGGGTCATGAGTGTGGTGAGGGCTGCCATGGATTTCGGCTTTTCCTGTCCTAGGTGCCGGGCTAGCCACTCGTCGCGGATGTTGTGTTTGAAGGCTGCTAGCGCCTCTGCATCCGGACAGTCGACGATCTGATTTTTCTTTGTTAGGAGCCGCGTCCAAAATTGTCTGGCCGATTCTTCTGGCTGCTGAATTATATGGCTAAGGTCATCGGCGTCTGGTGGTCGCACATATGTGCCCTGGAAGTTATCAAGGAATGCGGCTTCCAGGTCCTCCCAACAACCGATTGACTTTGCTGGCAAGCTGTTGAGCCAATGTCGAGCTGGTCCTTTAAGCTTGAGTGGGAGGTATTTGATGGCATGTAGATCATCACCGCGGGCCATGTTGATATGGAGGAGATAGTCCTCGATCCAGACCGCAGGATCTGTGGTACCATCGTATGATTCAATGTTTACGAGTTTGAAGCCCTCAGGGATTTGATGATCCATTACTTCATCAGTGAAGCATAGTGGGTGTGCGGTGCCTCTGTATTGGGCTATATCACGACGTAGCTCATATGAGCTTTGTCTACTGTGTTCGGCCCGGACGGGTTTGCTGTATCCGGCGTGACGGTAATCATCCCGAGTCCTTGGGCGCCCATGCGATCTGTAGATCGATCTTGTATGCTTTGCCTTATCCTCCAATATATCTCGCAAGTCCGGCGCGTTTTCCCGTGCCTTGGTACTTTTTGAGCGGCGTCGGGCGTGGCTTGAGCGGAAGGCCGAGAGGCTTCTCTATCGCGGCCACGGGGTGGCCGGTCTGCCATGTCGCTGGTGAAGTGGGTGCTTCCTCCTCTGATCGAGGCAACGGCCTGCGTTTGGGGTAGCTTTTGGAGGGCCGTTCGAGTTCATACTCTTCGGCTGCAAGGACTTCATCCATCCGCCGCCTAGCGGTCTTGGTCAGCTCTAAGCTGTTGCTGCTTTTTCTTGAGGCTACTTGCTGTGGCCATGAGCCTGCGTTTAAAACGCTCTTGTTCGACGGGGTCCTCTGGCACGACGAATTCGTCGTTGTCGAGGCTTGCCTCGTCTTCGGAGGGGGCATAATTATCGTCCTCTACCTCTCTTTCGCGCCGACTTGTCGTGCGGACTTGCTTCTCCCTCCTCCTGCGCCGAGTCCCTGGAGGGGGTCGTCTTCGCACTTGTCCGGGTATTATTGTCTCCCGTGCCGGAATCGCCGTTTTTACTGTGGCGGGATTTAGAGTGGCTCCGCTGACGTCGGCGCTTGGGTTGTTTCTTGGAGGGGTCATCCTCCGCCGTTCCATCGCCATTCCCATCTTTTGGGATGTCCACCATGTATATGTCATATGACGAGGTGGCCTTCCAGTGCCCCGTGGGAGCTGGCTCTTGATTGTCTCCGGCACCGTCGTCCATACCGTCGATGTCTTCGGAGTCGAAGTCGAGCATGTCAGTTAAATCATCGACAGTGGCTACAAAGTGGGTGGTGGGTGGGCGTTGAATTTCTTCGTCGTCCGAATCCCAACCTTCCTGACCATAGTTCGCCAGGGCTCCTCGACAAAGAGAGAGACTTTAAGGAGTTCAGGATATCGCCAAAGGCGAGTCTTGAAAAGATGTCCGTGGCGGTGAACTCCATAACGGCGCCCGGTCGGATTCGATTGGTAGAGGCGCAGGAGGTTGAGTCGAAAGGAGTCGGCACACTGGAGTCACGAGCTTCATAAAGGATAGGGATGGTGTTCGGCTCAATCACGTAGAGATTTCAGCCCCGAGGCGGTGTCCAACCAACCGTCCTCGATCGTGAAACCGGCCCGGATTAAGGGTCGGAGTGGGCAGAGTGCGGCCTCCGTGGCCTTTGTTAATGACGAGCTAGATCATACCCAAAGACAGGCGGCACGCTCGGCTGTGGCTCGAATCCGTCGAAGATCAAGTCTCCGCGGACATCGGCCGTATAGTTCAAGCTTCAAATCTGACCTAATGGCCGGGCGTAGCTTCGATCTGCTCCGGATGGCCTAGCGAATTGGCCCAGATGCAAGGCCGCCGAATCGAAGATCTGTCCGGGAGAAAAGTCTCACCTGGACTCCGTCGTTCTTGATGATTGAAGGAGCCATCGGGCCTATAGGTGGCGACAGGAGGAACTCTCAATGAAAGCACCAATGTCGGTGTCAAAACCGGCGGATCTCGGTAGGGGTCCCGGCTGTGCGTCTAGGCGGATGGTAACAGGAGACAAGGGACATGATGTTTTTACCTAGGTTTGGGCCCTCTCGATGGAGATAATACCCTACTCCTGCTTGATTAATATTGATGATATGGGTAGTACAAGAGTAGATCTACCACGAGATCAGAGAGGCTAAACCCTAGAAGCTAGCCTATGGTATGATTGTTGTTCGTCCTACGGACTAAAACCCTTCGGTTTATATAGACACCGAATAGGGTTAGGGTTACACAGAGTCGGTTACAATGGTAGGAAATCTACATATCCGTATCGCCAAGCTTGCCTTCCACGCCAAGGAAAGTCCTATCCGGACACGGGACGAAGTCTTCAATCTTGTATCTTCATAGTCCGGGAGTCCGGCCAAAGATGATAGTTCGGCTATCCGGACGCCCCCTAGTCCAGGACTCCCTCAGCCATGTAATTGCTTTACTTTATCACTAAGCGGTAGCGATAGTCGTAGAAGCAATAGTTGGCGAGACGATAACGATGCTTCGATGGAGATCAAGGTATCAAGCCGGTGAAGATGGTGATCATGACAGTGCTTTGGAGATGGAGATCAAAGGCACATGATGATTATGGCCATATCATATCACTTATATTGATTAGATGTGATGTTTACCCTTTATGCATCTTATTTTGCTTAGTTCGGCGGTAGCATTATACGATGATCTCTAACTAAATTTTAAGGTATAAGTGTTCTCCCTGAGTATGCACCATTGCTACAGTTCGTCGTGCCGAGACACCACGTGATGATTGGGTGTGATAAGCTCTACGTTCACATGCAACTGGTGCAAGCCAGTTTTGCACATGCAGAATACTCGGATTAAACTTGACAAGCCTAGCATATGCAGATATGGCCTTGGAACACTGAGACCAAAAGGTAGAGCGTGAATCATATAGTAGATATGATCAACATAGTGATGTTCACCATTGAAAACTACTCCATCTCACGTGATGATCGGACATGGTTTAGTTGATATGGATCACGTGATCACTTAGATGATTAGAGGGATGTCTATCTAAGTGGGAGTTCTTAAGTAATATGATTAATTTAACTTCAATTTATTATGAACTTAGTACCTCATAGTATTTTGCATGTCTATGTTGTTGTAGATAGATGGCCCGTGCTGTTGTTCTGTTGAATTTTAATGCGTTCCTGGAGAAAGCTAAGTTGAAATATGATGGTAGCAATTACACGGACTGGGTCCGTAACTTGAGGATTATCCTCATTGCTGCACAGAAGAATTACGTCCTGGAAGTCTTGATAACCCACAAGTATAGGGGATCGCAACAGTTTTCGATAAGTACGAGTGTCGAACCCAACGAGGAGCTAAAGGTAGAACAAATATTCCCTCAAGTTCTATCGACCACCGATACAACTCTACGCACGCTTGACGTTCGCTTTACCTAGAACAAGTATGAAACTATAAGTACTTTGTAGGTGTTTTCGGATAAGCTAGCAAGAAAGTAAAGAGCACAAAAATAAAACTAGGGGCTGCTAAGGTAAAGACACAACTAAAGTAAATATGGAGAGTGTGAAAAAGTGATGGTAGGTGTTGCGAAATTGTCCCTTAAGCAATTGACTACTTTACTAGACCGATAGCTAGTATTATGTGGGAGAGGCCACTGCTAGCATGTCATCCCTTACTTGGAATTCTATGCACTTATGATTGGAACTATTAGCAAGCATCCGCAACTACTAACGTTCATTAAGGTAAAACCCAACCATAGCATTAAGATATATTGGTCCCCCTTCAATCCCGCATGCATCAATTTGTATGCTAGGTTGAAGCTTCTGTCACTCTTGCCCTCCAATACATAGTCCTATCAACATACAACTAACCCTAAGGTGTGATCCACGCGCGCGCTCATATGATGGGCACCAAAGGACAGCAACATAACCACAAGCAAATTTAATCAATCATAGCAATTCATCAACCACCGGTAGGACAACGAAAATCTACTCAGACATCATAGGATGGCAACACATCATTGGAAAATAATATGAAGCATAAAGCACCATGTTCAAGTAGAGGGTACAACGGGTTGCGGGAGAGTGGACCGCTGTAGATAGAGGGGGGAAGGTGATGGAGATGTTGGTGAAGATGGCGGAGGTGTTGGTGAAGATCGCGGTGATGATGATGGCCTCCGGCGGCGTTTCGGTGCCACCGGAAGCGAGGGGGAGAGAGCCCCCTCCTTCTTCTTCTTCCTTGACCTTCTCCCTGGATGGGAGAAGGGTTTCCCCTCTGGTCCTTGGCTCCCATGGCGTGGGAGGGGCGAGAGCCCCTCCGATATTGGATCTATCTCTCTGTCTCTCTCTGTTTCTGCGTTCTCTTCTGGCTCTGTTTCACCGTTTCGTGTATATATGGAGATATGTAACTCCAATTGGCCTGAAACCTTCGCCGTGATTTTTTTCCGAATATTATATTTCTTGCGGCAAAAGAAGAGCATCAACCGCCTTACAGTGAGCTCACGAGGGTAGGGGCGCGCCCAGGGGGCAGGCGCGCCCCCCTGCCTCATGACCACCTCGGGCACTGGTTCGCGTTGATTTTCCTTCCAAATTTTCCATATTTTCCAAAAATAAGCCCTGTCCGTTTTTATCCCGTTTGGACTCCGTTTGATATGGATATTCTGCGAAACCAAAAACATGCAACAGATAGGAACTGGCACTGGGCACTGGATCAATATGTTAGTCCCAAGAATAGTATGAAAAGTTTCCAAAAAGTATATGGAAGTTGTAGAATATTGGCCTGGAACAATCAAAAATTATAGATACGACGGAGACGTATCAGGAAGCACCACTAGGTGGCAAACCCGCTGCAGGAGCAACGCCAGATGTTATGAACGTCTGCCAGAGCAAAGCTGATGACTAATCGATAGTTCAGTGTGCCATGCTTTACGGCTTAGAACCGGGACTTCAACGACGTTTTCAACATCATGGAGCATATGATATTTCCAGGAGTTGAAGTTAATATTTCAAGCAAATGCCCGGATTGAGAGATATGGAGTCTCCAATAAGTTCTACAGCTGCAAAATGGAGGAGAATAGTTCTGTCAGTGAACATATACTCAGAATGTCTGGGTACCACTACCACTTGACTCAACTGGGAGTTAATCTTCCTGATGATAGTGTCATTGAGAGGGTTCTTCAATCACTGCCACCAAGCTACAAGAGCTTCGTGATGAACTATAATATGCAAGGGATGGAAAAGACAATTCCCGAGCTCTGCAATGCTAAAGGCTGCGGAGGTAGAAATCAAGAAGGAGCATCAAGTGTTGATGGTCAACAAGACCACCAGTTTCAAGAAAAAAAAGGTAAAGGGAAGAAGGGGAACTTCAAGAAGAACAGCAAGCAAGTTGCTGCTCTAGTGAAGAAGCCCAAGTCTGGACCTAAGCCTGAGACTGAGTGCTTCTACTGCAAAGGGACTGGTCACTGGAAGCGGAACTGCCCCAAGTATTTGGCGGAGAAGAATGATGGCAAAATGAAAGGTATATGTGATGTACATGTTATTGATGTGTACCTTACTAATGCTCGCAGTAGCGCCTGGGTATTTGATACTGGTTTTGTTGCTAATATTTGCAACTCGAAACAGGGGCTACGGATTAAGCGAAGATTGGCTAAGGACGAGGTGACGATGCGCGTGGGAAATGGATCCATAGTCGATGTGATCACCTTCGGCACGCTACCTCTACATCTACCTTCAGGATTAGTTTTAGACCTCAATAATTGTTATTTGGTTCCAGCGTTGAGCATGAACATTATATTTGGATCTTGTTTGATGCAAGACAGTTATTCATTTAAATCAGAGAATAATGGTTGTTCTATTTATATGAGTAATATCTTTTATGGTCATGCACCCTTGATGAGTGGTCTATTTTTACTAAATCTTGATAGTAGTGATACACATGTTTATAGTATTGAAGCCAAAATATATAAGTTTAATAATGATAGTGAAACTTATTTGTGGCACTGCCGTTTAGGTCATATTGGTGTAAAGCGCATGAAGAAACTCCATGCTGATGGGCTTTTGGAATCACTTGATGCTTGCGAACCATGCCACTTTCGCAAGATGACTAAGAATCCGTTCTCCGGAACAATGGAGCAAGCAAAAGACTTGTTGGAAATAATACATACTGATGTATGCGGTCCGATGAGTGTTGATGCTCGCAGCGGGTATCGTTATTTTCTTACCTTCACAGATGATTTGAGCAGATATGGGTATATCTACTTAATGAAACATAAGTCTGAAACATTTGAAAAGTTCAAAGAATTTCAAAGAGAAGTGGAAAATCATCGTAACAAGAAAATAAAGTTTCTACGATCTGATCATGGAGGAGAATATTTGAGTTACGAGTTTGGTCTTTGTTTGAAATAATGCAGAGTAGTTTCGCAACTCACGCCACCTGAAATACCACGTAATGGTGTGTCCGAACGTCGTAATCGTACTTTACTAGATATGGTGCAATCTATGAAGTCTCTCACTGATTTACCGCTATCGTTTTGGGGTTATGCTTTAGAGACGGATGCGTTCACGTTAAATAGGGCACCATCTAAATCCGTTGAGATGACACCTTATGAACTGTGGTTTGGCAAGAAACCCAAGTTGTCGTTTCTTAAAGTTTGGGGCTGCGATGCTTATGTGAAAAAGCTTCAACCTGATAAGCTCGAACCCAAATCGGAGAAATGTGTCTTCATAGGATACCCAAATGAGACTGTTGTGTACACCTTCTATCACAGATCCGAAGGCAAGATATCCGTTGCTAAGAATGGTTCCTTTCTAGAGAAGGAGTTTCTTTCGAAAGAACTGAGTGGGAGGAAAGTAGAACTTGATGAGGTAACAATACCTGCTCCCTTATTGGAAAGTAGTTTATCACAGAAATCAGTTTTAGTGATTCCTACACCAGTAAGTGAGGAAGCTAATGATGATGATCATGAAACTTCTGATCAAGTTACTACCAAACCTCGTAGGTCAACCAGAGTAAGATCCGCACCATAGTGGTACGGTAATCCTGTTCTGGAAGTCATGTTACATGACCAAGACGAACCTACGAACTATGAGGAAGCGATCATGAGCCCAGATTCCGCAAAATGGCTTCAGGCCATGAAATCTGAGATGGGATCCATGTATGAGAACAAAGTATGGATTTTGGTTGACTTGCCCGATGATCGGCAAGCCATAGAGAATAAATGGGTCTTCAAGAAGAAGACTGGCGCTGACGGTAATGTTACTGTCTACAAAGCTCGACTTGTTGTGAAAGATTTTCGACAAGTTCAAGGAGTTGACTATGATGAGACCTTCTCACCTGTAGCGATGCTTAAGTCCGTCTGAATCATGTTAGCAATTGCCATTTTATGATTATGAAATTTGGCCAATGGATGTCAAAACTGCATTCCTTAATGGATATCTTAAATAAGAATTGTATATGATGCAACCAGAAGGTTTGTCGATCCAAAAGGTGCTAACAAAGTGTGCAAGCTCCAGCGATCCATTTATGGACTGATGCAAGCCTCTCGGAGTTGGAATATACGCTTTGATAGTGTGATCAAAGCATATGGATTTATACAGACTTTTGGAGAAGCCTGTATTTACAAGAAAGTGAGTGGGAGCTCTGTAGCATTTCTGATATTATATGTGGATGACATATTGTTGATCGGAAATGATACTGAATTTTTGAATAGCATAAAAGGATACTTGAATAAGAATTTTTCAATGAAAGACCTCGGTGAAGCTGCTTATATATTGGGCATCAAGATCTATAGAGATAGACCAAGACGCTTAATTGGACTTTCACAAAGCACATACCTTGATAAAGTTTTGAAGAAGTTCAAAATGGATCAAGCAAAGAAAGGGTTCTTGCCTATGTTACAAGGTGTGAAGTTGAGTCAGACTCAATGCCCGACCACTGCAGAAGATAGAGAGAAAATGAAAGTCATTCCCTATGCTTCAGCCATAGGTTCTATCACGTATGCAATCTGTGTACGGACACTGATGTGTGCCTTGCTATTAGTTTAGCGTGGAGGTACCAAAGTAATCCAGAGTGGATCTTTGGACAGCGGTCAAGAACATCCTGAAATACCGGAAAAGGACTAAGGATATGTTTCTCGTTTATGGAGGTGACAAAGAGCTCGTCGTAAATGGTTACATCGATGCAAGCTTTGACACTAATCCGGATGAATCTAAGTCATAGACCGGATACAAATTTTTATTGAATGGTGGCGCTGTCAGTTGGTGCAGTTCCAAGCAGAGTGTCATGGCGGGATCTATGCGTGAAGCGGAGTACATAGCTGCTTCGGAAGCAGCAAATGAAGGAGTCCATATGAAGGAGTTCATATCCGATCTAGGTGTCATACCTAGTGCATCGGGTCCAATGAAAATATTTTGTGACAATACTGGTGCAATTGCCTTGGCAAAGGAATCCAGATTTCACAAGAGAACCAAGCACATCAAGAGACGCTTCAATTCCATCCACGACCAAGTCAAGGAGGGAGACATAGAAATTTTCAAATTACATACGGATCTGAATGTTGGAGACCCGTTGACTAAGCCTCTCTCACGAGCAAAACATGATCAGCACCAAAACTCCATGGGTGTTAGAATCATAACAATGTAATCTAGATTATTGACTCTAGTGCAAGTGGGAGACTGAAGGAAATATGCCCTAGAGGCAATAATAAAGTTGTTATTTATATTTCTTTATATCATGATAAATGTTTGTTATTCATGCTAGAATTGTATTAACCGAAAACTTAGTACATGTGTGAATACATAGACAAACAGAGTGTCACTAGTATGCCTCTATTTTACTAGCTCGTTAATCAAAGATGGTTAGGTTTCCTAGCCATGGAAAAAGAGTTGTCATTTGATAAATGGGATCACATCATTAGAGAATGATGTGATTGACTTGACCCATCCGTTAGCTTAGCACTTTGATCGTTTAGTTTATTGCTATTGCTTTCTTCATAAGTTATACATGTTCCGATGACTATGAGATCATGCAACTCCCGAATACCGGAGGAACACTTAGTGCGCTATCAAACGTCACAATGTAAATGGGTGACTATAAAGATGCTCTACAGGTGTCTCTGATGGTGTTTGTTGATTTGGCATAGATCGAGATTAGGATTTGTCACTCCGAGTATCGGAGAGGTATCTCTGGGCCCTCTCGGTGATGCACATCACTATAACCCTTGCAAGCATTGTGACTAATGAGTTAGTTACGGGATGATGCATTATGGAACGAGTAAAGGGACTTACTGGTAACGAGATTGAACTAGGTATGATGATACCAACGATCGAATCTCGGTCAAGTAACATACCGATGACAAACGGAACAACGTATGTTGTTATGCGGTTTGACCGATAAAGATCTTCGTAGAATATGTAGGAACCAATATGAGCATCCAGGTTCCGCTATTGGTTATTAACCGGAGAAGAGTCTTGGTTTTTTATGTACCGAAGGTTGTTCGGAGTCCCGGATATGATCACAGACATGAAGAGGAGTCTCGAAATGGCCGAGACATAAAGATCGATATATTGGATGACTATGTTTGGACATCGGAATGGTTCCGGGTGAGTTTGGGCATTTACCGAAGTACCGGGGGGGGGGGGGGGTTACCGGAACCCCTCGGGGAGTATATGGGCCTTATTGGGCCTTAGTGGGAGAGAGGAGGAGCCCCCCCAAGCCCAATCTAAATTGGGAGGGGGGCCGGCCCCCCTTTCCTTCCTCCCTCTCTCCTCCTTCCTTCCTCTCCTACTCCAACTAGGGAAGGGGGGATCCTACTCCCAGTGGGAGTAGGAATCCTCTAGGGCGCGCCATAGAGAGGGCTGACCCCTCCCCTCCTCCACTCCTTTATATACGGAGGGAGGGGGCACCCCATAGACACACAAGTTGATCTCTTAGCCGTGTGCGGTGCCCCCCTCCACCATAATCCACCTCGGTCATATCGTTGCAGTGCTTAGGCGAAGCCCTGTGCCGGTAGCTTCATCATCACCGTCATCACGTCGTCGTGCTGACGAAGCTCTCCCTTGACACTCAGCTGGATCGAGAGTTCGTGGGACCTCACCGAGCCGAACGTGTGCAGATCACGGAGGTGCCTTACTTTCGGTACTAGGATCGGTCGGATCGTGAAGACGTACGACTACATCAACCGCGTTGTCATAACGCTTCCGCTTACGGTCTACGAGGGTACGTGGACAACACTCTCCCCTCTCGTTGCTATGCATCACCATGATAGATCTTGCGTGTGCGTAGGAATTTTTTTTGAAATTACTGCGTTCCCCAACAGTGCCAACCAACCCGGCAATAAAAAAATGGTTTTCTATCACGGTCATCACACGAAAACCACCAAGTGGGGTGATGTCGCTTGCTGTGACTAACTTCAACCAATTACACCGTGCCCAAACAAGAGAAATACCAATAGGAGACGAATAAACTGCTTTAGGCAACCCTTCAAATTTTGGTTTGAAAGAGATTCATTTTCAAAATTGTAGATTAACTTGGAGCAACCAAAGAAATAATCCAAAGTTGTGAAATCTTGGTTCCATCTTTCGCAACATCGAACAGGACATACATCTCAACTCCCACATGCTCGACATGCTCTCGTCATCCTTATCAGATCATTGTCCGCTCTCATTCGACGATGATAGTGGACCTAGAAGGCCCGTAAGTTTCAAGTTTGAAATTTCTTGGTCCTTCACACTGGGCTTTAGCGAGGTGGTGCACAAACCATGGAATGGCACACAAAAAATATCAAGAACTATCAACTGTTGTTCCACAAGCTTAAGAATACTGGCTTGCGACTCTTCGAGTGGAGTAGAGGTTTATTTGTTAAGATAAAGCTTCACCTTCATGCCACCCTTTTGGTCATCCTCAACACATGAAATGTCTCGGTTAGACCACCCTTTATCCACTGATGAGTATGAACTAGGGGGATATTAGAAATAAAGGTGGCTAGTTTGTTTGTTCTCGAGTGAGCAAGAAAAAGAATGTCCTCGCTTCTTAGGTTGAAAGAGTTTGAAGCAAACCAATTTTTTTCCATCACTACGCACATGCTAAAATAAGGATCAAACCACATACATCAGCTAAAACGCAACAACAGTTGGGTCACCGAGCATGACCAAAAACAAAAAATTTCATTCATGACCACTTCTCCAATGTCATGGGAAAAGCCAACAAAGCAATTATAGACTTCAATTATATTGGGAGGAGCTCAACTTTGATACATTTGACTTGCATGAGCTCGATGATCCCTTAACTGAGGAAGAGGTGAGAGAGGCCATCAATAAAATGTCGAGTTGACAAAGCACCTGGGCTAGATGGGTCTGCTGGTGCCTTCTCAAAAGTATTGAGACATCATTGAAGAGGACATAATTAGAGTACTCTACCTTCTTGGACACCTTCACATTGCCAGCCTTCAATGGGTAAACTCTGCAAATGTGGTTCTCCAACTATAGGCCAGATAGCCTTAGTCATGATATTGCGCAGATCATTCCCAAGATCCTTGCCATTCGCCTTGGACATCATATGAAGAATATCATTTCCAATGACAAAACTAATTTCATCAATAGGATAAGCATCCATGCAAACATCATGTACGTGACAATGGCGCATGACATCTTCACAAGACAAAAGCCACATCCCCTCCTTTTCAAGCTCAACATATGCAAAGCTTTTGACTCAGTGAAGTGGCATAAATGCTTGACCTCATTCAAAAGAGAGGATTCACGAGAAAAATTGGGGAATGGATTACCACCTTGCTCCATATATTTCCCCGTGGATCCTCCTCGTCGGGTGGTTGGCCCCCTTATCAAGCATTGCCGGAACCTTTTCCCAAGGAACCGTTATCGCCACTCCACTTTGTCATCGTGATTGGCCCCTCCAGCAAATCCTTGATTTGGCTACACGTCATGTCCACCTTCACATGATACGCGATCCAGGCATCATGTTTTAGACCTCGGTATATGCGAAATAAGCAACGATCTTTATGGTCAAAATGAAGAATGATATCGACAACCTATCGTGCATACTATGGAGCTTTCAGGATGTCATGTGGTTACCCAGAAATTCCAGAAAAGTTTGGCCATTTCTATTCGACTTGACCACCTAAACTTTTAGACAATCCTTCAAAGTCTACCAACATCTCGGATGGCTTTCCCTATCAAATATATGGGCCTCCCTTTCTTGGTTTGGGAACTCAAAATGGTAGATTTCTAATACTTGAGGATAAAATTTCCTCAAAGCTTGTTTCTTTGGAAGGCAAGAACATCAACAATGTCTACCTAAGTGCCCTTGTCAAGTTTGTGCTCACCTCACAAGCGGTCCATGACATCACCCCTATAAGCATACCATTGGTCTTCCTCCATAATGCATGCCAACAAGCTTGAGCAGGCTTTTATTTCATGGAAGGCCGACAACACGACCAACACGAATTGTAAAGTTAATTGTGGAACAGTTTGCCACCCAAGGTCCTCGGCAGCCTTGGTGTCCTTAATGTTGAAATTTTGGCTCTAGCTCTTAGATTGACTTGGCCTTGGCATGAGTGGTAAGAGACCTCCAAGATGTGGGTGGGCATGAGAAACCCGTGTGATGAGGAGAGGACATGGACTTGTTCCATGCTTCTACGACCCTCTTTATCTGCAATAGAGCCCATGCCACCTTTCGGGACTCCCCCTGGTTTTATGATCAAAATACCAAGGAGATTGATCCTCTTATATTTGCGGTCTCAAGGAGGAAGAATAGAATGGTCATGGAAGTTATGCAAGACAATTATTGGGTTCTCAAGAGAAAAATCTTTGTTGGACCACATATGAGAGTTCATCTATCTTTGGTTCTGGCTTTGAATGATTTGGAAGGCACGATGATACGTCTCCAACGCATCTATAATTTATGAAGTATTCATGCTGCTATATTATCATTCCTGGATGTTTTACAATCATTTTATAGCAACTTTATATCATTTTTGGGACTAACCTATTGACATAGTGCACAGTGCCAGTTTCTTTTTTTGCTTGTTTTTTACATCACAGAAAATCAATACCAAATGGAGGCCAAACACATCAAAACTTTTTGGAGATGTTTTATGGACCAGAAGACACCCGGTGGGCCAAAGAAGTACCAGAGGTGAGCTCCGAGGGGAGCACAACCCACCAGGGCGCGCCTGGGGGCCCAGACGCGCCCAGGTGGGTTGTGCCCACCTAGGTGGCCTCCCGCACCGCCTCTTCGCCCTATAAATTCTCAAATATTCCAAAAACCCTAGGGGTAACCCACGATCAGACGTTCCGCTGCCGCAAGCCTCTATAGCCACGATAAACCAATCTAGACCCTGTTCCGGCACTCCTCCAAAGGGGGAAATCATCACCGGTGGCCATCTTCATCATCCCACGGCCACCATGATGAGGAGAGAGTAGTCCACCCTCGGGGCTGAGGGTTTGTACCAGTAGCTATGTGTTTAATCTCTCTCTCTCTCTCTCTCTCTCTCTCTCTCTCTCTCTCGTGTTCTTGAGATGTCACGATCTTGATGTATCGCGGGCTTTGTTAATATAGTCAGATCTTATGGTGTTTTCCCCTCTCTATCTTGTTCTGAGTTGAGTTTTCCCTTTGAGATCTCGTTTTATCGGATTGAATACTTTTATGGATTTGAGAGCACTTGATGTATGTCTTGTTATGGGTACCCGTGATGACAATGGGGTATCATATTGATTCACTTGATATGTGTTTTGGCATTCAACTCGTGGATTCCCGTGGTGACATTGGGGTAATCTATGCATAGGGGTTGATGCATGTTCTCGTCTTTTGTTTTCTCCGATAGAAATCTTGGGGCACTCTTTGAGGTTCTTTGTGTTGGATTGATTATTAAGAATCTGAATTTGCTTTGGTGTTATTTTAGTACGAACTCTTGATAGATCGGCCGGAAAGAATAACTTAGTGTTATTTTAGTACGAACTCTTGATAGATCGATCAGAAAGAATAACTTGGTGTTATTTTAGTACGAACTCTTCGATAGATCGATCGGAAAGAATAGCTACAAACAATTTCTTCTTATGTTCTCCACTAGATAGGAACTTTGGAGTGATTCTTCATCGCACGTTGAGGGATGGTTATATGATCCAATTATATTACTCCCTCAATTTTTATATACAAGGCCATAAACTCATATTACAGGTACCAAGGTAAAACTTAATGCAAGCTTGATTTTCTTTTCGTTTACTGGATAGTTAATACGCAACATGCATGCAGGAAAACTGGGTGGAGGAAGTAGCTAGTTTCATTATGACTGCAAGCATGCAAGTAGTAAACATGTTGCAAGTACGAGGAAATATCATTAATTCTTTTCTCGATTACTGTTGGTGGCCTTATATAGATGCAAAACGTATATTCCATAGTGGCCTTGTATAAGTAAATGGAGGGAATAGCATTGGTGAGAGATTGCACTAGCGAAAGTACGGACCCTAGGCCTCATTTTCAAGAATTGCAATACTGTTTGTGCTCACTTTTGTTACTTTCTACCTTGTTATTTTTTATTGTTACTATTACGAAAACCAATATCTACTATCATTACTACACTTTTATTACCATCTCTTCCCCGAACTAGTGCACCTATACAAATTATCATTGTATTTGGTGTGTTGGGGATACAAGAAACTTTTTATTATTTGGTTGCAGGATTGTTTGAGAGAGACCATCTCCATCCTACACCTCTCACAGATTGATAAACCTTAGGTCATCCACTTGAGGTAAAATTGCTACTGTCCTACAAAACTCTGCGCTTGGAGGCCCAACACGAGTATACACGAATAAAGTTGCGTAGTAGACATCAAGCTCTTTTCTGCCGCCGGCCGGGGAGGTGAGTGCATGAAGGTATATCTATATATCTTGCAATTGAATCATTTAGTTTCTTGTTTTATCACTAGTTTGGTCTATAAAAAGAAATCTACAAAAAGTGGAATTGAGGTGGTCTCATATTATTCATCTTTATAATGTCTTTGTGAAAATGATGGAAAGGAAAATTGTGCTCAATTGATAGAAGAAGAATTCTATAAATTTTTGACAACAAATCTTTGAATGATGAGCATGATTGCAATGTTGTTGGTATGAATTATTTGAATATTCATGATGCTAATGATATGGAAAGCCATAAGCTTGGGGATGCTATATTTGATGAAGATGATATTTTTAGTCCCCCAAGATTTGATGTGCAAATTTGTTATAATGATGGCATGCCTCCTATTTATGATGATTATAATGATGAAAGTGGATTTGGAGAGGTCATGACTTTATTTAGTGATGAATCCACCATTTTGGATGGGGCTTCAATTGACTATGATAAAAAAGTTGCTATCTATGATGATTATGGTGATGACATGTATGCTATAAATAATAATGAAAACCATGAAACTTGTCATCATGATTTTAATTTTCACTCTCATGATAGTTATTTTGTTGAGTTTACTTCCACTACTATTCATGAGAATAAATTTGCTCATGCGGAGAGTAATAAAATTTCCATGCATACGTATCATGAAAATAATGCTTTATGTGATAGGTATATTGTTGAATTCATTCATGATGCTACTGAAAATTACCATGAGAGGGGAATATATGCTTTTACATATTGCAATAATATCAAGTTTCCTCTCTTTATGTTGAAAGTTTTGATGTCATGCTTGTCTTACCTTCCTATGCTAGTTGATTCTTGTTTCCATAATTTGTTTGCTCACAAAATCCCTATGCATAGAAAGTGGGTTAGGCTTAAATGTGCTAGTCATATTCTTCATGATGCTCTCTTCATGTTTCAAATCTTTACTTTTATGCGAGCATCATTGAACTCATCATGCCTAGCTAAAAGGCATTAAAGAAAAACGCTTGTTGGGAGACAACCCAACACTTTGCCTACTATTTTTGTGTGTTCACATGATTATGCTACTGTAGTAATCATGTTTTATTGCTTTTGTTTCAGTAAAATGTCAAGTAAGACCTTTGGGATAGTGTGGATGATAGTTGACTTGAAACAGTGCAAAAACAGAAACTTTTGCGCTCAGTCCAGGAATTTTCAAAATTCACTGGAACATGCTTTTGATCTGAATTGTTACAGGTGATATAAATACAAATTCCCTATGTTTTCCTAATTTTTCATAATTTTTCGAGTAGCAGAAGTATGGTTGTTTCCTAGATCATTACAGATTGTTCTGTTTTTGATAGATTCTGTTTTCAATGCATAGTTTGCTTGTTTCCTAGTTTCTATGGCTTATATTGCTCAATATAAATTGTGGAAATGATAAGGTACAGTAGGCATTGTGTGAGAATAATTATGAATCTTATCTTTGACAGTACCAAAGTGAATGGTTTGCTCTTTATCATACTAACCTATCTCACGAAGTTCCGTTAAGTTTTCTGTGATTGAAGTTTTCAAGTTTTGGGTGAGATGTCGATATGAGGAGAATAAGGAGTGAAAAGACCCTAAGCTTGGGGATGCCCAAGGCACCCCAAGGTAATGTTAACGGAAGATCCAAGCAACTATGCTTGGGGGTGCCCCGGAAGGCATCCCCTCTTTCGTCTCCAACATCATCGGTAACCTCACGTGGAACTATCTTTTCATTCGTCACATGATATGAGTTTTGCTTGGAGCGTCATTTTATTTTGTTTTGATTTCCTTGCTGTTATCTAGAATAATTTATTGCATCTTTTATTTCAATAAAAGTAAGCAATGATACCCTTTGTCATGCTTATTTTGTAAGTCTACATGTTGTCGTTTCAAAATAGACGTTAATTGCTGTTGAAAAAATTCTCTAGAATATTAAGAATGTGATAAAATGTTGAAGCTTTTTGAAAAATAGGCTATGATAAATTTTCTACAGTGTGGTAATTTTTCAGAATTTTTGGAGTTAGGGAAGTATGGTGAATATTGCACTCTTTATAGATTGTTCTATTTTGGCAGATTGTTGTTATGTTTGCATTGTTTCATATGTTTGCTTGTTTAATTATTCTATTTGAGGACGGGACTATTAAATATGCATAGGCATTTAGTATTCAATGTTAAATTATAATTTTAGTGATTTGCTACAGTATAGAATGATAAGGTTTTGCATTGATTTATACTAACTTATCTCACGAGTTCATGTTGAGTTTTGTGTGGATGAATTTTTTAAGATTTAGGGAAACCGTTATATAAAAGGAATTAAGGAGACAGAAGAGCTCAAGCTTGGGGCTGACCACGGCATCCCAAAATAATATTTCAAGAAGTCTCAAGCTTGGGGATGCCCCGGTAGGCATCCCACATTTCTTCTTCAACAATTATCGGTTAGTATCGGTTGAGCCTAAGTTTTTGCTTCTTCACATGATGTATGCTATTCTTAGAACGTAATTTTGTTTTGTTTTGATTGCTGTTTTAATAAAATACTTAGATCTGAAAGTTTTTAAATAAGAGAGAGTCCTCAATTAGCTACCCATTTACTTAACCACTCGCCTGATCTTCACTTATACCTTTTTGGAGTAGTTTGTCATTTACTCTTATGCTTCACTTATATCCTATGAGTAAATTGTCGAATAAATTTAATATCATGAATTTGAAATTATATGTTCATATCATGCCTAGTAGTAGCTTCACATTGGGTTTAGAAAGTGAAATATTTTGAAGCTTGGCAATCACAATATTGGTCATACAAGCAATTGATGAATAATTTGTATAAGAAAGAGAACTTTCACATGCAAATATATTATCTTGGAAATCTTCTATGATTGTGAATACCTATTAATTATTTTCAAACTTGAGAAAAATAGTTTAAGTTGGACAAGGATGACAACGTAATGATTTATGATTGTGTATATTTGCATATAAGTTATATTGTCATAGATCCTCCAACATGTGGTGTTTGCCTAGGATCTTTTGCTAGTCAAAAATTCGTACTAAGTAGAGATACTACTTGTGCATCCAAAAACCCTTAGACCCAGTTTCTTGCCATGAGTGTACACCATACCTACCTATGGATTGAACAAGATCCTTCAAGTAAGTTGTCGTCGGTGCATAAAGCAATAAAAATTGCTCCTAAATATGTTTGATCTTTTATTGTAAGGGAAACTTGAGCGTTGTATGAACTTGTGATGGCAAAGTAATAAAAGCGACGGACTGCATAATAAAGGTTGCTATCATAAGGGGCAATATAACTTGATGTTCCTTTGCATTAAGAGTTTGAGCATCCAAATAAAAAGCGCATGATAACCTCTGCTTCCCTCTGCGAAGGGCCTATCCTTTACTTTTCAGTATTTACTTTTATGCAAAGAGTCAATAGTATAAATTCTCATTTCAACTTGAATTATTCTCTAGCTGGCAAACATCATGTGGTGGGGAAATATCTAGGCACATATGAGCAGTCAAATATATTTGATCATGATTTATTATTGTTGACAATTATCTCTATGATAAATGAGTTGGGAGGCGAAATATTGAGCCCCTATCTTTCTCTGTGTTCGATGGATGACATTTGTTCTAAGAATATGCTTTGAGTAGTAGCAATCATGGAAGACTATATGATGATTGAGATGTGGAGCTCTTACTTAGACTCCGTTGAATAAGTTGAATTGCAATTGTTTGGTGACTAAGAATATAGGTTGTTGAGTTTTAAGAGAACTCGTTGTTTGCACCTTAACATGTGAATTGGTTACTACTTTAACATGACGAGTTTTATGAGAAAGAGTTGCTGTTATGATGCTAGGAAAAGTGACTGAAATTACCATTAATCAAACTTACGCACTTTGCTAGCATTCACACTTCATAAATTATTTCTCGTATCATTTACCTATTCAAGGACGAGTAGGAATTAAGCTTGGGGATGCTGATACGTCTCCAACGTATCTATAATTTATGAAGTATTCATGCTGCTATATTATCATTCTTGGATGTTTTACAATTATTTTATAGCAACTTTATATCATGTTATGGGACTAACCTATTGACATAGTGCCCAGTGCCAGTTGTTTTTTTGCTTGTTTTTTACATCATAGAAAATTAATACCAAATGGAGTCCAAACGGAGCGGAAGTTTTTGGAGATTTTTTCTGGACCAGAAGACACCCGGTGGGCCAAAAGAAGTACCAGAGGGGAGCTCCGAGGGGAGCACAACCCACCAGGGCGTGCCTGGGGGCCCAGGCGCGCCCAGGTGGGTTGTGCCCACCTCGGTGGCCTCCCGCACCGCCTCTTCACCCTATAAATTCTCAAATATTCCAAAAACCATGGCACTACTAAAAAAACGGCTATAGTTAATATGGATATTAATGGCGTACCATGTATGTGGTGCGCCACTGCTATATAGCAGTGGCGCACCAGATATAGGTGCGCCATTAATGGCCATATTACTAATGGCGCACCTGGTGAAAAGTGCGCCATTATTAAGTTTGACCAAGGTTTGACCCAGTCATACACATAGTAATGACGCACTTTGTATAGGTGCGCCATTACTAAGTTGACATAGTAATGGTGCACCTTTACAAAGTGCGCCATAACTATGTGTATGACTGGGCCAAACCTTGATCAAACTTAGTAATGGCGTACTTTGCATAGGTGCGCCATTACTATGTCAAACTTAGTAATGGCGCACCTATACAAAGTGCGCCATTATTAACTTTGACCAAGGTTTGACCAAGTCATACACATAGTAATGGCGCACTTTGTGAAGATGCGCCATTACTAAATGCACCCCCTGACCGACTTTTCAGTTTTTAAAAAAATAAAAGAAAATGATAGAAATGTCAAAAAAATAAAAGAAAATAAGTTTCCCATGTGATATGTGGTCTAATTGTTGGGAAAATTTACAAATATGAATTTTGATTTTATTTGCAAAATCTCTCTGAAATTTAGTAAAATGGGCATAACTTTTGCATACGAACTCGGATTAAAAAAAATATATGAAAATCATCTACTCGAAAAGTTACATCCGATTTCAACGGGGAAACCCCGTTGAAGATTTTTAGAATTCCCAAAAACCTAACAGAATAAAAGATACGGGGCTTTTAAGATCTAGAGGGGGGAAAATGGAAAAAAAATCAAACTTACTAATGGCGCACCATTTGCTAGGTGCGCCACTAGTAACAGGAAAAAAAATGGTTTTGAATTTCTTTTTTGAAAAAAATGTTCAAACTATGATACATAATATGACCGGGAAGTTTGAAATATATTTTTAAAATTTCATCACTCATGAACATGAACAAAGTCCTAGACATCAACAAGGTTTAATATGATTGATATGATAGATATATCAACAAGTGCCTGTTAAGTGAGCTGGTGCTGGGGTTTGATAGAATTGCGAAATTATGCGTGCTTGGGCTGGAATAGTGTGAGGATGGGTGACCTTCTGAGAAGTTTGACCATGGAGTGTGATTTGGCCTGAGATTAAGCATATTAACATGAGATTAAGCCATAGTGACCAGAGATTAAGAAAAAATCAAAAAAAAATTCTGAAAAAAATTGAAAAAGAATTTTGCAAAAAAAAATTCTGATTTTTTTTTTAAAATATTGTTAGTAATGGCGCACTTCTATGTAGTACGCCATTACTATTTGTTACTAGTGGCGTGTTAATAGTGGCGCACCTATAATGCGCCATTAATAGCAAAAACTGGAGCGCTACTAACAACCTTTTTCCTAGTAGTGTGGGGGTAACCCTAGATCAGAAGTTCCGCCGCCGCAAGCCTCTGTAGCCACGAGAAACCAATCTAGACCCCGTTCCGACACTTCGCCGGCGGGGGAAATCATCGTCGGTGGCCATCTTCATCATCCCGGCGGCCACCATGATGAGGAGGGAGTAGTGCACCCTCGGGGCTGAGGGTTTGTACCAGTAGTTTTGTGTTTAATCTCTCTCTCTCTCTCATGTTCTTGAGATGTCACGATCTTGATGTATCGCGGGCTTTGTTAATATAGTCGGATCATATGGTATTTTCCGCTCTCTATCTTGTTGTGAATTGAGTTTTTCCTTTGAGATTTCGTTTTATCGGATTGAATATTTTTATGGGTTTGAGAGCACTTGATGTATGTCTTGCTATGAGTACCCGTGGTGACAATGGGGTATCATATTGATTCATTTGATATGTGTTTTGGCACTCAACTAGCGGATTCCCGAGATGACATTGGGGCAATCTATGCATAGGGGTTGATGCATGTTCTCATCTTTTGTTTTCTCCGGTAGAAATCTTGTGGCACTCTTTGAGGTTCTTTGTGTTGGCTTGAGTATTACGAATCTGAATTTGTTTTGGTGTTATTTTAGTACGAACTCTTGATAGATCGACCGGAAAGAATAACTTAGTGTCATTTAGTACAAACTCTTGATAGATCGATTGGAAAGAATAACTTGGTGTTATTTTAGTACGAACTCTTGGATAGACCGATCGAAAAGAATAGCTACAAACAATTTCTTCTTATGTTCTCTGCTAGAAAGGAACTTTGAAGTGATTCTTCATCACACGTTGAGGGGTGGTTATATGATCCAATTATATTACCATTGTTGAGAGATTGCACTAGCGAAATACGGACCCTAGGCCTCATTTTCAAGCATTGCAATACCGTTTGTGCTCACTTTTGTTACTTGCTACCTTGCTATTTTTTATTGTTTCTATTACGAAAACCAATATCTACTACCATTACTACACTTTATTACCATCTCTTCCCGAACTAGTGCATGTATAAAAATTACCATTGTATTTGGTGTGTTGGAGACATAAGAGAGTTTTTATTATTTGGTTGCAGGGTTGTTTGAGAGAGACCATCTTCATCCTACATCTCCCACGGATTGATAAACCTTAAGTCATCCACTTGAAGGAAAATTGCTACTGTCCTACAAAACTCTGCGCTTGGAAGCCTAACACGAGTCTACAAGAATAAATTTGCGTAGTAGACATCACAAGACACCCTCAAAGATGATTTATTTACCTTTGCTTGGTTAGCTATCCAAAATAGGATTTGGACGACGGATAGGTTGACCAAGAGCGAGTGGCCAAATTTTGGTTTATGTCTTTTGTGCATGTGAGAACAAGAGTCCCTGTCACACTTGCTTTAGAAATGTCGGTTCACCTTGAGGCTTTGGGGTTTTGTTAAGGAGTGACTCCAATTAGAGAGTCTTGACACTACCTCTTGTATATGAAGCGTTCAATCAAAGTTGGTGGACCAACAATATCCCCAATAGAAGGACCATGCCATCTCGCACGATGGACCACTTGGAACGACATGAATGCACGGTATTTTCCATCATAAGTCCGTACCGCCAATAATACTTCTAGAAGGCATCAAGAAAGATGCAGCACTTTGGGTTAGCGCGGGTGGAAAACGTTTAAGACAAATTATGTCGGGAGAGTTACGACCCACTATATTTTGTGGGAGCTTTGAAAAACACTTTAATTCCTCTCCTACTTAGTGGACGAGTCAAATCTTATGCCTCCATTTTGGAAGAAAGCTAGTCTTGGTATGAATTTGAGAGCGAGAGAAGAAACATATTTTTTTTGAGCCGAAGAGAAGAGAAGAAACATATCGGATGGCATAAAAAGCTTAGTTAAGTATGTGAAATAGTACGAGTAAAGCAAGGTTACTTGAGTACCAAAAAATTGCATATCTACTATGTCCCCATGCAACGAAGAGGGGATCATCAATCTGCTGTCTCAGAGCGCAAGGTCGCAGAAGATGAGAGAGGACCAGTTAAAACTTCTGCAGGGAGAGTGGGGAAGAGAGAAGAAACAGTATGAGAAATTGTGCATGTATGTGAGTGTAAATGCAAACAGGGTAGGCAGTTACGTCCAGGGGCATTGAAGAACATCGCGCAGTGCCCAGCCAAGCCCCAGGCTGACCTATGGGCTCCTCGTCGCTCGCATTTACTTGCAACTAGCTTGCTGTTTGTGCTGCTGTAACTCGTGCGAACCCTATGTCGCCAGAAAGGTGCAAGTCAAAATGCAGGCGACCCACCCTCACATCTACCACCCGGCCTTCTTCTTTAGTTCACTCCCATCACCCGACGCTGACATGCACGTACGAGATCACGATGATCTCTGCATGCAGTCTGCTGCCTCGCTCGCTCTGTGCAGGTTTGCGTGAGTTTGGAGAGAAGAGATGTGATACACTGGTGCACTGGTGCTACGCAGCAGCTACTCATCCAGTGATCCAGCACTAGCGTACGTACCACCACCACCACCCATGCATGGCTCTTGCATCATCCCCTGATGGGTGAGAGGTACGTGACCATGCGTATGGCTGCAGTTGCTGCAATGCATCAAACCCCTGAAGAGTCACAAGTCGTTGCAGCAGCGACAATTCTTTTCTTTTTTCACCATGTATCCATTAATTATTCTCTCTTTCCTTCACATGCACAGTATAGCTGGGCCTGGGCGCGTACGTACAAGTGCGCAAGTACTACTACATAACAAAATCAGGCATGCACGTACTTTTGCATGAACAACACGTCTCTATCAATACACTGATACACACAATAGGTAACTACGCACACATACGGGGAAGATACCCCTGTGAACCTGGCGGTAGATGAACCCTACAAAAGAAATCATGGATTTTTTTTCAGCAATTCGGCAAAAAGTCAAAAATCTTTGAAAAAATTTCCAACAAAGTTGACTTGTTGGTCTAATCATAAAAAAATTGACCACAAAAAATGCCCGTCAAAAAATATGAGCATAAAAACAAATTGTCCATGACAATATACTGTGAATAGTACATCTAATATTGTGCTGATTTTCTTTTGAAAAAAATAATATAATGCTGATTTTGACTTTGTCCTGGAGAAAACCACGAAAGTCATTTCGTCCCCAAAATGTTCATGTGAGTGTAACGCTTTCTCAAGTTTGTTGCCAACAATTTTTATGATTTTTTGATCAATTTTGAAATTATTACTGTTTTGAAAAATGGGTTCGTATGCACCCATGTTCCATCTGTTGCCTTCCCACGTACGGGTGCAAATGCACATACGAATTTCCTATAATTTTTTACTTTTTTCAACTATTATATACACTTTGAAAAAAATGTGAATCAATATTTACCACTAATTTGGAAAATATTCACGAATTGAAAAATGATCAAGAACTTAAAAATAATCACGGATTCCAAAAATGTTCATGAATTAAAAAAATTCCAAATTTAAAAATGTTCACAAATTTGATAAGTTTTTACAAAGTTGAAGGAGGGACGACATATTTAAAAGTGTTCACAAATTTGATAAGTTGTTCGGACTTGATATTTGGATGAAAATTCCCTTAACACAAGAACATCGTAAAAAGAAAAAAAGTACAGGTACAAGGTACAATCAACTAAAATCAAACATTAGGTCTTCACCCGGAGTGTGAGACCGGGTAGCACCACCAAATCAAAGTCATCATAAGTTGCGATCTACCCTTGCCAACTTCAGCTATATCATACCTCCAATCAGTAACAATTCCAAAAAAGTTGGTCACACCATGGCATCTCAGGGACGACATATTCATTGCCTACGCATACAGTCCTGGTGTGAACAGTGTCATAGAATTGATAAAAGCATGCCTGTCGAGAGTGCAACTTTTGGGCACAAGCTCCTTGGATAAGCTCTAATAACGAGAATGCAAACGAAATGTAAATTGGCCTTTCGATTCAAAAGACATGTCAAAAGGAAAAAAAAAAGTGGGAGGTGCGGCGGGTGGGGTTTGCACTCTCCGCCAAAAGTTGTACCAAAAGCAGCATGCATACAACAATTAGCTCTAATCACAAAACCACTTTCTGAATTTTGACGCAATCATGTAGCTGCATGCATGGGTGCCCCCACCCCTACGGCCACAAATCGTCTTCCATGCTAGTGCGGCAAATTTGACGACCTATAAATGAAATCAAATCACAGAATGAACTGTCCGTGAAACTATTTCACGCGGCTGAACCATGGCGCCTAGCTCCCAGGCGCTGCACTAGTGCAACGCCCGGAAGATAGGCGCTGTACTGTATAGTGTGGCACCTAGCTCTCAGGCGCTGCACACTGACTTAGTAATTTTCTGAACATATGGGTGCGACGCTGACCGTGTAGCGCCTATCTCTGAGGCGTTGCACAGTGTAGTGTGGCGACTTCGTGTCGGGCGTCACACAAAAAGGTCAGCCGCGTGAAATAGTTTCACGGATAGTTCATTCTATGATTTGATTTCGCCTATAGGTCAAATTTGTCAAATTTACCTGCTAGTGCTCCCTCCATCCAGGTGGATAAGGTGTATTGTTATGTTTGCAGTCATCAAAACAAGTCAATCACATGCATGTAAAGGGCAATTGAAAAAGGCTTATAATTATGCATGTGTGGTGATGAAAGGATTGAGATATACATACATGGAAAGGAAAGCCGATAAGTTGGGACTGCATGGAAAAATCAAATTAGCGGATGCATAAGAGCATGGTTAATAGTACTCACTTCTTTGCGTCAAAATTAGTGGATGCATAAGTTGGGATGACATACAAATGGCTATAGATGATCATCTATAAATAATTAGCGAATGCATAAAGCTGATGTCATCTATAGCCAATCACATGCATATAAAGAGCATGGTTAATAGTACTCACATGCATATAAAGAGCATGGTTAATAGTACTCACATGCATATAAAGGCTTATAATGGCTATAGACATATAATTAGCGGATGCATAAAGCCGATATCATCTATAGCCAATCACATGCATATAAAGAGCATGGTTAATAGTACTCACTCCTTTGCATCAAAATTAGTGGATGTCATCTATAGCCATGTCTTATGCATCCGCTAATTTGATAAAGTTTCTTTGAACCTGAGCTGTAGGTGCTTGTTAATATACAACCCCGCTTATCACCTCTCTCCTCTTTGCTCTCCTCCAACTAAGCATAAATACAATATTTAAATTCTTATAACCTGCTTACATCACCTTATTGTAATTTTCATGAGTTCCAAAGGATATAAATTACAACCATAAGTGATTTCTACTAGAAGCCCTACTCATCTAGACGAGAGGCATAACCCTCCTCACAGAGGTACATCTCTGATCACATACAAGCAAGCAGTCGCCTCCTCTAAAAAGATTAGGGTTCCTCTGCCTCCCGCCGACGCTGTCGCTGGTCCGCCTCGTCTTTGTTGGCCTTAGGGCCATGGGGACACGGTGGATCTCGGGCCTTGCCGGCGGGAGTGCTTGGTTTTTATATGTTTCTTCAAGTTTTTTAGGGTTTGTATCCTACTCAGGAAGGCGAGACGACGCCAGCTCCTTGAAGATTGAATAAGGTTCTCTCCGCGTAGCCCACGTTTCGGTGGTGTGTCTAGCATTGTCGGTGCGCGTGTAGAGATGTGTCTCCGGAGGATTTATCTTTGGTGGATTTGACCGGATTTTGTCGTCGTTCGTCTAAGTTCATGTGTCCTCAGGTTGGATCTTTTTTATCTATGCTACTCTTCATCAGCGGTAGTTGTTATTCTAGTGCGCTGGTCCTATGGGACCTTAGCACGACGACTTCCCCAGTGAAGGATGCGGCGGGCGGGGGGGGGGGGGGCAGGCCACGACCGTCTAAGAAGGAACGGCAACAGCTGGAGGTCGTCCGTCTGCGAACTCCTGGTCGCCAATTCCCCATGCAACTAGCAAATGTTTGCATTACTGACCACTCTCCACTAAATGTCTTATACTTGTCAAATTGTACATAAACTAATTTTTTTGATTGTGTTTTGTGTGATCTTGATGCAAATTTTAAGACTTGAAGTTATGAAGAGAAAAAACCTGGCTAAGCGTTGTCAAGATTAATTCGAACTAAAATGGAAGGCGGCTTACTACGGCATTGCAGAATAATTTACATTGAAAGGGGATTAGCAGGTAAGTTTTCTTCCGACAAAAGTATTGATATTTTCATCTTACTAACAACTGTAAGGGAAATAGTTTTTATTGTGTCACTTTGTCACATTATTATAGTACTATGATAGACCTAGACAAAGAAATCTTAGCACCTAAGCTTGGCCCCTCATGCTCAAATCCTGGCTCTGTCCTTGGACTTCTTGATTGTCTACTACAACAAGCTTTGCACGGCCCCAGTGAGGAAGGGGCGATGATGACGGCATGCCTTCGACTCGTTAATCATAGTGGTCTACAGATCTGGATATAATTTTTATTGTTTCTAGTGTTTGTTATATTTTCATGATTAAATTTGAATAGATCTGAAGTTTTCCGGAAAGAAAAAAAAGAGGAGTACCTCACTTTCTGTGGCCAATTGAGCAATCATCACAAATTCAGCATATACTACTCCGTCCTCACACACACATTGATGTGAGCTGTGAAGTACTGCAGTCAATGACAGCCATGCATGTCCTCAGTCCTCACACTGGTGCGGCAGTCTTAAATCTTCATAAATCTCACAGTCAGGCACACTGTCAAGACATGCATGCGTCGTAATGGACCAGACCAGTCCAAGGGCGCGAGCGCGACCGTCTATCTAATCCTCCTTCAGGGCAGGCAGTCCCCACCCGGCAGCCGCTGCCGCCGCTGTGTTTCTCGTCGTCGTCCAGGACGAAATGACTGTGTTTCAAACCCGTTTACCTTTCAAACGAAAAAGAAACCATTTTGTTGCCGTGCTCATAAATGGCATTGCCTCATCAAATCAGGCCTTTCTGTTCCTCCCTTTATGCTTGTATATACGTGCATCCGATCCGCCCATGTGGAGGGACCAGATAGCGCTATCTCTCCTGCCCAATAGCATGCATGCATGCCCTGTATCCATGCAATTGATGTTTTGTTCCTTCGGTTCGCTGAGCTGCTAGCTGAGATTAGTCACAATAGGTAGTAACATACTCCCTCCTTTCCGGTTTATAGAGTTTAGGCTGGTCACAATGGGAAAGAACTTAGGAGTAACATCATACACTTCAATACAACTTTGTTTGTGTGGCATATATTTAATGAAGAGAGAGGTGCTTGTGGTAACTTGCTAAGTTACCGAACATTACACACTCCAAGAAACAATGAGTCTATAACCTAATAAATACTCCCTCCGTCCGAAAATACTTGTCATCAAAATGGATGAAAATTGATGTATCTAGAACTAAAATACATCTAGATACATCTATTTCAATGACAAGTATTTCCGGACGGAGGGAGTACATCGTTGCATGACACTACGTAGATGTTCCTACCCATTATGGAGGTAGTAACATAGTCTAGGAAACTGTGTAAGTTACTAGCTTACTCCCTCCTTTCCGGTTTATAGGGCTCAATTCAAAAATCTCACCAACCAAGATAGATGGTGAGTGGTGGAATACTTTTTGTAATTTGCAAAAGCACCCAATTAATGCTCTTGTTTTCCTCAAAAAATTATGTTTACCAATGTATTAATTGCAATGCATGAATGCATAGAGTACATGCATTGATCAATTTTCTCTTAATACTTGCATGCAATTATTTAATGCACCTTGGAATCTGAACTTGTGATGGGGAACAACCAAATTGAGCCCTATAAAATGGAAAAACTAAGATTTTGAGATAAGCCCTATAAACCGGAAAGGAGGGAGTATGTTCTTGCCCATTGTGACCAGCCTTATCTTAAATTCTTAGTTTTTCCACTTTATAAGACTAGCCACAATGGGTAGTAACATAGACTAGTAACATACCCATGTTACTAGTCTATGTTACTACCTCTATAGTGGGAAGTAAC